>FYBL01000008.1:0-600000 GCA_900186055.1 Torulaspora microellipsoides | reverse complement strand
GCAACCAAAAAGGGAGAAACATGTATCTCAATGAGTTGATTGAATGTTCTTAGGTCTTGCACTTCTTTGTTGTTTCTTGATTGTTTTGCAATTTCTGTTTTTGTTTGTTTTCGTTATGACCCAATTAGGATAAATCCTCAAAAAGTGTCCGAGCTGAAAAAAAGTTCCTGTCCGGAACTCAAACCCAAGACCTAACACAAGCCCTAAAGATTTTCTATTCTGCTCGAAATTTGTCCGAGTGATCTTTCTCTCTTTCTTTTCACTTTTACTTCTACTCTTCGGTCAGCTTCTCTTCTCTTAAATTTATTTGGAATCGATGGAGTGAATGTAAAGTAATAATACTGAGGATAAAAGCAAGAATTTCCAGTTAAATTCCTCGGTCTTTTCTTCTACTGCATTCTTAATCTATAGCGGTTGGATTGAGCTACTGTTATACTTTACACCACCTTTTCTAATTGCTGTATATAGGCAGAAGACGTACGCCTAAACGGGTTCGTTACATCGTACAATAGATCATTAGGTTAACGATCGTTCGGTTAGATTGATTTTTATCATTCAAGGGCGACTATATGACATCTGATAAACATGATGTGTCTTCAGGAGATGAAGACACTCCACTGTCTCAAACGACAAAGAGAAGAAAGGTAGCTAAGTTCGTCGATGAGGAACAAGAGGAGGAAGACAGTGACATCGCACTTTCACAAGTTTCTGAAAATAGGAATGCTAGTCCTAATATTGAAGGAAAAAATGTAGTGAAGCTTGAAACTACCGGTAAGGCTTCAAAGAAGCAGCTGAAAAAGAAGAAAGTTAAACTAGAGTCATCTCCGAAGAAGAAAGCGCTACTAAAAATCGAGGAGCATAATGACGAAGCGAATAATAATAATGATGATAATAATGATGATGATGATGAAAAAGAGGGCAATTATAAATGGTGGGAGAATGATAAAGATGACGATACGGTGAAATGGTCAACGTTGAAGCATAATGGTGTTGTTTTCCCTCCAGCTTATGAACCTGTACCATCACATGTTAAGATGTATTATGATGGCAATGCCGTAGATTTACCAGTGAAAGCCGAAGAAGTTGCAGGGTTTTATGCTGCCCTATTACAATCTGATCACACTAAAAATCCTGTTTTCCAAAAAAACTTCTTCCACGATTTTTTACAGGTATTAAAGGAATGTGGTGGGACTCTTAATGGGATTGAAATTAAATCCTTCAATAAATGCGACTTCTCCAAGATGTTTGAATACTTTGAACTACAAAAGGAACAGAAGAAACAAGTTAGCCCACAAGAGAAAAAACTCTTACGCCTTGAAAGAGAAAAATTTGAAGAACCTTATAAATTTTGTGAGTTAGATGGCAGGAAGGAGCAAGTTGGAAATTTCAAAATCGAACCTCCGGGATTATTTAGAGGTCGTGGTGCTCATCCAAAAACTGGTAAATTGAAGAGAAGAGTCTACCCTGAGGATGTGGTATTAAACCTTGATAAAGAAGCCCCAATACCACCTCTTCCAGAAGGTCAAAAATGGGGGGAAATAAGGCATGACAATACTGTGCAGTGGTTAGCCATGTGGAGAGAGAATATTTCCAACTCATTCAAATATGTTCGTTTCGCTGCTAGTTCTTCATTGAATGGTCAAAGTGACTTAAAAAAGTTTGAAAAAGCAAGGCAGCTGAAACATCATATTGATGCGATTAGAAAAGACTATAATAAAAACCTAAAGAGTAAAATCATGCTAGAACGTCAAAAATCTGTGGCCATTTACTTGATAGATGTCTTTGCACTAAGAGCTGGTGGGGAAAAATCAGATGATGAAGCAGATACCGTTGGATGTTGCTCTCTTAGGTACGAGCATGTTACCTTAAAACCTCCTAACACGGTTATATTCGATTTTCTTGGTAAGGATTCTATTAGATTTTATCAAGAAGTGGAAGTGGATAAACAGGTGTTCAAGAATTTGGCTATTTTTAAGAGACCTCCAAAGCAACCAGGTCACCAATTATTCGATCGTTTAGATCCTAGCATTTTAAACAAACATTTGCAGCATTATATGCCTGGTTTAACAGCTAAAGTATTCCGTACTTACAATGCATCAAAAACTATGCAAGATCAACTGGATCTTATACCTAATGAAGGTTCTGCAGCTGAAAAATTGCTGAGGTACAATGCCGCCAATAGAACGGTGGCAATTCTATGTAATCATCAAAGGACTGTAACCAAGAATCACGCTCAATCGGTTCAAAAGGCTAACGATAAAATACAGGAGCTAGAATGGCAAAAAATTAGGTTAAAGAGGGCCATTTTGCAACTAGATAAGACTCAGTTGAAAAAAAAGCCCAAATATTTTGAGGAAATAGAAGATTTAACCAAGGAAGATGAAGCTGCTATTCATAAACGTATTATTGATAGGGAAATTGAAAAATGCCATAAAAAATTCGCTCGCGAAAATGACAAAAGAAAATATGAAAATCAAGACCTTTTACTTGAGTCTGATTTGAAGGAATGGCTTGACAAAGTAGAAGAATTAAGAAAGCAATACATTGAAGAGTTGAAAACCAATGAAATGGAACTGAAAGCGTCTTCGACCAGTTTAGAGAAATTGGAAAAACAGATAAAAAAATTGGAACAGAGAATTCAAGTTAGTGCGATTCAACTGAAGGATAAAGAAGAAAATTCACAAGTATCTCTGGGTACCTCCAAGATTAATTACATTGACCCAAGGCTTTCTGTCGTGTTCTGCAAGAAATACAAAGTTCCAATAGAAAAAATTTTTACTAAATCATTAAGAGAAAAATTCAAATGGGCAGTGGAATCGGTGGATGAAAATTGGCGCTTCTGAATCCTAAGTATATAACCCTATATATAGCGTAGGACGGTAATCTGATCTCATAATATGTTAGCTTTTGACTGCGATCATATGAAATATGAATATCTGATTTTTACGAAGCACACGAAAAATTTGGCGATTAACTTTGTTTTGTTTTACTTCAACGCGAAAACCAGAACCTTGCAAGGAACGCGAAAAATAAGGCAAGTCATTACCAAAGAATACTGTAGCGATTACATTATAGAAGCACTAAATTTCAATTCCAAGGCACTGAAATCTTTGACCACATTCGAGATACCACTATATTTCTTGATCTGGAAAGAGCCAACTAGTACCATCCCTTGACCCTTTGTGGCCGTTAGCGTTTCCCGATGGTGCTTTTGTTGTGAAAAAAAAAGAAGGGCAATCATATATCTTATAAAAGATTATTGCAGTATTTCAATGAACTTTTCTAGTTTCCTTCTGCAAGCATTTTTGAAAGCATATAGATGAGCCAAAACTACTGAGCCGAAATATACATATATAGCAAGTAATGATACTAATAGCATCAAAGAAAGGAACACTATTACCCATATTGCTGTACTTTTCAATTTTCATACGTTCGATAGCAGCAGCAACATCAAACTCGACAACCTCGCTGCCTAGTCTCACAACTACTAGCTCAAGCGTACAAAGTGTTTCGACACAGATCACTACAAGTTCGACAAATTATACAAACTCCAGCACTTCTACAAGTTCGACATCGCAATCATACAGCGCCACTTTCACTCCAATAATTCCTAGCTCGTCAGACAATCAGTACATTTACCATTCCAAACACATAGCTGGGACGGTTTTCATTGCCGTGGGAAGTTGCTTGGGTTTCATTATACTTGTGATTATTGCAGCTTGGATCATATTTGGTATTAACGCATGGAATAGTGCTCGTAAGGAATATAAATTGAAAGAAATAGAAAACAAATATCAGTACGATCCATTTTTTTTCACAAACGGTACAGATTCCAGTGACAGTAGTATCAACTACTCCGATGGCGAAGACGATATTTCTGAGAAGATTTTGAAAAACAAGTCGTCGCGCTTAAGTCTCTATAGCTTAGGTTCAACCTCAGTACTCAATCTCCTGAATCAGAACCATAATGACCAAGATGAGAATGTCGTCCCGTCAATGGACGGTACTATGAACCATAATCACGTGAACAATGCCAATAGAAATTCACTTTTCATATCCCCGACGGAGATTCTACAAAATGAAGCCAATAATTCAGCCTTATGGAATCATGGCAGTGCTAATGCAAGTAGTTTATTCGACTCTGCAATGAGCACGCCTAGAGAGCAATTAACTGCTCAAATTATAAGTAATCCTAATTTGGGCAATTCTACCACAGCAGCCCTGAAAGACCTTTACTACCATACCAATAGTACAACCAGTACCGCCAACCTTTTGTCTGAAAATATGTTACTACACTCCAGCGATCATAGGCTTTCCCCCGACTCGTTAAACGCCGAGAACCTAACCAATGAAACCGGCGGAAGAAGAAATTACAGGCCACCAAGTGCACACCTGGATGATTTACTCAACCAAGATCAAGATGAAGATCAAGATGAAGATAGATAGTCATTACCCTTACAAATAGGTACATAGAATTTATTCATCCATGCATATAAATCAGAAGAGATCACGTTTCATTCTGCGCTTGATTCCAGAAAGTTCCTCCATTCACCGAGAACGGAGCGGGTATTATATATAGTACACCCATACCGCTTAAGATTTACTATATAAAGGAAGCAGAATTAACCTTCCTGAAGAAACTGAACCGCATTGAAGTTCAGCAATTGATATTTCGACATCTTCGTTTCAATCCGTGCGAAACTAAAAAGTGGTTATATATAAATAGAAAGATGGCTCGTTCAAGGGGTTCTGCCAGATCATCCAGACCGATGCACACTCGTTCAGCTTCGACGATGGCTGCTCCTGCTCCAGCTCGTGCACAGGCCCCAGCACCATCATACTCTCATCCTCAAACAACTGCAGCTCAACCAAGACAACCAGGCTTATTTGCTCAGATGGCTTCGACTGCTGCAGGTGTGGCAGTTGGAAGTGCAGTTGGCCACACATTAGGTGCTGGTGTTTCCGGTATGTTCTCCGGTTCTGACTCTGCACCAGCAGAACAGCAACAGCAACAGCTTGCGACTGCAGACTCCGAAAGTTTTAATCAGCAACAGAGGGCCTGTGATACTGATGCCAGAAGCTTCACCCGTTGTTTGGATGAAAACAATGGTAACTTCCAAATATGTGACTACTATCTACAGCAATTGAAAGCATGTCAAGAGGCTGCCCGCCAGTACTAACTGTAGAGTACATATATATATTTATATTTCTTTCCACTTAAATATTCTATTTCATTGAAAATGTATCTGTTTATATAATGAACCAACTCCTTTTCTCAATGTACAAAGACCAATCAATTCGTGATAGTTTATATGTATTATCTTAAATATCAAAGTATCTCGTGCACGTTGTCCGAGAATCTGCGTGTCACATTCAACGAGAGGATTTATTCAAGATTGGAAAAGAAGTATAAACAAAGAAAAGGTAAACAACAGATCATTTCAAACAACATCGAGGAAACCGGTTATAAAGTCATATCTCAGTAATTGCACAGATGAACTTTTTGAGAGCTAGGAGCTCGTTGATTTCTAATGTTTCAAGTTTGACTAATTATGGTATAAGATTTCCAGGAATATCGATAGGACGACTTCCCTTATTAGCAGGTTCAAGATCAAATTTCGGTTATAGCGCAATCAGGTCTGTTCACAAGACCGAAAAGAAGGATCACACATCCTTAATAACGTCTGAAAGTAAGCATGTCGCTTTCCATAAGATGTCTTTGAATGCGCTGAAAAATGAATGTCGCTCAAGGGGCATAAGAGTGTCTGGAAGAAAAGCAGAGCTTGTTGATAGGATCACTTCACATGAAGGAAGCAGCACACGTAGTAGTAGCACCAATTCCCTAAAAGAGGCCCCTCCAAAAAAACAATCAACTAAGAGATCCATTCACACTTCAAAAGTTATTAATACTAGAGTCCCAGACGAAGTAGTACCTAAGCTAATGTCCGAAACAGTAAAGACATCCGAAACAGTTGGTACGAGGTCGATTCAGCAAGATCCTGTTGGGTTGCAATACACGCCTACTTCGGTTGATGAAATTCAAAAAATATATGCGAACGCAATTAAATCCCAAACTGCCACGAATACTAAGGCGACGAGTGAACCGGATTTGAATAATGCAATCGCAGCTGAAATTGAAAACTCACAAAACAGCTTGAACTCGAGGGATAGGGTACTTTTGTTAAGCTTCGCAACAGCAGTAGGAATCTGGTGGAGCATGCAATATTGGGAAGATAGAGATCGGTAGGATAACAAATGAAACGTGGAACGGCCACTTCGGTAAAAATAGTTTGTATGTAATTCTAATCACACGGACACTAGAAAATTTTATCTCTTGCTAGAAGGCCATGGTTATATCTTGTTTTTCGTGGTCGCACCAGCTGTGGTGGCTAATTTTCTCAACTCGAACACTCTTCGTTCAAAAGCTTTCATTACAAGCTCAGTAACACTTTTCGCGAATATGGTCGATACACTATTGTACAACCTTGACTTGAATTTAAATCTTAGCAGCAATGTGACTTGGGTTGAATGTGGCCGTTCTGGATGAGGCGTTATAGTCCATTTTGAATATAACAAATGGAACAGATTGTGTGAAATGGAATCCGCAACAACGCTATAGTCCTCAGATTCGCCCTTGGATCCATTATTGCAGCTCACCTTACAGACAAATTTTTCATCATACTGTCTAAATCCAACCCTCAATCCAGCTTCAATTGGAGTATTGTCAAGTGCCTTGCGTTTGTTTACGAATGACTCAACGCAATACGGTATGAACTCTTGATACTTGGACACATCAGATACCACCTCATATACTTCCCCAGGAAGCGCGTTTATGGTCTTTGGAAGAACATACTTTTGTTCTTTAATCTTCTCCTGCGGAATGTTCCAATCAAATAGAGTTCTTCTGATAATATATTCAGAAGTTATCAACTGCTTAGTAACAATCACACCGGAACCCCTCCACACGGCTAGTGACATAGATGTAGTTGCTTATAACCTCACAGAGTGTTCCTCTAAAGGATGGCGCTTTTTTTCCCCGTTCCAAGTTCTGAGAAACAAGGCTAACATAATTTTTTCCCTTATTCGACAATAAGTTGCAATCTCGCAGGAGGATAATTCAAAGCAAATAGTGATCAGTGCAATTAGTTAATTTTCCGAATATTATTTCGGTAGTTTCTATATAGTGATGTCTTTTGATATCGATTGGAGTGAGTTAGAGTCTGATGCTAGATTAAACGAGTCCATAAAAACCCACCTTAATTCATATTTACAATCAATAGATCTTCCAAATTATGTCAGCAACTTAAGAATACTAGATTTTTCTCTGGGGAAGATAGCCCCCAAAATCATATTGAGGGAAATTTCAGATCCATTAGATGACTTTTATACTGCCTTGAACGAAAATGAGGCCCAAACTGATAGCGACAGTGACAGTACTGAAAGTCAGGCCCATATCCGCCCATCTCCCAATGATATTCAATTTCTGACGGAAATTGAATATAAAGGCGACTTGCTTATTACACTCGCTGCTGATTTGATACTACATTACCCTACTGCTAGCTTCATGACGCTGCCTGTCAAGCTCACCATTAGCAATATAGGCATGCATTCACTATGCTTGATAGCTTACTTAGCAAAGCAGCTTTTCATAAGTTTTCTGTGTGACGTTAGTGATACGGTGTTGGATGATAATGACTCAATACTTGATCCTACTGGGCCTGTTTTGGCGCCGAGAAGATCTTTAGAGAGAATATTGATAGTACGAAGCATGAAAATAGAAACAGAAATTGGTCAGCAGTATGAGGGAAATGGATCTATACTGCGGAGTGTTGGAAAATTGGAGCAATTTTTGTTAGAAAACTTCAAGGATTTACTGCGTAAAGAATTAGGTTGGCCAAGTTGGATTAATCTGGACTTTGACGATAACACAGATGGCGGAGACAAAGAACTCGAATAAAATATAGCACTACTTGATTAATATATAGTAACCAAGCTTGTAACTTTAACACGAATATAAATAAGGGCTTCAGTAAGTATTCTCATGTGAAAGTGTACCTTAATTTTTTCTTTACGAGGCCTTTTACCGTGAGAGCATCGATTGCAATGGTCGCGCGCATCTCTCCTCCTGTCCAGGCTGTGATTGTTGGCGAAGAAGGTCAAGACATCAAATGCACACACAGTGTCAAATCCTTTCAGTTCGAATTTAATAGTTGAAAGGGGACTCTTTTGGTGTATAAAAGGAGTTAGGGAACGTTGGTCAGCAAAATGGAGCTACCTGAAGGACGCGATCCATGGAATCCAAAAAGTGCCAACGGGCATACGTTTCGCAATGAATGGGCTTCTACAGAAGATGAAACACCAATCCAGCCCAGTACAGAAGAAGTTGGTGAAACTTTGCAGTCAAGTTTTCGTGACATCTCATTAGGAGGAATTAATAACATTGATGATGGCTTCCCTTCAGCAGCCAGCATGGTGCTAGAACAAAGTGTCTGGGAAGATTCAAGAGTTCACAGCGAAAGTAACCCCGCCGTAAAAAGAACGTCTTTGGTAAATGACACTGGCATATCTAACATAGGCACCTCTTCTCATGAACAGCCATTTGAGGATGCCATACCCATTCCTAAAGGTGAGCCACACCAGAAAATCGGCGAAGACTTGAACGATTGGCTCAGAACGATCAAAAGAACCTATAAGCCATTGAGCATGGATATAGTTGTCATTGAACAGCTCCCTGATAGAGAAGGAATATTATTCAAACATACTAATTATTTGGTGAAGCACCTTGTGCATTTGCCCAATACTGAAGCTTCCAAAGATCGTAGTGTGATTAGAAGGTACTCCGATTTCGTTTGGTTGCAGGAAGTTTTGCTGAAACGTTATCCGTTTAGATTAATTCCTGAGCTTCCACCTAAAAAAATTGGTTCACAAAATGCGGATGCTGTATTTCTTGAACGAAGAAGGAAGGGGTTAACAAGATTTATCAATCTGATAATGAAGCATCCCGTCCTCAGTCAAGACGAACTCTTATTAACCTTTTTGACGGTTCCAACTGACCTTTCTGGTTGGAGGAAGCAGGCCAACTATGACACTTCCGAAGAGTTTACAGATAAAAGAATAACTCAAGCCTTTATGAAAATGTGGCAAAAAGAACTGTCAGAGCAATGGAATGAGGCAGATGCATCGATCGAGAAATCTATTGAACTTTGGGTGAAAATTACTATCGTCGTGGAGAGATATGAAAGACGAATTAAGCAAATTGCACATGAAAGGTCCATATTGGGATTACTGATAGATGACTTCTCACAAGTTATTCCCAATCTATATCCTGTTGAACAGAATAGCAACATTTTGGATATCAATAATAATTTTAGTATCATAAACAAGCACCTAAAGAAGACGATGGATCTCAGCAATGCGGAATCGAAAGAATCATCCGAAAATCTTGTGCCAAAGTTCAAAATGTTCATTGATATTTTACTTTGTCTGAGAGGTTTGTTCGAAAGATACAGACTGATGGCGGGAAACAATGTTCCTCAACTGCAAAGGCGTGTAGAGATCAATACAGAAAGGCTTGAGGCAATGAAAGATAAACCCGATGTTAGTGGAGCCGAATATGATAAAATAAGGTTAATCATTCAAAGAGATAAGAAAAGTATAAATGAGGAACTAAATAGAGCATGGTTAATAAGGGAATGCATTTTAGAAGAGTTCACAATTTTTCAAGAAACCCAGTTTATGATTTCTCGTGCCTTCCAAGAATGGTCGAAGTTAAATTCAAACTATGCTGGACTGAATGTAAATGAGTGGGAAGGTTTAACTGAAATCTTGATGGAAATGCCGCTATCTGATACCTGATCGAATCTTTTTGCGGTTAGCTAATTATCACCATTTTTTCAAAATATATAAATATATATATAATGCCATTGTTACCTAAGCAATTTTCTTGCTTGTATTTGTAAATCCAACACCTTTTATCGTGGCGATAAAATCATCAGCAGTGGAATCATTAACTGGTTTCAAAAACACTTCAGTGCCAAATATATTTTTGATATCCTTCAATAGATAGATAAATTTCTCATCTATCTGTTCTTTCGATATTCTCAATCTGCCTATATCTTCTTTGCCAATCACCATGTAAACGATTGCGAGAGGAAGTTGATTTCTCCCAACCGCTGCACTTACAGATATTTCTTCTAGCAAATGATATGCAGCAATGGTTCCGATATCTTCAGGAACGTCGCCAGCATCACCAATTTTTTCTGCAAAATAACACCATCCTTTTTTATTTTCCGCCACAAGTGTGATGCCCCAGCCGGGACTTTTACCGGAATTTTCGCCTCTCCAGACGTCTGCAATAATGTTTACTTCACAGTTGGCTTGTTTCAGCACTTTCTTGGCTGCATCTAACATCCTATTGACCATTGAGGGACTCACTCTTGTGGAGTACGCAATACCTCTGATGGATGCAATCGTAGGCCTTTCCAATTCGTGCATGGTAATGGGTTGTGCAATCAAAGAATCAACAACTAAATGCACTTCACCACCTCCAAGAGGAGGCGAGCCTCTCTTTAACGTATGTAAGGCACTCTCTCTAACACCAAATTTTTCCATTATAGGCAATAACCCCCATTTGATGGCCTCTATACCAGCATCATCGTGCGATGAAGTGCAGCCACGAAATATAATTGAAAATTTCTTTTTTGAGAATGGGGCAAGATACAGCATTGGTTCCACGAAGTATCCAACAGGTTTACCGTTCGGGCAATTATGGGTAACAGATCCACCTACAATAATACCAGGTTTATATATGACTGTAGTACCTGTGTATGATATCTCGATAACACTACCGTTGGTAACAGTCTCTACCAGCCTTAAAAAGGAAACTTCGTGATCCTTCAGGCCCGGATTTAAATCAGCTGAACGAATCTTTTCAATCTTGATCGCTTTACCTGATAAAGTGGCTAAAATGATCCGAAGTCTGAAGTTCTGCGAGCCCTGGAATACAACATAAGGCACTTTCGATGACATATTAAGTTGGTTCGATCGTTGTGGTTATATTAGCTTCGTATTTCCGTTCTTTATATCAAAAAGTTGCACTAAAGTGTACGATATGACGAGATGAGATGAGATGAGCATTAAATTTTTCAGTACCACGTTCGTATTTAGTGATTACCGTTTAGGTGATAAAGAACACACCAAAGTGTTTTAACCCGCCCTATGAGTTAATCTTCATCGCAATAGGGAGATGATATTTTTCGAGTTTCTCTTACAACTTTGTTTTCATACGTGAAATGTATACTGTTTGCTGACTTATACATGATTCTTTATTATTTCGTATAAAGTGACATTTTCATTGAACTGCCCCAGGATTGGGTCCGGGTACGGGTATTTTCGTACGGGTACTCGTCAAAGATGATCAAGTTCTACGGGTATTTATACGGGTATTTAGTTGAAAACGCGAAAGAATATATCAAAAACGCGTAACAAAGCAGCAAAGTACATATACATATCATTCTTATCCCACAATTTATGGAATAAAACCCTGTTGATAACTTCTCATCAGCATAATGCAGGAACTAGAGGAGGAAAACGGTACTAAACATGTTGAACAGTCTTATGCACTTGAGGGTGATACAGCTCATGGCACTCCAGAGACGAGGAAACGTACGGAACCATTTAGTTCCTCTGTTGGAACAGATTTTGTAATAGAAAACTATAGTGAAGTTGAAACTCCAAGCTCTGAATCTGATCGACATATATCTGATGAAGAAGTTGCAACAGTTGAAACAGTAGAGCTGATGAATCCTCACCTGAACAAAATTTCGGGCTCTACAGCTAAAAAAATACAGGATCAACGAATTGATCATTTGATCTACGAAAAGCCGTACGCTGGACCCTCGCTATCAAAGGAAAATTTTTATCACTACGTGAGCTCAGGGACATCTCAATCAGACTGCTCGGAAGCAGAATTAGAACCTTTAGAACAGCAGCATTATCTTGCCAAATATGGTATAAATTTCGAAGATTTTACATTCAACCCCTGCACTCTCCCTAATGACCAGCGCAGCTCCAACGATGAAGCTTTACCAGCAGGATTTGACAGGTGGTTAAAAGCAACTCCTTATCGTATTTGGATCACGAAGCATTGGGTGGAAAAGCCCTATGGTCAATGTAAGTATCCACGTTGTGGGAAAATATTTTTGTTTGAGAAACATCCAACATCATCAAATATAGTCAAACACTACAAAGCCAACCATAAGAAAGATTGGGAAAAGTTTTATTTAAAAGTACAGAAACGTAAACAAAGAACTTTGGTCTCGATGAAGAATGTCTTATGCTCTGAAAGTAATCCATTTAGGCTAACCAAAAAAATGTTCGATTTTCTCTCACGAAATGAAGGAATGATCAAACTCCTCAACATGTTCATTAGCAGTTTTCTTCCCTTTAGGTTAATTGAGGATCCTGCATTCCGCGAGCTTGCTCTTTTAGAGAATGGATGTGTGAAGAAAGGGTACACCATTTGCCGAAAAACCCTAGTTAACAGGATGGAATCTTACTATCTGGTCTTTCAGGATGAGATGCAAGGTATACTAGAGAAAACTTCTCAACTAAATTTACTTCTCGACATCTGGACATCCGTCAATGGTAAAAGTTATCTTGCGATTCTAGCGTCATTCTGCCCCAATCTCAATGTCTTAGATACCTTAACTTTTCCTGAAAACGTTGTCAGCCGAAGAAACCCTAACACACATATAATTGCTTTCCATGATGTAAGTCTCGAACGACACACTTCGGCGTACTTGAAAGAAATTGTCATACGGACATTGGCTGATAACAAACTCCAGCATAAGGTGGCTAGCGTGACATTCGACAATGCCTCCAATAATGTAAAAATGGTTGAAATGCTTGATAGCGATTTGACTGGTGAAGGTGTAAACGAAGTAGGTGGCATTATTAAGATTCGATGTTTCAATCATGTTCTCAACCTGATCTTCAAGAAAATTATGAAACACTTTGAAGGAGAAAACTTAATGCTGGTGAGCAGGATCGATTCTCTTACCACGAAACTGAAGAACAATGTTTTTCTGAGAACACGATTCCAGCAGTATACAAAAAAAACAATACCTGTTCATTGCGATACGAGGTTTGTATCCCGGTACAAACAGTTTAATGTCTTTTTAAGGCTAACAGGATATCTAAAAGACTTTTACTTTGATACGCATATGTATAAAGAGTATGGTTTTGAAAAAGAAGATGAGAAAGCTTTTCTCTACGAACAGAGAGAGATAGATCCTCTAAAAGTTTTTTTAAAACTTACACAAATAATGTATGACTTGACTCTCAAATGTCAAGAAGACTCGTCTAATGGTCTTCCTTATGGAATACAATATTATATGACTTTAAAAAGATACTTTGATAGTTGTGCATCTTTAAAAAATGGCAGCGAAGAAATTGTACACTTCTCAAATGTGGGAATTGATAAAAAGGTGCTTAACAGTGTCAGTCAAGAAGTTGGACCAGATGTGTTATCCTCCATAATCGAAGCAAGGCCACTCTTTGAAAAATACTATGATTATGCAATAGAGCAGACTGGATATTGGGTAGCGCATATTTTACAGCCTGACATGAAATTAGCTTCTCTAGATTATGTGCTAGACCCGCAGACGAAAGCAGATGTTGAGCGCAAAGTTTATGACTATGTTGAATGCTACTTCGAGAAGTGTGGAAAAAGAGGCATAGGCATTTTACATAAAAATAATACTAATCCAAGAGTATCTGCACAGAAGGTGAGAAAAACTTCTAAAAAGCCAAAGCCTCTGGACGTTTTTAAGAGTTCTATTCGATCTGCAGAGATATCTGTTGCACAGACAAAGCTTTTTGAATTTGACCAGTTCAATCGTGAGCCTGTGGAAACCGACGTCGATTATATCAACTATTGGCTAGATAACCAGTACAGATATCCAAAGTTGAGTAGGTTGGCACTCTCTTTATACCATAGCAAATTATCTACGGCAGACGTAGAGAGATGTTTTTCTATCAGCAAAAAAGCTCTAACAGGAAGATATTGCTTGACAAGTGAAAATCTCAAGCGGTCCATGATTTTAAGAAATAGATTGATATGCTTTGGGATTCGCAGAAATTTCACAAATGATAACTTTCTTGCACCAGCAATAGTCAATGAGACAACGGAGGAGGAATGAATTCGGATCAACTTGTTTAGAAGGCACACAGCAGCAGCATAAGTAGCGTGTATATACTTCAGTGGCAAAGAAAATCGCTGATTACAATAAACTAAACAAATTAACAGATCATAAAGAGGCTATTATTTTATGAATGATGTCAGTACCCGTCTATTAAAAAGTCGGGTATATGATATATCACGTGACTACCCGACTCCAAAAAGACGGGTACTCTACCCGTGACATATATTTGGGTACCCGAGGGTACCCGGACCCAATCCTGAACTGCGAGTTCATAACAAGGACGCTCTCTTGCATGAAGCAGTTGTTCGATCAAATACTACGTAGCTAAGATTAAAACCCTTGAAATCCTCCTGCATTATTTTTTTGTTATCATTCTATTACTTGGGAGAAGCCACAAACAGTAATCCTTTTAGAGTTGAAGATTGAGTTTGTTTTTTTGAAATGTCATCTTCACCAAAACGAGCAGTTAATGAAGCATCTGAACCACAATCAAAGAAATCCAAATCAAACACACCTTTGGAGGAAACAGAACCTACTTTTGATTTGGGCTCTCAGGAACTGGTGGCAAATGAAATATCTCCGGACTCTCCCTCAGTCGACTTCTCATCCGATATGCCCACGCCATTTGATAACTTAATGGGAGGCCCAGACGACTTACCCCTTCCCAAAACTGCAGCCCCAACCACAGACCTTAAGATAAATGAGAGCAGCGATGTTACCAACAACAATAATAATAATAGTACAAATGGTTTAGCGCTACCCAAAAGGGATGATAAGAAAAAGAGTAAAACATCCAGCAAACCTGGTCAAAATTCATCATCACAACTAAAAGATGGGACAGGACAATCAGTAAATAGGTCATCACAACCGAAAACTGATCCTAATAAAATGCAGGATGTTTTATTTACAGCAGGTGTCGACATAAGAGAAGAGGAAGCTTTGTTGAATTCTTCAGTGAACGCATCGAAATCGCAAACGCAATTGGCAAACACAAAAGTTCCAAACCATCCACCATTTCTTCATCCCGATCAAGTTGGTACTTATATGAAGAAAATTTGTAGAGAACAAAATTTCATGCAGAGCTTTGGAAAAAATCCCGACGTCTTACGTATAATGTCAACGGCGTGTGAAATGTACATGAAGGACATAATAACAAATTCTTTAGTTATTTCACGACACCGAAGAAAAGCTGTCAAAATCAACTCAGGGAGAAGAAGTGATGTTTCTGCCATATTAAAGACAATTGCAGTTACTCAGAAGAAAGAAGAAGAGCGCCGTGTGAAAAAGAGAATTACATTAGGTTTAGAAAAAGAAGACCTTGAGAATAAACTGGATTCAGAAGAGACTTTGCATCGAGCATCCAATGTTACTGCTGGGCTTAGAGCAGGTAGTAAGAAACAATACGGCTGGCTAAAGTCATCGATAAGTAAACCGACATCTATGGGATCGAAAACTTTTGGGAAAGTAGCGTCGGCCGTAGCAGCTAGAGGTGATAGCGGTTTACGATTTCGAGAGGCAAGGGAGGAGCCTGGAATTGTTATGAGAGATTTATTATTTGCGCTGGAGAATAGACGGAATGGGGTACACAATGTCATCTCAAAAGGTTATGCTAGGATCAGAGACTGATCTCAAAAATGGCAATTTGGTAACAAACCTTAACTATTTTATTAATAGCAATACTCACTTTTGTAATTAAATTATACGATCCACTCATTCTAATTCCTACAGCATACCTTACAAATTTCTCCTAAGGTGGTGTGAAGTAGATGCTTTAAAATAAATCTGAAAAATATAATATATTCACTAAGCATTAATCGCATTTTTTTAACGTCTAAATACCTCAGAAATCTAAATATTAGAGAATAAAAGGGATCTCTTGGGGTGGAATGCACAATTTTAAAACAAGGCAAACATTCCATAGTAGCCCGAAAGCTTTTTCCCTATTGCAGATAATATGCACTGCTATACAGTACCTATACCAAAATGCTGAAAATCGCTATCATACAGAGTATGTTTATAATGTACCGTGGATTATAAATAGCGTGATAAATTGTAGCAGCACCATTCTCAACAGAAATGGAGGAGGTTAAAGTTGAAGTTGTGGTTGAAGAGGCTCCCGACGATATCGAAGTAGGTGACAAAGTACTGGTGGAAGATGATGCAATGTTCGTTGAACTGGACGAAGCGGAAGAAGAACTATTGGAAACAATGCTGACAGAATCAGAAAATGTACCATTCCAGCAGTAATTAGTGAAACAGGACTCGCATTCTTCAGGTAAAGTAGCATTCAAACTTTGTTGTTTACGTCTTATAATGGCACATGCAACGCAACCCAGAAATTCAGGATCTTCGGTGAAGTTTCCTCTTGTGGTGGCTTCAAAACCATTTTGGATCATGCTGAAACGTTCCGGTTCTGTATAAGATAGTTTTAGAGTACTTTGATTCGAGTTAAAGGAATGACGAGCATTGGGGATGTATACTACCAGAGGAGGAATGTATTGTAAATCTGTTAAATTGTTTGCATCACAACCAAAGAAAGTTGGTTTATTGTTTAAACCCAACTGCAGAAATGTTGCTTCATCCGGAACATACGGAAACGCAATTCCTTTCCCTTGAGCACTGAATTGACGTTCGTAAGTGCTTATCAAAGAAAGACCTGCTGGCCAACTTGCTGACGTATCTGCAGAGTTATCCAATGCAAAGATGACGTCCAAATCACGATCTTTTTGAATTAGCGAAGTAAATGGAATACCTTCAGAATCTTCACCACCGTCTGCCAAATATAGGTAGTCACTATCTAGAACTGTAGTTTCGGACTTCTCTGTTGCAAAATTTGCATTTTTGAATGGATTTGGAGCATAATTGGCAACATCGTTTGAATCGTTACCGATTGCTTTTTCGAAAATAGTAGCCACACTTGCATTGTTCAGCAAGAGTCCTATCACTGGTTGCATGGCTGGAGAAAACAATGTAGATGAAGTACCCACGATAAACCCAGTATTGTCAAAACCTTCGACACACTGTCCCTGGGTAGTTGGAACACCATTGGAAACTTCTGTGCCCAGGTATTTAACATCACTGAAAGCATTCAATGAATCATCCCAAGATCCAATTTCAAATGGATTGAACTCAAAAATTGTAGAATTTGTATTTGTAATGACTGTGTTTGGATGTCTAAAATCAGCCACAGAGATAGGAAATGGCATCTCACCATTTTTGAAGACGTCAGCATCCCTTAAGGAAGACCATGTATAACCAACCCCACCGTCTGGTAAACTTGGGAAGAAGTTGTAGGCCAAGGCACGGCCCCAATAGTCAGCTAGGGTAATGCTGAATCCAGCTTCTTCTTTAGACGCCACAGCTTGCACAATATCTGCCCATCTCTCTGTAGAAGCGGTGGAGTTAGTTCCACCTGGTGAAGCTAATGAATTGGTAATGTCCCAAATTGAGTCATTTTGAGACATATTGTTCAGTATATCTTGAACAGAAGTCCAATTGTTCCAAGCCAATGAACCAACCAACCAACTACCGCCTGATAGACCAGCCAGATAAGTAGTACTTTGTAAAAGTCCACCTAGACCATGATCGTTAGCACCATCGGTCCTGTTATCCATTGCGGCCAACATACCCGCTCCACTTAACATGGCACGGTAACCACCACCTGAACAGGCAACACCAATCTTTGGCACAGTAGAACCATTACCGGATGTAAACAGCGAAGATAATAGTGAATTGTCCGAGAAATTTGAGGTTGCACGGTCTAAGAAACTTTGTAAAGCTTCCTGAGTGTACACATTTCTTTTTGTCAACCAATCGGTTTCATTTTGAGATAGTGTGTCAGCTTCTCTGATAAGGTTTATATTATCATCGCAGGTAACTAAGCTTGGAGCGTAGCCATTACTTGGAGACCAAGCCTCCACCAATGCTGAACCAGTTAACAACGCACTTGATACCAAGAGCGCCTGCAATTGCATTACTACTATTCAATATATATATTATTCTAATTGGCTGCTTGAAAGAGGATAACAAAATTTCACGAAACTACAGCTGACCATCCTCAAATGTATACATATACATCCATATATATACTTTCCCTTCCAAGCTACCTCATGTTGCAATACCTCCAAAAATCCAACGTGTTTCTTCTATTTCTTCTATCCCATGTTGGAGAAAATGTGAATCTTTTCGAACAATACTTTCAATTTCAACGGGTTTCCGGCGGTACCTCAAGTCCTGTGTGCCTCTTGGCAGCCTGAAATTGTGAGGTCGTCGTTAAACGAGCAGGAGCGAATTTCGCCTCAAGGGGAAAATAGGCATGTTTGGAGAAACACATCATTTAATTTGTATAAATCGAGTTGGGACATCAACGAAAGGAGTAAAGAAGATTGGGACATCTATCTGCATTTGATTCAGGGCAAGTCTAAAAGCCCAGACTACTCCTGATTTATGCAAGTTGCAGTTTCCTTGCCTTGAAATAAAGTATTTTTTCATAATTACATGTAAGCAACATGATGCAAGAAGTATTAAAGAAAGAAAGCTTTGTTGATGTTGTACCTGGAAAAGAATCCCAGAACGCAGAAAATATTTATTCTTTTACTTTAAAAGAGTGCTACAAAACACAAAATTATGGAGAGGACAAATTCATTTCACTAAGTTAGACCAGCAATGGCAGCGACCAGAGTAAGTAAGGCCATAAAAGTTTTTGGAGTAGCAGATGTTGTACCGTCATTTTTCTTAGTTTGACTCTTAGATGTAGAAGAGGAAGAGGCTCCGGTTGTAGATGAGCTTGCATTGGTAGTGGAAGTATTGAAATCAGTGTAGTTCAGTCCTGCAACACTGGAATCGCTGATGGTCCCATTCCAGCAGTAGTTTGTAAAGCAGGTATCACACTCTTGAGGTAAAGTGGCGTTTAAGCTTTGCTGCTTACGTCTCATGATAGCACAAGCAATACAGCCTAAGAAATCTGAATCTTGAGTGAGATTGCCTCTTGTTGTGGCTTCGAAACCATTTTGAATCATAGATAATCTTTCCTTGTCAGAATAAGAGAGTTTAAATGTACTTTGATTGGCATCAAAAGATTGGTATGAGTTTGGAACGTAAACTATCAATGGTGGTAAATAGCTTAAGTCTGTCAAGTTTTTGGCATCGCAACCGAAAAATGTTGGTTTTTCATTTAAGCCCAAATTAACAAAACTATTTTCATCTGGAACGTATGGGAAAGCCATATTTTTACCTTGAGCACCAAATTGACGTTCATATGTATGTACCAATGAGGAACCATCTGGCCAGTATTGATCAGTATCAGCAGAGTTGTCAAGGGCAAAGATAACGTCTAAGTCACGATCTTCTAAAATTAATGGTACCAAAGGAATATTCTCATCATCTTCACCACCATCGACTAAGAACAAATATTCCGATTCGGAAATGGATGAAGAATAGTTAGAGGAGATATAATCAACATCTTTGAATGGGTTTGGTGCATAAATGGCAATATCATCATCATCAGCAGATAAATCATTCAAGAAACCGCTTACTAAGTTTGTAATGAAACTTGGCAAACCGGTACTGTTAATTTGTAGGATAAATTGGTTAAATAATGTGGATGAGGTACCCATGATGAAACCTGTATTATCATAACCTGCGACACATTGTCCCTTAGTAACAGGAGTACCGTTAGAGACATTCGTACCTAAATATTTAACATCGGTGAAGGCATTCAAAGATGGATCCCAAGATCCCATTTCAAAGGGGTTGAATTCGAATAAAGTAGCATTTAAATCAATAATTGTCGTACCTGGATACCTACCATCAGCGACTGAAATTGGGAATGGCATTTCGGCGTTTTGGAAAACTTCTGCATCTCTCAATGTAGACCATGTGTAAGCGACACCACCACGGTATAAACTAGGAAAAAAATTGTATGATAGCGCACGGCCCCATACATCGGTCAAAGAAACATTAAAACCAGCGTCTTGTTTATCTTGAACAGCATCTGAGATTTGGTCCCATCTTGAAATGGTACTGACTATATTCAACCCACCAGGATTGATGATTGAGTCTGAAATATCCCAAATGGAATCATCCTGAGTCATATTGTTCACTATATCTTGAACAGAAGTCCAATTGTTCCAAGCCAATGAACCAACCAACCAGTTCCCACCTGATAAACCAGCCAGATAAGTAGTACTTTGTAAAAGTCCGCCAAGACCATGATCGTTAGCACCATCGGTCCTGTTATCCATTGCGGCCAACATACCCGCTCCACTTAACATGGCACGGTAACCACCACCTGAACAGGCAACACCAATCTTTGGTACATTGGAACCATTGCTGGTGAACAACGAAGATACCAGCGAGGTGTCCGAGAAATTAGTGGTCGCACGCTCTAAAAAACTTTGTAAAGCTTCCTTAGTGTACGCATTTCTTTTTGTCAACCAATCAGTTTCATTTTGGGATAGTTTGTTAGCTTCTCTAACTAGATTTACATCATCGTCACAGGTTACATTTCCTGGAACATAACTATTGGTTGGAGACCACGCACTGATCACATTACTAAAGTTATTCAGGATAAAAGCTATTGAAACCAATATCAAAGTATTCAAATTCATGATAAATTCTCAAACTCTACGTAGGATACTAACCTAACTCATGTAATTGTTCACTTAAAAACCGTGTTTTTACAATCTGCCGTATTATTATTACTTTTATATATGGAGCATTTTTTCATCATACTTATGGCTCGCACTTTTTTCAGAGCCCTTTTTTGTCAATCCAGGCTTGTCCCCTCGGATATGACGTTACCTTTTTTTAGAAAAACCGATCTACTCCGTGTAGTGTGACTAATGGGGTAATCCATTTCTTTTCAACTTTTCGTTGCCTTCCTGATTAATCCGAGCAGGAACGGAAAATAGAAGAATCCGTACCCCTCCCCTGATTTTGCTCGTTTAAATATGCTCAATGCCTTCAAGGTTCTCTGGCCCCTTGTTCTTTTCCCGCGGAACGGACAACAACAACTTCCATTCTGGTCCGCTCCAATGGAAACTCTATACGTGTTACCCGGGTTTTGTAATGTCACATGACATGTGTCTGTCCGGGTAACGATTTTGAGGCGCGAAGACGATTTGGGGGAGTTGAATAAACAAATAAACAAATAGACGATATTAAAATAAACAAACGGTCGCATCGACGGTTGTGAAGATTCACAATTGTTTGTTAGACGTATACACAAAGATATACAAGAATAAGAATGTCTGGTAAAGTACATGGTGGTAAGGGAAAATCAGGGGCTAAAGATGGTGGTGGAAACTTGAGGTCACAGTCATCATCTGCGAGAGCAGGTTTACAATTCCCCGTTGGTAGAATTAAACGTTATTTGAAAAGAAATGCTAGCGGTAAGGTTCGTGTTGGGTCTAAAGCTGCAATCTATTTGACTGCAGTATTAGAATATCTAACGGCTGAAGTATTGGAATTAGCGGGTAATGCAGCTAAGGATTTAAAAGTTAAAAGAATAACCCCTAGACACTTACAGTTGGCTATCAGAGGTGATGATGAATTAGACAGTTTGATTAGAGCTACTATTGCATCAGGTGGTGTTTTGCCTCATATAAATAAGGCTCTATTACTAAAAGTTGAAAAAAGAAAGTGAAAAAACAACTATGCGTGAGCCTGTTAAGTGCTTCCATTTTGATTTTTTTCACTTTAATCCTTTTTGTATTATAATTTAAATAACTGCTAAAGTATTCTATGCTGTTTGACTTGGTTAGTATTCTTCTTTTTCTTCTTCTTATGTAGCAACATCAAGGAAACTTGGCAGCGATCCCCCGGACATGTTCATATCTCAACAAAATTAATGGTAACACCTGTCATCATTAATTAAGCGCAGGACATAAGAACGTCAAGTACATTTTCTATATGTTTATATGAATATCTAGCAAACATACAGGATCTAATTATGGCAATTTCTGCAACTAGGAAAAGACAGTTCCTTCTATTTACGATAGTGGTATATGGTTTAACTTTTTATGCCGTTTATCATGCAACAAGAACAAGTATTTCGTTTCTGCAAACTGTAATCAAACTAACGGAAGGTTTTAACGTTATAATTCTAGCTTTCTTCACTATCCTAAACTCTGCATTACTATGGAAATTATCTACATTAGCTCTGTTTGGTGACTTGAGACTTATTGAATATGAACATATCTTTGAAAGGTTACCCTTTACAATCATCAATACAGTTTTTATGTCGTCAATGTTTAACGAACATGATTTCTTTACTGTTGCACTATTTGGTTTGCTTTTGCTTTATATGAAAGTATTCCATTGGATTTTGAAGGATAGATTAGAAGCCTTATTACAAACGATTCAAGATTCGACAAGAATTGCCAATCTCATTCTGACAAGATTCTCTTTAAATCTCATATTATTAGCAGTCGCAGATTACCAAATTGTTTCTCACTGCGTCTCAAACTCGCTATCAAACAGTTTCGGCGCATCGACTTCTGTCCATCTAATGATTGGGATGGAATTTACAATGCTATTAATCGATTTGTTGAATGTATTTTTGCATGCTTCCCTAAGCTTTTATGAATTTTACAGATCTCAAGCCAGTGATGTATTGAATAACGAAAATATTGTGAACAATGGTGATGATGACGATGATGATTCCCAATTTACGGGACTGGAGGGTAAATTTATGTATGAGAGAATTATTGACATCATCACAAGATTCTTAAAAACGGTAATACATACATTAATGTTAATTCTATTCAGAATGCCAATAATGTTAATTAAAGATGTTCTTTGGGACTTTTTAACATTATATCAAAATGTAACTAGTCTGTGGAAAATTTGGAGAAATAATAAACAGCTGGATGATAAATTACCAACAATGACTCACGAAGAACTAAAAGAGACAGATAACATTTGCATCGTTTGTATGGATGAACTACTTCCAGAATCAGAAACACAACATCGTCACAATAACATAGATGCAAAATATAAACCAAAAAGATTGCCTTGTGGACATGTTTTACATTTATACTGTTTAAAGAATTGGATGGAAAGATCTCAAACATGTCCAATTTGCAGATTAGCCGTTTTCGATGAAACTGGTAATGTTGTGCAATCAAATGCTTCCACAAATTCACGTCCAGCTTCAGCGGGAACTGCGACTGCGACTGCGACTGCGACTTCTAACCCGGTTGAAGATAGTTCTACCACTGCTGCCCCTGCGGTAGATGCCACTCCTCAACCGAATGCTACGTCATCAACGCAAGAAGCGCAACTGCAAGAACAGCAACAGACACCACAGCAGCAGCAGCAGCAACCAAATATCAATTCATGGTATTCTTTTCCTATTGAGGAATCTAACGACAATTCCATTACATTCAAACTTTTAGACTCGAGAACGAATAAACCGATCTCTGCACAAATACTCATTGATAAAAAAGAAACAATTACGGACGACAGCACTAATGATAATGAATCTCACGATCGACTTGACGATCAACAAGAAGTTAAACAAAAAATTATTATTCCAGATGAACTCATAAACTCTTCTCAAACTATTGAAGGTTTGAAAAGAAGAGTTTCGGAATTAGAAAGTCAGGTACAGGAATTAAATAAACGGTTAAGGAAGGATTGAGTTATCTTGTTATTGTATATTGATCTATAATGGTATATAAATATGAAATTTTTGTCTCTATTACTTTTCTTTCAATCACTTGATGTGATATCACTCATACTATCTCCCAAGCTTCCTTCGGAGTCGAAACTTTGAGTGTCTAAATTATCGCCATGACTCAGGTCCTCATCTATTTTGCCATGACTTTCATCATCTTTTTGTAATCTCAATTCAAAAGCCTTCAATTGTCTTTCAATGTATCTTCTTGGATAGCGAAAATCGCCTTTTGCGGAACATGTCTGTAAAGAACTTTTGGCATTTTGAATATGCTGAATAACCTGATTGCTAGCAATATCCCTAGAAGATCCCATCAAATGGGGATTAAATTGGCGAGACAATATATCGGCTTTAATCATATGGCACAATGCGTAAATAAACCAAACTTCAGAATCTTCCATATACGGTGGTCCGAGCACCATTTCTGATATCCTTTCGATAAGTTCCAGTAATGGATCATTGTCATCTAATGTACTTTCATCCCTCACTTGGTCCAAACTCTTTGTGCATTGTGTCAACGATTTCCACATCCAAGTAAGTGCATATTTTGGAACATGCGTTTTCGATCCTTTGGTGAAAACTGGGGGCATCCTATGATTCACATCTTCAACGAAAGATATCCTTGATGAATACACACTAATCATCCATTCTAAAAATTCCAGCGATTTCATGGGCTCTCTTTCGGCTAAAATTCGTTCCCCTACACCCCAAATGGTTCTAATTTCAACTGTTGGTATTCTAATCAATAGAGCAAAGCACTTATACGCCAAATCCCAGTTTTTACGAGAGACATTCAAATGTAAGATAGTAGTCAGTGTAGTAATATGCTTGATTTGAAAGTTATCGTATTTGTCTACTAAAGGATCAATCAATTCGTAACCTTGACTAATGGTATCAAAGTATATTCTATTGCTTTTGGATGCAAATGCCAGCGAGT
The DNA here is from genome assembly GCA_900186055.1 of Torulaspora microellipsoides. Classification (NCBI taxonomy): domain Eukaryota; kingdom Fungi; phylum Ascomycota; class Saccharomycetes; order Saccharomycetales; family Saccharomycetaceae; genus Torulaspora; species Torulaspora microellipsoides. The sequence continues at coordinate 575,180 of FYBL01000008.1, read as the reverse complement.
TTTCTACCTTCCTTTTGGCGTATTTTTGTATTCTATTAACCGTAGCATACGAGATTTTATGCTTCTGTATGGGCACTCTCTTTTTTGAATCAGTTTGCCATTTTTCAAAACTTTTTTGTGGCTTTTCATGCCTTTTGAAAAATCTACGTTCTTGATCTTCATCGTCTGGATCTACTTCCTGTCCGCTTTCATCATGATATATATTTAGTTCATCAACATCTGTATCAGAATCTGAATAGCTTTCACCAACGATGCTTTTCCATCGCCTTCTTATACGTTTTCTTTTCCTCTGATTTGCTTCTTCATTCTCGCTAGCCTCAGTTGCTGAGCTTTCAGGAGTAGGTAATCCCGTATCATCATTTCCTTGAAGGTTACCGTATTTACGAGAGAGATTATTGACGTATTGATATCGAAGCTTTCTAGCATTTCTTATTCGCCTGCTTGCCAACGCTATAGGTAATTCAAACATATCAGCATCTTTCTTTTTTCGCTTCCTAAGGTTTTAGCACTATTAAAAAGTGCAATAAATAAAGGTTGAGATGATCGATCGGTTGATGAGTTGATTTGAGTTATTCCTTTGTTGATTAGACTGGTGGATGCGATGAGGTTCGAATTTTTTTTTTGATATCCGGAAACAGAAAAAATGGCAAAAAAAGAAATGTTGACAATTGTACAAATTTCATTACTGTTTGATGTTACAGTTGAACTACGAGAACAGTATTGAACTTATGCATGAAAACACAATTCCCTCTGTGACCAATGTGCATGAAGGAATTGCTTTTTGTTAGCTCAAGAGAACCATAATCCGATGCACTTTGAATATTACGAGGCTAGATCTAATATATGTCTTGCTGAGGCTCTAAAACATCACTATGCTAAGGTGATCGTCCTAGAGAAGGTTATCTTTGTTATGTAATGCATGGTGTTAACCTTGCTTCTTTTATAATATAATGAATTTTTCCATTCTCATGGATCCTGCATCTTTGTTTCAGAAATGTCTAACCAATTTTGAGGGCGTGTGGTCTAGTGGTATGATTCTCGCTTTGGGCGAATCTGCGGAAAACGGTAGATGAACTACATACAACAAGCATGCGAGAGGCCCTGGGTTCAATTCCCAGCTCGCCCCAAAATATTTTTTTTTCTTTCTTTGCGATTCATTCTTTTCGAATTGCAATATAAACACAGACAAGTAGTGTATTTGTATTATCTATTTACATGTCATATTTATATGTTTGTACTTAATACCATGGTTCACACTTACTTCAGGTCATTATCGAGTAATGAACAGGGGTCGTAGAGATATAAGGAAAGCAAATATATTATAATCGTGTTTTATTCGATTACATCATTCCTGGCATTCCTGGCATACCGCCGGGCATACCTCCACCAGCTGGAGATGGTGGTTGTGGAGCATCAACGATGGCAACTTCTGTAGTAGCCAACAAAGAGGCGACACCAGAAGCATCCACCAAACCGGATCTAACAACTTTGAAAGGATCAATGATACCAGCTGCTAACATATCAGTATATTCGCTTTTAGCAGCATCATAACCTTTCGCGAAATCTTCACCAAATTCATCGACCAATTTTCCAACAATCACTGAGCCCTCTTCACCGGCGTTTTCAATGATTTGTCTAGCAGGTCTTGTAATTGCTTTTCTAATAATATCGACACCTAATTTTTGATCGAAGTTGTCAACTTTAACTTCGTCAAGAACACGAGAAGCTTTAGCTAAAGCAGTACCACCACCTGGCAAAATACCTTCTTCGACAGCTGCTCTGGTTGCATTCAAAGCATCATCGTAACGATCCTTCTTTTCACCAACTTCAATTTCGGATGAGCCACCTACTCTAACGACGGCAACACCACCAGATAATTTAGCTAAACGTTCTTGTAATTTTTCCTTTTCGTAAGAGTTTGTAGTGGTTAAATCGACAGAGTTTTTGATTTGTTCGATTCTTGCCTCAATAGAATTCTTAGATCCATCACCGTTTAGGACGACTGTGTCTTCCTTGGTGATTGTGATAGAGTCACAGGATCCTAATTGTTCTATAGTACATTGTTCCGGTTTCAAATCCAATTCTTCAGTGAAAACAGTACCACCAGTTAAGATGGCAATGTCACCCAAAGTATTCTTTCTGTTGTCACCGAATCCTGGTGCTTTAACAGCGCAAACTTTAACTTGACCTCTTAGTTTGTTGAGGATACAAGCAGCTAGAGCTTCACCATCAACGTCTTCGGCCAGAATTAATAGAGGTCTTCTTGATTGATTAGAGATTTCTAGCGCTGGCAAAATATCCTGGATGGATGAGATTTTCTTTTCACTGATTAAGATCAATGGTTTTTCGAACTCAACTTTACCAGATTTGGCATCGGTAATGAAATATGGAGAGATGAAACCACGATCAAATTTCATACCTTCAGTAACTTCCAATTCATCCTCCAAAGTTCTACCCTCTCTAATGGTAATAACACCTTCTTTCCCAACTTTTTCCATGGCTGATGCTAAAAGCTTACCAACATGAGAGTCACCATTGGCAGAGATGGTTGCAACTTGAGCAATTTCTTCGGAAGTAGTAATTTCCTTTTTATTGGCACTTAAGAATGCAATAACTCTTTCAACAGCTGCTTGAGAACCTCTTCTCAAATCCATCGGATTGCAACCTGCTGCAACATTCTTCACTGATTCGGTGAAAATGGCTCTAGCCAAAACTGTAGCAGAAGTGGTACCATCACCTGCAGCTTCATTTGTCTTTGAAGCAACTTCTTGTAGCAATTTAGCTCCCAAATTTTCAAATTTATCTTCCAAAATGATTGCTTTAGCAACGGTAACACCATCTTTTGTAATCTTTGGAGCACCAAATGGTTGTTCGATTAGAACATTTCTACCTTTTGGACCTAAAGTAGCTGATACTGCATCAGCTAGAGTTTCCACACCTCTTAACAAAGCAGCTCTACCTTCAACACCGAACTTCAATTCTTTATGAGACGAATAAGCACGACGTAGAACTGACGAAGATGACCTTAGACCAGATAAACGCGAACGGTTAACAACAGATCTCAACATATCTTTTTTTTATTTTATCCTTGTAGCTTGCTCTCTAGTTCTCCTTTTCAGATACCGCGACCTATGTACGAATACCTATAGCCGTTAAGTTAGAATAATAGTAACACCAACAGATATTACTTCAAATATTGGAAACTGAATGATATTGACTACACTACCCCAGTCCAAAAAAAACTAAATGCATGATTTAACACTTAATTTATATTTCATGTCCATCCTTTTACCTTAAAAAAATTCACTTCGTCCACGAGGAGAAGGTACGCTCCACTGAAATCTAATCAAAGTGAGGGTAAAAGCTCAAATTTTTTATCTCTGACGATTTCTAGAAGGTTCCACGGTGTATGGATGTTGTGCCGACGTATACAGTGATATAGTTTGACTTTCTTCTTTGGTTTGGCGGCTATTTTTTGTTTCTGTGTTATGTAAACCGAATACGCACCTTTCTTTTCTGTTGCTTTAGATGTTCTGATGGAAGGATTGATGTGGTTAGCAGAATAGCTTGATTGGGAGCGTGGCATGCTATCAATAGCCAGTTACACAGCAAGTATGGTTCATTTTGCCAAAGGCATTCAAATTGAATAAAAGAAGCCGCGCTGACTGTGATCTTCTCAACAGTCTATCGCATATTACGAGAGTTGTTAGTTTTTTCTGGAGTCACGTGCGCATTAAATGCGTTAAAATTCGTGGGGTGTGGAAGTTGAAATCGAGGATATCTCCGAGACATTGGTGTACGGGACTTTTATGTCAGGGTAACGGGCGAGCGAGCGAGCGAAATGTAAAGATTAAAACTGACATATCATCTGATTTTTAGATAATTCGCTGTTCCCCTTGCGTTATAATACCACCAATTAGAGTAAAGCGACAAATAAGATCCAAAAAAAGAAAAAGATAACAACCACGGAATAATTCCTGTATTGTGACCGTATCGGATATCCTACTCACCCACAGAACAGAATTTTTTCTTTTTGGGTGCCCTCATTAAATTTGAACAAAAACATTTCAGTCGCATTGAAGATCTTATCAAAGAATTGCGGTACAGATCAAGAAGGATCATTGACACCTTTATCACCATCATCTTCTCCATCTTCAACTTCAACTTCATTTTCCGATCCAGGGTTAAGAAATCGTAATAGCCTCCATTATTACTACCGAAAAAATAAGGAATCAAAGGAGGCTCATAATTTACACTCGAGGCCTTCATCTACTACAACCATCAAGAACGTGCATGTATCAATGAGTTTACCTCCTACACCTTCGCAAATTTTGACATCCAAAAATGATAGGACTTATAATAAGGCCACGTTAACAGATGAAGGTATAATGATTACTTCTCAAGGTCATGTTCATCATGGTACCTCGCTTCGTAGGTCTCAAGATCAACAAGATGACACAATTGGCAATCATAATACCAGTACGACCAGTATACAGAGTAATAATAGCTATTTTGAGACGGCCTCTTTAATAAGTTGTGTTACTTGTTTAAGTGATAACTATTCGATGGATCCTCATAATCGTCTTGAAAGTGATAATCCTTCTCTGAGTAATGGAGAACTAGTTAATGAGGATGGTGAAGAAGTTCCGTATTCTTCAGTGACTGGACAATTACTTGTGAATACTGTCATTCCTTATGGCAGAATTCTTCATGCCAAATATTTAGAGCTTCCAAATGGTTATTCAGACAATATGAAACCATCGAACACAAGAAGAAGAACTGATTCAAGCTCGTCCATGGAGCTTAATGGAATGAATAATAGCGAAAACGATGATAGCAATGTTAACAGTAGTAATAATTTGAGCAGCAGTGACGATAATGTGACGAATCCACTCTTAAATAATAACAAGGTTACAATGAAAGATGATTATTCTTTAGTGGAAATTTCGTTTGCCAAGCCAAGACGTCACGATGTTGTACCTAAACGATTAACTCTTTCCATAAGCTATATGTCTGCATCCCCTAATGTTGACATTGTGGAAGAAATTTTGCGTAGAAGCTACAAAAACACTAAAAGAGATAGATCAATCCTAGTCATTATAAATCCCCATGGAGGTAAAGGTAAGGCCAAAAAATTATTCATGAGTAAATGTAAACCAATTTTATTAGCAAGCAATTGCTCCATTGATATTGCTTATACAAAATATGCTCTTCACGCTATAGATATCGCTCGTGAAGTTGATTTAGATAAGTATGACACTATTGCGTGTGCATCAGGTGATGGGATTCCTTATGAGGTTATAAATGGATTATATCAAAGATCTGACCGAGCTGAAGCATTTAACAAATTAGCGATTACTCAACTACCCTGTGGCTCTGGTAATGCAATGAGCGTTTCTTGTCATTGGACAAGCAATCCATCATATGCTGCATTATGCTTGGTTAAATCCGTCGAAGCAAGGATAGACTTAATGTGCTGTTCGCAACCGTCATATTATGAGTCTTGTCCACGTTTATCTTTTCTAAGTCAGACCTACGGAATTATTGCTGAATCAGATATTAACACAGAGTTTATTAGATGGATGGGCCCGGCTAGGTTTGAATTGGGTGTTGCATTTAACGTTTTACAAAGGAAAAAATATCCCTGCGATATCTATGTGAAGTATGCAGCTAAGTCCAAAAACGATTTGAAAGTGCATTATTTAGAACATAAGAATAGAGCATCCTTGCGGTTTGAATCTGATATAGAACAGGATTCTATTGATAAACGACAAAGACATATCGCAAACGATACTTCTAAGTCGGATGAAATCACAGAAAGCAGTTTTAAACTAAAATACCCATACGAAAATGGTGTTCCTGAAGATTGGGAAAAGATGGATTCTGATATAACAGACAATTTAGGTATATTTTATACCGGCAAGATGCCTTACATCGCAGCTGATACAAAATTTTTTCCGGCTGCATTACCAGCAGATGGTACAATGGATCTTGTCGTAACGGATGCGAGAACACCTGTAACAAGGATGGCGCCAATTTTATTGGCGCTAGATAGGGGCTCACATGTTTTACAACCTGAAGTGGTACATTCAAAAATTTTGGCATATAAATTGGTTCCAAAAATTACAAATAGCTTATTTTCAGTGGATGGTGAAAAATTTCCCTTGGAGCCTTTACAAGTTGAAATTATGCCACGTTTATGCAAAACGGTGTTGAGAAATGGGAGTTACGTGGATACAGAATTCGATTCTATGTAATGTATATACATCATGTATAACAGGGTGATAAGTAATAACGTCGTTCGCTATCTTGCAAAAAATGTGAATCTCATGTAATGAGAGCATTTCTAACATTGACATCCACCTTGCGGTTGTTCATCAGTTGTAGTGATATCAATAACACCGGGTTTATTGCTATCTGCATTAGCGTTCCCATTTGAGCTGTCACCATCTAAAGCAGTTGCATGACCTTCTTGAAACTCAGGTAACGATTTGGCGACCTTTTTGAATAGATTTTTGACGTTATAGCCAGCTTTGGTGGAAGTCTCCATGAATATCTTGGCTCCTAAAGCCTTGGACTTGGCTTCACCTTCTTCTGTCGATACTTGTCTTTCGTCTGATAAATCACTCTTATTTCCAACAATACACAGTATCACGTTTTCTTGACCTCTTTCGTTTTTAACATCTTCTATCCATTTATCAATATATTCAAAGGATTTCTTTTTCGTAATATCATAAACTACAATAGCTACTCTTGAATCTCTTATGTAAGAGGGTATTAGTGATCGAAATCTTTCTTGACCAGCGGTATCCCATAACTGAAGTCTAATCGTTTTATCATCTAAGTACATCGTTTTCGATAAAAAGTCAATACCAATAGTCGCTTGATAATGATCGTCAAATGTATCATACATGAATCGCGTGATCAACGATGTTTTACCGACACCTTGTTCACCTAAGAACACGATCTTATACTTTGTCAAGGATTTTCCCGATCTGTTACCACTCATAGCTTTCTTCTTTATAGCAATGTGGCCCTTATAGCTTTATCGTTGAATGTTGTAGGCAAATAATATGGGAGGTTAATCGATCGATAGATCCATATCCTCCCCTCAGCAAAGTTTCGGAGGAAAATGAGTTGTACAACAGAATCACGTGAAACTAAAAGAATGAAGTTATATTGCAGATACTAAGTTTGCTTGGATAGTATCCTGGTTGATTCACTCACTGTATTCAATTTTTACATATATGTATGTTACTTACTGCTATGTAGCTTCAAAAGACCCGGTTGCGTCTTATTTCTTACCGGATTTCTTGATTCCGCCACCAACAAGGGGTTTACCAGATTTGACGTTTGTCATGAAGGCTTTTTTAGCTGCTGCATCCTGCCTTTGCTTTTCTTTAAACGCCGCATCTTCTGGATCAATATCTTGTTGTTGCTTCTTCTTTTGTTTCAATGGCTTTGCCTTACCACCCTGACGACCTGACATATTTGGCTAATATTTCAAATATATTTCTCAAGTGTTCCTAACGTTCAGTGACTAAAACCGAATTATAACGAATAATTGATTAAAACTGTACTTCTCCTTTCTTTGTATTATAGCGTGCAGGTGATGGATGGAGGAACTTCAGAAAATTTTCGACCCATCTGAGACCGTGGTCCGTTGATGCTTAAACATTTGAAATATCATAAAGACAAAGGAAAAAAAGAGAAAATGAATATTACATATGTACTTCCATCCTTATGGCTGGATTTTTGGATCATACTCTGGTTAAACATTTCTATCAGGATGTATTTGTGCTTACTAAATTGACACATCACTTGGTCCTTTCTCTTAATTTCAAAGCACGTCTTTACAGTGCCCATTAACACCCTAATTACCGTTTAGCTAGCATTTCGGGCATTAAGGATAATTACAGTACGTTTATATGTTTTCACTATCTTTGCACTTATTTATGTCCAGAAGCTTGTTTTCTCACAATAAAATGGGTAAATGTAAAATAAAGAAGTAAATATAAAAAAAATGGAAATCTGAAAACCATGCCACTGTGACGTGGATTCTGGATAGTACTATGAATGATCAATAAAATAATAAATTGAGCTATAAATGCATTACTTAGAGTACGGGTGCTCGACCTTGGAGTACTTGAATAAAAAGAAAATTATTTTGCTTGGAAAATGCCATAGTTCTATTTCGTGCTGTCCTTCAAAGTGACGATTCTGTTTAAGATGATCTTGTCATCTTTACTATCTTTATCTAACGTAAAGTAACCAACCCTCATAGCTTGGAATCTGCAGACTTCCTTGCTGCTATGATCCTCCTTCACATAAAATTCAGATTCTTTAACTGAGTCAACCACCCAAGGTGAGTTTTTGATCACGCTATCAAAGTTATGTTCCACCAATGATCCAGTATGAACCTCCTCACTTTCTGGGTTGATGTCTTTCAAGAAACCCTCGGGATGCGCTGATGGATTTTCTGAGTTGAACAATTGATTATACACTCTAGTTTCTGCCACTTCAATAGGAGAATTATACTTTTGAGATACGGGAACCCATTGGATAAAAGTTTTGGGTTTTTTGGGAGTAGTTTCCTTGGGTTCGTTATCATAGTGAGCATGAATTCTTACAATTTTGCCGTTGCTATCTTTTTCCATACTTTTGAAGGACACGGTATGTGGTACCTTGATCAAACCAACTGGTTGTTTTGGAGTTAACCTGAAAAATTCACTATCATCAGTGATTTCAGAGAAATCAGACCTTTCTATGAAAAATCTGTTAGTAAAGGGAACCGTTCTTTCGCCAAATTCTGGGGAACCTGGTCTGAATGGGATCGTTACTAATTCTTCATAGCCCTCTGGTAAGTTGTCAACAACAACTTCAACAGGATCAAGAACAAACATCAATCTTGGCGTTGTATCCTCCAAATATTTTCTAATAGCGCTTTCAAATCTGACAACTTGAATATTCGTTGTGCTTGTGGTAACACCCAAGGTGTTAATAAATGATAAAATAGCGCCTGGTGGAACACCACGTCTACGAATAGCTTCTAAAGTAAACAATCTAGGATCATCCCAACCCCTCACGTATTTACTTTCAACTAACTTGGCAATTTTCCTTTTTGATAAAATAGTACCTGTGATGTTCAAACGTCCATATTCTCTCTGAGTGGGTCTGAACACGCCAACTTGATCACATAACCACTCATAACTTTCTCTGGATAAGTAAAACTCGGTGGTGCATAAAGAATGGGTAATGTTTTCGAAAGAATCGACCAAACAGTGAGTAAAATCGTAAGTAGGGTAGATTTTCCATTTGCTACCAGTTCTTGGATGTGGAGCATTTAAAACTCTATAGGCAATCAAATCCCACATTTGAGGGCTTGGAGAAGTAAGATCTTGCTTCATTCTCAGGATTGCCTCACCGGGCTTGTAAAATCCATCTCTCATTTTCCTGAATTCCTTCAAGTTGTCCTCTATTGATCGATTACGATGTATGCACGCAGATCTTTCACCGCCCGGTGTACCATCTTCTTTGATACCACGGCCAGCTCTAATCTCTTCTGCCGTACAGTGACAAATGTAGCCTTTGCCATTTTGGATTAATGCTTCTGCTAAAGAATACAATTGGTCAAAATAATCACTGGAATATGTAATCTTCCAAGGTGTGAAACCAAGCCATGACACCATTCTCTTGATAGATTCAAAGTATTCTGGTGCTTCGGCTTCAGGGTTCGTGTCATCGAATCTCAAGTAACACACACCATCGTGATATTTGGCATAACCAAAATTAACCATAATAGCCTTGGAGTGGCCAATGTGCAGGTAACCATTAGGCTCTGGAGGAAATCTAGTACGAACTTTTCCGGCAACCGCTTTCAAGTGTTCAGCTAGTAGCTCAGGCGTCGCCTGTGGATTATCCTCAACTTTGTGTAGGTCTCCTAAGAAACCTTCACTGAACATGCTTCTCTTAGGTGCCGATGGTGTTGCTCCTTTTTCATTTTTTTTGTTTTCGTTAGAGTTTTTCTTGTTGGAATCATTACTTTTCTTTTTCTTCTTTATTATATCTCTTTCGTCCTTTGGACCCAAAAGCTTCAAGATTTCTTGGTCAATAATCGGTTTAAAGCTACGGGGATCAGCCCATTTCAGCTCTGGCATATTCTTGATGTTAGCAAAAATCCCAGGTACAAGCTTGTAACGCTCGCTAAGGATAGTCTCCTTATTGTTCTCAATGTATTCAATAACACTTGCTCTAACTTGATTCTCATCAACCTCAATTCCAACACCAGAATTTTCATTCATATCTTCTTTTGTAGCAGTTTCAGGGTGCTCCTTGACGTATTTGTAAGCAGCTTCTACCTGCAGAGCAGTCTTCAAGTCTCCGTTCACGATTCCGTCAACAATTAGCTTAGAATTTGGTAACTCTTTGCCCTTAATCAACGAAGCTAAATTGTGAATCAATGCCCTACTGGGTTTGTCCCATTGATACCCAGCAGGGGTTTCCTTTATCAGTTCAGATAAGGAGTTAGAAACATTTTTGTTCTTGACAATTTCTTTAACTTTCGATTCTTCAAAACCAACGCTGCCAAAAAGCTGGTTGAGCTCTTCAACGTCAGACATAAAAAACAACGGTATGCAAAAGGGTGGATGGATTTGATTATTTCTCAAAGATATTCTTTTAGTATTGATATCCAGATAAGATAGATGCCAACTTTTTCGAGAAATCCGATGAGCCAGAATTACGAAAATTTTTTATCGTTAAACGTGACACAAATAAATCATCAAAAAGGCTGGGCGGTTAAATCAGTGGCAAGGTAAAAACATACAAAGCATAAAACGAAGTATTGATTGTCAACAAATTGAGAAGCAGAAAGGTAACAAGACGTGGTAAAGAAAATGAGTACTATCGACAACGTGGCACGAAAGCTATTTGGTGCTTCACTGCACGATCAGGCAAGGAAAAATATTGAAATGAACATCAACAACTGCTCGATGAATTCAACTAATGCCATGCAGTTTAGATCATTGTTAAAAATGTTTTCCAGCGGTGAAAGTGTGATAACAGACTTAAAGTTTCTCTATGTGATAATCAATGTGGGCAATAAATTTGTTGCTGCCAACCTGATTGACGATAACTTTTTGTTCACACTAATGGTTAGTAACGCATCAGTTAATACCCTTTAAAATATTTTTTCCCCTTCTTATATTGTAAATTGAATTTTTTGCTAACAGTGACATGAATTAAAGGACCTTAAATACCCACCAAAGTTGAAGATCGAGAATAATTGCAAACTACTAGATTTTCTGTTGAAGAATGGACTAGCATTGAATAATCCTGAGAGTTGGAAGTATTTGGCGTTGCTTATTGACATTTTGTACGCGATACCCAGATCTAAACAAATTATTATAAAGATGATAAACACAAAATATGCCACTGAACTTGAGAGTTTGCTAGAATCTTTGAAAGATTTCCAACAGGCCAACTACGTGATGGAGTTATTATCAAATTGTTTCCCACGAAAAGCTGTTGACAAGCCAGGTGTAGTTCTTCCACCAAGTTTATGGGACGGAGACAAAGAAAAGAATGATAAGATTTTCAACAGCTCATTTTATCCATTTAGGGGTAAGCATGGAGATACAGAAGTGATTAACTTTATATTAGAGGTGTTGGGCACTAAACTTCAGAATTTCCTCTGTGTCGACGAGGTAACATACAGTTCAACTAACGGTGCTGTTGGAGCCAAGAAATTCAAGACGAAAAAAAGCTTGAAAATATCAACCAATTGTTATGTGCAAGCTATTTTCGATCGCATTTATTTATGGGATACAGACGGATCGTTTCTGGAAATGAATCGCCGACATGTAGAAGTGATCAAAACTTTAAAAGGAGATATTCAAATCAATGTGAGAGCTCAATCCTCACAGTGTATCAATTCGCCAAACAAATTATGGCTTCCTTCCTTTGCAAAAGTTAAATGGTTTCAGTTAAAGGCAAATAATACATCATTGTGTGAAACATTCTTCCACAATATAACAAGTATACGCAAAATCAGTGAGGTACAAAAGTTCCTGGTTTTAAATCATCTTGATGAAGAACTCTTTGAGGATAATGAGGAGAAAAGAGAATTTAGAGAGGATATCTCGACTTCTGTATCGGCGGACGGCGAATTAGCCGCGCAAACGCAAGATGCTTCGCATGTTCCATTTAATGGAAAGAATCCACTGGCCACACCAGAGCAATCTGATGCTAAAATTAATACAGATGAATGGGATTTTAACCCATCTTCGGAACATCAGGGAACTACAATTACAGAAAATCAAGATGCAAAGCAGATGACCCCAGAAAAAAGCAATGGCGTTCCTCGAACTGCATCATCCTGCTACGAGGATCAATCGCCCTTGGTCATTGCGCAGAAAAGGAGAATGATACGAGAAACCACTCGAACATTGGAAATTTTGAAAAAAGATTTTGCGATCCACAATAATCCTCCTTCTTCGAAGGGTGATGAAACCAATTTGAAAAAAGTTGAACGTTCTCCCTCTTTAATGATTACCAAGTTTGAAACCGCCAGAATAAATCCAGACGTAGAAACTAGTGGCAAGCTTACGGAAAGTTTTGTAAAACCACACACCGATAGAATCATCAAAACACCTAAAGTGAAAGTTTCCAAATCGATTGGGACCAAGGATATTGTTCTTTTGGATACGATATTTGGCTCCTCATCAGGTAAGAAACCTAAGAGACAACAAAAATTGAGAAACTTTAAACCTGTAATAGATGTTCCTTCACAAGATACACCGGCTGTCAAAACAAGAGGTCAGAAAATAAATGGTCCAAAAGTTTCTAATAAGGCATTTGCTCGTATATCATCTCCGAACTCGTCAAAGATAGAGATCAACAACGCGCAACCTATATCTGGCGAGCATAAAGTTTCGTCATCTACTGAGAAAGGACCGAATAATAAAAGAAAAAAAGATATTCTGGAAGATGAAATAAACTTGCCAGTGAAGAAACAACAAAAAAGTGCCGCAGATTCGGTACCTCGCCTTTTGTCACATTCAGATGCTAGCAAAAAATTAGCCGCCGACAACAAAGTCTCTAAGGGCCCAGAACCAAAATGTCCCAGTAATGAGGAAATTCCCATCGAAGACGAAAGCAATACGAGCTTGCTAGATTCAACAACCGTTCTTGGCAACTCTCTCAATCCATCTCAATTCTGCTTCAACGATAACGCCTTCACTGACAAATTACAACAGCAGATTTTCAGCTCAATTACTCATTTTTCGAATGAACTGGTCAGAAAAATGTCAATTATCAATAAAGAGCTGAATAATAAAATTATCAAGGAATTGTCAGAAAAATATCAAAAACTGTTTCAAGAAATACAAACAAGCTTTCAAAGTGATACAGAGGAAATGTTCAAATTTATGGGAGAAATCAAAGATATGTTGAACCTCCCTGAGGATCAGCTTATCCTGCTAATAAGGAATAGAAAATTTGGGCAAGCCAAAGATGACCATGTCAAAGCTTGATTCCCACTCAATCGTTGTCAAGCATTTTGCTAGTCCCAAACATCAGGTATTTTAGTTAAGCTAAGTAGTATATATTTTAACTGTAGTATTCATATATCAACACCTGTTACCCTACCACACACGTACAAAACGACCACGCAACTTTTTTTTTCACTGCCAACGCGCGATCAGATTACTCTCCACTATGTGTCCTCGAAAAAAAATTTCACCTTCTAGTGTATATCCTCTCAATTATTTTTTCACTTCCAATTTAAACTTCTTCTTCACTTTATTATTCTCTTTGTCATATCTTAGGAGAAAGCACAAGCAATTAAAGATGGATTCCAAAACCCCAGTTACTTTAGCTAAGGTCATCAAAGTTTTAGGTCGTACCGGTTCTCGTGGTGGTGTCACTCAAGTCCGTGTCGAATTCTTGGACGATACTTCCCGTACCATTGTTAGAAACGTTAAGGGTCCAGTCAGAGAAAACGATGTTTTGGTCCTAATGGAATCTGAACGTGAAGCCCGTCGTTTGCGTTGATTTAGAAATGAAATATTACGAAGATTTTCTCTTCCAATTTTTTATTTCCCCATTACCTTATCAAAATGAAACTAAACAAAAAAAAAATTACATTGGTAGCTGTTGAAACGGTCTGAAATGGATATGCCATCTTAGTGGACGAAGAAAGGATCTATCTGGTTCTTTAATCTGTTCTATTTTCAATGAATAGTTCAATTTACATGGATTCCAGTTGAGAGTGTTGGAAAATCAAGTGTTGGCTTCTCGCATGATATCAGAAGCTTTATCTAAGAAATAAATTACGTGATCGAAGTCGCTTAGTTTTTACTGGTTTCTTGGGTAATCGTCTGAAAATTGTCCCGATAGAAGAGAGCTTTTGATCTGCCAAACATGTTATTGACAACTGGAATTAATTGAGCAAGTATTTGTCGAACAAGGCATAGATACGAAAGATATGTCAATCTACTCCACTATCTCCAGGTATCTTCATACAACCATTAATAGCTATACATAATAATATAATATAAAATTGTTAACTTTTGAAATTTTGTGTCAACTGTCACAGAATAACGATCTTCAAGTATGCGATGTAAAGGTGTACTATTAAACCCCACACACCACATCCAAAATACGCAGAGTCAGTCAAAAAATGATTTTTGAACATTTGCGAGCGGGCACGTGACCCAACGTATACAATGATATAGATGAGCCATCATGAATTTGAGATTATATTATACACAAAGGGAAGTCTTGCAGGTTGAGATTAGCGGGTTGAAGATCTCAATTGCATGGTTGATCGATGGGATTAGCATCCATTCATGCATGCGGTGACAGTAAGGTAATTTCGACAGAGTCTGCACAAGAAACTGAAGGTCGTTTGATACCACGGATATCTCAAACAATTAATAGTATATCATCAGAACAAGATCATGGGAAATATACGGTCGCTGACATAGACAGATTAGTGCTTGCAAGCACCAGAGACCAACCTGTTCATATTAAGGATAATGACGAGGATGTTCCAATGATTGACATGGACAATGAAGATGAAGTGGAACTGGTTTCCAATCTGCTTTCAAACAAAAGATTGAATGATTCCCAACAACAAAACCTGGCTCTGTCCAAAGAAGTGATAGATTTGAGTTTCCCAATGATGACACCCACACGGTTGAAAACAATGTTTGTTGTAGACACTAACTTCATAATATCACATCTAAACACTCTCGAGACGTTAAGACGATTGAGCTCACGATTTCATCATCAGATTGTGATTCCCAGCACTGTTATTCAGGAGCTGGATGGGCTAAAAAATTCACCCAAAGAAGTCATAATAAATGAACATGGAAAAGATGGAAATGACATGCAAGCAATTGGCCTGCTGGCGAGATGGGCGAATGATTGGATCTATAAAAACTTGGCCAATTTGGATTCTAGTATCATGGGACAAAAGCTACGACAAACCATTAATCCCCACTGTGTCAAAGACGACGCCATTTTAGACTGTTGCCTCTATTTTAAAGAAAAATTAGAATGCTTTGTCGTGTTGTTATCAAATGATAAAAATTTGTGTTTGAAGGCTTTAACAGAGGGCATTCTGACTGTGTCTCACAGGAAAGGCATGTCAGCACAACTGATAGCATCAAAAGCATACGAGGAAAACATTACGCTATTTGGACGTGCAGAATCTGCAGTTGTTCCAGTGGCAGATCTGAAAGACATAGACATTGAAATCACCGGTAATGATGATGATCAAAGTATTCCAGACTTTCCAGCACTCTCGGCAGAAATCTACCATGAGGTCACTGAAACTATTATACACGCAATATATCACGTAATGACTCAAGAGTATGGTGAAGACCTTGATCTAATTGAATTTGACAAGAAAAGTGTCAGTGATTTGGCAGGGGTTACTAGATGTCTTTCTAAATACTGGATATCGGTTTTTGCTGAGTATTTTAAAGGTTCAAGAATAAAGAAGAATGATTGGAAAAATTTCCCTGTATGTCTGACAAGTTTTCCTTCAAACAGCATGGAATTAGAAACATTAGTGAAATTTTGGGAGGACATTTTGGTTTATTTGTACAGTAAACGAACGGAAGAGGATAAAGAGAAATTGCAAAGTCTTGTTGATCGATGGAGAAATCTTATTCAAGTCTATCAATAAGCTGAAATCTTGTTTCTTACATATCAAAAAAGCAAAGCTTAGTATTCATGGTGAAATAAAATGTAATTTAAACTATTTTTATTCTTTTGTTATTTTGAGCTTCCCAAACCGACGTTTCTTACTAGGTGATTCAGATGATCCACGGCTAGTGGGAGGACTATGTTTAGTTGGTTTAAGAGAAGATTCCTTCAGCGAGGGAACACTATCAGAATTGACGCCAACATAATCACTGCTGAACTGATTGGCCTCTTTCTTATTGCGCTTTGCCGTTTCTTCTTGAAATGGTGAGAAATCGGCGACACTTGTTCTTCTTTTTCTCTTCGTTGGAGAGTTTGAATTAGAGACAGATGGATCTATAAGCTCTCGCTGTAATGCAAATAATGATCCTGCTGCTTCCATCACTTTCTCTTCATTAAAGGTATCTTCATCAGAATTCTCAACAAACGGTCGAAGCCCTTTGGACTGATCATACTTGTTTAAAGCTCTGGAGTTGACAGATCCCTTGGGTGCCCACCTTGCGAGTATCTTGTTACCTCCCAATTCTTCCAAATTATCCTTCAAGTAACATATAGCTCTATCCTTCTCTTGCAGCTGATTAACTAAGTTATCCGAAAACCCTTTTTGAAAGTAGGCTCCTCGAACAACATCCCGAAGCAACCTTTGAAGTATTGTTATGGAAACCTTTTCATCTGGCTGGGCAACAGTGGCTCGTAGAAGGACACTAATTCCAGACGAGATGGCAATCGAAAATTTTATGGTACCATGATCTCGTAGGAAGCTTGGGACTGAGGACATATTAGTCTGCGAATGAACTTCTAATTGTATTTGTCTTATGGATTCGTCAACAAATCCTTGGTTCCTACACTGAACTTCTAGGTCAACAGTGGATAGCGTAGCTAAACAAGGGTCGTCATCCAACGAGGGAACAAAGCAAAGGACTATCTCTGATGGAGATGCCATCATGCTACTGTAAAAGCATTTCTTATCGTTAAAGGGACAAACATACCAATTCAATCGAAAGCTTTTTTGATCCAGCAATTCTTTTAAGCCAAGGACGTCCATGTTCTTTTTATATAGGAAGTTCTATCTGACTTCAATATGCGGCTTACTTAAAAAAGAATGAACACCTACATATGTGCAGGACTGAACATATAGAAAAAAAATTATGGAAGTAAGGCTATTGAAAATAGAACTTCCGCAAAAGATGACTTTCGACACTCTTCCCTTGATAACTACACACTAGTGACCAAAAAGACTGGGCATCTATGAGGAAAATAAGTAAAATAATTACAATGGGGCATCTATTTACTTTGTGAATTCATTATTCCTCCTTCTCAGTTGATAAATCCTGCATTTCGAAAGATTCAGCCACAGGGATCGGTTTCCTGTCCTGTTCATCTAACACAAAACTTCTGAGCTTTTCTTTGATGGTACTTCTTGTCTCACCAACTGCACTTTGTGCGACATTCAAAACTGGTCCCCACAAACCAAATTTATTGACAAAGTAAAAAGTGATTGCCAGAACCAAAGCTAGCGTAACAAATAGAGGGTTACGAATGACCATCATGAATTCATTCCAACCAAGAACAGCGATAATAATATAAATCCATATTGGAATTGAGGTAGTTGTTCTAAGAATGGACCTTTTAGAGTCCAAAACGGAAACATTTATTTGCCTGCGAAATTGTTGCTGAACTTTTTCCTTCTGTAATTCGGTTAAAATATGCGCAAACTTACGAGAATGGTATATACCAAGTTCATCTTCGTAATATTCATCTTCCCCATCTCCTTTGTCTTCAAATTGGGCAACAATTTCGATATTGTCTGAAGTAGCCGCCAAAGATAAAACACCCAGTATTTCAAGTGCATGTTCCTTGGCTATTTTGAAAGCTTCATCGATTTCTTCTTCATTTTTCCATAACCGCGGTGAGTCGTTCTCATCGTACCTAAATTTTACTTCGAATCTATCCCTCAAGATTCCTACGACGGTGTCTTCTTTCAAATAATCATGTACGGTTACGTTTAGCAGATGCCACGCATTGCAACGAATCTTTTGATAAATCAAATCGTTCTCCTCATCAGAGAGACCAACTTGCAAATCATAGATTTCGTCACCCTTCTCATATTTTTGCATCGCATCTTTGATTGTTTGTTCAAACATCCTCATTATATGCTCCCACACATCCTTCTCAGGGTTGGAAAGAAGACGAATGGTCTCCTCTTTGATTTTTAGTGTGATACTCTTTTTCGCACGAGTTACTATCGCAGCCACTTCTTGATCGCGTAGCGTTTTTGTTTCCTTAGCTAAAGCATCGTCAAATTCTGCGATAGTTTCTTCAGATGAAGACAAAAATCCTAATTGCTTGAATTCTTCTGCAGCACCACGAAAGTCAGATTTTACGGAAGCACATACAGCTTGCATAACTTCAGCAAATGATTTATCCATATTTCTTTTACCTCCGATTTCTGTGTGCAATCTTTGCCACAACGACTTCGATAGATTATTCAAAAAGAGATGAACCGATTGGGTGAAACGGCTGGTCATCTTTTCAACTAACTCTCCCCTCTTTTCTAAATATACCGTTTCGGCATAACGCGAAGCCTGTTCATCATACTCCTTCAAACAATCCTCCTCAAGAGTTTTCAAAACCTGTTTTAACTTTTCCTTCTCATGAATGATTGGGTCAACCTCTTCATTGTATCGCGCTTCAAAGTTATTGAACGCTTCATTGGCGATTTCTTCTGTCTTGAATCTTGATACGAGAATTTGTTGTGTTGGCAAATCTAAATCCCTGTTATTTTCGATCTGTTCCCAGCAATTTTCAGAGTACATTGTCCAACCATCCAAAGGTAAGTTATGATGGTACTGAGGTTGGAAATAATATGGATCATGATTGTTGAGTACAAAGGAGTCACCAAGCTTTTTAACTCCTTCTTCGAATTCCTTTGGCTGCAATAGCTTATGAGCTAAACCAACAAACTCCAAGTCGAAAAAATCGGATAAGGAAGCATCTGAGCATTCAGTTGGTTTACTCAATTCCGACCAGATCTTTTCTAGTTCATTGATTAAAGATTCACTCAAACTTGATAATGGGGTTACTCCAACGTGATCTCTAATGACAAATAGTAGCAGTACCTTATGGCTATTCTTGTTCTTTCCAAAAAGTGAAAGATTTACCTCAAAAACTGTTTTCAATAATGCCATATTATTACCTTGATACAATCCAATTTGTTGTTCCCACATATTCACAATCAAAACTTCTGATACGGCTATAGCAAATAATGCCGCTTTACGTTCAAAATCTTGATCTTCACCTCTTTCAGCACCATCTGAGCCTTCAACGTCTAATACGAATAAATCAGACGTTGGTTCTTCTGGTTCAGAAACCGTATTGACATTTCTCGTATGAGCTAGCCAGATACCTTTGGTAGTTTGTTGCCTTTTGAACTGAGCATCCATAGTATCAAAGGTTGTTTTGAAAAGAGTGTTTAAAAGTGTAGATTTACCACTGGATTGAGAACCGAACACCGATATGACATGGTAATCTAACCCTACGTCTCGCTTACCGATACACTTCTGAAAATAGCTTAGTGCATCTTGATGAAACTGTTTCTGCTCATCAATCAGCTGAATAGCATCCTGACCACTACTCATAGTATTGAATACTTTTCTTAGAGGCAGTTGCAGTCGTTTTTGTAATTAAATACTTCTTTCTCATATTACGAAATTGTGTCCCTTTTTCAAATTCTGAACGAAAATCAATGAATCGATATCCAGCAACAAACGATGAAAACGTGGATATTCGATCAACCTACATGTGTTCAAAAAATAGAGAAATAAAAGATATATTAAGGAACCATACAGCAGGATGAGTAGTGGTAACGCCAAGTTGGCGAAAACATTACAAAGGTTCCAAAACAGGATTGAAGCTGGGGATTACTACGAGGCACATCAAACCTTGCGGACCATCGCCAATAGATATGTAAGAAGTAAATCGTATCAAGATGCCATAGATCTGATTTTCCACGGTGCCAGTTCATTTTTCAAAGCCAAGCAAGGTGGATCTGGTACTGATTTAACCTTCTATTTGTTAGAGGTTTACGATATTGCGGGGTTAAAAGTGGATGATGTCTCGGTATCTAGGTTGGTTCAACTACTGGTTGTTATTGATCCTCAAGAGCCTAACATTAAGGATGTAGTGACAGGTATGAATAATTGGTCCATTAAATTTGGTGACTACAAATTTGGTGATCCTTATTTACATAATGCGATCGGAACCAAATTGATCGAAGGTGGTCATGCGTATGAAGCTGAAAGGTATTTGATGCTTGGTCCCCACGATTCTGTTGGAAAGTATGTCAACTTTTTGTGGGAATGGTTTTGCCAGGAAGATGACCTTGAGAGTGTTGGAGATTTTTTAAGCAGATTGGTTTTCAACTATTTGTTCATCTCAAATATAGCATACGCATATGAAGCCAAGGATAAGTTTTTGCAATTGTTCATTGAAAGACATTCACCCGAAGTACAAATAATTGATAAAAATGGGTTTAGGATGTACTACTTCAAAAACTACGCGGATGTGAATTTCTTAGAGTTGATATTACTTACTTGTCAAACGAAGAACAAAGATTTCTTCACTAATTTAAAAGAGCATTATGCTGGCTGTACAAATAAATATGCTAGTGAATTGGAGTTCTTGGGTCAGGAATATTTTGGTATAATTGCTCAGAAGCAGAGCAACTTTTTACAAGATATGATGGCTGGATTCTTAGGAGGTGGTGGTGGCAGTTCATGAAAAATGGAATGAGAAATGCATATACGTCAATAAATCAATATTAAAAATATATAATTGCACAAAAGCTCCTTATTATATGTCCTTCAATATGCTGGATCTGTTTAAAGCTTCTAGTAATTCTGGTCTATTTGCCAACAATAACTGTTCCTTGGCTTCATCGTAGGTAGACCATTTTCTATTCCTTTTGGAGGATTCAGGATACTTTTCAATTAGTTCAGTGTTTTCCATTTGATAGAAATGAAATTCAGATCTTGGAGGATGTTTGATAACACCGTCTTTATCACTTTTGTACGATTTTGAGTCTTTGTTCCATTCTTTTGGTGGTCTCATGTCTTCAATGGTGCCTAGACTAGAGACAATTGTACCTATACAACCTGCTTCTTCCCAAGTTTCTCTTTGAGCAGTAAGCTTATAGTCTGGTTCATCCTTCTCGACACCACCTTTGGGGAAAATCCAACGGTTCTTTTTAGCTGAAGACGAGATCATCAACACTTTTTTTTTATCATTAGACAAACATATACATCCTGCAACAATTCTTGCACCTGTGATGGCAGAATAAACTTGATTTTCTCTACCAACACGAGGGCTTGTAGTTCGTACGACATCAGTAGTGGGATTCATTAGGTAATGAGATTACTACTTGTATGGGATCTATCTTTTTTCAGGGATAATAATTTAACAGTAATTATTCTGTGCGTGGGTCGAGAAACGACGACGGACATAACACTTTTATTTAACTTATATAGCCAAAAACAAAAAAAAAAAATGTGTGCAAAAGATGATTAATTTATACGACTATAAACTTTTGTTGGTCGTCGAAGAATGTTGCAAAACTTTTCTTTAAATCAATGCTGGGTAAAATTTTCTTCAAGTTCTCAATATTGAAGATATAATGCGTTGTTGAGCTGCAATTATTGCTTGTGATTATCCCAATCTTTTCACAGTTTTGTAACTGGTTCCATGATGAGAAAACAATTAGATTCATATGATTCAAACAGAAATTGTCAAAACTGCTGTTTCCCACGGTCAATTCTTTTTCCTTTATGCCATTTATTGTTGGTGTTGTTGTCATTATTATGGAGCCACGTCTATTGTTTAAAGTACGCGGTTTATGTTGTTCCTGCATTTGCTCCATATTCAATGTTTTCAAAAGTGGTAGATACAATCCTTGAACCATAATGGTCGAAGAGTTTTCAAACGATAAAAGTTTCAACTCTAGCGATTCCAATGACTCTGATTTGAGTATAAGCAGCGGAGTCTTATAGTTATCTGCATCTGCAGTAAGCTCTATGGGAATCCAATTTAGAATCTTACTGCTTTTAACACCGTCAGGAATCAAATTAATTCTAAAATAGGGAGTTGCATCAACGGTTTCATTGATAGCAATATCGCGTAGAAGGTTCATATTCTCTCTTAAAGAGATGACCCATCTTTCAGGTGATCCTGTCATTGTAGTTTCGTCGAATTTAAATCTGTGACCAGAAAACTGCTTAATAATTGGAACGTTCCAATTTGCTAAAGAATGAATTTGAAACATGGTCATCAAGCTGATCCTACAGTTTTTAAATTTCTTTAACATTAATGTTGATAAATCGATGAAATTACATGTTTCTTCACTTGTAGCAATCTTGGTGAACTTAACGGTCTCTAAAAGAGGGAAGTTAAGTTTCAACTTCTTTAAAAATCGATCAAATATTAGTCTGATGTTGTGGGTATTAAAATTCGTGAAAATATTGTATATGAAGGAATCTAAAGCCATGTAATCAATTTCCAAGTGCCTTACATTGGGGAACGATATTGTTAACTGTGAGAAACTCTCACTAACGAACAACCGTGGATCTAGAATACCGAATAATTGTTTACCCGAGGCAACGGAATCCTCGGGGAAATCCATTATCAAATGCTGAGGATAAGTGGAGTTCATGAATAAGTTCCGAATTGAAATGTCAGTCCCAGCTCCAGCACTGTATATCACATAACCGTCTCGTGCAGATGGCGGCAGCGCTTTCATGTCGGTATGCTTATCCACTATGCAAACGATTCTTCTATTAGATGTCTGAAAATTGACATCATTCAGATCATCCATGCATATAACATTTGAATGGGATGCCAAAATTCGTGTAGAAGAAGAAACACGAACTAACTCTTCAATGCTAAGATTCGTATAGTTCAATAGTAGTAGGCGATCCCTCAATTGAAATTGTAAAGAAGCATTACCCTCCAACGCATGTATCAAATGAATATAATCCAGCAAGAAATAAGACGATATATTATCTAGATTGTTTAATATCAAATCAAAGATTTCAGGGAGCATCCTATTTTCCGTACAACCATCATTATTATGAATATAATCTTCCCCGTGGCTCACTTTGTCAATCCTATTATACCTTGCAACTGTGCTCAGCATCGTCTGTCTTATTACTCTTGCTTCATACAAGATGTCAGTCAAGACAATAAATCCCGTATCTGCACCTATATATATATATATATACCTTATATACTTTACGAATTCTATATTTAGCCAGTGAGGCTGAATCGAAGACAAGGCAATAATTGTTAACAGAGAGACCCTGAAAATGTCGATGACCACAAGGTAACTGTGACTGAGAGCGTTGCTTGACCAACTAAAGTCCTTGAACATAGCGCCTTGTTACGTGTTGAAACCTTTGCAGATCTGTTGGCGTCACAAATTGTCCCCCATTTCTTTCTTTGTGTCACAGCGCACATTTAAAAGCGCCGCATGGTGGCGATCTCTCCTTTCAGCCGAGAGATCACTCGGCACGACCAGCCCCGAGTTAGGGTATCACTCAAGCCCTATGGAGAAAGTTAGGGCTGTATTTCCGTCTTGTGTCCGTCTTGGGAATGGAAAAAAAGAAACCAAAAAGGTCCTTACAGTCTTTGAGCATACTGGCAAATGAGATGAGTTGACTATATTACATCTGTGGATATTCCAATTCACATGAGGACGCGGTTTGTTTGTTTACTCTAATGGATAACTTCAACAGAAAAGGTACTAAACGGCAGAAAAAATGATCGATAAAGAGGCCAAAGCACCAAGAAGAAGAAGAAAGGTTATTAGATCTTGCACATTTTGTAGAAAAAGGAAGTTGAAATGTGACCATGGGAAACCTATGTGCAGACAATGCATTGATAGGAAATTACCAAGATGTATCTATACTGATGATTTCAATTTTCAGTTGACGACTGATGAGTTATTTGGGGATTCTCCTAATGTTGAATTGATCGAACGAGTGAGAGAATTGGAGTCGAAATTGACGGTGGCAAATTATAATGGTAATGTTAACAAGGAGATTACACCCCCTACATCTGTTGCTACCGACTTTTCTTCTTCTGGTAAGGGGTCAGTAAGTTATGGAAGTAGTAGTATTGGTGGTAGTTGTAATAACAATCCCTTATGGGAGTATCGGATCTTCAGCAATTCAGATGGACAAGGTATCATATTTGGTCCAACATCTTGGAGGACAACAGTTGCTGCACAGGGGGAAAGGTTTCAATTAGAATATAAAAAATTATGGGAGCTGATTAAACCGGAAAGAGAAAGATGGATGGTCCAAAACTGTGTGGGATGTTTTTTATCTCCATCGGAATCCTTTTTCTCAACTACTGAACATGACACTCTGATTAATTCAGTTTGTAAACATTTGCCATGTTATAAGGACATGAAGGATGCTGTCAATGAATTTTTTGATGATTATCTGCATGATATTTTGAACATTTTAGATAAAGATAAAGTTTTAAGAGATTTTGAACGAAGTATCATCGCCTCAACTGAAAGTTTTGTTGGGTTTGGTCAGCCTGTTATTGATTTAGTAGCGCCGGATAGTGATGGTAATTTTTATAAAGTGGCTGTTATACTCATAATTGTATGCATTGTCAAACTCAAAGGTAATGTACCACCTGTTGTTGACAAATTCTTTTTATCGTTAAGTGCCCTAAATACTGCTTCGAAATTGAATTTCGTTGAACGAGCTCAATTTCTGCTATTAAGGTATTTTAGCAAAGTTTATTGTTCTTATGATTGTGCTGACGCTCCTCAACTAGCAAATTTAGTGGCAGAATTAACAGAATGTTCTTTAAACTTGGGGTTATCAAATGTAGATTGGTGGTATAAGGATCAAGAACAAATTGTGGGACGTCTTTATACATTAAGGAATATGTGGTATTGGACTTTATATGCGGATATCATGGTTTCTTTTGAAATGGGTAAACCACTTTTCATTTCGAATGATCATTTTGATCCTTCATTAACTTTCTCAAGTAATTTAATGAGGACAACGTCAGATCCAGTGGTGGCAAAAAATCTAGAAACTGATGCAATTGAAGCTAATAATAAAGATATTGAAAATAGAAGGAAAACACTGCTTTTAGAATTTCTAAAAGTCGGTCGACAGTGTATGATTGAAGTCAACTCAAGAACGGCTTCAGGTAACATTGAACTTTCCATTAATGAGTTGAATACATTTGTTGAGAAATTTTTTTTTCCAATGAAGTTTTATACAAGGAAAGACATGTTAAGAACCGTGGACATATTCGATGTGGTACTCTTAACTCCTATTTTGGGAATGTTGTTCAACTTTCACAACATTCAACGTATGTGTCTAAAATTGAATACTATCACCGTCAAAAATGGATTGTGCAAATTCGGACTTTTATCATTATCGGTATGTGTCAATACAATCCTTTGTATGTTTAACAAAGATAAAGGTGGCGAACATTCACCTAAAATTGACAGAGTTACTCCGCTGACTGATCTAAATTTCGCTTTGTTACTCATTAATTCATTGCTGATGAGGGTCCTATCCGAAATGTACGCGCTTTTCTTCTTCAAACTATCCCTCTTCGAAAAAGGTGTGGTGATATCAGTAGATCAAGGAATATCAGACATCAATCTGGATGATAAAGAAGTACCATCCAATGATTACTATTCGTTCAATGCAGTCACGGGCAAATTCAGAGAAATTCTCGATCAATTGTTCGACCCATCGAGGTCCGAACTTCAAAAAACAATAGGACAATCCTATCCTTTAACTACTACGTTAGCGTTAGAACGTGTCAGTAGAACTTTATTCGACAAAGGTTGCGAATCAAGGACAATGACAGAGAACTCCTGTAATTTTTTGACTGAGGAGGCCATCTCTCAGGAAACTTTGGATCAGATGACAAGTAGTTTCTGGATTAACTACGAACAACAATCTCAAGATTTATGGTCAATGAAACCGCAAGATTTTTATACAGATTTCGGTTCAAATTTCGACTTTGATTTGAATTTGAAATAGCTGCTCAAAATTACATATCTACTACTTGTATATTCGACTTATCTTTACTTTAATGTTGTTGTTATTTCCGCAGGGTGCGGCTTTAACATCTAAGCCATATTTTTTCAATTACGTAGTTGTCAACATGCATATCATATGACAAATTAAATATTTTGAAAACGTACTATCAACAACTACTGAGATATAACTCAGTATATATACTTAGCTGGTTTCAGGTATATGAACTTACGATAACTTTACTAGCACTTATTTTAAGGGGACTATGGATCCTCCACTTGGGCTATATATAGGTTCAAACGGTACTAAAACGTCTACGGATGCCAATCCAGTTAATAGCCTTCCTATGAAGGTGGAAAAGAAGAGACAGAAGAGACAAAAGCCCATAAAGTCGTGTGCATTTTGTCGGAAAAGGAAACTACGATGTGACCAGAAGAAACCATCATGTACTACGTGTGTTACCAGAGGGCTAACAGAGTGTGTATATTCTGAAAAGTTTAGAACAGAGATGATATCCGAAGATATCTTCAGTTCGACGCCTAATGTTACGTTATTAAAGAAAGTATCTGAATTGGAAAAGCAACTGGAGGGAAAGGGAGAAACTAGTAGCACGACTTCGATAATTAGCCAATTTTCAATGGCCGATATGCCCGTTCAAATGCATTCAACAAACATATTGAGGAAGTTTTACTATCTCGAACGTAAAAAGGTTGGGAGAAGAATGCTGCATGGTCCTACATCCACGAAGACGTTTGTAATGAACTCTACCTGGGGTCTAACTAAAAAATTTCGCCAATTGTGGGAAAAAGTGAAGGTTGCAAGAAACCTCATGAAGGAGACTTCTGGTTTTACTATGCTTAAAGAGAATTCTTTAATAGAAGAACCTCTGGATACTTTGCCTTATTCGTTATCGGAGTCATGTCTGTTGAAGGAAGTGTGTCGTGCTTTGCCCTCTTATGAAGTTTTATTGAAGACAATAAATTTCTTCTTCGAAGATGAAGAACGTTTTGAAATTAATCAAGTTTTGGATAAAGAAAAGATCATCAGAGATTTCAAAGAGGGGTTCATTCCAGGGCTACCAGTACCGGCAACTGGCGAAAGGCCCATAATAAAACTTATTCCTTCAGGTAAGAAAAATTACTATAAAATTGGAGTTATCATCAGTATCGTTAATTTCGCATATTATTATAAAGACACACCTTCTACTATTGAAAAATTTCTCGTCTTTCTAGTGGGACTAAGTACAGCTAAGGTAATGTATATTGAACGTATCCAAGTTTTATTCTTAAGATATACTTTTCGCATTCAATGGGGTTACACTGGAGGTGAATCTTCACATACGCTACTGCTAAGAAACTTGATGACACATGAAGCTTGTTTATTAGGTTTGAATCGTAATATTTTCTCTCTATACGAAAATGAAGAAGACTTGGTTGGTAATTTACAATCGTTGGAGAAGTTGTGGTGTTGCATATTATATGCAGATTTTGACTCCGCTCTTAAGAGTGGCGGTTCTATAAATTTGGCACCTCATAATATCTATTATGATGAAATGTTTGATGATGATTCCAAGACACTTCACGGACTTTTAAAGCGATTCTTGAAGATGGCGCGGCCAATGTTGTGGTCAACTTTTGACAAGCACGTTACTCCAGATCTGAAAAGTTATTGTGAGACAATAATAGATTTCATCGAATTGGAGTTTCCACCGATATGGCACTATACAGGTGAAAAGCTGCTGGGAGAAGTTTCTTTGAGTAGAATTAGAATTTTATGTTGTCTATTATCCATGTTATTGGCATTTTATGGTCTCCGATTTTTGGCACTTGAAGAAAGAGCTGTTCAATTGAAAAATGGATTGCTTCTAACTACAATAATATCAGCTTCTCTTAGTGTTAATTTAATGCTCCGCTGTTTTGAATTGGATAAGCAAAAATATCCAGAGTTATTAAAACAAGATTGTAAAAGTTTGACACCATACTTATGTTTGGCTGTGTCCGTACTGAACGGTTTGCTGGGAAGGTCATTGGCATTGTTTTATGGGATATTATATTATAAAATAACATTATTTGAGAGCGCAATGCTGATTTCTGATGCAAATATTCCTACTTCTGATTGGGATTTGAGAGCATTAAGGGTTCAAGGAACCTCTCACATATCACTACTTTCTGCGTTTGATATGTTTTGTGGTATTTTTGATCGTTTGACAGATAATAATGATAGAGAACTTAAGATGGTTTTTAGACGCTCACATGCATTAGTAATTACAATCTCGCTGGAAAGAGTTTCTAGAACCGTTGTCCAGAAAGCCTTAGACAGTAGAATTGTTGCTGAAAATTCATGGATGGCACAATCTCAACAAGAAATTCCTCCAGCCAGTAGTAATCTTGAAAATGGATGTTGCATACAACAAAATACAGAAATACTTCCTGATCTAGCTACAACCCTCGAATGTCCACTCAACACAAATGACACTACTCTTCCTGCAATGAACATAGTTCCCACCGAACAAGAAATGGCGGGAACAGGTATGCTATCCGAAGATTTTTGGACAACTTATAATGTGTTGTGGGAACGCTTACTGAGCGACGATGACTATGGTCAACTGCTCACAAGCATCATGACCAATGAATGAATGGCTGTTTGTATAATATGTACAATTTTCCATATAATCATGTGACCCAAAGTAGCTAAGTTTTGCTTTCTCTCAGCCGGAATCGTTGTCAAAAAAGATAAAGTGAAGAATAACAAAGAACACATAAGCCATTCAGGGTAGTAAGGAAAGGCAGAGTGATGATCAAATCGACTCTGATCTATAGGGATGATGGTATGCAAACATAGAATATACACCTAGAGACAAACTAATTGAACGTAAACTAACATTCAGAGGAGTTTTTCTTCTTTACAGGTCTTCCACTTTGTTCATCTGTTGATGATGACACAGATCCATCTTTAGCTGAACAGAAGAAAAAAGTGAAAATGGTTATATCAAGAATGACACCACAATCAGCTACTGAAGCTACGTTGGAGAGTGGCAATTATGAAATTCACTACGTTAAAATATCAGTAATCATATATTTCGTCATTTGCGAAAAGGGATATCCACGTAATTTAGCATTTTCGTACTTGAGCGATGTTGCTCAAGAGTTTCAGCACTCCCATGGAGACGAAAGCATGAAACCATCGGTGAGACCATACGCCTTTGTTAGTTTCGACAATTTTTTACAAAAGACCAAGAAATCCTACAGTGATAAAAAAGTACAAGACAATCTGGACCAATTGAATCAAGAATTGGTGGGTGTAAAACAAATCATGTCTAAAAATATCGAAGACCTACTATACAGAGGAGATTCCTTAGATAAGATGAGTGACATGAGTGCTTCGTTACGAGAATCCTCTAAAAAATACCGAAAATCCGCACAAAAGATAAACTTCGATCTACTCATCAGTCAATACGCCCCCATTGCCATGGTTACATTATTCTTCGTGTTTCTGATCTGGTGGATCTTCCTTAGATAGTCAAATACATACGATAATCACCAATATACAACTAAATCATGTTAAAAATTGCATCAAGGGCACACGGTCCCAAATTTAGGGCATCGAGATTTTCCGGTCCCCAAATCCCAGCCCTACGACCCCTCACTTCAGGGCTGCGCGAGCCCTGATAGCAAAAGTGGCCCAAAACGGAAAAAAGGAAAAAATAAGGGGAACATTCGGCTAAAATTCCAAACTGGGAGACAGATCAAGCTTATAAGGACGGTGAATGAATAGCATCTTTATGATCCAGGGAAGAATGTTTCCTCTTTCCTCATGTTGATTTATGGTTCATCTGTTCTGAAGGTAGCAAACTATTATTCTAACGTCAACCGATCTGTAAGAAGTTTTAGTGCACCCCTTAGCCAACAAAGATAATTGTGATTTCACGCCATTTTCTTTTATAAGAGGGACAAAAATTACGACATTTTCAATTACTTTCTGCATAATAGAGAAATCAAGGATAACAGAGCTATATATACGCATATATATAGTTATACAGGTGATAAATAAGTTCTAGTCTTATTGAGGTTTAGAAAGAATAATATGGAAAAGGATATGTCTGGTGATATCAAGAATTTGATTGGGAAATTTCAGTTTGAAAGGGTTTTGGATTCTAATCCGCAAACCAAAGTTATATCGTTATTGGGAACGATAGATAATAAAGCTGCTATTGTTACGGCTGAGAAGACACCTTTTTCTTTTGATGAAACTGTTCGTAAAGCTCCAACGGATGGTCGAAGGACACCAATTTTCTATCATTGTGAAAATGAATATTCCTGCATTAATGGTATTGAAGAGCTGAAGGAAATTACATCTAATGATATTTATTACTGGGGGTTAGCAGTATTAAAGCAAGATATGCAGTATAATCCAACTGCCAAATTGAATTTGATATGGCCTGCAACACCTGTTCATATTAAGAAATATGAACAACAGAATTTGCATCTTGTTCGAGAATCTCCAGAAGCTTATACAAGGATTGTTGAACCGTATATTCAAGAGATGATCAATAAAGGGAGATTGAAATGGGTCAATAATATTCTGTACGGAGAGGCAGAAGCTGACCGTGTTGTTTATAAAGATTTTTCTGAGGACAATAAAGATGATGGATTTATTATTTTACCAGATATGAAGTGGGATGCTGTTAATTTGGATGCTTTATATTTGGTTGCCATTGTTTATAGAGATGATATTAGGTCTTTGAGGGATTTACGCCCGGGGGATAGAGAATGGTTGATCAGATTGAATAATAAGATCAGAGCCATTGTTCCCGGTTGTTACAACTATGCTGTACATGCGGATGAATTGAGAATCTTTGTTCATTATCAACCGTCGTATTATCACTTCCATATTCACATCGTTAACATTAAACATCCTGGTTTAGCTGACGGTATTGCCGCAGGTAAAGCTTTCCTTCTAGAAGATATCATTGAAAGTTTGAACTATTTGGGTCCTAATGGATTTATGAATAGAATGTTAACCTA
The DNA here is from genome assembly GCA_900186055.1 of Torulaspora microellipsoides. NCBI lineage: Eukaryota > Fungi > Ascomycota > Saccharomycetes > Saccharomycetales > Saccharomycetaceae > Torulaspora > Torulaspora microellipsoides. Next base: position 543,871 of record FYBL01000008.1, on the reverse strand, counting down.
CGTTCTTGGTGATAATCATGAATTATGGAAAAGAGGTTTGAAAGAAGAGGTTGCTCATCAGTTGGAAAAGGATGGAATTCCAAAGTTACCGAATGTGGTTAATGGATTCACTCCATGAGCAAGAAAAAAGCAAACTAAAAAATAGGAGTCAGTTTATTGTATTTTCGTATCACATCATCATGCCATTAGGCACTTTTATATGTAATTCATTACCTCTCCCCAGAATGATAAGAGGGAATAAAGGAAACAATTAATAGTAAATACGTTTAGTTTCTTTAACAGAGTATCTCATTTTGGCATTTTAAATCAAAATTTCTATTTATTTTGACCTAATTTACAAATCATGATTGTTTTTAAAACTTCATAATGAAAAGCAAAAATCGAATAGGAAAAGTATGAAAAGGACCATATAAAAGGAAAATATTATTCATGTCCAAAAAAAGAGGTCCTGCAATATTCGAAGAAGAAGAGGAAGAAGGAAAACAAGAAGCTTTTAAAAGTACTCATATAAATAATGGCTGGTCCGATAATAGCAGCGATAGCATTAATTATAATGAAATGCAAAGAACACAGGGAGAAAAGAAAAGCGAGAAAGGAAGCAGCAATATGCATAAAAGGTTGAAGCTGACGCCTTTTCCAGCTGAAAGGGGGTCTGAAAATATATTGGAAGAGAAAGAAGATCCAGAGGTGCTGGAAAAGCAGGAAGAGATACATCATCGTATGCCAAAAGGCTTTCAGATGATGGCGAGTATGGGCTATAAGGTGGGCGATACATTGGGATCGAAGGAGAATGATCAAGGGTTGAAGGAACCTATTCAACCGGTAGCGAACGATGGTAAAAAAGGGTTAAGGTTTGGTATGCTTAACACAAGTGACCAAGATGATTCTTTATCCACTGTTTTGGATGAAAAGTCGTATAGAAAATGGGTCAGTGATACAAAAACCGCACAAAGGAAAAATATTCTTTGGCAGCACTTACAAAAGTTGGCCTTTGAAATGACTAACGATGTTGAAATTTACACCTCAGGTCAGGATCCAAGAGATTTCAACGTTTTATGGAGATCATACGTTCATGAGCTGAATGAAAGCTGTAAAAAAGTACCCTCTATAACTGAACTCGACTCGTCTGATGATAATGATGATGATTTTGTTGTTGTTGCCAATGCTTCTAATAGCGACGATGACATAATCATTGCTTCGGATAGCGATGAACCGATAATTGGTGAAAGGCAAGATGAACCTAGTCCTGAAGTAGAATCCTTACCCGATGATTATGATGGTGAAGACGAGGAATTAGACTTTTTCATGCAGACGGATATAGATGAAAAGATAATGAGATTAAATGTGTTTTTGAGATCCGAACTGTATTACTGCATTTATTGCGGGATTAAATATGAAGATGAAGAGGATATGTTTAAACATTGTCCGGGAATTACTGAAGCAGATCATGAATAAGCACAACGTCCTTGATCTCCAATGCTGAGCGCTCTCTTTCTTTTTTTTTTCAATTCTTGTTTATTTATTCATTTTACTTTTTCCTTTATAGAATTTTATAAAATCAACTTATTATGCGTAAGAAAGATATCGTAATAACAACAAAATTTCAAGCAATGAAAAAAAAAAAAAAAAATAACCCTAGAAATCTTTCAATGACCAGTCAAGGAAACATTGTGAGCGATGTTTCCATTGGAAACGTATCAATGAATCATGTGAGGTCCTCTTCTGCTTCCTTAATTACAGAAGCTACTTCCAATCTAACTAAGGAGGATGAACTATCGAGGGTACGCATTTATACTGAACTATGTCAATATGAAGAAACGCTAGCTGCATTAGTGGATTCTGTAGATAACTTTAAACCAGACATTAAGATTGCTCACGAACTCATAGATGTAGATAAAAATCTGTTCAAAAGCTTGGACTCATTTGCAGAATATGATAAGATTGATTCCGAATTGAAACGATTGGAAACGGAATCTAATGAATTAGATCAAAGGACTAAAGAAATTCTGGAGACATTAAATGATTGCTATAATAAGTTGAACGAACTACCGATGTTAGAACAAGTAGAATTTGAAAAGCAAACGATATTGAAGCAGAGATCGAAGATAAATTCCCATGTACTACTAGATTATGCCACTAAATTATCAAAATTCACAAAGATCCCTCCAACTTTTGATAAAGGATCAATTGGTCCAAATAATTTTATCTGGCCTGCTGAAGATGCGTTAAGAAGAGGTATGCTGGCAATGGCATCATTGCATGCTAAGGAAGTGACCAGGATACCTGGAGAAGCTGATGAAGAAGACGGAGAGCACCAGGAGGAGCAGGGACACCAAAAAGAAGAGGAAGAAGAAAAAGAAGATTTTATACATGACACGCAACTGCAACCACAGCTAGAAAGAAGACCGTCATATGTTTTTGATGACCATGCTCCTAAGGAGGATGAAGATGCAATGGATTTAGATCTAGATTTGTTCAATCCTGATGAATTTTAAATTCTCAGAAGTGTATTTATAATGTATATACGATTGAATGGCTATCTATGATTTTTCATCAGGCCTTTCAACATACTTACTGAAGCTCATTTTCCTTCCTCTGTCACCTGAAGGTGTAGGAGATGGAGCAAATTCTTCTTTGAACTTTTGGAAGGCAATAGAAAGATTTTCTTCTTCTATTTCTAACCCATTTTTCTCCCTCCATTCGTTGTAATCTTTACAGAACTCTTCCCATTCTTTTTTAGCTTCAGCCATATTAGTTACATCGATTGCTGGGATACCCAAGTTGATCTCTACTTCACTTGGATTCTTTTCTTCGTAGGCAGCTTTATCAGATAGTATATTTCCCAATGATACAGAAGATGCAGATATATCTTTCTCCAATTTCTTTTGATTAATAATGGCAACTTCCTTTGGTTGTTTAGATTTGCAATATTTAATTACCTTCTTGGAATAAGGTCCTCTAAACAAAAAGAATGTAACAATAACACCAATATGAATGTAAAAGTATACCGAGCTCCAAGCTTCTAAGGATTTTTTTAAATCTAATATGATAAACGGTTGAACCATATAACCAAAGCATAATTTCGTAATGTAAAAGCAAATACAATCATAAACCCATTTGTAAGGCAAAGGCGTCACTCCATCCTTTGACATGAAAATTGGCCTGAAATTACGTCTGTAAAATTTCCCACATGTTTGAAACAATGCACCTGTAGCGAATGTTAAATAGTAGCCTGGTCTAGTACCATGCCAAAATGCAGAAGTTAAAAATGTGAACAAAGTAGACCTGAACCCTGGTTTTTTACCTTTCTTGGTGACACGCAAATAAACGTAGTTTTTTAGCCATTTATTTGTATTCATATTCCAAGATTCTAAAGTTTCACGGGTGTTTTGCGCCATTTCAACCTGCCAAATGTCAATATTTTGAACACGATTCCATTTAATCTTCTGTGTCTTCGGATCATATCCATTATAACCCAGGCCACATAATATACATGAGGCTTCTGAAATGGTCCACGCGGCATAATATTTCAATCTGAACGTTGTTCCAAGCACATACATATAGTTTATTCTGTAGAAAAATGATCTTTGCATAAATTTGGTTTTGTCCAGCATGTAGTCCACAGAAATGTACTTTGGTGCTAAACCACTTAAAACCATCCAACCCAGCCCCTGAGTCACTTTCCATAAAGCCAATCTACCATTCTTAGGAATTTGTCTTCTTTGAGCAGGATTTGAACGTCTCTTGGGTTTCCTACTAGCTGGGAGATCATGGAACATTTCGCAATCCAACCAACTATCAAAATCGGCAAAATCAAAACTGGGTCCAGTCAGTAATGTGGGATAGAAGTATGCATACGCAAAGAATTTCAGTAATGATGGATGCTTCTTAATGGCTCGGGATTTTTGATATTCACTAAGTTCGTTGAAGTCGTGATCTTTACAATAGGCTCCATCATAATACGACCAGGCAAAAGACGTTAGTTTCATCACTAAAACCATCTGGGAACCCGTAATATCGATCGCATCAGATTGCTGAGGATTGAAAAACTGAGTATGGAGGTGACTAAACGCCAAATGACCCATTACAAACATGAAGTTTAAATGAGGCATGAAACTTGAATTATAGAACCTGGAAATCACATAAGTGAACATTGTACTAATAAAAAGGGTTTGAAACCCTTCGTAAAGATTAAGTATACCAAACAAATAGAACATCGATACAGCAATGATGTAAAAGCATTTCAGATTGACCTTTTCATCAGGAAGTCTTTTCAAAACAGCATTAAATGGGAATGATCCCAAAAGGCATATAGCGTACTTTAACATGGCACTATCGATTCCATAAGTTTCTGAGATGGAGGTTAACCCTGCATCTATTGGGTTGTACATTGCTATTCTATCTTAGATAAAGCAGGCAGACAATTGAAACATAAACTGAAGTATTAAGGTGTTGTATGTGCTGTGTCATTTAGAATATCTTTTGTTCTTTTATTGCGGTCGTTGATATCAAGATCTGATCCGCCGCTGCTGCAAAGCAAACGCATCACTCAACAAATTTACACTTTCTGAATAAACGACGGCAAAGAGAATGAATCGATTTATGTAGCTGATTTAATTACAGATTTATTTATAATGAGATCAATCAAATACTCATAATTGAAAAGTTTCTGATCAAGGAGAGAAGCTGGCATTTCTTACTGCGTAACCATGAAATCTTTCTGCTTCGTATAGTTAAAAAGGGCGAGAGCACGGATTTTGCTTTCAAGATTGCTACAAATATATATATACAGATTTTTGCCAATTTACAAAGTTTAGTCATAGAAAAGGTAATAATCAGCAATATTAGCTAAAATATCAATGTATAATACTTTCCTGCATGGCGGGCGGTCTTTGGTAATTGCCAGAAGGTCATTTATCTCGACCAACGTTAACAGATCATCAACTTCATCACCCACCGGTATTGTGTTCATGAACATGGGTGGACCTGCTACAGTCAAGGAAACTGGTGATTTCTTATTTGAACTCTTCGCAGACAACGATTTAATTCCAATAAGCAAGAAGTATCAACGAACAATTGCCAAATATATTGCCAAATTTCGTACTCCGAAGATTGAAAAGCAATATGAAGAAATTGGGGGTGGTTCGCCCATTCGTAAATGGTCAGAATATCAAGCATCTAAAGTTTGTGAAAGACTTGATAAGATCTCACCGGAGACTGCTCCTCACAAGCCATATGTGGCGTTTCGTTATGCTAAGCCATTGACACATGAAGCCTATAAGCAACTACTGAAAGACGGTGTTAAAAGAGCGGTGGCGTTTACGCAATATCCCCAGTTCTCCTACTCTACTACTGGTTCTTCTTTAAACGAGTTGTGGAGGCAGATTAAGGAATTGGATCCTGACAGAACTATCTCCTGGTCTACCATTGACCGTTGGCCAACCAATGAAGGTCTGACGAGTGCATTTGCGGAGAACATCACCAAGAAGTTGAAAGAATTTCCTCCAGAAATTAGAGATAAAGTTACTTTTTTATTTTCTGCTCATTCTTTACCGATGGATGTGATTAATACTGGTGATGCCTACCCGGCTGAAGTGGCTTCTACTGTCAATAAGGTGATGGAAAAGCTGGGCTTCTCTAATCCGTATAGATTAGTTTGGCAATCGCAGGTTGGTCCAAAACCGTGGTTAGGAGCACAAACTGCAGAAATAGCCGAATTTTTGGGTCCCAAGGTCGATGGGCTGTTGATAATTCCAATTGCATTCACTTCTGATCATATAGAGACATTATTCGAAATTGATTTGGAACTCATTGCTGAATCTCCTTATAAGGATAAATTTAAAAGATGTGAGTCTTTGAATGGCAATGAAACTTTCATTGAAGGTATGGCTGAATTGGTTAAAAAACATTTGAAAGACGGCGATTTATATTCTAAACAGCTACCACTGGATTACGTTTTAGGTAAATCGAATGACCCTATCAAAGAGGCATCTTTAGTATTTGGCGACCACAGCAAAAAATAATGATCTGTTATCCCGCTGATATTAAAATTATTATTCGCAACTGATGACTCTCAAAGGTTAGATTTATCTACTTTCATGTTTATATGTTGTATAACTACAAAAGAACTTTCCTTTTTTTTTTTATTGATTACTCTCTCGCAGAAACCATCTTGAATCCTTCTTCCAAGATTGCGGTAACCTTCTCGTTCTTATACGGTATATTGTTCAACACAAAGGCAATATCATTCCATTCCTTTTGTGAATTGCATTTTGTTAACCTGCTCACTAGTTTTTCAGTCAACTGTTTTTGGTGCTTCTCTTTTTCAATGAATGATAATAAAAATTTTATAATTTTCTTAAAGCTGTCCTTACTCAATGTTTTGTCAGCAGAAAGGTTGCTAAAGATATCAATGAACCCATTATAAATTGCGTTATCTTTCGTAGCCAGCTCTGTGAAGAATAAACGACACATATCACTTATTCCTTGATCTGGGTTTTCTAAACATTTGGCCATTTGCCCCAACTGTCCTTTAACTTTTACTTGGCCAGCCAATATCAGAAACGTCACCGTCATGAGACAAGTACGTTGTACCATCAAGTTGTCGTCATGTAAACGGCGATACAAATAATCCGTATTTTCATCAACAAGATTATTGAAGCAAACCGCCATATCACCTAGTCCAAGAACAGCGTTAGAACGTATTATGGGATCAGTCGATTTTTCCATTACTGTGATCAAAAGCGATAAGCTTCTTTCACAGTATTTGGAGGAAATACACATGAATTTCTCAAGGCATAAAGCTGCAGTTCTCTGCAACATTGGATCACTAAACCTGCTACTGTTCGAAACAATTTCTTCGACGATCGGACAAAACTTGCTCAATAGGGAACTCTCTCCAAAGAGTAACTCGTTGTCTTTAATAAACAGTATTGCATCGGCAAAATCGTCTTCATTGGTACCACCGATCATCTCCAGCTCAGTTTCTTTTCCTTGGTCGCTAGTGTTCCCACCATCATCGTTTCTAGCATCCTTTTCTTTACCTTTACGTGTCTCAGCTTCAATCTTTCTTCTCTTAAATTCAGCTTCAGATTTTTCGAGGTAAACAAGTACTTTAATGGCGACTTGACCGACGATGAATAGAAGTTGACTCAAAGAAACCACACGAGAAGTTGATTGGGGCAGAAGGGAATTATCATTTTCTGGCTTACCAAAAGTCATCATTGTCTTTTCCCTAATCAATTCCGTTGCCACAATATCAGCCTTCGAAGAAATTGTAAAAAGAGCATTAAGCGCTTGTTCACACATGGGATAGCATTGTGAATCTGTCGTATAAGCAATGATTTTTGTGTACAGTTTCTTTACTACCTCTTCTTCACGGCTGTCACCTATGATTGATGAAATATCGGTATCTTTTTTAGGTATCATTCTTTCCAGGGCTATGCACGAGTATCGACATAAGGTCAAGTCGTGATCCCCCGCTTCGCCAAGCCCAACATTTAACAGGGAATCAAGTCCTCGCAATGCAATCTCATGATTTGCAACGGATAGCATACCGAGAACAATAACTGATCCGTGCACTTGTGGGATAGTGAAGTGCTCAGAAGTCTCGCCATTTTTGGACACCGAGTTGTAAATCGCCCAAAGCACATTGATAACGTTCTCATCAATTAACTTTTCATTATACATCATTCCCAATAATTGTTCTAATGACGCAAGATCGGCGGCGGATGCAGCAATTGTTAGCTGGATCAAGTTTTTAGCTATAAGTGCAGCTCGCTCTCTAAAATTACACCCATCTGGAGCAGTCAGGAACAGTTGAGTATAGCAGCTGATCAGATGCGAGGATATGCTGGTACCTTCATCGTTAGTACCTTTCATCCACACTAAGTGCAACATCTTTTTGATGCCGATGTGGCTCGGTTCCAGACCGTAAGCATCAGATAAAACCAAAAAATCCATGGTCTCCAACACCTCGTTTCTATTTTTTGAAAAAAGCAGGCTAGCTGCTAATTCAAGACTTTCGTGAATTTCTTTGATGAATTCAATTGCATCCGTGTAGTAAACCACCATTAACTTTAGCTTGAGAACTGTATCCGTGTCAACTGTATTGACCGCTTCACTTTCTCGCTCTATCCTTGAAAGTTCTAACTCATCGTCCATAGCCTCTTCTAAAACTCGCGAAGTTCCAGCAACCCTTTCTTCCTCTTTCTCTTCTTCCAGTTCTGTATTCAAGGATGTCTCTATTACTTCATCAAGGGTGGCCTTTGCGGAATATTTCTTCAAGTGCTCGTCCAAATGAGTATTGGCATCAGCGAGGTATTTTTCCCAGTCTTTCAGTCTTAGCTGTGTCCCATGCATTGCCCTAAATGGATGTTTAAGTAGCAGCTTCGATAATAGTTTTACTGCATTTCTTCGCACCAGAGAAGATCGGTCCTGCAATGATCGAACAGCTAATCTTGCGAAATTTAACCTATTTTTGTTGAATTTTGAATCTAGATCGCAGGTTTTTAGACAGCCTTGTATAGCCTTGGTTCTCACATAAGGGTTTGAATCCTGAAAACGCTCTTCCAGCAATTCTAAAAGTACAAAAATTTGCTGCCTATAATGTTCTGAAGCCTGAGCATCAAGAGATAATACCGTTACGATATTTCCACAAGCTTCTACCACGGAGCATCTTAATGTAATGGAGCTATTATTCAAAAGTCTTACCACAAGTGACATTTGTCGCAGCATAATTTGAGGCGACAATTCCGATAACTTTATTAAAAAATTCGAAATCGCCTTAGGACCAGTAGTATCTTTGGAATTGAAGACTCTCGTACTAATTTCTGTTAGGGTCTCTTCTGTTAGTTGTGGATAATTGTATTCATCATTTAGTAGTTTTAGAAGTTCAGCATTAAAATTTGATAGGTGTAAGAAATATGTTAGATTCGTCATTATCGCATTCTGTGCATTTGATCCTTGATTCTGAAGTTTCACCGACATGGCAATAATCTTTTGAATCAAAAATTTGAGAGAAGAAACTTTTATGGCTGCTTCCACTTCTATTAGAACATATAGTGGTTTAGTAAATAGTCCAATGAACAAATCCTTTTCAGGCGTAGTTTGAAACAATTTTGACAGGTTTATATCCAGTACTTTGATAATTGATTCCGCGATAGATTCAATCTGAATACAACTCCTCTTGAAAAGTTCGGCAGATGGCCCTGTTGTCGTCGTCTTCTTAGAACCACCACGACCCAACGTTGTTGATTGAGTGGCCGCAATGTGAACATCTTCCTGTAGAAAACTTAGTAGCACATGAGTAAGGTACCCATATTCTTCTAAGTGTCTTTTCCACTGTGAAAGAAATTCTATAACCTCATGGTTATTAGAATTCCCATCAATATTAGTCCGAATCTCATGCGCTAGGTTACTCAACGAAGACGCTATCAGGTAACAAAGTTGTGTTTGTAATTTTACTGGTAGATGTGGAAATCCATGACACAGATCTATTAATGATTCCAAGGTATCTTCGTCCGAGTCAAGCTGTTCTGGAGATACTGCCAGACGATCAATCACTCTATTTAGCTCGCTGGATGGGTTCTCTACCGCTGCGAATGATCTTTTATCGCTTGTTTGAAGTTTCGTCAATTGGCTTGCTAGAGAAAACGCAGACATTGGTCAACGTGCTCTTCGGTGATATGCTTTAGGATATTTTCTGCTTCCTTCAGTTGTTTTAATCTCAACTGTGATGATCTGTTCGCTTTTTCCTTTTCGTGTTGCGTGCCTTGGTGTTTTGGTAAACAAAGGCGTTATGCGATGCACACATTCACAAATATAAAAAGTCACAAATTAACTGGTACTACACTTGTACCAATCATCTTATACTCTGGTTTAGTAATTCCGCTGTTCAATCTTGCAGATCGAGTGTAAATTCAAAAAAATAAAATAACAAATTATGATTTCGCCCAGGATCGAACTGGGGACGTTCTGCGTGTTAAGCAGATGCCATAACCGACTAGACCACGAAACCATCTTGATTCGTTGAAAATGTCTTGAATAGAAACGGGTCATCACACGAAAAAATGAAGAGCATATTATGAGAGAAGTCAGGTCGAGACAAGTACGATGTCTTAAGGCGACCATCTCCAGGATGGGTACCTCAGCAGAGCGATGTTCTAAAACCTGAACATGACATATGTAAGAGAGAGCCTCTAAGGATTCACAATAGATCGGGGTCCAGGAAACTAAGTAGAACTCAACAGAAACAATTCGTAACTCTATGATCACACAGTACTTTATCTAACTTTATAAAACTTAAATATAATACTGGAAATATTGCTCGCCCTAGGCAGAATAGACGATATCGGCTCTATGGACATGATACTCGATTCGCACTAGACTACTGCTCGCGTGCAGGCGCACACTATGTCGCCTTGCGTAATTGATATTAAACAACTATAAATCTATCTATTCCTCTTTCTTTATAATTTAGATAGGCGTGAGTTTTTATGTAATTAAATCAGTCCTTATGCACTCTATCTTTGTTATAACTCATTGGAGTTTGTCTTGAGATCACTTTCCCGTGCGTAAAACGACACAAGATTTTATCACATACCCATAATGTAGAGCATGAGATGTAGGCTTCTTTTAGTGTCCATTGGAAGTTTCAAAGTTTCATATTGACATTAAGCCAGGGTCCACAAAATATTCTTCTCATTTTCAATTGTTGCGTCACTTTGATCTTTCTAGTCCAGCAAACGGTCGTGTTGCTGAGCTCGAAAAAAGGTTTGGCGCCAACAGATTAATACTCAGTTCACCTTCATCATTTCATCTCTGTTTTCCAAATACAAATGCGCTGTTTCACAACTATCTCATTTCCCGTTACATTTAGTCACTATGGTAATATGATGTATTGGTCCTGTCACTGCAGACATATATTGGTATGCAGGTAAGAATGCGTGGACAAGTGTCACAATAAATTGTAATATATTTCCAAACAATTTATTTTCCTAGTAAGAGTTTTTGTACATATTGTCCGTTGATGATAAAGTTATTCTATTTGCTATTGAGCGTAATATTCGGTCTCGCCCATTTGCAGGTGTTGGCGTATAAATGAGATTGATCCCCATGGAATTGTTAGTAATATTCTCATTCGTACGTTCATATTGCTTCTGATGTTTTCCCTCATTATTTCCTTTGCACATTGATATTCTTGTCTCTCTCAATATCTCACTCAGTCGTTGTAATTCTTGCTTTGCTCTATAAAATTCTCCATCTTTCATTTTGCGTTCCCTAAGGACTTTGGTATGTTTAGATTGTAAAACGCTTAAACTGCCTTGTAATTGTTGATATTCTTTCATTTTCTCATTATTTGAATCCGTCAATCTTTCTATATGGGTTCGAGATATTTCTAGTTCGTCAAATAGCTTTTTGTTTAGAGTTTCACAATGTTGCTTCTTTTCACGAATAGTCCGTATAGTTTGATTAAAAGTTTTCAATTTGCACGTCGAATTTTCAATTTCATTCCTTAAATTAGCATTGCATTCTTTTAATTTCTCATTATCTTGAAAAAACTTCTTATTTGAGACTACAACGAATGTCATTTTTGTTAATAATTCCGTATTTTCGTTTCGTAACCTTTCCAAAGATAGTGAATATCGATCTTTGTCAAATTTTATATTTCCAGCTTCTTTTAATTTCAGTTCCATTTTTTTGATCTGAGATTGTAGAGATTTATTAACACTCATATGCGTTTCCAAGACACTGCTTATTCTATCTTTTTCTTTTCTCAAGCGGTTGTTTTCATCTAGCAATGATTCAGTCTTCAACGTTGCCTCGGTGTAATCAAGACGTAACTTTTCCATATTAACATTCATTGCAATTAATTCTTGCATTTTTCTTTTAGCAAAAAGCAAGTTTTTCTCGGTTTCTTTGACTTCATTATCTCTGCTATGGCATTTATCATCTAATTTGTTACATAATTCTTCATTCGCCAAGCTTAATTGTTCATTTGCTTTTTTCAAACAACTAAATTTCTTTTCAATCTCTCTTACTTTTTTCAAAGAGCTTTCCCTTTCGTTATTTCTAATGTAGTTATAACAGAGTTCTTTTGTTCGAAACGCTGTCGAAATACCGATACTTAATCTATCAACACAGACAAGAATATCATCTTTAACAAATTCTCTCAACGGTATATTACACAAAGTGAAACATCTTGCTATTGCATTCAATATATCATCATTGCCGATATATTGGTCATCCTTTTGTGGAGTATCCTGTTTTTTACTTTTCAAAATCGATGGACGTCTTTTGTTTAGTTGTGGTGATGGTTTCAAATTTTTTTGTTTATTCAAGCCAATTTTTTCCGATAAACCAAACGTAACAACTTTATTTGTACCGAAACGTATTTTACCCTTAGAGTTATCTTCACTAATGAATGAAGAGCCTGGAGATATTGACTTTGAAGATCGAGATTTTGAATATTTTGCATTAAAATGATCGATAGCATCTTCAATTAGTGTGTTTGTATTTTTAATATCATAAATTGGTGTTGTATAAACCTTTCCCTCTTGGGTCTTAGATTCTTGAGTATGGATTGGGATCTGGTTTATTTTGTGTAGCTGTTCTTGTTCTTGGGATTGAAGTGGGGCAATATCGTTAAGCGCTGCATGAAGGGACGGTGACTCAAGGAAAGATACTTCAAAATCAGAAGTCAATGTGGCATCCATTGTGAAGCAAAAACTATTTATTAAAATGTCTGAATTGCCACTATTTGATGGTTTCCGCTTGTTTTGTATAGTTGCTTGCCTATCTTTTTTTTTTGTTTAGATTTACTGACACTTCATATATTTTTGTCGCTGCCAGTAAAAGTTGACACAAAATTAATAACGAGTTATAAGGGAGGGTACAGGTACAATGAAAAATACTTCAACAAAAATAATGCACTACACCGTCATTTAGAATGGGTCAAGACAACCTTAAACCTCTGGAGTGTAATTTATATTCATACCAGGGCAAGTAAAAGAAACAAAACATAAAAACATGTAATATTTTATTATGTAAAAACATACGTTTATTTTGAAAACAAAGTTCTATCTATTTAGTGAGAAGGTAAAAGGTAAAAGCAAAAAGCAGTAAATGAAAGCCAGTTGAAATGAATGTAGAAATGAAAGCGAAAATGCATTAATGTACAAAATGATGATGGGATCATAAATTCACATGAAAATATTTTAAGGGTTCGTTTGAAATGTAAAAAGTAATCTTACAAATGTGACGTGACGTGACAGTGATGCATGTACTTTAAAAGCTGCACTGTGCGGTAGCACAAACACATTGCTCTTTGTATGAAATGGTATGACAACCATATGCCAGTAAAAGATTCAAAGTATTGACATGAAATGACATCCTAACGATTGTTTGTGAAAGTGGGAGGTGCAGATACGGGCAAACCAGATGGTGTTGTTGATTTTATAGTTCCATGGTCAAAACGATTATTCTTTGTTGGAGAGTTATAAAAACAATAGGAGCTCAAAAACGCTTGATAATCAATATCTTTAGGTCTTAGAGTTGCTGCGGTCAATGGATGGTTATTTGCAATTGCTGAAGACGCTGTTGTGGTCGTCAATGACGCAAGTAATGCAGGGTCTTGTTGATCAGGGGAGAATGAAGACGATGCAGATTCAGTAGAGGCAGACGACATTGGTCTTGGAATTGCATTGGGGTTGATTAAAGTTTCCGTAGAATTGTTTCTATTGTGAGAATCACCGACAACATCCGTAACGATGCTTTGCCTATCATCATAAGGATCATTGTGACTATCTCCAACAATACTATGAGAACTCATCATAGATGTGTCAAAGTTTGGAATCATAGGTAAATGATTATAATAAGCCATATCCATTGAAGAAATTGAATTGAATGGAGCACATGGATAATAGTCATAATTATCTGAAGTAAAATCTTCCAATGGAGAATAACCGCTTGAAGAAGAAGATAGAGATGAAGTTGTAGAAGATTCTGGACATAAATCTGATAAAGAAGCAAATGAAGATGATGATGAATCATTAGATTCCTTGGTTAACATGGGAATTTTTTCAATGATTTCATTCTTATCACAAATTTCTTCTACTTCTTCATCGGTAGATATTTCAGGATTAGTCAAAACTTGATTTAATCTAACAGGTCTAATCAGAGATGTGTCGTTGTGATATAGATGTTTCAGAGGAGAAGTATTGTAATAATCGGTATCTTCAGTAAATCTTCTGGTACCATCAACACTTGAAGAGAGTTGCTTATGATTATGTGATAAAGTTGTGCTAATCAAAAACTCTCTTGCGAAAGAATTACCATCAGTTTCCTTTTTCTTTTCCGGATCCGTTTTCGTTTTCACAGTAGATGATGATGATGATGCGGTTGCTGGTGATGAAACTTTGATAGTAGCAAAAGGTTCAAGTTCTCTTCTTGTCGTTGCTGTTAACTTCATTTGATAATTTTCGTAATTATTATTATCGTAAAAAGTTTCATTATTAACATCGTATCGACAACAAAGTTCAACGTTTAAGGGACAAATGGTTGTTGATGCATTCAATTTTGCATATATGAGATTTCTCACTTTTAAAGAATATTTCAAACTGTTAAGATCGATTGTAAATTTAAATTCATCAATTTTGTTAGTAATCGATTTATGATAGTTTGCACTAATATAGTGAATATCTTTCCATGAATTAAAAGTGAACTTAATCTCAATAAATTTTTCAAAATTTAAATTATTAACATAGATCAAACCAGTGATCTTACCAAATTCGTTATTAGATTGACTTAAAGAATGCAATCTAATATTTGAACCTTGTAAATAACCAAACAATTGATTTTCTAAATTGGAGTCATTATTGGTAGTAGTAGTAGTAATGAAAGGATTCCAAACATTTTTAAATGGGCAAACATTTGATTTTAGTAATTGCCAATCTATAACTTCAAAAATTTTAGTTTCTGTATCAAATTCTTCTCCACCATTTTTATCCTCACAATCTTCATTGTTATCTTCATCCAATCCACTATCGGAATCATAATCCAATTGAAAATTTGACGAACCTTTCTTTGATTTTTTCAATTTCCCCGTCTTTTTAAAACCATTTATTCTTTGCATAGCTGGTAGTAAAGACAATTCATGAAACCAAAATCCATCATCAGTACTAGAGCTACAGCAATCATCATCATCATCATCATCATTATATAGATCATCTGGATGTGCAGTAGTATAATAGAAATCAGATGCATCTTTCAAGGTAAGAAGTGTTGGAGAATTTTCATTTGATATTGAAATTGGTTTGGCATTTGAATCAAATTTTTTAACAGTTGTCAATTCTGCAGCAAATCTAACGTTTTTTTGTGATGATGAAGATGAACATGTAGTTACCGAAGAAGTCGAATGAGATTTCGATAGTTTTAGAGAAGATTTTAATTTTCTTATCACTGACGGAGTTGGACTTTTCAAATAATCAGGAGATGGTGATAATGACGCAAATGATGCACTACCCCTATTACCAAATTTTCTTTTTGTTGTCTCGCTTATCTTTTTATCTTCATAGTTATTATTATTTTTCCACAGATCATAAACATTTAAATTATAATTTTTAGCGGGACAAAAAGATGCATTACCAGCTGTATCATTAACAGTTCCTATTACCATAATAATAGTATATGTGCACCCTTGAAAACCTTATTAAATTTTATGTTTTATTATGACGACGATAGGATATAGACTTAATGCGGTTTACGTCCGATCTCTTGAGAGAGGAAGAGATGTGTGCTTGGTGGTATTGTATATATTTATAATAATAATAACAACCAAAAATCACAAATCCGAGATAGGTCTTCTCAAAATTTAATTTTTGTTTTTTTGTACCTTACTCGAATTAATATCCTCAAAAAACAAAATAAAACCTTATATGAGGGGTTTTTTCACAATCGCAAATGATATTATTATCGAAGGATTAAAAAAAATTAAAAATGGAAAAATGGAAAAAAACAAAAACAAACAAAAAAAACAATTTCAAGCAACAATAATCGATGATAAATTAAAACAGCTTGTCGTCCAATATGAAGAATGATAATTGAATATTATACCAACACAACAGTTTAAAGGGAAAAAAACAAAAACAAAAACAACTTCTACTTAAATATCAAAATGTTAATTTTCAATATCACTTCGTGAGGTGCGCTGTGCTGTCTGCTGTGAATTATAATAGTCTGACTTTCTTAGATTGATTAGATAACCCTACGGATTCCAGAGACAAACAAAAAAGAAAAGGACGCACGCGGGAAAAAAAACAAAAAAACAGCAGCAGCGGGGAAGAAAACGAGGAGAAGAATAAATCGACAGATAATAATAATGCAACCAAGGACAAAATTGAAAGGAATGAAGAATGTGGAATGGAGAAAAACGTTGGGTTTAATATACGAAAAATTTGTAAGTAGCCATTGTCGTACATAAAATCATATTGTTTATTAATCAATTTTGTTGGCTGCGTGTTTCATTGTATCCCTTCTTTTACCGCATGCGGTGTTGTGGAGCTCAGAAGTGGAGAAAAGTGGGGTCTGCACAGAACGCTCCGTGTCAACGGAGCGGAGCGTGGGAGAGAGAGGAGTAATCAATTAATTAACTCATTTAGATTGATTAATCTTATTGTTATTTTTTTCTCTCTCTCTCAGACGAGATCGCAGCTCGATTGCGGAGATGCAGGTGGGGGTGGGGAATGTCAACTCCGCGGAGTGGCTGCGAGATTCGTTAGCATACGTCCAACAAACTCTTCATGGACAAACAAAACCGGTGTTTGAGGTACCGATTTAACATTGCACACAAATGCACGAAGGAAAAACTGCTATGGAAACAACCAGGGACCTGAAGCGCCGTGTCGCCGTGGGGGGTGCATTACGGGTTATTTTTTATTTTCAATCTAATTAGGGGATTCCCACCACAAGTCAACACGCCGTGCACAACTACTTGACAGGCGCATGTCATTGTTGACGAGAAACACGTTCGTTCTATCTATTTATACCCAATGAGGAAAAAATATAGATCTAATAGGATTTTGGTTTCGTGTAATGTGACTTTTTATTTTAAAGCACTCCAGCGGTTAAAAGGTATACTCGGTTCACCTTTGTAATAGTAAAGAAAGTGATTCGAAAAGAGGTCGCCATCGCAATGGTATGCTGAGTAGAAATTGAACGCATTAGAAATTGGTGTAAACATTTCGATGGGCAATGAATCGGTGTTTAGTCACGTGCACCACAAGTCCGTCTGCAAGTAGGAAAAAATTATTCATTTAACGCTCTCGTCTAGCGCGTCTTCTTCACCCGAGGTGGTAATGTAAAACAAGAGTAACACTCAAAAGTATCACTGATTAAGGCGTTTTTGTAAACCATTTCGTATTGATCCTTTAGCTCTTTGATAGGAAAATGTCGTTCGATAGACCTGAGATCTATAGTGCTCCTGTCTTGCAAGGTGAAGCAGCAAATGATGATGATAATACTGAGATTATCAAATCTTTCAAGAATTTTATCTTGGAGTTCAGATTGGATTCCCATTTTCTTTACAGAGATCAATTGAGAAACAATTTTTTGGTTAAGAACTATTCTCTGATAATAGATATGGAACATTTGATTGGATACAATGAAGATCTCTATAAAAGGCTGTACGATGAACCTTCTGATGTTATACCTCTGTTCGAGACTGCAATTAGCCAAGTGGCTAAACGGATAGCCATTTTAAGTAAATCACAACAACAACATCAACTTCAGCAACAACAGGATGAGTTGGATTTATCGATTGCTTCCGTTTTTCCAACCTTTCAATTGATTTTTAACTCAAGAGCTAACCAGACCTTATTAAGAGAGTTGGATTCTGAGCATGTTTCGAAGATAGTTAGACTATCAGGTATTATAATTTCTGCATCGGTTCTATCGTCACGTGCCACATACCTATCACTAATGTGCCGAAATTGTAGGCACACAACATCATTACGTATAAACAATTTCAATTCCATTAGTGGTAATTCTGTCACTCTGCCACATTCGTGTTTGTCGAACGCTTCTTCCAGTATCAGCAACGACTCTAGTGGATTGATGGGTTCAACGGATGATGATGGAAGAAAAAATTGTGGCCCAGATCCATATATCATTGTTCATGAATCTTCTCAATTCATCGATCAACAGTTTTTGAAATTACAAGAAATTCCAGAATTGGTACCAGTGGGTGAAATGCCTCGTAATATATTAATGACATGTGATAGGTATTTGACAAATCGTGTAGTACCGGGTACGCGTGTGACCATAGTTGGGATTTATTCCATTTATCAATCTAAGAAAAAGGGTTCCGGAAATTCCAATGGTATAGCAATAAGAAACCCTTACATTAAGATGTTAGGTATTCAAACAGATTTGGAAACATCAGGTGTTTGGAATTCAATGACAATGTTTTCTGAAGAAGAAGAAGAAGAGTTTTTACAAATGAGTAGAAGACCAGATTTATATGAACTATTTTCCAATTCAATTGCTCCATCTATTTATGGTTCGAAAGATATTAAGAAAGCTATTGTTTGCCTATTAATAGGAGGTTCTAAAAAATTGCTACCCGATGGTATGAGATTAAGAGGTGATATTAATGTGCTATTATTAGGTGATCCAGGTACAGCTAAATCTCAACTTTTAAAATTTGTGGAAAAAGTTTCACCAATTTCTGTTTATACTTCAGGTAAAGGTTCTTCAGCTGCAGGTTTAACAGCAAGTGTCCAAAGAGATCCATTGACACGTGAATTTTATCTAGAAGGTGGAGCTATGGTGCTTGCAGATGGTGGTGTGGTATGTATCGATGAATTTGATAAAATGCGAGATGAAGATCGTGTGGCCATTCATGAAGCAATGGAACAACAAACCATATCCATTGCGAAAGCAGGTATTACAACTGTGTTGAATTCAAGGACAAGTGTTCTTGCGGCTGCAAATCCAATATACGGTCGCTATGATGATTTAAAATCTCCTGGTGAAAATATAGATTTTCAGACTACTATTTTATCTCGTTTTGATATGATTTTCATTGTTAAAGATGATCACAACGAAGAACGTGATATATCCATTGCTAATCACGTCATGAATATTCATACTGGACGTTCCACACAAACTGATGATGAATTAGAAAATGCTGGCATGGAAATTAGTATGGAGAAGATGAAACGTTATATTGCATATTGTAGACTCAAATGTGCTCCAAGACTTTCGGCTCAGGCAGCTGAAAAACTATCGTCCCAATTTGTTAACATTAGGAAACAATTACTGATCAACGAACTGGAATCCACAGAAAGATCTTCCATTCCAATCACAATCCGTCAATTAGAAGCCATTATTCGTATTACTGAGTCATTAGCAAAATTGGAGCTAAATCCAGTTGCTCAGGAAAGACATGTCGATGAAGCATTTAGACTATTTCAAGCTTCTACAATGGACGCCGCATCTCAAGATCCAATAGGTGGTCTGAATCACAATAACTCCTCTAACATAATGGCAGAGATACGTCGTATAGAGCAAGAGTTGAAAAGAAGATTACCAATTGGATGGTCAACTTCATACCAAACTTTGAAGAGAGAATTTGTAGACACTCATAGATTTTCTCAAGGTGCTTTGGACAAAGCACTATACGCCTTAGAAAAACACGAAACTATCCAACTGAGATATCAAGGCCAAAACATCTATAGGAGCGGTGCATGAAGAGGAAAGGGAATACCCTAGCTGAGCTCTATTGCTCGTTGTATTATATTAGTTAATTCATTCTTTGTTTATTATACCATATGTATGGGTGTGTTGAAGATTTATTAAAGATATCAAGGAAGAAAAAAAATATGTGAAAACGTATATCTTGTTTGTTAAAATGTGAGATGAGCTTGAAGATAATCTCGACATCGAACAAGTGGGGGTCGCAAAACAAGCAACCTTTTTGTCTTCCATTCACATCGAACATTTCTCTAATCAATCATGTCTTACCAAAATACTGAACTAATAGATCGTCCCAAATCCGAACTAACGAAGGAAGAGTTAGAACAGTTAGAGGAATTTGAATTCAAACATGGTCCACTTTCACTTATAAATGACTCGGTGCTCTCTAAAGTACCTGTTATCATATCCCTCAGGAATAATCATAAAATTATAGCAAGAGTGAAAGCATTCGATAGGCATTGCAATATGGTTCTCGAAAACGTGAAGGAACTTTGGACGGAAAAAAAGGGTAAGAAGATTGTAAATAGAGAACGATTCATAAGCAAACTGTTTCTAAGAGGCGACTCTGTCATCGTAATATTGAAGGCACCAGTTCAGTGAAAACACAAAGATAATGCGGGTAGAGCAGATGAATGCTCGATTCACGAATATGTAATAAAATCATTCAAATCAAGATCAACCGGATGTATTAGTTTACACATTATATGATGTATTATTTAAAATTTTTTAAAGGATCCGATTTACCACCCTTACGTTTATGTACTTTACCCTTCTTATGACTTTTCTTTGGATTATGGAATGGCACGAAACCAATCTTCTTGGTGTTACCATCTCTCACGGATTCAGGCAGTAAGTATTGGGGAACTCGTTTCAAGTGTTGTTGAACCCTTGCTGGATGTAGTTCCTTGTCGTGCCTTAGACTTCGTAATTCTTGGGGATTTTCTTCAAAATGCCTCTTCAATTTTTCACTTGCTAATAATTCTTGCTTCAACTCTTTAATTCTAGCTTCTCTAACTGCGACCTGCGTCACTGCACGAAACCCATCCTCCATTCTATAACGGAATCCTTCTACTTGGGAAGTGTCAAACGAGTATGGTTGTAATTCTAAGCCTAATTTACTTTGTTGTTTGATAATACGAGAAAGGATTTTTTCATCCCTTTTCGAGGTCAAGCACATGGACGGTTTATGTTTCCCATACTCCTTTAATGGAACGACAAACGAAATAGCTGTACCAGATTTTCCCGCACGAGCAGTTCTACCAATTCTGTGCACGTAGGACTTAGCAGTGGTAGGTAGATCAAAGTTCAACACACAAGCAACGTTTTTGAAATCCACACCACGAGAAACACCATAATCCTTGTCTTTCTTAACTTGAAATTTCTTCTTATTCTTGTTGTTGCTTTTGCTTTTATCTTGTTCAACATTTACGTCACGTAACTTCCCGTCCTCTTCTTTTAAATCTTCTTCCCCATCAGCCTTGTTTTCGGCTTCATCATGTGCAGTCAAGTCTTCTTCTTCTTCTTTTATATACTCTGTATCGTCGGTAGCAATTAGTAGTTGGTAAACATTCTTGTTAAACTGATCAACAATATGTTGCCTTGAATTTGCCGGTAGTTCACTATTCAATATACAGGATTTGACACCAAATTGTTCCAAGACCAACTTCAATCTATAACCTCTGTCAATGTTATTAACAAATATCAAGGTCTTACCCTTAATCAAACCGAGCTTGAAAATAACATAACATAACAAAAACTTGTCAAATTCAGTTACCTTAACATAATATTGGGCCAATTTAGTTTGATCCTTCGCAATTTCATCATCATTAAACTTTAATATTGCAGGGGAGCGACAGAATTGTTTCTTCAATTCCTGGATATCATCGTTTAATGTGGCACTCATCAAGAAAGTTTGTAAGTTCTTCTTTAATGGTAAGTATTGTGCGATTTTTGTTAAATCTTCCTGGTAGCCAAATGTCAGCACCAAATCAACCTCATCAATAACCAAAAACTTCAAGCTATCTAAAGAAACTGAAGCAATATTTTTTTCCAAAAGATTGAGCAGCTTACCTGGTGTAGCAATGATGATCTCTGGGGATTCCAATAGTAATGTGTTTAGGACAGAATTGGACATATCCGAAGATACATTCAAAGATTTAATGTCTTTAGAGCAGTACAAAGCCATTTGTTCCAGGACAGCTGCAACTTGGTTAGCCAGTTCCCTTGTAGGCACTAAAATAATACCTAGAGTTTTGCCTTCATTTAATTCATCTGTATCATCTCGCGTTTTTTTGAAGTCCAAAATAGTTTGCATAACAGGTATAAGATAGGCCAGCGTCTTACCAGAGCCTGTAGCCGCCTTGGCTATGATATCTCTCTTCTCCTGCAAAGCTAGCGGAATAGCATGCGATTGGATAAGTGTTGGATGACGAAATCCATAACGTTGGATCGCTTGCACCAATCTTGCATCCAAGTTTAGGGATTCAAAGGTGGTCGAATCATCAAGATAAGCTTTAGGAGCCGCTTCGGCAGTATTGGAACTCATCTTCGATATCCTCACTTCAATTACCTACTTTACTTGTATTCGCACGTAAACCTCAAATATTCAGCGATGAGATGAGATGAGATGAGCAGAAGATTTTCAAAAATTTTCCCGAACGCTCGTTTCGCGTCGAAAGTGATAAATACACATAGCGAAATCTCTGATTCAATATCAATTTATCGTTTCATTTGAAAGATGCAATGGTTGCCAAGTTATGCTTGTGCTATTCATTCGAATGGATTGAATATTTATTGCATGTTCGAGATTAAAAATCTAGCGTAGTAAATTGTCGAATCTGCTGGAGGAAATGGCTTAATTTTTTAAGAAAATAATAATTATAGGTACGCTTCTATCCTTCAAACAGATTCTATTATGTAACCCAATATGCTGGCCAATTTCACGCAAAAAATGAATCTTGTATCAAATTTTGAAATTCTTTCTTTATTGAAGCTGCAAGAGATGCAGTTTGGAATGAAAATGCTCAAATATTCATGTTACTGACACCCGCAATGATAATCGGCAGGGGAGTGCAAAGCTTTAGATACTCGTCACATCCGGTGTCAGATGGGGGTACTACAAATATGTATGATTTTTGGGCGTACTTGTGCTTCATACAACATCTTCAGAGCGCTAAAGTGCGATCAAGTGAGAACATTCTTGCTTTAAACTAACAATATACTTGGATTGGGATGCATTCCTTGAAATTTCAAAAAAAAAAAAGAGATTTCAAAATTTTTACTTCAATGTTACATTTATTTACTTAATACTAATGGTTAACATAATGAGGCCGCTAAATCAGCACCCATATCCAGTATACTCTCCACTCTTCCTTTCAATGGATTCGAATTACATTCCTCTATCTTCATCTGGGAGAAGTTGATACGGGCATTATTCTTACCGATAGTTATTACACCATTTATATCTCCATCTTCCTTCTTGTAATCGTCTCCTTTTTCAAGCAACAAAGTGAAAGCATTCCCAAACTGCTCTTCAAAAAGCTTCGCAATCTGCTTTACTTTCCATAGATCTGTATGTTGCAATAGTTCATCTTTGCGTTCGTCATGATGATGTTCACAAGAATGGCTACTCATTTTAACACTCGCAGGAGAAGAGTCGACACTCAATAAAATAGCAACAATAGAATCAGCCACAGCATCGCTTATTAAACCCTGTGTCCATTCCAATGTTGCTAAATTATCCACCACAATTAGCTTAATATCGTTCATAACCTGCAGAATTAGCTTTCCGTTTGAACCGCCATTGGTTTTATTATCTTTTTTATCCTCCTGCTTAATCATGTTAGTGACGTTATCTTGGTCGACGAGAACGTTAACGTCTCCAAACATTTGACAAAGATGCCAGTATATAAGTTCCTTTTTACAGTCCACATGGACTGTTTGTCTCTCTCTCAGGACTGTAGTTGATAACTCAGTATGATGGTCTCTCAAATCAGTTAATGAAACTAAATTTAAATCAAAATTCTTTTCGTCCGATACTAAAATCCCTGAAACAATAATTTCTTCTTCACCACCCGATTGTAGTTCCTTTCCATTACTATAAACATCTTCTTCGACTGATTCTTTCGCTTTTATTTTATTATCTTCTTCCTTCACATCAACATTTTCCTCTTTCTGTATTTCATCCACAATGTTACCAATGGCCTTCGCTATCTTGATGCCTTTGAATTCCAGTATTACGTCTACACAGTTCCTGGGGTTGAAAACGTGAACTTCTTCCTCTGTCCCTTTCAAACTCCCAAAATTGGACAAAAGTGCAGACTTCAAACGACCCATTGGATTCGATTCACCATGCACGAGAATGATATTACCTGCACTAATTTTTTCAATAAACTCAAGATTTTCTTGAAAATCAACGTGGGCAGCAAATGATATTTCTTCAATTTGACAACGTCTCGGAATGGTAATCTCTGGATTATTAATTGATGGTATTGTATCAGGCTCTAACATCAGAAATTTAGCCATCGTTCCTTCAACGGAGTAACCAGTAATGAGAACCAGATTCTTGACTTCTGGGCACCATCTCTCTAATACATCTCTAGAAATTCCGCTTTGTAACATACCAGG
This sequence comes from Torulaspora microellipsoides, assembly GCA_900186055.1. Taxonomy (NCBI): domain Eukaryota; kingdom Fungi; phylum Ascomycota; class Saccharomycetes; order Saccharomycetales; family Saccharomycetaceae; genus Torulaspora; species Torulaspora microellipsoides. The sequence goes on along the minus strand of FYBL01000008.1, from coordinate 519,490 downwards.
AGATGCTAACATGACGCTAGGACCAAAATCTTGAAAATCTTCCATGTTCTTTAAGTACGAAATATTCTTAAAGATAAAAGGATTGGTCTGGGAATCTCTAAACTTTTTACGGATATCGTCATTCATCATATTCACATACGTTTGGAAAACACTCATACATTTTCTGGCTAAATTTGAGGCATAGTATATGGGTACTTGCCCACCTCCCAATTCATCCGAATGTTGAGACCAGTATTCGTCTAATATCAGCATTATTTCTTGAGCTCTCCCAAGCGCAAACAATGGCAATAATACACGACCTCCACGCGAGACAGTCGAATGTATTAGATGTGTTAGTTTACGTTCACGATTAACACGAGGTTCATGTGTGGCAGTACCGAAAGTGGATTCAACGATCAAAACATCTGATGGCAAAGGTGGAACTTCAGCGGAGTTTAAATGACGATCCAATTCACGAGAATAATCACCTGTGAAAAGGGTTCTCACGCCAGCAATCTCAATCTGAAACATTGCAGCACCTAGAACATGACCTGCATGGAAGGCTGTAAATTTGATTCCATTGACATCAACGGTAGAGTGGTAGTCGATGGTTTCTATTTTATCAAATGACTCAGCCAAATCCTCATCCGTGTACAAATTTTCATCTTTACCATTCGAAGAGACACCTATACTGGTAACTCTAACAAAATCTCTCAAAAGCCATCTATAAATAGCCTTCGTAGGATGGGTCATAAAGACTCTGCCCTGAAAATTGGTCTTTTGCATCACATATGGTAAAGAAGCCGCATGGTCCACATGAAAATGAGATATTAGTAGAATGTCTATTTTTGATAAATCGAACTCATCGTAGAACGGCAATGATGCGTAACCTTGGTAAGCGGGGTGGACACCAGCATCTAACATTATGGTTTTGCCCTTGTATTGCAAAATGTGGCATGATCTTCCGACCTCACTGCTGCCTCCAAGAGAGAAGAACTTAAAGGAGGTGTTGCTCAATGGTTCCATTATTATTAAAGCTGACTAATGAAGAGGTGATCCTAGTTTCTATTTTCCCAATTTGACACTCCCCTGTTGGCTATAAGTCCCGAGGAAGTTTGGCTTTCAAAAAATAAATGAGGGATAGGAGATACAATGAAGAATGTAGCGATCAAGTGATTGACTGGGAAAAGCAGATGGATAGTTGAAAAAAGCGATCGGAGAAGAGGAAAAAACTTGGAAGGGGAGGAACTCCAAAAGGGGAAGAGTTTGGGAAGTTATTAGAAGGACGCACTTGTTGTTAGTATTCCGGTAATAGCCGAATATATCAAAACACAATACTTAACTCCACTTACAGTGCCACGATGCGGTAACTGATCCACCTGTTTATTTATTTGCTTCTCTATTTTGGCTAAACTTAATGAAATTTGTAACTTTTTTTTGATAATTGTTGATGTCTTCGAAAAAAAGATATCATATTGCACGGATTTGGTGTTGTAGAGAAGCATCTATATAGTTCATTTCACGATCCACATAGATTTAAATATTTTCATGCCTATACACATATAAACCTCAATTAACATATCTATAAACTACAAGTTGGGCATGCGCCCATGGCTTTCGACTTATTTCAAAATTTACGCGAGAAACCCGTAATCATCGTTGACAGTCCAAAATTCTTCAACCATTGAATCCCTTGCAGTAGCTGAAGGAAGCTGAATTTGGCGTTTCTTTTGGAGCTCATTATTGTTGGATTCATTCACGGCTAGTTCACCAGCAGAAGTGAAAAATCTATTGTGAGCGGTTCCCTCTGCTAACTGTTCATGTGCAGGAGGCATATTTCCATTTGTGTTGCCGTTTAGAGAACCGAAGGTTGTATTCATTTCTCGCTGATTTTTAGAGAGGCTCGTCTGAGATCGATTCCTTTGACTTGCTTGTAATTGATATTGCTGTTGATCGAAATGTGTATTTCCTTGTTGTTGAGGAGCTTCTTGTAAAAAAACATTATTACTCATCAGTTCGGCTACAGAGTCGTTAGTCCAGGTTGAAATATCATTTATCATATCATGAGCACCATTGTGAAACAATATACCTCCATTTAACAGGGAGTTTTGGTTAGCAGCATCTAAATTTGGATTGGGTCCCATTGATACCATTACTGGCATTGTGTCCGTATTCGTTGATGTATTGTTAGCCGAATGGGAGTTATTAGTGATGTCAACATCTGCATCACCACTCATCTGTATACGATTAATTGATGGACTTAATGATGAGCCCACCTGTGGGACAATTGGTGAAAAATTTCCTGTTCTATCTTGATGATAATTGTCTGGTTGGGAAGAAGAAGTGAAATCCGTGAACTTTTGTTGAATATCATTTGAATGAATATTGATTGGGATTTTCAAAGCATCGGGGCTTTCACCTGGCTTCCCGTGTAAAGATGATAAATATGCCCTTAAATTTTGTCGAGCTGCGTGTTGCTGTAAAAATGCTTGCTGTTGAAAAACCTTCCAATCGAACTCGGTGGAATTTGTAGGTTTTTTCACTATATATTTATTTTTATCAGTTTTGGACGACTGGTGACGGGCAGGATTTGGGTTTTTATCATTTGCCATTGACGATGTTTTGTTTGCATCTGTCTGTGGTCCGGGCACTGGGGTTTCAGGTTCAATATGGGCTAGCATAGAGCGTGATTCTTCTGGATCTTCCTCAACTTTAACCAATAAATGGGATAAACTCTTCGGTACAGATGTCTTTTCCAAGACACCTTGCTTTCTTTTGAATTCTTTTTGTTCTTCCAGATCCACTTGTGAAATTTCAACAAATCCAACATGCTCTTCAGCTTGTCTTTTACCGAAAGTTCGCTTGACTGCTGGTGGCATACCATTATTTAGTTTTATTTTATTTTGGGAGTGCGAAGAATCGGTTTCACTCTCTTCCTCTGTTTCAACATCCCATTTACTTGATGATGAAGATAGATGAATAAGTTCTGAAGAATCTGGTCCACAACGTTCTATTAAATTTCCCACTGTGGCATTCATCAATTGATCGAAAGTATCTCTAAAAGTACGAGCGAAATTGGATCTTTCTGTCATCACGTATAAACAAACAGAACATGCTCTCAAATCATCCATTGTAGAGAATAAACTTGCACTTATGAGAGGTCTTGTATGCTTTGATTCGTCACCTAGTTTTTTTCTTCTTTGATCATTATTATTTCTTGCTAACCACATACAGTATATTAAGGTTACACCAGCCACGAAAACTTTATGAACAGCTGGAGTTGAATGACCCGTTACCGTCTTTTGATGAAAGATTTTATAAAGTTGACAGATCTGACCTGCAGCTGCTTGACATTCTCTAAATAATCTATCCTCAGGGGTTAAGAATTCCAAATATGGCTGGATTAATAATCTAACAGAGCGATAGTAGTATAATTTTAAAGTTTCATTTTCAAAATTTTTAACATCATCTTTTGAGCAACTTGATCTCCAAACTTCTAAATCTTGGAAAATTTTGTTAACGGTGGGTAATTGTTTTCTCAAAACTTCTTTGTTATTTAGTCTCTGCGGTAAAATTTGTAGAGTTTCAACGAATTGTGATTCTATTCTCCTTAATTTCAAAGATTGATTAATGAAGTGAACACCACGATGTTGCGTATTTCTATCATTAGTGGATCTTGTGTTAAAGGAAGCCTCGTTGAATAGAGGTAGCTTGATTTCAGATTCTGATATAGTGTAGGGTCTACCAACGGCAACACATATCATTCTTTCTAGAAGATAAACGCACCAAAATAATCTTAATTTTTTATTAACGAATTGATCCTCCGGTTGCCAAGTGTTCAAATGTAATTTATCCTTACAAATTGACATTACATCCTTGATAATTTCGTAAAGAACAGAAGAATCTCGATCTGTTCTTAGTATGTACAAAACCAAAAGTGTTAGTAATTCAACTTGTTGAAGATGGTTCAAGTTTTTACCACATCTGGTAATGTGACGGATTGCAGTTGAAAAATATCTTACAGGGGGAAGACCTTTATATTTCCCCGTAGTCATGTGCAGACAAGCACTTATACTAAACAGTAACCACATTCTACCACATGCGAAATGGAACCCGGATTCAGAATAGGAATGTATATTGTTCTTGATATAGTCTTCATGGAAGGAGTATATTTCTTGTTCATCCAACAGAGGGTATTTGAATTGCAAACGAGTGAAAAAAGTATCAATAAAGGAACGAGATAATTTTTCATCGAATTCAAATGCTGGATCGTAGTTGATAAACTCCTTCAGATTGTATTTGGCAAAGATACATTTAGAGAAATCGATAGAATCTAAGCAATCAGAAGTTAATGCAGGTATACTACCGTGAGTTTCAACATTAGATTGTGATATCTGTGGATTTGTATTGCTGTTGCCGTGGTTATAATTAATATTATTATTATTACAATTGCCATTAGTGGTGTTGAATTGGGATTTCAAAGGCAAAAATTTTGGTGGGGGTGGTAACGACAATGAATTTGCATCACCACCATTTGATGATGAATCTAGTATCTTTTCCAGAAGTCTTATTTTATTTTCCAAAAAGAGAGTATATTGCTGTTGATTTTGAGCTGTAGTATCAGGTGTGTTTTGCAGTTGTTGCTCCATACTCTGGACTGAACTTTGACTATACGATGATGTCAACCTTGGTTTGAAAAGTTGGGGCGTTGTCTCATTTATAGAAGGAAGGAGAGTACTAGCAGCAGTAGCAGCAGCCACATATTGTTTTGGTAAATAATGGTCTTGTTCCACAGTACTTTCTGAATACGACGAAGGAGAAGAATCATCGTTATGATTAGCAACTATAACACTGTTATTAGCTATCTCTTTCTTCACAAAGCTAGCATTGTATCTTGCAGGTTGTATGCATTTCACGTTAGCTTTTGAACAAGTAGTACAACTTGGTTGTTTATGATCGCACCTTTGTTTTCTTCGACGACATAAAAGACAAGATCTTGAACGACCTTTCTTATCTTGTAAAAGAACTTCAGTGCGATCACCAGCCAATTCCAGTTCTCTCTGAAATCGCTGTATATTTTCTTCACTAATATTTTTCTTTGGACGTCCCATGATCGTGGTGTTATTTCCATCTATACCACTGTGCGTCAAGTGAATATATATATATCCTTAGCGTGTAGACTATCGAGGTATACAATAAATACTAGTTGTCTATTAATTTTTCATCAAAACCAACTCCATGCAGTTCCTGTTCAAGCAACTCTCTTACTATTACCTGCATATGCAAAGATGGAGTGATCCCATTTTGGAATCTCCTTGCTCACCAAGCCCTAAAAAGCCCTAATTTTCCCTCACATTTTATGTTTCCTGTGGCCTAATTGCAATTGCCTAAATCTCTTAAAAGGTTCACCACTTAACCAAAACGGTAAAGTGGTATTTGTTTCGACACCTTGAGACTTCAACAACCAATTATCATGTTGTGGCTGCATCTGCGCTAGCAGTCGTTTCATACCAACCATGCTACACGTATCTAAACAGTTTTCGTGGATATTCTCTACCACATAATCTACAACTTTAGCATTGAACAGATCTGTAGCTTGCATATTGAAATTCTTTGCAATCATGTGACAATCGTTCAATTCATCAAAAGTCAAGGGAGTACTAAAGAACAGATGATCATTGGCTCTATTAAGACCCACTTTCCAAGGTAACGTCACCGAACTGCCCAACTCTGCAACAAACCCCAACGAACTGAACGGAAATAACAGATAAACCGATTCATTCATGGCATAAACGATGTCGCATAATAACACCAAACACGCACTAAGACCGATCGCGGGTCCATTCAAACAACACACCAAGATTTTCCGATGTGTGGTGAAGACGTTGGCAACGTAGACATTTGGTGCAGATATCTCTTTGACCAGTTTCCCCACTCGCTTTTCCTGTGATTGCTGCTCGTTTTCTCTAGAAAGAGTATTGATGTCATCGAATTTGCCTCCCGCGGAGAAGAACTTGCCACTACTTTGAATCACCGTCACAACAACGCTGTCGTCATTGTCTGCCTTCTCCAACAATGAGGCAATGTATATGAAATCATCAAACGTCAAGGAATTCAACTTCCGCGGATCATTGATCGTAATGATAAACAACTCCCTGTATATTCTATAAGTAATCATTTATATCATGGCGAGTAAGACATACATCATATACCCCTCAATCATCATTTTGAACCTGTATTCGTTAAATACTCTTTTTTTATTGAGCTAAAAGCAAAGAGAAGCCGGCTGCAATTGCAACCCCAATAATATGCAGAATGTACTTGGGCGGCTATTCCATGTCATGCATTGCGGGTGCGGTGCGGTGCGGGGTTACCCCAACAAGGATCGAATTAGTTCGTTTTCTCTTTTTGTTGTTTCGGCTTCTTCTAATTCCCGATCCTGTTGATGTTTGATGTGTTTCAGTTTACTTTTTTTAGTCTTTGAGTGTTTACCCTGTTTAATCCAATCTTGTAATGCTTCTTCTCGTGTGCTCGTTTTATTATCATTATGTAAACGATCGATTTCTAGAGCCATTTTTTCTCTTGCAACTTTGCGGTTTGATTCTCTTGATCGAGTTTCTTGACAGGTTACTACGATTCCGGTTTCAAGATGTTTTAGTTGAACTTTTGAATTACACTTGTTGATTTTTTGTCCACCAGGTCCGCGACCTCCATGTAGGAATTTTTCTTCACATTGTAATTCCATTTGAGGGGTGAATTTCGGTCTTGGTGGTAATTTGTTCTTCTTGATTAATCGGTAACTATTTTGACTAAACCATCGTAGCATTAACATGATTCCTTTGCTTGTTTGTGTGTATTATATAGCTATAAGAGTATGTAAAGTATAGGTTTCTTTGCGGGGAGTTTGGTTTTTTTCTTTGAAAACCAGAAAGTAAGAAAAGAAAAGGGTTGTTAGATTATCAGCGCAAGTGATGATGACATAAAAAAAGAGAGAGGTATATGTTTCGCTTAGCTCGTTGTTGTCTCGGTGGTAGGAGTAAGACATTATTACTACGTTCAAACAGTTTCAGACCCTATAGCTCAAGCAATGTGTGTCGGGTACTGCAAAAATCAAAGATTTTAAACGATAATACCAAAACAGCAGCAACAGCTACTACAACGGATCGTGATGAATTTTTAACAACGTTACCGGAACAACTGATATCTCAAGGTAATGGACTAAAACCAACAAAGGCAGAAAATCAAATAGATACTTTACAGTACTATGACAAACTCATATCCAATGAATTTACACCGGAACAAAGTGAGCTGATAGTGACATTGCTACTGGAAATCTTGAATGAAAACTTCTTCAATAGGTACAATGATGTGTTTTTGAAAAATATGGAGCTAGAAAATCAGTCCCATTTGTTTCATGCTGCCGAAACCGAATTGAAATATGCTATACAAAATTCAAGGGAGACCCAATTGAACGATCAACATTTACAATCAATGAAACTCTTTAGAGATCTGGATTCTTTGCAGGATGAAATCAACGAAATGATCATAAATTTCTTGCAGAAGGATTCAAAAGTGGATTTCAATAATCAAAAAATAGAAAATACTTTACTGCATAGACAAATTGAATTGGAATTAACAGACTGTACAAATAAAATTGCTACGAAAATTCTAGGAAATACAAAATCAGATATTGAAAGTTTGAGGTGGCAAACTACAAGAAGCGGTCTATTGGCAATACTCATTTTAGTATTTTTCATTATGGGTGGTGCAAGTTTTTCCAAAAAGGGAACCGCTTTAACTTCACCAGTTCCAACGAGTTTGCTACATACCACTAATAATCCCGAAGAACGTGACAATGGTAACGATGATGATCAAATGATTGTTGATAACGATGATGAGGATATTATTGAACATGAAAAGAAATAGAACATGTATATAAAATCATAATTTGTGCTTTCTCTGTTTACTCCCTAATTCTTTAAATCTTCTTTGCGGTTCCCCTTTGACCCAATATTTCAATGCATCGTTAACCTCTACAGAGTTAGCTCGTTGTAATCTATCAATGTAGTTGTTCATCAACAGTTTTTTCATTCCCAGCACACTGGGTAAATATAAATGTTCTGTTTTTGCCTTCAAATCGTCCAAGACAACACCATTGAACTCTTCTGTATCGTTTAACTGATAATTCTTCGTTACAATCGACCCGTTCAATTTATCGAATTTCACAGGTTTGTTGAACATCAAAGTTTCGTAAGTAGCATTATTACCAAGCTTTAGCGGTAACGTCACAGATGTACCGCCTTCAGTAACCAGTCCAAGACTAGCGAATGGGAATAAAAGATACACCTTTTCGTTCATAGCATATACAATATCACATAGCGCACATAAAGCTGCACTAAGACCAATAGCCGGACCGTTTAGGCAGCATATCAAGATCTTCTTATGTCTAATGAACATGTCAGTGACGTAAACGTTTCTGGAGACAAAATGAGTGAGCCATTTGTTCAATTCAGGTTCGTTGCCATTTGAATCCTGAGCCTCCGCAATGGATGTAAAATTCGCACCACTGGAAAAGAATCTTCCACTGCTTTGTAAAACTGTAAAGTAAACGTTTGGATCTTCATCTGCCTTCTCTAACAATTGAGCTAAATATAGATAATCGTTACCACCTAAAGCGTTCAAACTTCGAGGATCATTGAACTTTATTATAAAGAATGCACCATCAACATAGTACTTGATTTTCTCATTGCTGCTATTCTCCATATTGGAACTTTCTTTAACACTTCATGATATGTCAGGATTATTAAACAATCCGCTAAAATGTTCACCAGTGTCATTATATATAACAGGTTGGGGAAGATGGCTGATCTTCATTTAACTCATTTTGCCGAACCCCTCGGAGTTAACTTCATTTGAACCGCATGGGGTCTGTCCGGAAAGCGCCTGCCGGATGCTCGGACAAATCTGAAAAATTTAGACAACACACAGCGATGTGCTTATACAATGCGATGGATGATTGAAGATTTATATACATTTCTGTTTCAAAGATTGCTGAGCACTAAATCCCCATACAATGTCCGATACCGAATCATTAGATGTACCAGCTAACATCTTTGAGGAACCAGAAGATTTCCGTCCGACTCCACCACCAACACATTTTGTAGATTATGAAAGGTCAGAAATATCAGATGAATCTGAATCGCAGCTTGCAAAGATCCGGTTACGCTTAGTTGGATCCTCTCCATTGTGGGGCCATTATTTGTGGAATGCAGGTATTTATACAGCAAAGCATTTAGATAAACATACTGAATTGGTTAAGAATAAAACGGTGTTAGAATTGGGTGCTGCAGGCGCTTTGCCATCTTTAGTTGCATCATTGATCGGTGCCAAGAAAGTTGTATCCACCGATTATCCAGATCCGGACTTATTGCAAAACATACAGTATAATGTAGATAACGAACTCTACCAGGGGCAATCGATATCATCCAACCAAGCTTCTCAGAGAAATATTGTTGTGGAAGGTTACATATGGGGTAATGAATATGCGCCTTTACAGAACCACATTGGAGGTGAAAATGCGAAATTCGACTTAATAATACTGAGCGATGTAGTATTCAATCATACTGAACACACAAAGCTGTTAAATACCACTAAAGATTTATTAGCCCAGAACGGTAAAGCTTTGGTTGTTTTCTCTCCCCATAGGCCAAAACTGTTAGATGCGGATTTGAGATTTTTCGAGTATGCAAAAGAGTTTGGTTTGAAGCCAGAAAAAATTGAGATGGTAAACTGGGAGCCAATGTTCGACGAAGATGAGGAAACTATAGAGATAAGATCTCGTGTATACGCCTATTACTTAACACATATTTGATACGTATAGAAACTTTTTATTATTATATCAATGGTTGTATATGGTATATACGAAAACTAATTAAGAGAGAAGAACATGAAAAAAAAGATAAACCGAAGATCCGAAATAAGTATGTTAGGTATTGAAGAGAACTGGGGCTCTAGGGGAGGTAATTAGCTTTCAAGCTTGAGTAATTACAACCAGTGGTAACAGTATTTTCTGTATCATATGCATAACAAGTAGTACCACCTGCACAGGCCATATCTACCCAGGAACCAAAATTGCAAATAGCAAAGTCACCATCTGCAGAGCAAGCGATGTCACCAGTTGAACAGGAAGATTTGCCATTATAGTCGCCTGCGGCATATTGTGCATTCAACTGTTTAGCAATAGCATGTGCTGCAGTATCGACCGCTGCACTACTTGAAGATGGTTGCAGAGTGGACGTGCTCGTGGCTTTAGTAGGTGAGGAAGTTGTCGTCGTTGGGGTAACATTCGTAGTAACAGGTACGTTTGGTGCAATAGTAGTTGTCCCAGCTTTAGTTGAAGAAGTGGTAGAAGTCTTTTGTTTATTCTGTTCCGTAATTGAAGAGGTGGCAACAGAGGTGGGTTCAACATGAGTGGAAGTAGAAGTAGAAGTTGAAGTAGAAGTAGAAGTAGAAGGAGGGGTTGATGTTGTACCTTCTGTTGAAGTAGATGTAGAAGAACCCGATGTATTTTGACCATCATTTTCCAAAATACTTTTCAGCTGAGCCACATATGGTTCACCATCAATCTCATTAGTAAAGGCTTGAGATGCATCCCACACGGCAATCCCGCCGAAATAGTCACTGGTTGAAATATCCGCAACAGTGCTTTCTAAAACCGATAAGCTTGAAATATAACCACTACCGGCAGCTGTAGCAGAACCGGGCAACCCAAGGAACAACTTGATATCTTTGTTTGGTGAGACAGTTTCAGCATAGTTTAACCACGTATCCCAGTTAAACGTTCCCTCTACATTACAATAGTTATTGTAGAATTGAATGAATGCAAAATCAACATCTGCATTTTCTAGTAAATCGCCAACTGAGGCATCTGGATAAGGGCATTGTGGTGCAGCAGAGATATAATAATCTTTGGTACCGCTTGTGAATAGTGATCTTAATTCTGTAACCAAAGCAGCGTAACCAAGAGGATTATTATTCTCAATATCGAAATCGAAACCATCAACAACAGCGGTGTCAAATGGACGTTCACTTGCACCAGTACCTTCTCCAAAAGTAGCCCACAAAGTCTGAGCAAATTCTGTGGCCTCTTCATCACTGGTAAACCCATAAGCCCCCGATGCACCACCCATCGAGAGTAAAACTTTCTTACCAAGTGACTGACATGTCGCGATATCTTCAGCAATCTGAGCACAGTGCAACAATCCATCGGAAAAAGAACTAGTACATGCATTGGCAAAATTCAACCCTACAGTAGGGAATTCGTACAGGAACGATAAAAGGTAAATGTCCGCATTAGAGGACTGACAGTATGTACCAAGGGTCTCCTGCGTTCCTGCTGAATTTTGACCCCAGTAAAGGGCAACGTTTTCCTTCGAAGTTGCATCAAAAGCAAAAGAGAGGCGTAAGAAAAGTACAATTGAAGTACTGAAAAGGAGTGGAGCGATCATGATAAAGATCTAAAGTGACTAAAGGAATGATTGAATGAATGAATGAGCAAATGAAGGAATGTAAATATAAATGAATGAACAGACTTAGCAAAAAGTGAACTGAATAGAAGGTTAAAGAGGGGACGAAGTTGAGTTTCTTGAGTTGTTTGTTTTTTTCTTTCAAGTAATACATTAATAAAAAAGTTTAATGGAAAAAGCTTAATGTCTAGTGAGTAAAAGGCTTGTTTATATATGTACCTCATCGAGTTCATATACATTAGGGATGTTTGGTGAAATGCTGGTGTTTACTATGTTAAACGTCCATAGGTCTTAAGCACGCATTGCAGCAAGCATCGCCATAGCGCTGTATTCGACTTTCCCTCACTTTGAGATTTTGTAAATAAAACGTCAAAAATGTCAACAAACCTTGTGTCAAAGGTAAACACATGTAAACCAACGTTCTAACACATGACCAGTATAAACAAAACAAACCCTCTGTAACATTTACATCATATTCCACTTCTTGAAGCTAGGCTGTTTCATGTTGACACACACACACACAACTGACCAAACCAGCCATTCGATATATTTGATAACACCCAAACATTAAGATACGATGAGATTTCTGAGTAGCATCAGCCTGCAGAATGAAACTATTCAACAATATTAAAGGTCATATCAATTTAGTGGAATCCTTTCAATGGTTTGTTTGGTTTCTTCACTAAGGGCGAGTATTGAGAACATTTATGCCTGCGTTTTAATGAAGACTTATAATCATATATCACTTTAAACGTATATATTTTATACAGGCATTGGAAAGGGGTAAGGTACGCCTCGCCTCAATAGCCGAAAATTGTACAAAGTTCTTGCTAGGGATAAGTAGGTAGTTGTCATATATTTTGAGTAGATAGACATAGGTGCTTGAATAATCGAGATAAAGTCAAAAGGAGAATCCTTTTCATTTTACTTATTGCACAGAAACCATTTCTCGCTCTTTTTCTGAGCATCTAACAGGCAAAGTGGATTGCATTCGTTTCTGAAAAAACACAATAAGGCATGGGCCTACTGACCTCAGAAGATAAGGAGTATATCAAGCGTGCATTACCGAAATCATCTAACAAGGTCATTGATGTTGCTATAGCGAGATTATTCATTGCATATCCCAATCCTAATGAATGGCAATATACAGGTTTATCCGGCGCCATTGCTCTTGTGGATGATTTAGTTGGTCACACCTTTTTTCTAAAATTGGTCGACATAAAAGGACATAACGGTGTGCTCTGGGACCAGGAGTTATATGTCAATTTTGAGTACTCTCAAGACCGTACATTCTTCCATTCTTTTGAGATTGAAGAATGTTACGCAGGATTATTATTCGATGACTTGGGTGAGGCGTCCCATTTCTTGAAAAGAGTACAAAAGCGTGAAAGATATGCATCAAAAAAGACGCTATCGAATAAAAATGCCATTGCATTAACCAAAAAAGTCAACGAAGAACAAGCTAATGAACTGGTTCATGGACCAAGAGGAGAGTCACTAATGGGTAACCAAAGAGAAAGGTATAATTATGACAATGTAGAATCAATCCCAGCGACGAAAACAAAAGCCCCTCCACCTCCTCCACCATCTGGCGGAGCGACTACAACTTCTAGTGATTCGGACAATAATGATGATTACAATTCAGATTGGGCTTCGGCTCCTTCTGCACCTAGTACGCCAGCGCCGCAGATTCCTAGTGTTTCAGCACCGGACGTACCAACACAAACTGCTGTAAGACATGCCGTACCTCCATTACCGGCGCAATTTTCTCCTCCTCAAGGTCAAGTCCCACAACGTCAAGCTTCTCAAGAGCATGCTCCGCCTGTTTCACCTACTGCGCAGTCTCAGGGTGTACATAAAAAGGACAATCCTTTCCCGTTTCCTATACCACAGTCTTCAGCACCAAATGGGAACAATCCGTTTCCGTTCCCTGTACCACCACAGCTTTCTTCTGCTCAAAACACGCCATTTCCTATACCCGGGGTGGCTCCTTTCCAATCACCCCCTAGTAATAATCGTCCTTTGCCAGCCCTTCCCAATAGAAATGCTCGGGCAGTTCCTGCTCCCCCTATTAGAAATATACCAACAGGAGTAAGAAATACCCCGCCAGTACCTCCATCGAGGCGTGGCCCTGCTCCACCACCACCTCCTCATAGAAATACTGGGGCTCATCCAGCTAATAACTTTGTATACAGTCAGAATACCGGTAGCAACGTAGGAAGACCCCCAGCTCCTCCTCCTCCAAGACGTGGTCCAGCGCCTCCTCCTCCTCCTAGATCTTCCCGTTTATCCCAGTTCCCAAAACAGAGTCCTTTTCCACAACCTCAGGCTCCTGGAGGATACTACAATAATACGGCATCCCAACAACCGCAAGCTCCAGGAGAATACTACAATAATGCGGCACCCCAGCAGCCGCAGGCTCCTAATTTTCCGGCACCCCAGCAACAATTTCAACAGCCACCACCACCGCCTCCTACACCACCAACTACATTCAACAGTATGCCTCCGGTAAACGGTGCTTCAGCACCCTCAGCACCGCCACCACCTCCTTCATTTTTGACGCAACCACAACCACAAGCGTCAGGTCCACCACCGCCACCTCCTTCATTTTTGACACAATCACAATCACAATCACCAGCTCCACCAGCTCCACCCTCTTTACCACAAGCTCCAAATGGTGCTGATGATGGTGGTAGAGATGCATTATTAGCATCGATCAGGGGCGCAGGTATCGGCACTTTGCGTAAAGTTGATAAAACCCAACTTGATCGACCATCGGTGCTATTACAAGAAGCACATGGGCAAACACCTCAACCCGCACCTTCATCTGGTCCTGCGCCCGCAGGCGGTGCTCCAGCGTCGTTAGCGGATGCACTTGCTGCAGCATTAAACAAGAGAAAGACCAAAGTTGGTTCTGGTGATTTTGAAGACGGTGATGACTGGTAAATAGAAAATGTAACTTTATATTACACAACTAATATATGTATAAAATAGAGACGTAAGGATACTACGATGTTTTAATGGGGACATGAAATTCATTTCTCAAAATATTTATTTTCCCACACTTTTATCCACTTCGCTTTCTTAGGATCAGATTTATTTAGTTTTTCAATTATTTTCACCATCTTTGCTAGACCATCGTTCAACAATGATATATTTTCTTCAAAATCATCGACTTGGAAAGAGGCATCGGACATGAATATGTCTGATACAAATTCATCGATTTGTTCCACTATTTGAAGTTGCAATGTATACAATTCGTCTAATGTAGAACCTTTTGAGTCTTTTGACTTATAGACACTCGAAGACAATGATTTAGCAAAAGAGGATAGCAGTAGTTTCACCATCTTCAAATTAGTGTGCCATTTTTTTACAAATAGCTGCATTCTTGCAAGGGCGGCTGTATCATCCTTACTTACTTCTTTATTTTCACTTTCCTCCTCGTCTTCAGGGTCACTGAAATCATCATCATCTATCAAAAATTCGTTACCAAATTGGGGGTCTTCCAACCAGGTATCGATATCCTGGAGTACATCAGCCACTAAATCACAACTACTACTAATATTATCTCCAAGAAGCCCAAAGCTGCCCTTCTTAGCCAGTTCATCAAGTGAGTCACAGGAGGTCCAAATCATTCCCACGGAATAGAGTCTTTCGTCGGTTTCATTTTCATTTTTATCAGTTTCTGTGACTTCTTCACCTTCTTCGATCCTTCTTTCAATCTCATTGCATAATGATGAGATTCCAGAAAACAAATGGAGTACATGAGTGTCCAATTTCTTCAACAGGAACTTTGGCCATGTATCACTCTCATCACGATAAAACAGAGGGAGTAAACTTAACAGATAGAAGATAGAATTAGTGAAAGCTTGCAATTCCTTACAAACCGCTGGGAAGTTATGGAAAAACTTGTCTGGTTGACATATTATCCCAAGTTTCGTTGAATGCGCTTTAATGATTTGCGATAGTTTTTGCAATTCAGTAAGTGGGTCTGAGTTTTTCAACTTTGTAGTTGATGTAATGTCATGCAAGGAAGTGTCATCCTTATATCGAGCAATGAATTGGGACTTGATTGTGCTTACCAATTCAAGGACTTTGGCTTGATCAAGAACGTCTGCGGGCTGAGCCATTGGTGCTTTGATACTTTGTGATAAATGTTTTAGGCGATGAGCAGTGTGGCAGTTTTATTTTTCTAACACATGTAGAAGTAGAAAGAAAATCACGTATTATGTATTATCAGCAAAGAAAAAGACATAAGCGAGTCAGTATATAATAAACATATTGCTTTCCTATTTATTACTAAAGAGGTAGATTTATTCTCTACAAAAAGATGACGAAATCAACTAATTTATTGAGAAGATGGACCTGGGTTCATCTTTCTCTTACCGTTAGTCAAAGTGACGTTAACGAATCTTCTGGTGTACAAGATTCTCTTGTAAGCACGACCCTTTGGTTTCTTTGGCTTTTCTTGCTTTTCAACTTTTGGAGTTTGGGACTTAACCTTACCAGCACGAGCTAGAGAACCGTGAACTTTACCCTGTAATAAAACACAAAATGTAAATTTGTTAGTATATGGTGTTCATTTGTATTATCCTCCTACTATCATAAGACCAGAAAAACCGGGAGTATGTATCGAGATGTCCCTTGATATGACGTATATATGGTGTCAAGATCTCATCCAACTGCTAAGGAAAGGATCGCTGCAAGCTTTGACCTCGCTTTATCGTCACTCGGCCATATCAGATGAAACGCAATTTCAACACTCACATAATAGTCTGGATGTACATTAAGGTTATAGCTAGGCAATAACTCTTTCCCTCATCATATCAGTTCCATCTCTCCTCTATCCTCCCTTCTTTTTTATTCTTGAATCACAGTAGTCCTCTTAATCTGTATCTATAAGTATCATTTAACGTACCATTTTTGCTTAGTTCCTTGTATTGTATCTATCTGTTGCTGTGAAATGATAATCTACGATTTTTTAGACTATGGTGCTTTTGACCAACTTCTACCACATATCACAATGCGTAATCCCCTCGTTTCTCGCAATAAGGCAGCTGCGACGCCTCCAGAAAAAAAAACTTGTCCGTCGGGAAAAAACAACCGAAAAGCGCTTCGCTTGCTGGGGTGAATGGGTTTCGTTGAAAAACCTTCCCCGGTGTACGGATGTCAATGAATAACAGTCAAAATTTCGCTTCTCATAGTGGAAGCAGAACTGCGATCAGCTCTGCTCGTACAGAGTGAGTCATAATGTAAGCATGCAATATTCATTTATGATATGCTTGTTGTTCAATCGATCAACGGCTTGGGGATATTTTGTAAGCATGTAGGTTGTAGCATAAACGGTCTTTATTCAATTCTATGCACATACTTCCTCAAACAAGATGATGTAATGCGAATATATATACAAGCTTTTTAGTAATGTAGAGGTCATGAAACCTATAAATGGAGGGATGTCTTGAAGATGTAAATTTGAACTACACTCTATGTTTGCTAGGTTCACGAAGGTTCCAGTGTGATGCTTATTCATCATCAAGAAACACTGGAACAGGCTAAACAGGAATGAACGTATTCATCGATCCTGGTACACTGACATTCCTGACTTCAGGGTGTAGTAGCTATAAGAAATGACAGCAGCGCAACATAGCAGGCAAGAGAATCGCTTGTTTGCGTTTTTGTTGTTGTAAATCCCTAATGGGTTGAAATTCTGGAAAAATTTGTCTTTGGATACGGAAAGGTCTGCGCTGCGCGCTCATCTGTCGCGTTTTCAAGGTAGGTTAGGCACATCATATATAATATTTAAGGAAGAGTCATCCTCTCTTGTTGCGCTGAGCTTTCTCAAATCCATTGGTAAAGAACAAAGAACAAACAATCATAATTATGCCATTGGAGAGAGAGGAACCTCAACATTTTGGAGCTGGTCCAGCGCAGTTGCCAACTGCTGTCTTACAACAAGCAGCTAAAGATTTGATCAACTTTAATAATATTGGACTAGGTGTTGGTGAAATTTCTCATCGTTCGAAAGATGCTACGCAGGTAATTGAGAATGCAAAGAATCATTTGAAAGAGCTGATGAACATTCCAGATACCCATGAAGTTTTTTTCTTGCAAGGCGGTGGTACCAGTGGTTTCTCATCTACTGCTACCAATTTAGCAGCAGCATACGTTGGAAAGACGGGAGAAATCGCACCCGCAGGATATTTGGTAACCGGCTCGTGGTCTCAGAAATCTTTTGAAGAGGCTAAGAGATTACATGTTCCTGCCGAAGTCATATTCAACGCTAAAGACTACAATAACGGTAAATATGGTTGCATCCCACCTGAATCAGAATGGGCTAGCAAAGTTAATGGCAAGAAATTCTCATATGTTTACTTCTGTGAAAACGAAACCGTTCATGGCGTAGAATGGCAAGACATACCCGAATGTCTTGCATCTGATCCCAACATTGAAGTTGTGGCCGATTTGTCAAGTGATATTTTATCTAGGGAAATTGATGTCTCTAAATATGGTCTTATTTTGGCAGGTGCTCAGAAGAATATTGGATTAGCTGGTTTGACGCTATATATCATCAAAAAATCCATTTTGGAAGAGATCTCCAAAGCTTCTGACGACGAGCTATATAAACTTGGTCTTCCAATTACCCCAATTGCCTTCCATTATCCAACCGTAGTTAAAAATAACTCTGCTTATAATACTATTCCTATTTTCACACTACATGTGATGGATTTGGTTTTCCAGCATCTGATCAAGAAAGGCGGTGTTCCAGTTCAACAGGCTGAAAACGAACAGAAGGCAAAGAGTTTATATGATGTTCTCGATGAATGCTCAAATTTCTACAACGTCCCAGTCGAGAAATCCTGTAGATCGAAGATGAACGTTGTATTCACGTTAAAGAAAGAAGGCCTTGATGACAAATTCATTAAACAAGCCGGAGAACTTGGCTTAACTGGTTTAAAGGGACACCGTTCCGTTGGTGGATTTAGAGCTTCCATTTACAACGCCTTGTCACTTGAAACTGTGCAGAAACTGGCTTCATTCATTAAAGAATTTGCGGAAAAAAATGCTTAAATTCAATATTTAGCTATGTTCAAGCGTATAGTTTTTACATATATCGTAGTGCCACACTTTCATAATGGTTTGGATCTTGCCATATAATAAATAATTTGTCCTCTTTCTTTCGGCTTATCAATAGCATCGCCTTCCTCAAAATTACCTCGATCCAACGAGCAATGTAAAACACAGGACTCGTTGTGAGATATGGCCAGCACGATTTCTTCGAACGCACCATATAGTTTATCACAAACTTTCCAATCTTTGCATCGTATCACAACTTCGTGTATTTTGGAGATTTCCTGTTCAGCGCGCTCTACCATTGCAGAGACGTCAACAAGCTCAACATCGACGGAATCTGATACAGTAGTCGAGTTCCCAACACCCATAATTTCGCTGTCTTCAACTCTCATAGCATCGTCATCATCATATGTAGTTTTTCTATATGATTTTGATGGTGAAGGAAACCCTGCCGCTTCGTCAGCTAGTTTAGACGCCTGCGTCTGAATTCCCTGCTGCAGCACAGAGTCTAGGGGTCCATTCCAACATATTTCCAGGTGCCAATCCAGCTCATTGACAATTATCTTTAGCTTATCACTTTCATTTTCTATTGTGTCGTCCTTTCGTATGCCACTTAGTTTTATATGGTTCACATTCGTATATCTCTCTACCCTCTTAATGAAGCTATGAAACCCAGCTCCGTATTCTCCAGAGATCGGGGGTAATCTACACATCATCAAATGTGTATAGTTAATCATCGGTTCCTGTATTCGTTGATCCTGAGCCTTGAACAACAATTTTACAGGAACTTTGAAAGAATGCATGACAATTTTATTAGTACCAAATCCACCCATCACAGTGGTTGTTGATGACCCAGCTGTAGATTCTGCTCCATACGTTGCATTATCATTAGTACCTTGTGTGCGGACAATTTCCTCAAACGTAATGCCTAGCGCACACACTGGATTGAGTTTTGAACCAGTATCGGAGCTGTGCGTCGAATCATTACTACCCGCATTCCACTCCGGCATGGATTGTAGCTTAATCGTCATATTAGAGGAGGAACCTTGACTCATGACTCGATCGTAACGCTTGAAAACACTTAGCAAAGAATCACAGTTATATTCCATAGTGATTGTATTCAACTCACGTGCA
Organism: Torulaspora microellipsoides; assembly: GCA_900186055.1. Lineage (NCBI taxonomy): Eukaryota > Fungi > Ascomycota > Saccharomycetes > Saccharomycetales > Saccharomycetaceae > Torulaspora > Torulaspora microellipsoides. Next base: position 499,781 of record FYBL01000008.1, on the reverse strand, counting down.
GAGATAACTGTGTAGAGTTTAAATAGATCTTGTGGAATGGTACACCATAGTTGGCCACTATCTGCATGCAATATTGTACTGCTGCTGCTAGAAGAAGATTTTGGGGTAGATATTATAACTAACCTTTCACTAGTGAATCTTAATACCGCCGTCTTCCTGAGTGAAGCAACCGTGGACACTGTTGTTTTCAGGAGTCTATAGTCTTCAGGAGCTTCACAGCCATTTACCACTAATTTCAACTTCATATAGTGCCTTTTACTCCGGCTGTTTCTTCAAATTGTCTAGTTGTGCTACGCGTGGCTATTTTTTTTCAGACATCTTTGAATTCTGCAATGAAATGGAGACCTGGGGCTCAATTGATGTCAAAACAGAAAATACTCACAGGTGATCCCTTTTGCACAACGAGCAGATCGACCATTATATGTTGCCATCTTCGATCTTAAGAAATGTGCTGCATAGGTCTTGGAGACCGCTCGTACGATACATCCATCAGCAGACACCATCTAAATTGGAATTACTTCAGAAACGAATAGAGGAGATCCCAATTGAAAATTACAGAAATTTCTCCATTGTTGCGCATGTCGACCATGGCAAGTCTACTTTAAGTGATCGACTGCTCGAAATAACTGGAGTGATCAAGCCAGGAGATGGGAACAAACAAGTTTTGGACAAGTTAGAGGTGGAAAGAGAGAGAGGCATCACCATCAAAGCACAGACATGTTCTATGTTCTACCATGACAAGAGAGATAATAAAGACTACCTGTTACATCTTGTGGACACACCAGGTCATGTCGACTTTCGTGGTGAAGTGTCGAGATCTTACGCATCTTGTGGGGGTGCGCTTCTCCTGGTAGATGCTTCCCAAGGCGTTCAAGCTCAAACTGTTGCCAACTTTTATTTGGCTTATAGCATGAATCTTAAGCTAATTCCGGTCATCAATAAGATAGATCTAGATATTGCAGACATACCGCAAGCTGAGGACCAAATAGTGAATACCTTTGAACTACCAAAAGAAGACATAATTCGAGTTAGTGCCAAAACAGGCCTTCATATTGAAAATGACTTGTTACCAGCAATTATTGACCGCATCCCTCCACCAAAAGGTCTTCAATCGAAGCCTTTTAGGGCGCTATTGGTAGACTCCTGGTATGATTCGTATTTGGGGGTTGTCCTGTTAATTCATATTGTCGATGGTTCTGTGCGGAAGGGTGATAAAATTATAAGTGCTCAAACAGATAATAAATATGAAGTCAGGGAAGTGGGTATTATGTACCCTGATAAAACTCCAACTGGCTCTCTCAGCACGGGACAGGTGGGCTACATTGTTCCTGGTATGAAAGTCTCTAAGGATGCGAAGATTGGTGATACGTTGATGCACGTTGGACGTGAAAATGATACCGAGGTTTTACCTGGTTTTGAAGAATCGAAGCCAATGGTTTTTGTCGGTGCATTCCCCGCAGATGGTACTGAATTCAAGGCTCTAGATGATGACATTAATAGATTGGTTTTGAACGATAGATCTGTCTCGTTACAACGTGAAACTTCAAATGCATTAGGGCAGGGATGGAGATTGGGATTTCTTGGCTCATTACATGCTTCTGTATTTAGAGAAAGACTGGAGAAGGAATATGGATCCAAACTGATCATCACTCAACCTACCGTTCCGTATTTGATTGAGTTTAAGGATGGCAGCCAGAAGATCATAACCAACCCCGATGAGTTTCCAGATCTATCCCTGCGTAAATCCAAAATAGAATCATTTCAGGAACCTCATGTAGAGGCGATCATGACCTTACCACAAGAATACCTGGGTAACGTGATTAAGCTATGTGACAATAATCGTGGTCAGCAAATCGAAATCACATATTTAAACATGTCAGGCCAAGTAATGCTGAAATACCATTTGCCATTGGCACAATTAGTAGATGATTTCTTTGGCAAATTAAAATCTGTTTCAAGAGGTTACGCTTCCCTGGATTACGAAGATATAGGATACACGGAATCCGATGTTATAAAATTGGAGCTTTTAGTAAACGGGAAAAGTGTAGACGCATTGGCCCAGGTGTTGCATAGATCCCAAGTTGACCGCGTTGGAAGAGAATGGGTTAAAAAGTTTAAAGAATACATCAAAGCACAATTATACGAAGTGGTGATCCAAGCAAGGGCTAGCAATAAAATTATTGCTCGTGAAACAATAAAGGCCAAAAGAAAAGATGTCTTGGCCAAATTGCACGCCTCTGATGTTTCCAGAAGAAAGAAACTGTTAGTTAGACAAAAGGAAGGTAAGAAACAAATGAGAAGTATTGGTAATGTTCAGGTTAGCCAAGAGGCTTACCAAGCATTCTTGAGGAGATAAATCGTTTTGTGCCGTTTTTTAATTCATTGTAAATACACTACTTGTACATAACAAAAAAATTCTGATCGAAGTAGTATCACGCCTTTTTAATCACTTCCAAGGGCACCACACCCTTGAAATTAAGATCTTCGATCTTGGAGATAATACACCGGCTAACTTGTTGAGTTGATACAGTGGGTCTGATTAATTCATTTATAAAGTTAAGTTTGTTTCCAAGTATTAACCTATTTCCGCAATTGAAAAACTCTAACGTATTGTGGATATAAAATCTGGCATCTTTTGAGTCTCTGTACTCATCATACATGAACCCTGGCCTTACCAGTATGGGCCTAAATATATCTTCATGGCGCATCAGCTCAACTTCCGCTTGCCTCTTTGAGTTAATATATCCTTTTGGAATTATAGGAAAGCCTTTGTCAGCAGATATATAGGTAAACGTGGGCATGTCTTTAAGCGCCGTTGTGCTTCGATCAATGGTTTTCATGAATGCGTCAGCAAGAATGAGCGCACTTTGCTTATTCATCCTATCGTACGTGAAGTTTGGATTGCTTTTGTTTAGAGGATTGGAACCTAATCCCAGGGCAGGCAACCATGCTTTGGGATCAAAGACGTTGCTCAATGGTTTCCGCACGGTTTTCTTGTAGTTTTCATCTTCGAGCAAGATTCCCAGTGAATGGACTACATTTGACGTGCCTATCAATTGTTTATGGTAAGTTTCAGGACAAAAAATGTCACCAGATTCCCACTGCACTTCATTAATCCAATCGTTATCTTTAATAGATTGAGGTTGTGGTGGCTTACCTGATCGTGATAGCGAAACAACTTGGAATCCCTTTTTTACAGCTTCTTGGCAAATCCTTTTGCCAAGTAATCCATTGCCACCAAAAACTAATAACTTGGAAGTCATTTAATCTAAGCAATTTAATGTTTTTTAAGCTGATAGTTGCACGAGAAAGCAGTTGAAATGTGCTCTTTCATGAAGGTTATTAAGAGTTTTATGGTTGAGTACGATCGTGATGAGTGATTATGCAGGAGAGGAGCAAGAAATTGTAAGAGCTTCTAATTACAAAAAATGTATCATGGAGGTGTATTGTTGATACTTTCGTACTCAAAGAAGTCTATATGGTTTTGATATAGCCCATTGATTTTCAGTTTTCTAATGAATGCGAGATTCAAAGGAAATCAATCATCCAGCTCAAGACTGAGAAATAGAAATTTTCAGCCGAGCGAGGCACAGGGCAATGAGGTACAAGTTTACTTGCTGAATGTAGCTTGGGGATGGTAATGGTCATTATCGTATGTTGATGCTATGGCAAATTATTTATGGCTCTATCGACTTGGTCATGTGTACGCAGTTCTTTCTTTCATGGCATACCTTTTGTAACTTCTTGATCCAGATGAACATCGACTTGTTTGTAATTATCCCAAGCGACACGATAGATGAAGCTTGGCGCAAAGCCCCCTATGTTGGTAATATATATATCAATGTTTTCCGGTGGAACGTAGTCCGTGATAGGATTTATAATGTCGAGTCTGTTATGAGGATTCATCATGGGTAAAACACGTTGTGAGCCACCAAATTCCACAAATTTTTCTACATCGAATGGATATAATGGTGAAAGTTTGTATAAACCTGCTACAGCAAAAACTGGCGTTTTAAATTCACGGGCACATTCACAAACTGATGAAACTCCTGAAGTTGAAGAGATTGTACCACCATTTACGAATACTGCTTTCGTACCAATTATAACCTTACCAACACGAGACATGAGGGCAAATACCGCAGAATCGGGGATGATGATTGTTTCGATATTGTGTAGTGAAAGTTTTTTAGCAAATTCATGAGCATTAGATGTATTATTGGGGAAGCCCTCTGTTACCAAAACTGTGAATGTTCTATTACTACGTTCACGAGTCTTGATTAAGAATTTCAGTACCGTCTTTGATTCGGGTGTTGGAGTAAGTAAAATTTCGTGATCATGAATCAAATCAATGGCGATTTGTTGTATTCCATCATCGATATTTGTGATTTCATCTATTAGATCTTTAATTCCTTGAATTGCCACTTGACGGAAATCAGTTTTACTCTTAGTATGACTTTTCTGTAATTTTTGTTGTTGTGGATGCTGCTGCTGTAATTGTTGATTTTCCGGTTTTTGCAGTAAGTTGAACATTGACGAAATCATTGGTTCAGCGACTGTGTTTGTTGTGACAGCAGTACTTGCAATATTGTTACGCATATCCTCTTCAACTTCATCTCTTATAACTGCAAGTATTCTTCTAATCACGTTTCCACAGCAAAATGCAGTTGGTTGGGCCTTCTCCAGTCTGTTGGCCAGTTCCCTTATTTGTTCAATCAGTTCGCTCACATGAGACCAACGGGCAGCTGAGATAAATCTTTTCAAGATTTGTAAAGTTTCCAACGCCATAGCATATGGTCCATCAATCTGTCTTCTCCTCAGCTTTGCAATAAAATATTCGATAGTGACATTTATATCAAAGGATGTGGATGACGAAGATGCCAGAGATGATGGTGGCATTGATATATGCTTCAGATATTGTTGTTTTTACACTTGCAATGTTTATGTAGTTAGAATAATTAGTTGTTCTTAGATGGGCTTAAAAAAAATTTTTCAGATGGTGGCGATATTGCAATAAGGGCATTGAAGAAAAAGAAGAACAAAATTTTTGTCACTGAGTGATCGAGCAACTTAGATGTGGTATTTTCACGCCAATATATAGGGGTATGAGTCTATCTGTTTATATAGGGCCCTAGCGTTCATTATTTTCTACAATTCACCATTAAATTCGGCCAAGCGTCTTACACATTCCAACATTGCAGCTTTCAGATTGACATTTTGTGGCTGCAAACTTAAACCTCTTTCACATTCAATACGTGCTTGTTCCAATTGTCCTAATTTCATTAACGCATCTGTTTTCCTAATTAGGACTTCAGGTTGGACCAAACCTGTATTGAGGAGCATATCTAAATCTTGTAGTGCATCCAAGTATTTACCCTGTACTAGTAGAAGATCAATTTTGTGACGTAACATGAATTGAAGTTCTGGTAGTTGAACGGAGAACGCCTCCCATGGAGCTCTCTTCCTTTGAGCCATTTCAATAGCAAGTGAAACATTTTTCAAAGCTTCAGGTAGTTTATTTTGTTTAGCATTCTTCAATCCGCTATCGAAAAGATTTCTTATTAATTTAGTTGAATCCTCATGTGGTTGTGGAGTAAAGTTTGGGTTTGATTCTGAAACCAATGATGCGGTTAATACGTTTATTTGATTGATGTTTATTTCCGTAGACTCAGAAACATTTTTCGTATCAGCTAAATATATCTTCTTAGAGTTCTGATCGTATGTCAGTTCATTCACTATTCCCCCCTGTTCCAATGATGCCATTATCCTTCAATGTTTTTGGTGTTCTGTTGTCCTTTAGTACATTTAAAGCTCGCTCGCTAATGTAGTGCCATGCCTCGTAAATAAATGGTGAAAAAAGGATTTTTATACAAAGGTGAATAAGATTTGGGTAGACGCTTCCTTGCAAAAATAGATGGATGTATATAAAAGAAAAATAAGTAGATAGATAGATTCTCGTGTATATATATAATCTTTCTTTTTACCAAAGAGAAAAAGGTGGGGAGAGTGGGATGATAAAAGATCCCTGAAGTTTTTATTTGGTCAAATTACAAATCAGCATCATCTTCATCAGGTAATGGTAAAGCGGTAGCTTGTTCCATTTCTTGTTGATATTGTTGCATCAATTGTTCATCAACTTGAACTTCTGGAGGAGCCAAAGCTGGAGATGCGACGAATTCCAATTGTGGGTTACCAGCCAATTTTCTAGCTAACCACAAGAATGGTTTTTCAAAGTTATAGTTAGATTTAGCAGAAATATCGTAATATTGCAAATTCTTCTTTCTATGGAAAGTAATAGTCTTGGCCTTAACTTTTCTTTCTTTAACATCGACTTTGTTACCACATAAGACGATTGGAATGTTTTCACAAACACGGACCAAATCTCTATGCCAGTTTGGAACATTCTTGTAAGTGATTCTGGAAGTAACATCGAACATAATGATACCACATTGAGCGTTAATGTAATAACCATCTCTTAGGCCACCAAATTTTTCTTGACCGGCTGTATCCCACACATCAAACTTGATTTCACCAAAATTTGTGTAAAATGATAATGGATGAACTTCTACACCAATCGTTGCAATATATTTTTTCTCAAATTCACCAGTTAAATGTCTCTTGACAAATGTTGTTTTACCAGTACCACCATCACCAACAAGGACTAACTTAAAAGTTGGAACTTCACCTTGAGCATTACCAGCAGCAGGAGCAGACATATTTTCTTACTTTTATACAGATATACTTGCTTAACTTTAAATTGAAGTAAAGTAAACAAACAGCAATACAATGGTGGCAATAATAGGTAATATAACTAATATGAAATATATATGAAATATATATGAATTTTTTTATTCAAATCACATCAGGAAAGAAAACAAATCGAGATGACGAAGGGGAGAAAAAAAAATTTGTGTTCTGCTAATCACTATGTACGTACATCATGTAGTTTGGTACGGCGGTGTCGAACTAGTATTATTATTATTATTATTAACGGCTGATTGACGTGAAAGCTTCACTATTTCATACCAGTCGTTTATGAGTTCCAGTAGCTCATCGTTGTGAAATTGTTTGAAATCGTCCGGGTCTTGTTGTTTTAGTTCCATGTCAGGAATGCCGAGGATGCTTGTGGAGTAAGTGTACCTGTTCACGTTGTCTAAGAATTTCAACAGATGCGATTGTAATTTTTGCTGAGTGGTTTGGGATTTTAATAGTGATGACAATTGATCTTGGTATTCTTTTATGATTTCGCTAGGGTTTGGGGTGGTCGGGTTGTGTGTAGTGATATCCTGGTGTATTTGCCATGTGAGATCTTTTGATGCTAATTTTCTATTTCTTTCAGATTGTATCTGTGAACGCAATTCATCTATTGTAGATTGTAATCTGTTCAAGTTTACTTTGTAAGTTCTCGTGACGTTTGATAATTTATCGAGCTTTTGGTGATGCAATTTGACGACCTTTACAGGTTTTGTGATTATGCGCGATGATGGCGGCGGCGGTGGTGGTGATTGTGATACTTTCGGTACTATTTTTGTAGAATCTCTTTGTTTTTTCAGTTCTGATTGCAGTTCATACAATTGAGTGTTCTTATTCTCTAGGGATTTCAGCACTTTATTAAAAGTGTTGATGATCAGCTTTGTATTAGCAATATCGACGTCCTTATCGAAATGCAACGATTCATTTGATTTGATAAATCCTTTGAGAACAAGTCGAGAGTTTATGTAGTCTAAAGCATCTTGAACGTTTGCGAATTTCTCCTTCTTATCGTTCATTGTTTTCGCTGTTGGGCTGGTACTCTTCGACTCGGGGGCCAGTGTTGATTATATCGTATATTCATATCATGTTTCTGTTTTTTTCTCTGCGATATCAATTCGAATATAAAAACGTCATTATAGTATATCCGTAAATATATACATACACAGACAGATATGTATATTAGTATACATATATATTTAAAGATAGGTAGTCAGAGTGTTTCCTCTCTCTCAATGACCATGATGAGAATCCTCTTCTTCGACATCATCAAGGACCAACCAATCATCTTCAAGGGTGGCTTCTTCGGTAGTATCTATCTCGCTACTCTTAGTTTCCACAGCTTGATCGGAATAGGACTTCAAAGCGTCTGTGCCTTGATCTTCAAGTTCTGGAGTTTTAGGTTTAATTGGATCCGACCATGGTTTAACGCTACCTTCAGCGTCTTTTGCAGTGATTGGACTCAATTTAACATTTTTCAATTCCTTCAAGTATAGCTCCTGAATGGCATTGTGGTTTATTCTTGTTGTAGACAATTGACGAACGTTAGTTCTTCTTAGTAACAGCGAAGACGATCTTCTAACGATGATAGAACTGAACATTATATGACCCTAGGATGCTCGATACAATAGAATAGATAATCCGCTGAAAGTTAAATTAAAAATATAAATTTACCCTCCGCTTCAATATTCAACGAGTTACTTTCAGGTCAGTGATGTTTTTCCCATACTAGGGGCAAAAGTGACAAGAAGCGAGTAAATTTTTTCTCGAAGGTGATTGGATCGTAGAACGTGATACTGAGAGCGACTGGTTTCTAGATCACCCACCGAATCACCCTTAAGAACGCTATTACCAATTGCAGAATAACGCGTTAGAAACCCCTTCAACAGTTACCTCGGCGGTAATTTATTTCCTGCTGTAACATCCAGCTCCGTATGATGCCACCTGACCATACCGCCGTATTCCTATCACGTGAAAAAGCTTCTCTAGCCGGCTGTAGCGCTCGTTAAAGCAAAGCAAACGAGGCATATTGAAAACCGATACAGTGGTTACAATACGTGCCGGACAACCTAAAAGCACCGGCTCGAAGGGGTCGTACGACAGCTTCTGCGCGAATAAATCGTACAGGATTGAAATAAACCGCAACCGCAACCGCAACCACCGTTAGCACCGCATCGCGTCGGTCTGCACCCTTTAAAAATTGGTGAGCGGTGAATCATTCTCGGGCGGATATACGAAGCACTTTACATCGCTCGGACACACACTATGCATTAGTAATTGAGTTATTTATTTTACGAGAAAAAGGTATATCTTTGAATTTTGCATTGCAAGATCATCTTGGCGACCCTTCAGGATGGTTGTTTCGTTACGTCTCGTCTCTCCCTTTCCCCTAGCAGTAATAGGGTGCTTATGGAACGAGAGAATTTCTGCTTGAGGGTAAAAACTTGATCGAGCAAAGAAGGATTGTTCTTGTCAATTAATTGTCCTGAAAAGGAAAGTAATTCTTTCATCTCATCATATATAAAAGAAACCCTTTTTTTTCATGTGTGTCCTGAGAGAGAATTCTTAATTGATCGTTGAATGACAAATCTTTTTATTATTCATTTAGTAATTTGCTACTCATAGGATCAGAAAGGTGAGTTCAAACGACTATTATGAAACACACATCAGCAGCTACGCATTTATGCGACAAACATCATGCTTACGATACAGGTTTATTTGATTCTATATCAAGAACGCTAATAAATGGTATAAACCTAGTGCTAAAAGGTGGAGCCTCGGATAAAAATCACCGTAACCCAAGTAGTAAACTCGTCTCATCATCATCGTCATCATCAGAAGCGCTATCAGGTTCAGTATTCGATACAGAGCCAGTGGATAATATTATAACCGTTGTAGTGATATGGTTTTTAATTGGTGTAATCATCGTTCTAATAATCGGTATAATAGTTTTAGTATTGTTATCCATAATCTCCGGCGATCATCACGAAGATGGAGGTGGCGGTAATGATGACGACGAAGAAAAACAGCTAATGACCATTGATGAAGATGATGATTATGATTAACTATAAACTAATATTAAAAATACCCCCCCCCCCTATATAGCGTATGATTCCACATTTAATGATTAATATAATACCCATTTTTTTAGAATTTTCTTCTTTTATTAGTTTGATTATTTGTACTTCCTATTATTCGTTTCTTGGATTCAGTGATTACTGTGCGGAGTAGACGACTCCCATGATATATGGAATTCTTCGGTACAGTATTATTCCACTGAGTTAAAATTCTCGGCGGCTCCAGCTTATAAGAGTTTGCAATATTATTTTGTGAGATAGTTTCATTCCTCGTTCTCACCGTTGTCATCGATGATGATGATGATGACGGTACGTTACTACCTTGATTCATTTGGGATGCATTGGCACGTTGCGGTAATTTATTCGATCTAACCAAATCTCCAATATCTAAACGATTCGTATCTATGAAAACTTTTGAGTATCCAGGTGATCCATCGTACAATTTTGATAAAATGCTATTGTTGTTGTTGCTGCTATAATCATTCCAATTATCAAGTTCCTTCTTATGGACTCTTGATAATTTATTGGCTAATTTCTTATCTTTAGTACAAAGGCAATGTATCACCATTTTACTACTACTGCTGCCATCTTCTTTCTCATGACCTTGGACCTGATGGGTTTTCTTTCTTGGAAATATACCTCGATTAACTTCATCTCTAGCTTTATTTCTGTAGTAATCGGCTGTGATCCTTAAATGATTCTTACCTACCAAATGTGACTTCCTGACACTTAAGGTATCATGAGTCAGATATGAATGACAGTATTCACAATAGTAACGTGCCATAGCTCTTTATTTTCGGGTTTCTTGCTTCAACATTTACTATCAAATAATCTGCTACAGTATGCATATTTGATATATACATACAAACAAGAACTAAGATCACTATATACGTAAGCAAGATTCGTAAAGCTATCTGTTGTAATCGTAAAAACCCATCAAATCAAACATCATGAACCTTGTTCCGTGGTTGTAGAATGTGTATTCTAGCATTGCATCGCGACTGGTGTTGGTTTACACAGCGCAAGGAAGAAGAAGAAGACACAGGTCTTCGCTAAAAAAACTGCGCCCGAGCTGCAAAAGACTTCGAAGAAGCATGTAATCCAACCATATATACGAGCACAAGACCTCAGCTCTTCCGAACCATATACATCTATAGCACCACTTCAAAGAGAGTTGTGATACTGGTTGAAAGCTCATTGATGTATCACAGTGTACGTCGTTACCCGGAGTGCCAAGAAGCCAAAAAATTTTCTGTTTTTCTTTCTTGTCGTTTCAATATAGCAGCTAGAGGAAAAGGTACGAATGGATATCCTTGAAGTAAGATTTCTTACAATGAAATTTTAAAAAGATACGGAAAAAACTAATTACAGCAAGATGTCTGTGTTGATTCCAAGGTTTTCTGCTAGGGTGATCTCTAGAAATTTCTTAAGACCTACTTGTGTCGGAAGATCTTTCACAACCTCTTTGAGGGCATCCGCTGCCGTTTTCGATCGTAAGAAGCCTCATTTAAACATTGGTACAATTGGTCATGTCGATCACGGTAAGACTACTTTGACTGCCGCCATTACTAAGACATTGGCTAAGAATGGTGGTGCTGACTTCTTAGATTATGCAGCTATCGATAAAGCTCCAGAAGAAAGAGCTCGTGGTATCACCATCTCGACAGCTCATGTTGAATACGAGACTAAAGATAGACATTATTCACATGTGGACTGTCCAGGTCATGCTGATTATATCAAGAATATGATTACTGGTGCTGCTCAAATGGATGGTGCTATCATTGTTGTTGCTGCTACAGATGGTCAAATGCCTCAAACTAGAGAACATTTGTTGCTAGCAAGACAAGTTGGTGTTCAACATATTGTTGTATTCGTCAACAAAGTCGACACTATGGATGATCCTGAAATGTTGGAATTAGTGGAAATGGAAATGAGAGAACTATTGAGTCAATACGGTTTTGATGGTGACAATGTTCCAGTTATCATGGGATCCGCATTATGCGCTTTAGAAGACCGTCAACCAGAAATTGGTGAACAAGCCATTATGAAACTTTTGGATGCAGTGGATGAATACATTCCAACTCCAAAGAGAGATTTGGAGAAGCCATTTTTGATGCCAGTTGAAGACATTTTTTCCATCTCCGGTAGAGGTACTGTGGTAACAGGTCGTGTTGAAAGAGGTAATTTGAAGAAAGGTGAAGAAATTGAAATTGTTGGTCATAATACGACACCATTAAAAACTATCGTCACTGGTATTGAAATGTTCAGAAAAGAATTGGATCAAGCTATGGCTGGTGACAACGCTGGTATTTTACTAAGAGGTGTTAGAAGAGACCAACTGAAAAGAGGTATGGTCTTAGCTAAACCAGGTACCGTTAAAGCTCATACCAAATTCCTGTCCTCTTTATACATTTTGTCTAAAGAGGAAGGTGGCAGACATTCCGGTTTCGGTGAAAACTATAGACCACAAATGTTCATCAGAACTGCCGATGTTACAGTCGTCTTGAAATTCCCAACCACCGTTGAAGATCATTCCATGCAAGTTATGCCAGGTGACAACGTCGAGATGGAATGCGAGTTGATTCACCCAACACCTTTGGAAGTAGGTCAACGTTTCAATATCAGAGAAGGTGGCAAAACGGTCGGTACTGGATTGATTACTCGTATACTTGAATAAATGAAACCCAATGATATTAGGTAAAAGAAAGGATTTGCCTTCTGTATCTTTCCTCACATGTAAATAAAAGGAGAACGAAAGCGAAATCGACAGCAGAAACGAAAGAATGAATTTCCCCTCTACTGTCGACATTATTATTATTATTATTATATATTATTTTTGGTTGGTGTGAAATGTTTTGTTTAACATGTAAGTAAAGTAACATCATGTATTTAGAAGTTTGGCTCGCTATGGTGCACTGTAGGTCGGGTTCTTTTTTTTCTTCCATTTGCCTCCGATAAGCGAAAAGTCTTCAGAGATCGTGCCTTATCCGTGATGATTAATCGACGCCACACTTCTGTCATCGTCATATATATCAAAGCAAGAAGCTCCATATAGTATTTCAAAGGTTATAGAATAGTGATTACTAGTGAACCATATCAAAAACCCTCCGGTTACCTAAAAGAGAGCAGCAATGGGATTGTCTTACCAGATATTATCACAGAGATCTATCATTCTGGTGGCATTCCTACTGCTGATAGTGTGTATTCCAATTACCTCAAGTCATCCTACACCAGTAAACACTTCTCCTCGTCCAAATTTTGTGTTTTTTAATCGAGGGGAAGATGGTCACAACATCGATATTGATCCACTTGCCCGCCAACCGACACTTACTCCAGATCCAGGTTTGTTGAAAATTGGTCTGAACGGCGCAATAAGTTCAGATCTCGAATTATGTAGTAATTTAACTATTTCAAAAGTATTGAAGAAATTTCCAGGCTCGAACGCAGCAGATGCTGCAGTCACGCAAACACTCTGTATTGGTATGGTAAATTTCTTTAACAGTGGTATTGGGGGAGGCGGTTATGCCATCTTTTCAAGCAAAAAAGAGGAAGATCGTTTATTTCTTGACTTCAGAGAACGTGCACCCGGTGGATCTCATAAAGATATGTTCAAAGACTGTCCTGAGTGCTCCAAAGTTGGTGGACTAGCAGTAGGCGTACCCGGAGAACTGAAGGGATTATACAAGTTATACGAAACACGAGGTAGTGGTAAAGTGGACTGGTATGATTTAATAGAGCCAGTAGCGAATCTAGGTTATAAAGGTTGGGCGATTGGCGAAGCTCTTGGCGCCTCTTTGAGGTTGTACGAGCCATATTTACTGACAATGAGGGATGATTGGTCATTTGTTCTCAATAATACTGGGAACGGTGTCAAAAAAACAGGTGAATGGATCAACAGAGCTGCTTTATCTAATACATTGATGGAGTTGGCTAGAAATGGATCTGCAGCTCCATTTTACGATTCAAATCATTGGATGGCCAAATCTATGGTAAAAAAAGTAGCCAAATATGGTGGTATTATGACTTTGAAGGATTTATCAGATTACTTTTTAGCCGCTGGAAAACCTTTATCGTTGAAGATTAGATCCGGTTTCCAATACGCTCCCGACAATGATTTGACGGTGCTAACGAGTAGTGGTTCAAGTTCAGGCGCTGCATTAATGTCTGCACTGTCGATTATGGATAGATTAGAAACAGCCGAAGGTGGTGATTATCTTACAAAGCCTTCCTTTCAGCTCATTGAGGCTATGAAATGGATGGCAAGTGCTCGCAGTAGATTGGGCGATTACGATAGTCAAGATATTCCATCACACATTCAGGAAGTGCTGAGTCCAAATTGGACAGATAATGCCGTTAATCGTATAAGACAAAACTCTCAAGATAATCAATGCAAGACTTTAAGCAATTGGACATTTTATAACCCCGCATACGAGATCAACGAACCACATGGAACTGCCCATATAAGCATTGTGGATGGTTACGGTAACGCAGTCTCATTGACTACCACTGTAAATCTACTTTTCGGTTCCTTAGTGCACGACCCCGCCACAGGAGTCATTTTCAACAATGAGATGGATGATTTCTCTCAAGTTAACAAATCAAATAGCTTTGCATTGGCACCTTCCATTTACAATTATCCTTCTCCTGGGAAAAGGCCATTGTCTTCGACCGTTCCAACCGTCGTGCTAAATGAATTGGGCATACCTGATTTAATTATTGGAGCCTCTGGTGGATCTACGATCACAACAAGTGTATTGCAAGCTATCATAAGAGTTTATTGGTATAAAATGCCATTATTAGAAGCCATTGCATATCCCCGTGTTCATCATCAGTTACTCCCAGATCATTTGGAAGTGGAGAGCCTTGCCATGGTGGGAAAAACAGAGGTACAGGCGCTCAAAGAGATGGGTCACAAAATAAAAGAACAAACACCTAGAAGTGTCATTAATGCCATCCGCTTCTGGAATGGAGACTGGCATGCTGTTAGTGATTATTGGAGAAAGAGAGGAGTATCATCAGTGTATTAATAGACCTATTTCTCTGTAGTATTTATAAAATTTATGTATATATCATGCTTTCACTTCTGCTTTTACTTTTTTGAACTTTCGATGCTTTCCGGCGCATCACCAAAAATATTTGTTGTTGTTTCAAAAATTTTACGTGTAAGAATCATCGTAAAGTTACGGACACTCATTTCTTGATTCGCTGCATAAAAAATCAACAAAAATAAAAAAGCACAGCTCAACAGATGAACCAAAGGGCAAAGGACTATGACAGATGTTTCAAAACCTTTACCTAGCCCGCCTAGCGACTCTACTAATAAGGAGAACGGTGGATCGCCTGTGAATCCTAATAAGCGATTATCCAAAGAGACGCCGAGGCAAGCAAAAGACCAGCAAAATGCCAAATATGATGAAGATGAGGAATTTGAATTCTTTAATGAGTTTGAACGTGATAAAGTAAAAGGCGTTATTCATTTTATAACAGCAGAACTGAAAAGTAAGGGTACTGACGTTGAATATCTCATGATACCATTTAGGCCGCAGCAAACCAACGAGAAGCTTTTAAAGCTATTGAACTCACTTTTCCCTATGGGAAATGGACAGCCTGTTTCGGAAAAGCAGCAGCTAAGAATTATCACGAAAACTGAGCCACCAACTTTGTTTCAAGGTCTCAAATATATCTGGTGTAGGTTGCAAGGTGGTGAGGTTATTGGCTGGAAATCCTACCTTGAATTCAAGATAAGGGAGAAAAGTAAGGACTATCCACCAAAAGCTTTTCTGGAAATTATGCCTCAATGTTTGGCATCTCCCAGCCACGCCTCTATTGTTTACGATTTCTTTGATCTAATTATTTCAATGGCATCTAATTCACGAGTTAATAAGATGAGTGCGCGAAAAATTTCTAAGATGTGCTCAATTTGGGCATTTGGAAAGCCGATACAAAACTCTAGCATGGCTGATTACGATTTTACAAGTACTTCGTCCTTGCCGAATAACTCATTTCAAGACGGGTCGGATCAATGGATTCCTGGGACTGATGCAATCTTTCATTTGCTTCTTGCCTTCTTAAAAAGTTTTGTACCACAAGATTTGGAAACTTCACAACTTCCGATGACATTGAAAAGCTTATTGTTCAATAACGAATATCCACCCAAAGAATCGACTGCATATTCCTCGGAAACCATTTTGACTATTCCTTTGGTTACATTAAAAACTGATAAATTCTCAAGAAAGCCGTGGCAACTATTAGAGCGATGTAATGCAATGCTTGATTTTTCTGACTACAATGCCTTTGAAGCTCGTGAAGATTACGCTTTATTGAAATCATTGTTCAAAAAAAAAAATAACGTAGAGGGTATTAGTCGAAAAATGTCTCAAGAATCCAGAAGGCTAATGAAACTTATGTCTACTAAGCATTCCACCTTTCAAGCCGGTTGGACTTCTAGAAAGTGCTTGCCAAATGCAAACAATTTGCCCGAAGCGATTGAAATTGGAAGAGTCGACATTGACGATTATTTTATATGGGCTTGGTTGTCGACTCTCTCCTATGAACAAACTTCGGAGAGGAAGAACATATTTGGAAGATCGTTAATTTTAGAGTTTGAATTTGATGGCTTTAAAAAATGGGTTCTTTTTCAGGAATGTGATATAACTTTAGAAAGCAAGAAGTGTCTGAAATCAAAAGATGACCAATCGCCAAATGCACCTCCTAATCTAATACCGGGCGCTAAAGAAACAGCTGGACCACCAAAGAGTCGCAACATTACCCCAGCATACGAAAAATTTCAAAAACAGGTTGTGCATTCTGGTGAACAGGAAGAAGCTCGTGTGAATGACATGTATCATACTGTTATCAGCAAACAAACATTAGAAAAGAACTCTGCCAAGCATAACGTGAATTTACACTCTCTTGAACAAAAAATCTCAAAATGGAATCCATTGAATAAAGTCAGGAAGAAAAGCAGAAGTGATAGTACAGCATCATCCGGAGAAATGAAAGAGAAGGGGTCCTTGTCCACCCCAGAACCAGCTCATCAAGCGATATATCATACATCTCCGGATCCTTACAAACAAAATGTTATCAATCAGCCCTTTCCGGCAATTGAACCCGATGCAAAATTGCCCGAGGTTGATCTTCTAGAAAACAAGAAGGACATACTACCTGTAATAACTGCAGCGAATATATCATCACCAAAGTTGAAAAGAACACCACCACCACCAGCTCCGCTTATTCCCACTGTTAGTCCTGATGAGATTTATAAGAACGATGAAACCATGGAAGAGTTGAGGGGAATGGTGGAACAAATGATGTCCGACGATAACTTAAATCTCTCCTTTGATCATATTGAATCTGAGATCACCTTAAATTCGGAAAATGAAACCTTTGAAAGTTTGACAAAGTTTGATCAGTATAAACCATCAACGCTACATGACGTCGATACCCCAACTTCTTCTTCTAGCGCCGTCACTTCCTTAAATCTGAAGCCAAATATCTCCTTCGATAACTCGAGGACAATAAATGAAGCTGCTCCTATAAATTCATATGCTCCTCAAAGTGAAAATTTGTCATCGCTTGAAAATCGGAACAAGAAAGCGAATGCTGCACTATCTCCACGCCCGCAACTTCAGTATCCAATCCCATCGACCTCAGCAGTCAATCTTCAGCCAGCTCAAAAAGACATGCAACCTTATTCAAACACCGCGCAACAAGTGCAGAATGGACAAAGTAATGCACAAAAATCATTGATATCCCATCCACCGTCTGCAGGTATTTCAGTTAATTATGACGCTGAAACCACACGCCCGGAAGTACCAAGAGATGTAAGATCTGAAGTGCCCAAAAAAACAGCGTATTATGGTCCCCAAATGAACAAGCCGATGGGAGTGAAACAAATGTCAAGGGACCATCAACCTCCATTATATAAACAACCCAACCGCGCGCAGAACGCACAATTGTACCCACCGCATCGACAAAATGATGAATATGGAGACAATCGTGCTCCACCTGTTATGCAAGAGGTTCAACAAAGGGGGCGTCCGTTTTCTCCTCCACAGCAGCAGTCAACCCGATACGAATATGGACATCAACCTTTTGGTCCGCCATTACAACAAGGGGAATACGAATATGGACAGCAGCCTCCCCCACAGCATTGGCATTCAGAGAGGCAGCCTTACCGTGATAATAATGGATTACAAGGCCGCTATGAATACGAGCATCGCGGGCCACCGGTCGGCCCATCTCAGGGCGAGCCTCATTATCCAAGTCACAACTACAATTACGTACCTCCGCCACAAGGAGTAGGGCAGGCCAAAGTTGCTGCAATGCCACCTCTCAGATATCAGGAGCATCATGGACTCCCCATGCCTGTAAATTCTGGTGTGAGCCCCCGACTGCGAAATCAAGGATCGCCCATTATGCAACAACAGCACCAAAATTCGGCTGCCCCAATGAGATCTCATATCCCAACAGGCAAAGGACCATTTTATGGGAAGGTGGACCCGTCATCACAAGGATTTTTTCCGGTAAATATTCCAACTAGTATGCCGAAGAGAATAAGTCACGCACCCGGTAGTATTCCAGCTCAAAATGGTGCTGTTGCGCAGGAATTTTATTTACCTGATACGCCGCATGGCAACAAACTGCATGGTGGGCATATAAATAAGCAGCAGGAGAGAAAGAACCTACATAAAAATATCAGAAATGGTAATTTTGGTATATGATACGACCTAAAATCATTCTCTCATAAAGTGAGTGCAGGTTCACTCAAGTAACAAATGGAATAGACCTCTCTATCCAGGTTATGTGGTATATAGCATTTACTAGTTAAAATCGTTGTTAGAGATGGAGTAGAGAATCGCCAGGATTCAATAAATATATAGCAAGCGTTTGTCATCTCGACCAGAAGCGGTGCTCCTGCTTTATTATTCTTTTTATATATTTCATGACGTTAGTTTCTGAATTCATTTTTATGTTTAGTACTTAAGAACGGAAAATGTTTTTTGAAAAGATGATTGACTTAGTAATACCAGGTACAATCTGTTGGAAAGTAAAGCGACGAGAAAAACCAGCTAACAAATTTAAAGTTGAATTGCTTGGATATAGTTCACCAAACTCACTACCCAACGTGTAATTCACCTTCGCTTTGGGGAAAATTAGGAAAAAAATCTGTGTGACAGAACGTCCAAATGTGTCGTTTAAAATATGAAAGAGTTATTTATTAAATTTATGGTTTGATTATTAAAATTACAGTTAAACCTTTTTTTCATGGTTACAATGTTTCTTATATATATTAATTCAAAAATGTTACAACAAGAAGACCTAGAATAGCGGTCCAGGTCTTATTGATTATAGATTGACTACCCACTGCTCCTGCTTCATATAGAGAGATTGGCCCAGCTGCTGTTGTGGTACCAGTAGTGGTGATCGAGGTTAGAACTTGCAATTTTTGTTGCGAGCTGCTTGATATGGTAGAAATGGCGACAATTGGGGTAGCACTTGTAACGAAGCTCGTTTCTGTCTTAGGCACCCCCGTGCTTGTTACACTTGAAGTGACTTCATTGGGCACAGTATTCTCTCCTGTACTGCTTGTGATGTGTACCGCTGGGGCAGAGCTGGAGGTCCCTTCTCCTGCAATGGTGTTTGAATTTTTGGAAGAACTAGTGTGTGACTTCTCTGCGTTATAATCAGACATGCTTGAACTAATATCATCTCCATTAACGCTAATTCCAGAGGCAGAGGTACTTTTAGGTGTAGATTCGCCATCATTTGTGGATTCAGCCGGCGTGGTCGACTTTGTAAGAACGGTAGTGACAGCTTGCGATAAAGTTGCGGTGGTAGTAGTGGAGCTGTATTCTTCGACATCAGCAATCGCTGCACTGGGTACTTTATTGACTGCAAGTGAATTTGCATTTTTCAAAGTAACTTCTGATGTGGTTGCTGTAATTGAAAAAGTTTCACTTGCAACAGAAGTTTGATTGATATTTGAAGTGGCCTGTATTGTCGTCAAAGTTGAAGAGCTTACATTGCTCGATACAGAGCCAGAACTACTTTCAATTCTTTTTGTAATGGTCCCCGCTGAGCTTGAGCTAGTATTGAATAGAGCAGCGCCTGCTGAAGTTGCATTTAACCAGGGCTTAGAAGAAGACGAGTTATAACCTTTGAATGAAGAACCCAGGCCTGTGGTAACTGTTCCGGATAAGGTTTCTGAAGCAGCAACAGAGCCTGAACCTGGACTTGAGTCAGAACCTGAGCCTGTACGAGAACTTTTATATGCGCTTAGCGAGGACCCCACACCTGTGGCAATAACCGTTCCGGATAAGGTTTCTGAAGCAGCAACAGAGCCTGAACCTGGACTTGAGTCAGAACCTGAGCCTGTACGAGAACTTGTATATGCGCTTAGCGAGGACCCCACACCTGTGGCAATAACCGTTCCGGATAAGGTTTCTGAAGCAGCAACAGAACCAGAACCTGCTGTATTGTCAGTTAACGAGGACCCCATACCTGTGGCTGAAACCGAGCCTGATACTGAAACTGAAGCTGAAGCTGAAACTGAACCCGAACCTGAACCAGATCCGGAATCTGAACCTGAACCAGATTCTGAGCCTGAGCCCGAGCCCGAGCCCGAGCTTGAACTTGAATCTGCATTGGGTGAGATCGAACTTGCAGCGGCAATTGTGCTAGTGGTATAGGAGGTTTTGCCAGCAACGTAATCTATTTGCAACAGGGAGACGACAACGGTGTTAGTGACGGTAGTGAAATACTCTGAAGTAGTAATCGAACTATCTGAAGAAGTAGCACTAGAACAGGTACCACTTGGAGATTCAAGGTTGTAAATGATATACGTTATGTCGAATTGCTGACTTGCAAATTGTATGCTGTTAGAAACAATTGAGAAATTGTCTGTACTGTAACACGAGCCGATATCGAAGGATATTGTGTTTTCTTGTGATGTTAAATTCAAAATACCCGACTGCGTATCATATTGATAATCAGTGATGTTCGAAGTGAACCCTATAACATTTTCCTGGTAAAAACCATCAACTTGAATTGGTCCAGCTGATATAGTGGGATCGACTATTACACTGCCGCCACTTTGCAAAGTGATGGACTGAGTTGCAAAAGCTGTAGGATCTTTTATCCATAACGTACCTGAATCAAGAGTAAAATTACCAGAACTTTTATCAGATATAACGCTTTCCTGTACATAAATAGAACCCATGTTTATGATAACAGTACCGCTATTTAGAAATGAACCAGAACTTGCAATAATCTCAGCATTTGAAAACGACAGAGTCCCATAATTATTGAAATTGCTTACAGGTTGCAATGAGAATGTGGAAACACCGTTGTAAATTTGATTATTTGATGATGCCATCAAAGATATTGTTCCATGATTTTGGAAATTTTCCGGAGTCCAGTTTACCCCCGTCAGCGCATTAGCATTGGAGTCATCCATTGTGACATTCCCATAGTTAACAAACGAGCTTGTGGAACCTGTAACATTAAACGTGGTACCAGAGGCTAGGGATCCATTATTGTGATTGTATATGTATAAAAGACTGTTCAAATCAACGTTGAGATTTTCTTGGAAAATATGCTTTGTACCGTCAAGAAGTTTCAGTGAATTATTCGATTCTACCTCCACATCTTCATCATAGTCCGTATTACCGGTAATTATAGTATCGTTGGTTACGTATAGAGCCAGCACCGCTGGAGAATACAGTATTATCAAAGGTAAAAAACGATACCACATATTTCACACTAGCCGTTTCGCTTAACTTCGATAGGCATAAGAAGAGACAAGACAAGACAAGACAAGAATGTATAACCTTAATTACACGTACGCATATATATATATATATATGTGACAGTGGTGTATGTCCAGCCACTTGTACTCAAAAGTACACAAGGTTTAAAGCTAACATGTTTGTTTATACTCTTCTAACGGCGGCAAAAAAATACAAACAAACGAAACGAATTTGATATACGCTTACATTCGGCATCTCGGTTGAAACAATAACAGACGTATATAAAAACATAAATACCGGAATGTTTACATGCTTGACATATGTCAATGTTCCCTCAACGACGAGGCAGTTTCAGACAAACCAGCAATATGAGAATGCCGGTTACCCGACCATTCGCAACCCTTGAAATTTACAAACCAACAAGAAAAACCTTTTAAACGATACGACACGCGCTGCTACGCTACACAACCTACGAGCATGGAAACAAGGAATTAGAGCATGTCACAAAGTAATACCAATACCAACACCAACACCCACATATCAGTTTCGTCCCCACCCCCTCATGATCAATCCATAGAAACTACAGATAAAAACGATATAAAATCCAACGATCCCGTGATACCTTGGGTAAATGAACCTCACAGCGTATCGATAAAATCCTTTGCTGGTTATGACATAAAATTGAATGGCTGGGTAAGAAAGGATATCAAGGAGCAACGACAAGTTGCCAAAGAAGAAGAAGAAGAACAAGGTGAAATTTAGAAAGTACACCCAACCACCAGAACCACGGCGCGTTGCACCTTTGTCCGCCATAGCTCCGCTCCGCACGTAAATAAATAAATAAACAAACAAACAGAGTTGCGACGACAACGACGCGCTCGCCACAGATTGCTTACGCAGCCATTTGAATATGGAAGACTGTGCTGCAATACAGCCAGATGGCGTCATGTTCGACGCTCACACGTTTTGGTAAAAGTCGCAGACGATGTGTATGAACAGGTGTTGTGCTTTCGTTATACATAGATTATTATAGTAGATACAATGCGAACAATACGAGCGTGTGTGCAGTTTCAAGATCGTCACAGAAAAACCTTAACGACGGAGAGAGATAGGAGTGCGCGTTCTGTTTTGCGTCATCGGGCGGCCGCGTTTGTGTACATCTCTACATATCCTCGGGGATATTGTGAGGCTACGTCGTTTTCTACGTTCCTTCAGTTGTGAAGATTTCAAGAGCTACGTGGTTCGTTACTCGAGAGATTTCTTAATATAGACGTTTTGTGGTTTTATTTTTATCTCGATCGTTTATTTTGAGATGCCGTCTGTCTCTCCCTAGGGAACCCTTCAAGTGGTTGTGGAAGGGCCCGTCTTTCCCTGTGTATAATACATATGTATGTATGTATATATATATATATATATATATATGTGTGTTGCATTATATGTCGTAATGTTCTATTCTTTTTCACCTTACTTGTTTATTTTCTTATTCATCAATTGAGCTCTGTATTCCGTTCATTTGCTTATTATCGTAAGCATAATCATATGACAATGGTTTCGTTACAATCGCTAATAATCTCAATACTTTCGCTTGCGGCCATTGTGCTGTCTACACCGGTTCCTGCTAAAGGTCCTCATTCAGTTCAATATGTTACTGAGAAAAATCAAAAAAGGTATTATGATTATGGGGCTAGTCAATTTAGTGACCCTGTTCGTGGTGTCAACATTGGTGGTTGGTTAGTCTTGGAACCATATATTACTCCTAGTTTATTTGAAACTTTCCGCACCAATGAATATAATGATGATGGTATTCCAGTTGATGAATACCATTACACTCAATATTTAGGTCAAGAAGTTGCTGCAAGTCGTTTGGAAGCTCATTGGAGTTCATTTTATACCGAAACCGATTTTAAAGATATTGCTGCTTTGGGGTTCAATTTGGTGAGAATTCCAATTGGTTATTGGGCTTTCCAAACACTAGATAATGATCCATACGTTTCTGGTGCACAGGAAAGTTATCTAGATAAAGCTATTCAATGGTCAGCAAACAATGGGTTGAAGGTCTGGGTGGATCTACACGGTGCTGCTGGATCTCAAAATGGGTTTGATAACTCAGGTTTAAGAGATAGTTATGCATTCTTAGATGACAGTAATTTGAAAGTTACAAGTGAAGTTTTGAACTATATTTTGAACAAATATTCTCAAGATGAATATTTGGATACGGTTATTGGTATTGAATTGATCAATGAACCATTGGGTCCTGTCTTAGATATGGATAAGATGAAGAACAATTATCTGTTACCAGCTTATGAATACTTGAGAACAACTTTACAAAGAAACCAAATCGTCGTCATTCATGACGCTTTCCAAGCTTTTAACTATTGGGATGATTTCTTAACCGCATCTAGTGGTGCATGGGGTGTCTTACTTGATCATCATCACTATCAAGTTTTCTCTTCACCAGAATTGGAAACGTCTATGTCAGACAAGATTCAGGTCGCCTGTAGCTGGGGGACTGGTGTCCTTAATGAAGCTCATTGGACCGTTTGTGGTGAATTTGCAGCAGCTTTAACCGATTGTACAAAATGGATCAATGGTGTCGGTTTTGGAGCGCGTTATGATGGCTCTTATCAAAATGGTAACACTGGATCTTCTTACATCGGTTCATGTGCCAACAACGACGATATAACTACATGGTCAGATGAAAGAAAACAAAATACTAGAAAATTCATTGAAGCTCAATTAGACGCTTTTGAAATGAGAGGAGGTTGGATTATGTGGTGTTACAAGACGGAATCAACACTTGAGTGGGATTTACAAAGATTGAACTTGAATGGTTTATTCCCACAACCATTAACGGATAGACAATATCCAGGTCAATGTTCTTGAAGAGCTTTTCTTCTATCTTCAACAAAGTTTTCACTTTGGTTTTCAGTTCTTTCTTCCAATTTCTTTTGGACTATAAATAAAATTTCAGGGATTTATAATACACACACTAAAGATAAAATAAAGTATATAGCTCCTCTGCCAAAAACAAGATAAAATAATAATATGCAACTATATGCAGTTTAGTTTGCACTTTCTTCTTGCATGAAAATCCGCTAGGGGAAAAGAAAAAATCCGCGCCATTCGTCAAGGAAGAAGCAATACCGGCCGTATCATTTACGAAAAACAATCACGTTGCGGCGGCATAAACATAACATCTTACTTCCATCTACATACACACTTATCAAGGTAACAATAGTCTACCATCGAACCTTGTCGTCGGATAGTGCGTGATGATGGAGATGGATGACGTACCCACTATTGATTTGACATTAGATGATTCTGACACGGGTAAGCTAGGAGATCCATTTTCATTTGGCCCCCATCTAAAGGATCAAAACGAATCCATATGCTCTACGAGCTCTACAACTTCAAGACTTCCCAGCTTGAAGGATTTGAGAAATCAGCATTCGCCAACGATACGACATAGTTTTGATAAAACCGGGATGACAAATGACCATTTTTTGAACTTCGACGAGTTTGATAAGAGCATACCATTTGAACATTTTGATGACCCAATAAACGATACAGAGAGTTCACCCCTCAAGATTTCAACACAAAACGATAATATTCATGAAAACAATAAGAGGAAACGATACGATTTGGAGGACGATGAGAAACTGGCCAAAAAATTGAACTCTAATGAACTGCCGCCACCGGAAATTATTACATTATCCGATGAAGAAGAAGAAGATGATGATATTCTACCAAATACCAAATCTGAGTTCGAACCTGTTCCATCGATTACTAATGAAGAAACGAAAGATCTGGTAATGTCTCAAGACGATCGTGAAATTGAGCTCAAACAATTAAAATCAGAGGAGCAACTTTTGAAAGCCACTTTAGAGTCCTTACAGACTAACAGTGCGATCTTAAAGCGAAAATTGGTGAAAAGGGAAACAGAGGTAGAAGATGCTGAAAAAAAGCTCAACTTACTTTTAAAATCGGCAACTAATACTGAAAAACCGATAAGTAGAACGCAAAAGATTCTAACAGATGAAGCAGAGTCGAATGTACAGAGGTTGAAGCATAAAAGACAAAATACAAAACTGAAGTCAGATAATGTAATGAAAAAAATACACGAATTTGTGCATAAATGGAATACATTTGTCATTGAGAAAAACAAAAAATTACAACAATACGCAATAACTGCAAATAGGGATAACCTTGCAGCTGAAACTGTTATGGAAAGGAAGAAATTATTAACACAAAGGGATAAGATAGATATAATGTTTGGGGAAGGTACTCTGAGTGCGGCAACGTATCGACAAATTAAAGATGAAATAGAAAAAAAACTAGATACTTTAACGGTGAACGACGAGAATGATATAAAGTCAGATAAAGGAATAACGAATCATGATATGCAGAGCACAGACTTATTTGGTAAATCTCTCGATACTGCTAAAGAATTACTGGCCCAAAATAAATCTAGAACTGAAATTACGAAAAGGTCACTTTACCAACAACTTGATATAATAAGAAGATACAGGGATAATTTTGAAATGGCAATTACATGCGACATTTCAATGAGGAACCGCGCTAGGGAAGCGGCAGAGATTCTTTTCCACAATGGTGTTAAAATGCCTTTGGTTTATGAAACATTACAAGATTATGGTATTCAATACCGAAACCCTGCAATCTTATCCGTAGACAAAAGAGCCCAATATTTCAAAAGTTTAGACGTTGCTCGAGATCTCGTTAAAAATTCAAACAGAAGTTCAACTGTCAAGGCTAAAATTGTCGATTCACTTACTATATTGCAAAATCTAAGGCAATACATTGATGCCGGTCTACCTCCTACACGGGTGCTCAAGGAGCAAGCAGGGGTAGCTATTGTAGAATTGAAAGAACAAGGTCTAAAGATGGATAAATTATACGACAACGTGAGAAAGTACGGTATAATCACCACACGGGATGAACTTGATCTTTTGAAACAGTATCGAACACCTGATATTTCAGATCAGATGAATTGGGGAGAAGAATCTTATTCTGCATATGAAAATAGAAACTCATATCAAGACAACTACCAAAATGATATTCATGTTGCAAATATTCACGCGGCTGAGGATCAGGAACATATTAGGGCATTGCTGGAAAATGTAAAACAAGACGAAGCAGAAATTGAAGGTGAGGCTTTGACTCCTGAAGAATTAACAGTGAATCTTTTAAAGCATCAACGTGTTGGTTTACAGTGGTTATTGAATGTTGAAAAATCTAAAAAAAAGGGTGGATTATTAGCAGATGATATGGGTTTAGGTAAAACTGTTCAGGCAATCGCGTTGATGATAGCTAATAGAGCTGAAGATGATGACTGTAAAACAAATTTGATCGTAGCGCCAGTATCTATCTTACGTTCCTGGCAAGGTGAAATGGAAACGAAAATTAAAAAATTTATAAATTTCAAAAGCTTCATTTATGGAGGGACCAATGGTGAGAAAGTTCAGAACTGGAGAGAACTAGCGAAGTATGATGCAGTGCTTATCTCATACCAAACTTTGGCCATCGAATATAAAAAGCATTGGCCGCAGAGATTAGGTGATAACCAAAAAAATTTACCGCCAGTTCCACAGTTAGCCGCTTTGAACTCTTTGAAAGAAGAGAATGAGTACTGGTCCCCTTTTTATTGCAATGAATCAAATTTTTACAGGATTATACTCGACGAAGGTCAAAATATCAAAAATAAAAACACAAAGGCAGCAAAAGCGTGTTGCACGTTGAGTGCTACCTACAGATGGGTTCTTTCCGGAACTCCTATCCAAAACAGTATGAATGAATTGTATTCATTGATACGGTTTCTGAGAATTCCACCATACCATAGAGAAGAGAGATTTAACGCTGACATTGGAAGGCCGTTAGGTAACAACAAAAATAATGAGTACGATAGCGAAGATCGTAAGAGAACTATTAAAAAAGTCAGAATTTTATTGAAGGCAATAATGCTTCGTCGTTCAAAGGCAGATAAAATAGATGGGGAACCGATACTGGAATTACCACCTAAAGTGGTTGAAATTGAAGAAGCACAGCTTGAAGGTGAAGAATTAGAATTTTACGCCAATTTAGAAAATAAGAATCAAAAACTTGCCCAAAAATTATTGCAACAGAAAGTTAAAGGAAATTATTCAAGTGTACTTACGTTGTTATTACGTTTAAGGCAAGCATGCTGTCATCCCGAGCTTGTCATTACCGGTGAGAGAAAAGCGGAAGGTACGAAAGTAGCAAATGGTAAAAGTTTTGAAAATGACTGGTTAAGGCTATACCGTAGAATTGTGCAAATGACTCCAGAACAACAGGACACGGTGTCGAATTCAATGGATGTGATGATATGTTTTTGGTGTATGGAGCAATTGGAGCCCGAATCCTCATGTATCTTAACTGGGTGTGGTCATCCCTTATGCGATGCATGTTTAGAACCACTACTGGAAGAAGCATCAAATTCCCCAACAGCACGAAGAAGTGAAAAGGGAATTCTATATGTACCTTGTAAAAAGTGCAAAATGATGACTAAAGAGACGGATATTGTATCCTACAGTTTATTTGATCAAGTCGTTAATCAAAAGTTCAGTCAGGAAAATTTATATGACGAATTCAGGAGTGAAATGGAACGACAAAAGCTTCGAATTCAGAACAAATATGTTCCTGATTTGGACAAATTGCAACCATCTACAAAGATGCGTCAATGTATGGATGTCATCAAAAAAGTGATGGATAAATCAGATACGGAAAAAATCTTGGTGTTTTCACAATTTACGACATTTTTTGACTTATTTCAGCACTTCCTAGCGAAAGATATGAAAGTTTCCTTTTTGAAGTACACAGGCTCAATGAATGCAGAACAAAGATCTGATGTAATCAATCAATTTTATAGGGAGCAAGATAAAAGAATCCTTTTAATATCAATGAAAGCTGGTAATTCAGGATTAACATTGACTTGTGCAAATCATGTTGTGATTGTAGACCCCTTCTGGAATCCTTACGTGGAAGAACAAGCGCAGGATCGTTGTTATAGAATCAGTCAAACAAGGGAAGTCCACGTACATCGACTATTTATTAAGAATAGTGTCGAGGATAGGATTGCCGAGCTACAAAAAAGGAAAAGGGAAATGGTCGATGCTGCCATGGATCCAAGTAAGATAGATGGTATCAACACATTGGGCGCTCGTGAGCTAGGGTTCTTGTTCGGCCTGAACTCTTTATAAGAGTACCGATATATCACGAGTAAATGTGTAACAGTATCAGTTTGTAATAATATATGATAATTCACTATATAACAATTGTGGATACTTCAAAACCGTGCTGTCACAACAAGGAAAAATCAGATCGAGCATACAGAAAAGGCTCGATTAATTAATTAATAGAGAAGTTTGTAAATATTCATGAAGTATGTGTTACAGTCAACAAGTGCACATTTTTGCCGGTGTGTTTTTGTTGGCCTGCCTTAACTTCGTTTTTCGGGAAGTCTTTGACAATGCTCCGGGAATCTCACAAGTCAGTCTTGTGATGTCCCTCCCTCTTTAGTCATATATAAGGGTGGAATGATGTCAACTGACAGTCAGTTCGAGTATTTTCGAATATAAACAAGTTTTATCGTTAAAGAAAGTAGAACTTACAAAATAGAACTACAAAGTAAAACTATCATAACACCCAATGTCTTTATTAAAACGAATTGTTTTTCAAGTAGGACCAGTTCCAAACGAAAGAGCGTTTGGGTTGACATCTTTGTCTAATGATGGGCATTTCATCTCACTGAGACCATTTGTTAAGACTCATGGCCCTTCTGAAGAACAGTTTCCTTTCGAGTGGGCCTTTGCTGGCACTAATAAGAATAACACCGTAACCAAAGTAAAAGAAGGTGTTGTAAACCAAGATTTCAATTTTCTTTTTGATGTCAACGTTTATTTGAACGTTCCAAACACTCATCGTGGTGAGATTAAGACTGTTTGGACAAATTGGGAATCTGGATGTATTGCAGAAAATGGCCACGTTTATCCTGCCGGTGCGGACCAAGAAGCTGTTCCATTCTTTGAACTATGGCAGCCATTAGACCCTACGAAGGCCGAGTTAGTTATCCCTTTGAAAGAAGAAGACTTGAAGGCGAAATCAGCAAAATCCATTGTTTTCCAAGTTGGTAATGATAGTGGTTACGATGGTTTGCTCATTGTCACAGGCAAGTGGTCTCAAGGTTTCCTCAGTAAGAAAAACGACGGCACCATTAAAGGTTTGAATTTTATTAGGTCGTTGGAAACCAATGATTCATCATCTCTGCAAACCTTGTTGAATTATGGCGTCGACAGTGCCAAGTTCCCAACAAACTTCAACAATGTAAAGAAAGGTGATGTTGTTAACGCTGGCGGCTTGAAATGGAAAGTTATCGAATCAAATTTATAGACTCCTAATACCAGTTATTCAAATATACTGTCCCAAGTATATAATGTGCTTGACACATATCTAGAATGCAGCAATCACAAACCTGAATGCTGCTACTACTTTAAGTGATTTTTAAATATAAAGATGTTGTGAAGACTTTCTTCTTGCAGCAGTGCCAATCGTTCTTCCATTGAGAATTTGCACTTCTTTGCGTCTCTGTATTGCTGGAATTTCCAGGCACCTGGCATTTTCAGCTGCATATTCCATGGCTGCCATAAGGGTGTTGGGATTCCTGTTCCTCACTGCCCCTTTAGCTGGCTCTCGAAGGCCAGCAGTGTATTGGAAGGCAGTTGCTTGACGGTCTAACCGTATTTCTCGGCTGATTATGTTAAGTAGTCTCTGAAATTCATGATTACATTCGTTTAACGTTCCTGTTTCTCTTAGTGTACCCCATTTTTCGTAAATGACTGCGGGGTTAAGAGATGCTCTGAAAACTTTTTTAAAGGCTAATATAGTGTTATCAAAATGTAACATGCTTTGGTCTTCTGTGGCTATGGCTTCTCTTCTATACGCTCCATACCACATCGCTGGTGGACCACTGATGCTACCTATCAACACAGCAATTTTTTCTTGATCGTCTGTGATACCATTGGCATCTAAATGGACTTCTAGTTCGTTCAAAAATTCATCAAACTGTTCTGCATCTCCTCGATATACCATATTTAGTTTCAGAGTTTCAGGTCCCATTCTTTAAGGCTCTGTGGTTCCTAGCCTCACTGGGTGTGACTGTAGTTCCATGTTGATTTCCTTCTAAGGGGCGCCGCCAAATGTTATGCTTCAGTCCTAGATAAGGTTCGTGGGATTAATGACCGTATCTAAAGTAGAAAATGATAAGCATTAACTTCTGTTCTAGTCTTCTAACTAAACAGTATTCGATCAAATATAGCGTATTTAGATGTTCCGTGACTCTTTATAGTTATACGAACTAAAATTGTTTCTTCTTAGTTCCTTGAATGACGACATCTCTTTCTAAAGCATTTGAGACTCGCTCTTATATGCCTTTTGCCCACGTTCTAGAACACTACTCCTGCTTATATAACTGATCTAGAACATCATTATGCTTATCTACTCTTGTTGAGTAATACATCATGATGGTTTCGACCTGGCTTCTCTTATAATGTATATTCTTCGGTTTTCGTGTTATATGGCATTTCTTTTTATCACAAAAACCGATATAGTTCTCATCCGATGTAGTGTAACGGCTATCACACCACGCTTTCACCGTGGAGACCGGGGTTCGACTCCCCGCATCGGAGTAACATTTATTTTTTTCTATTACTTCGTATTGCTCTCCATAAGTGACCATGATCAAGCTATACATCTAGCAATGCACAGATAATCTCAACTATGACCTGCGTGAGCAGAAATTGTTCACGTGAAGTGATCACCCAAAAGTCATTTGAGACGACATTGTGGATTCCATAGGGGAAAATTTTTTTATTCGATTCTTGAAGCACCTAAAGGAGATAAAAAAAAAGGATTCGTGATAAAAAATCAGAGTTTTGGGTTTATCACTTGTTCGAAATTAAGAAGAGATAGCAAACTTAAACGCATACATTTTACACTGACACATAACATTTGCCGATTATGGGAGCTTGGTTATTCATACTTGCCGTTATAGCCAACTGTATCAATCTATTTGGACAAGTTCATTTCACTATTTTATATGCTGATTTAGAAGCTGATTATATCAATCCAATCGAGCTATGTTCGAAAGTTAACAATTTAATCACACCCGAAGCAGGTTTACATGGTATAATTACACTTCTATTTCTATTGAACGGATATTGGTTTGTGTTCTTATTGAACTTGCCTATCTTCGCTTATAATGTGAACAAGATATACAATAAGATTCAACTGTTAGACGCTACTGAGATTTTCAGGACGTTGGGTAAACATAAGAGGGAAAGTTTTTTGAAGTTAGGTTTCTACCTGTTGATGTTTTTCTTCTATTTGTATAGAATGATTATGGCTTTAATCGTGGAAAGTGGTGACGATTATTGAAAGCTTTAATCGCTTCTATCCATACCAAAAACATATTTGTATATATCTATATACGTATATATATGTATACAAGAAGAATAACAAATGCGCAATACAACCCATAATTATTCTGTAGTCGCTTCTTTCTGTAACTCCTCATTAAGATTTTCTACTTTTGCCAATACTCCATTATAAGGGTTCATGAGCTCACAAAATTCGTTAACATCTTCATTTCGCGTTAAAGGATCTGCTACAACAAAAGCCGAATCAAAGGGTTGATCAACACTCAATACACTATTCAATCGATTCAACTGATCATTTAGTTCAATTCGTTTGTTTAATACGGAATGATCTTGTTGTAGTTGATACAATTCTCCGCCACACTTTAAATTATGTAATTCTTTTCTTGCTTGCACCAATTGTCCATTCAAATCTTCTCTCGCCATAACTATTTGCCTTAACTGATAGCAAAGTTCGTTGTTGGACATATTGATATCCAATATATCTCTAAAATCTTTCACAAGCTGATCCAACACCGATTGAAAGATCCTAACATCCAGTTTATACATCATCTTAGAACGGCTATCCGTACTATTCTCGAAGTCCCTCATAGCCTGAGGTATCAAATCGTTTTGAAAAAGGTTCGTAAACATTGATATTAGGACGTCGATCGATGTTATGGAAGTTATAGATGATGAAAGTTGCCTTAGCGGCATATCTTGGAAATCGTAATATGTTATCACTTCGTCATTATAATCATTCATTGCTGGTTGTTCATGTACATCTGCATCTTCCGTTACAGGCTCGTTAGCCTGCTCCTGTTCCTGCTCTTCAAGATATATTGGAGCTGGTTCGACATCAAATATATCTTCGTTAGCTTCTTGATCGAAGCCATCCTGAATATCTTCCGGCTCTTGTGTATATGGCGCCCGTATGACGACTATGTCATCATCACTATCGTGGTGAACTTTCCTCAAGTGACTCCCTCTCTGCCTATACAGTAGCTTGATACCCCTATCGGTAAGATCCAAGCTCATTTTGCTCCGACGTTGGGCATGTTTTGTTACATATATAATAAAACGCTTTATTTACCTTTGATTCCTTTTAATATCTCAGATGATATCTACAAAAGTCACGTGAGTGAAATGCTTTTAGCACAACTTGGGATAGATAAAGTGTATCAAGCATTATTTATGAGTTACTGAGTTACCAGTAAACAAAATAGGCTGCACGTAAGATTGTACAACATAAATCACCTCTTATATTGTTTATTCTGCTGTATTTTTTTTAACGTACTCACTTTTCTCAGAGCAATCGCGAACAAAATTTTCTTAGAGAAGGGAAAGGGAAGTGGAAGGCAGAAATACTTCTCAGCGAACTCACAAAGACTTTTGTCACAAGGCAGAAGGCAAAAAAAGCATATAGATTGGTACACTATATGCATCAAACAATTATCAAGTTGAAATTGGTCTGAATTATCACTATTAGTCTCGTGCCTCTTTATATTATTTTGATCGGAAAGTGATCTCGGAGTTTAGTTTCTGCTATCTTCATCGTTCTCATCATCATCCTCATTGCCACAGACTTTGTGCTATTTTTCTGAATTGATTTTCATTGTGCTTTTTTGTTTTCTATTTTAATTATTCTAGTTTTCCATTAATTCGTTGTTTAAGTTTGCATTCTAATTTTTGTTATTGTTATTGTTATTTTTACTGTGTTTTCGCCTTTTTGATTTATTAAGTTTTATAATGTCTGATGATCAACTACAGCAAGCGCAACAGACTAGTGGAGGTAATAATTCCAATGCAGTGATACCATTACCTCCTTCCGCCACCATTGAAACTTCATCTGAACCACCAAGAACTTTGTGGATGGGAGATTTAGACCCTTCATTCGACGAAGCGACTATACAACAGATTTGGAATCAATTAGATAAGAGAGTTTTTGTTAAATTGATTAGAGCTAAAAAGAATCTATTGATTCCGTGTAGTTCTACAGCGGCTACAACAGCGCCATCATCATCGACTGGAGCAGCAGCAACAACAACAACAACGAACACTACGCAGTCATCATCAACTCCTCCATTGGCCGCAAATATGCTAACCGGCGCAAGCTATAACTCCAATGAGGGCAGTAGCGGTGAAGGTGAGGTACTAGAAAATACCCAAAAGATTAACATCAATGGGGTCTCTTTTATTGATCCTGCTACAACCCCATTACACCATGCTGGCTATTGCTTTGTGGAATTCGAAACTCAACAAGATGCTCAATTTGCGTTATCTTTAAACTCTACTTCTTTGCCTAATATCGTTTCAAATTCAACAAATTTACCAACGAACTCAAGTGGTCAAAGAAATTTTAGATTGAACTGGGCCTCAGGTGCAACTTTACAAAGTTCAATTCCTTCAAGACCAGAGTTTTCTTTATTTGTTGGAGATTTGTCTCCTACAGCCACTGAAGCTGATCTATTATCACTCTTTCAACAGAAATTTAGATCTGTTAAAACAGTTCGTGTGATGACTGATCCCATAACCGGTGCATCTCGTTGTTTTGGCTTTGTTAGGTTCGGCAACGAGGAAGAACGCAGAAGAGCTCTCGTTGAAATGAATGGTGTGTGGTGTCAAGGTAGGTGTCTACGAGTCGCTTATGCAACTCCAAGAAATAATATGACATGGCATGTACAATCCCAACAGCAACAGCAACAACAACAGCAGCAGCAACATCTGAATCAACCTTTACTACAAAAACAGCAGCAGCAAAATACTCCACTACTAGTTAAAACAGCCAATAATATGATGAATAACAGTCAAAATAATGCTTTAGGTGGAGGTAATCTACTTTCAATACCAATGGCTCAGAAACCTTCTACATCTTCAATTTCCTCTAATAGTACTATAAACAGTATGAACAACAACAATGTGAATATGAATATTCCCGACTTTTCAACTTCTCAGGCGTACACAACCGATCCAGCTAATACAACAGTCTTTATCGGTGGACTGACACCAAAGATAGGTGAAGGTCAATTGCAAGCATTATTTCTACCCTTTGGTAATATAATAACTGTTAAAATCCCCCAAGGTAAGAATTGTGGGTTTGTTAAATTTGAGAACAGAATTGACGCTGAAGCGGCTATTCAGGGTATGCAAGGCTTTATAGTTGGCGGCAACCCAATTAGATTATCTTGGGGACGTAATACAGCTACAAACTCTACGTCATCAACAGGAGCTATCAATCATAATCCGCCATCACAAATTGCATCCCATCAATTTGTACCACAACAAGCTTATGGTTCTATGCAATACATTCCAATGGCACAGACGACCTCGGCCTCATCTGTATCATCTCAACCAATGGACGTATACCAGAACGTTAACAGTAACCCCATGCTGCTTCAACACGCACAGCAACTGCAACAACAGCCGCAGGTCTGGAATAATGGCATGCAGTGGAATAATGTGTCTGGCAATATTTATGGCGACATTCCTATGATGAATCAGCAAGCTATGCCGCCAATGTCACAGCAGCAGCAACATCAACTACAGCAGCAACATCAACTACAGCAGCAACATCAGTTACAACTGCAGCTACAGCAACAACAGCAGCAGCAGCAACAGCAGCAGCAACAGCATCAGCAACAGCAGCAGCAACAGCAACAGCAACAGCAACAGCAACAGCAACAGCAACAGCACCAGCAACAGCAGTTTCGGCGCTCACAACAGCCTCAGTATACAATGATGGCTAATGCCTCACCAAATGCAAATCTTATGGGAACTATGAATATGCATGCGATGAAAAATAGTGGTATAACGCTGCCAAATGTTAACAACAATTCTAGGGATGTTCCCCCAATCCATCCATCTGTATTACGGTAGAGGCATTTTTTTCCTCTTTACCTACTTTATATTTTAGTTTACCTTCTTTTAGCTTTGTTTAATTTTCTATTTTCGTTTTTCCTAACTATACCGTCATTTTTCACTTTAACGCACTCGGCATCTTATTGACCTCATCATCACATTCTGACAAAAGGTAAAGATAGAAGAACAGCCATAGCAAAATAATGGGAGGTAGATCACTACTATTGGCACATCAACTACAAGGCAAGAATGTTTTATTAGTTGGAGGTGGTGAAGTAGGCTTTACGCGATTAAAGAAACTAATTTCAACAGGAGCCAAAGTGACCTTAGTCAGCCCAGAAATTCAATCAGATATCTTGGATCAGTTCTGCTCTTTTTTGGGTGCAACCAGTGAGAAGGATACCATAAATGAAAAATGGGATGAAGAAGGAAGAAATAAGAGTATTTATAGAGTAATCAAAGATGATTTCAAAGAGGAGTATTTGTCATTGTATACTCATGGTAATGATAGTGGATGGAGTCTAATATTGACCTGCATCCCAAACAAGCCATTGAGCGAGCACATCTACAGAGAAGCCAAAAGGCTATTCGGATCGCAACAGATGGTGAACGTTGCTGATAATCCACCATTATGTGATGTATATTTTGGAGCAAATTTAGAATTCTCTAACTCAAATGATGATGACGATGATGGTCGTCATATGCAGATAATGCTCAGCTCGAATGGTATGGGACCTAGATACATTGCGATGGTCAGAGATGAAATTGGCAAAATGTTACAAGGTATTGATTTCGAAAAAAGTTTGAAAAATTTAGGAACGTTAAGATCGAAAATTAGAGAAGTTGCCAATGATGATGTCAAGGATACCAAATATAGGATGAATTGGCTAAAAGAATGTACAGATATCTACGGGGTGAGAAACTGCGAACTGATGGATGCCGATAAGCTAATTGTATTATTTAAGGAAATGTACATCCAAGACAAGAATATGGATTTCCCATCCAAGGAAAAAATGTTGAATGAATATTCGCTAGAGTAATAATAATTCTTAATTTTTAAAATTCTTCAATTNGGGGGGGGGGGGGGGAAAGCTCCTTATTCAGCTTTTGCGCTTTTGGCATACACTTCACCTCTTCTGGCAGCGAATTTAATAGCGGCATCTTCACCATCTTTGACCACAGCAATTCTCATGGTAGCT
Source organism: Torulaspora microellipsoides (assembly GCA_900186055.1). Taxonomy (NCBI): domain Eukaryota; kingdom Fungi; phylum Ascomycota; class Saccharomycetes; order Saccharomycetales; family Saccharomycetaceae; genus Torulaspora; species Torulaspora microellipsoides. The sequence goes on along the minus strand of FYBL01000008.1, from coordinate 462,705 downwards.
AAGACGTTGTGAGCAGCATTTGAATGACGATAAACACCACCATTGAAGGCTTTTGTAGCGTCTTTACCTAAAGCAGCTTGTAGAAGAGTTTCACCACCTGGATGTTCAGTGATATAACCAGAAACATCGTGAACGATACCTGAGATGACAACAAGACCTTTTCTCTTGTTCATTTCTCTTAAGAAATCTTGTTTGTCCCATACAGGTAAATCTGTCAACTGTGGACCCCAGTTCAATTTAGAACGTTGTCTATCCAATTTCTTTTGTTGTTGTTGGACTAGGGCTTGTTGAATAGCATTGTGAGAAAATTTCTTCAAATCGTAAGCTAAACCACACATGGAAGATAAATAGATGATCACCTTAGTTGGATCGTATTGGTACCATTTGATAGCATTTCTGTAATCTGTTGGGAATTCATGGTGGAAGTTATGATATCCTTCACCAAAAGTAACCAAAGCGGTAATCCAGTTATCACGAGGGGTTCTTTTGTCATCGAATGGTTGATCACCCAAATAATGAGCCAATGAGTTGATACAGAAAGTAGCTTGTTGAATGCAAAAGACACGAATGATACCAGCGTATACAAATCCACCAAAATAATCATTAAAGAAATAACCACATAGAAGAGTTGGTACAACAAAGGCAGAAAATAGCATGATCAAAATGTAATGTCTATGTTGGAATCTAACGATCCAGTCATCGGTCAAATCTTCAATATCAGCTCTTGCACGATATTTTGGATTTGGTTTTAGAAGCATCCAACCCATGTGAGAGAACCATAGACCTCTACGAGCATCATAAGGATCTCTAACGGTATCTGTGTAACGATGATGAATTCTATGTGAATGACCCCACCATTTAATGGAACCCTCAACACTAGCAGCACCAAAGAAAGCGTAAAACATTCTTAATGGCCAACGAGCAGTATATGATCTATGAGACCATAATCTATGATAACCAGCTGTGACAGAAGCACCACCAATTGCGTAATAGAAAAGTGAAAATAGTAAAACACTCCATTTTAAAGGAGCCTTACCTGAAAGTGCCAAATACCAACCAATCGATGGAATACCAACAACAAGAATCATATTTAACCAATTCAAATGTTGATGCCAGTTATTCAAAGTCCATGGTTGTTCTGAAATATGCTTATTTTTAGCATATCTTTCCTTTTCTTCCTTGTCCCTCTTTAATAGATAATCCATATTGGAATCCTCTTGAAAATCAACGTTCACCATACCCTTGGAACCCATTAGAGAACCAAGACCATTAACAACACGAACGGCTTTCTTGTTAGCACCAGAAGCTAAGATATTGGCTTCAACCAAATCAACTTCATCCATCTTTGACATGCTTGCTTAGATATGTTAAAGGGATATACTATGCACTGATGTGATGATATACTGTATATATATATATATTTATATACTTAAATTGTAATATAAAAAAAAAGTATTCCGTAATAGCAATCAATGCCATATATATACATATATATATATCTGAATACATAGCCATCAAAACTGCTTATTATCCAGATAAATCTTTTCTTTTTTTTTGTTGAGAAAAGGTCAACGCCCAGCAGCAAACCCAAAAATGATCAAAATCGGATCAGAAATCACAAAATTCAAGAAAATCTACAGACCGTATGCGATGATAACCGTTAAGAGCGTCACTGCACTAAACGAAAGACGGCTGCTGCGTGGTGCATCGAATCGATCGTACCGGAGATTGCAACAGCTGCTGCTACTGCTGCTGATTTTCAGTTGGATGGCGGGCGGCTAAACGAAAACAGGAAGGGGTGGGGCAGCGTGCGATGAGCTGCCGATGCCACAGGAAACGCTGCGATTCCAAGCGATACGATTATGTCCGATACGGAGCGGGCTGTTTTGCTTTTTGTTGGATTTTTTGTTGAAAGAAGGGTGCGGTCTTGTCGTCGTCCCGTCTTGCACGGGGTGTCTGGGTCCGCGCTCCGTTTCTCACGTGAATCGGCGAACTCGACGCCGTGGGAGATGATACGTGGCACGTGCTGAGGGGAGGAGCCGGGCTTCTGTTACCCGTGGGATATCGTCGTTTGTGATGGGAGCAGGGTAATTGAAAAAGGGGAAGAATGAAAATCATGGGGTAATAAGAAAAAATTTGAGCCCAGTTCTACATATATCAGTGAGAGCAAGAGAACAACAGTAAGAACAATCAGATAGATTAGCTACCAAACTATATGCCTTCGTCTAACCCTAGTCCCAACCCTAGTAATCCGAATACCCCTGGTATGACTACATCAAGACACTCATCGATTGTTGAAATGTTGTCTACTCCCCCTCATCTACCACATCATCATCATCACCACCATCATAGTCAACAACAACAAAGTTCTGATAATTCAGACACATTTCCCACTGTTAATACGGTTGGATCGTCCCACTCTTCTCTATCGTCTTTGAATTCATCCTCGTCAAACACTATAAAAGAAACAGATACTATTAGTTTGGAATCGCAACAAATGACCCCTACTACTTCACAATGTTTGTATACCGTACATTCTCAAAAATGGCAACATATTCAACTTTCACAACTGGTAGAGGAAAATAAATTGATTTCTATTCCGGGCTCGATGTCAGTTGAAGAAGCTTTCAATACAATGGTCAAGTACCATTTAACATCTTTACCGGTGGAACAATTTCCAGGTGATATGAATTGTTTCACTTTTGATTACAACGATTTGAACTCATATCTTCTATTGGTACTAAATAAGATTCAAGTGAATGATAAAACTGTTCAACAAGATTGCCAAAATGGTAAACCGGTACCAGTTGGTGAGATTGTTAAATTAACTCCAAAAAATCCATTTTATAAGTTGTCAGAAACAGAAAATTTATCAACAGTAATGGGGATTCTGGGTTCAGGTGTTCATAGAGTGGCAATAACAGACGTTGCAATGACTCAAATTAAAGGTGTTCTTTCACAACGTCGTTTAATCAAATATTTATGGGATAATGCAAGATCTTTCACAAATTTAGAACCTTTATTTAATTCATCTCTCCAGGATTTGAAAATCGGTGTTCTCAATACCCATGCAAAACCTACTTCAAGGCAATCTCGTGTTATTTCTATTCAAGGCGAGGAGCCATTGATCATGGCACTATACAAGATGCATATGGATCGTATCTCATCCATCGCGGTTGTTGACCAACAGGGTAATCTAATCGGGAATATCTCAGTGACAGATGTCAAACACGTTACAAGAACTTCTCAATATCCATTATTGCACAAGACATGTCGTCATTTCATCTCCGTTATTTTAAACGTTCGTGGACTTGAAATGGGTAAAGACTCCTTTCCAATCTTTCACGTATATCCAACAAGTTCGTTGGCAAGAACTCTAGCAAAATTGGTTGCCACTAAATCTCATAGATTATGGATTGTTCAACCTCCAGAGTCAAATGCTAGTTCCACTACTTTGGATACAATACCGGTACCCAATTCATCAGCAACAACAACATCAAATACTGCTAACAACAATGCCTCTGTAACGCTTTCTCCAATGATGTCTGCCATCGATGATCCTCCTTCTCCACATTCTTCAGGAACAACTGCTGTAGCGTCCAACCTTTTTGAAAAAGAATATCGTACCGGTAAATTGATTGGTGTGGTTTCATTGACTGATATTTTAAGTTTATTGGCAAGAAGCCAAACCGAACATAAACAAGTTGATCCTCAAAGTGCAAGAAGACAAAGGGGTAGTGTTTATAATTGAACCAACTGCATTCTTGTACATTTTTTCTCTAAGTTAATTTTATATATAGACCTTCCTTTTACTATTTTTACAGACTTGCCTAAACTCCACACACACGTGAAAGGTTAAAAGTTAAGCCATTTTCAAACGGTTGAAAAAAGTGATATAACTGTCAGATGCATATGAGTGCATCGCATTAGCCCATATATAAATCAAGTCATTTAGATGTTTCGTAATATCATTCGATATCATTCAAAGGCAAGAGTTCCACCAAAATCGTTACTGAAAAAACAAGCTATTCGTATAAATAAGAAAAATCCAGATGGTTCCAACCTGATCATCACATCATTGCGTGATATAGTTTCCTTATTCCAAGCAAACTCACAAACCCAAGAAGATGATGAATTAGAAGAAATGAATCATAAGGCTTATTTAACGCAGCAAATTCAATCTGGTGAATTGTTAAAATTGCTGCATGAAAAATTTCAACTAGATGAAAGGACACAATTACTCTCCACGGATCTGTTAGTAAAGAATTTCCCATCGTTAACCAAGAACGAATTCGAACTAGTTGAAGAGGCAAATGAACTCGATAACCGCAAATCGTGGTCTCAAATACCTAACCACATGAAGCAATTACAATACTATTTATCTTTCGGTTCTTATGGACCAAGAAAAGATTTACCATTTAGTCCACTCGATAAACCATTGGATTTCACATTCCTACATCCATCAAAGGCCCCCATCAATGATGCTACTTGTACTTATAAAAAATTGAAGAAAAACGAGATGGTTAATTTATACAGAATAACACCTTTTAGGAAAACCCACTTCAGTGATAAAGCAGTTGATCCTGTGAGTAAATTTTTCATATGGTCAGCCATTGGAGTTTCAGGAATCATTGGTTGGAAAGAATGGAATCTTCACAAAAAAGAGGATTCTTCGGTTACTGTTATGACTGAACCTAAATTTGTGTAGGTGATTTTAATAACGCTTTCGGTATATGCTTTTTTTTTTATATTCACATCGCAAAGATCAAATATCTAGTTGTACAGTATATATTTATGTATGCTCAAACGTCAAGACACAAATACTCTCATGCCAGGTCAGCTTCTTCCTCATCCTCATCGTCTTCCATGTCTTCCATATCATCTTCCCATGATTTTTCTACGGTTTCTTTTACCCTTTTTACGTATTGCGATTTGTGATCCTTGAATAAAGTGGCAGCTTCTACATTTGCTGGAGATGCAGGATTGGGATCATTGAATAAACTTTGAATCGAAGTCAAAATAGACGCTACATCGTACGTGGGAGTCCATCTATTTTGTAAAATATCCAAGCAAATTTCACCATTGGCATATACATTGGGATGAAACATTTCACTCAGAAACTTAACATGAGGCGGTTTATTTGGATATTCTTCATCAAACTCTAATAATAGCCTAAATGTACCATCTTCATAAGGCGTATCGGCCGGCCCAATGATCATTGCATTCCATACCATGACGTTATCTGGTAATGGCGATGCCGATACTCCTGGTGGGGCATCTTCTTTCATGCGCTTAAGAGAAAATAAAACACACAATAGTGGACAAGTTGTTAGTAAGAATTGTTGGCCATATGTTCATCATATACTTCTTTGTTGTACATACCTTGAAATCTCTCATCAACCGTCTCCTTGCGGGTGTCGACATCTTCTTTTATATTATATATCCCTTTGTATGAATGCAAAATTGTCCGCTAATATTTTAATGGTGTCAAACAGATATCTTGAATGAAATGATTATCTTCAATGACATCTTACTTTGTGGGTGGCGGCGATCAGGGTTATTGGCGTCTCGCAGGATTCAGCATGAAAATCGTAATTACGGGTTATCACGTGAACTGGAATAGAATATTACCAGGATAATAAGAATAAACTAGTTATTAATAATTTATATATCATGCTCAAACCTTATCCAATTGCAGTTTTCTTGCGTGATTCATTAGATTACCGAGTTTTAAAACAGTATCTGTCCCATAACCTTGGATGGAGTGTAAAGTTAGGTCACCATTCCAATACTCGGCATAGACTTTACACATGGCTAGTCCAATGCCTAGTCTGTAACGATACGATCTTTCCATTAATCTAATCAAAGGTCTTTCAAACTTAAATTTACCTTTCGTGAGATTAGAATGACTCATGGGTTCTAATGACGTATACATGTACGGCCTGTTAGCTGTAGCAACTGTTATCGTTTCATTTTCCTGATACAGATGATCATAGAGCGATACTGTTTGCAAGCCTGGGAGTTTATGAAAATTTTGCAGCGACTCACTTGCTCTTTCTTTAGACTTACCAAAAGACCAAATGTTTCTGTCATTATGGGGTACACCACCCGCTCTGTCAGAAATACGAAATAAGAAGGATTCCTCGTTTTGTATGATGGTCACTACTATCGGTTGCGGCCTTTCAAGTCCCTGTCTGATATAATCTTTGATGGTCGCTTCATATGTATTTCTCAATATTTCCCCCAACAAGTACTTCAGGTGAGTAGGCAGGAAATAAAATTTCAGATCCGTATCACCATTAATGACCAATTCTGGCAATGCCATTTTTTCAAAATACATGTCTTTGATAAATTTTTGACATGTTTTACTGGCCTCCAAGATGTATTCTTTAGCAGAACATTCTTGAAATATATCTCCCAAAACTAAAGTGTTTTCCTCTTTACCACTCAAATAATTCGACGTTACACTTATGTGTTCTTCAACAATAAGTCGTCTTGAAATACGAGCCCTCAATAAGCTGGATAGTAGTTCATCCATCTTTTTTTGTGGATACAAATCTAAGATTGTACATTCCAATGCACCCATAACCAGATGAGGCAGATTTAAAGAGTTAAAATCCTGCAAAATTTGACGAAGAAACCTTGCGAATTGTGTATTATCTTCAATTGTTCGTATTGTAGGAAATTTTCTAAATCTTTCGAAAATATTGTAATATGACTCATATACTTGAACAAAATGGAAATTGTTAACGACATTAAACGGCAATTGCTGAAGTGAATACAATTTGTGTGCCATTCTTATGGCTAATTCTTCCTTTACGAACTTGCCTGAATTGATAATCTTCTGCTTTGTTAATTTGGCGGAATCATCATAATACTGAGCTAACTGCATCAAGGACATTGGATGTGGCCTTTTCCGTAGGTAATCCTGTATCAGCACAGTTCTATTATGATAATAATGTTGCTGAGTGACATGCTTGGATCTTGATGGGAAGGCATTCATGGTTTCGTGGACGTAAGGCGCTAACTCTTCATTGATAGGTCGAGTCGGAGAATATTTTGTAAAGTTGGGAATTTGTGATATATTAGGTGTTTGTACTGAATGTTTAAACCTAAGTGAGCTGTATCTAAGCTTTAGCATACTTATAACTCTAGTAGATCAACTCTTTATGCCACGTTGTATATACTTTCTCTGTTTGCTTCTAGTATTGTGCCGAATTGTGCTAAGTCAAGGCCTTCCTTTTTCGAATTCTAATGAACGAAATTGAGCAATACTTGAAGATCAAACAGATTAATGTATATATACAAAAGAAGAACTTAAAATAGATAACGGATGGAAGAAGAAGGTATGCAATAAGTAGAACTCTTACTCAGTATCAAAATTTTTAACATATGACCTTTACTAACCAAAAGTACCACATTGGATTAAGTTGTTGTTATTGAAGACCAGGATGCAGAAGACACAGTTTCAGTACCCGTCAAGCAGAGCAAAAAAAGAGTCAAGAAAGAGGAGACTCATAGAATCGTCAAAAAGACCAAGAAAGACAGCAAACGTATGCCCAACATTGCTCAGGAACTAGCCAAAAACAGAAATCAGGTAAAAGGTACATCTCCTTCTCCTGCTAACACATTATCATCTTCTCCAGCTGCTTCAACAAGTTCTGATAGCAAGTTCGTAAAAGAAGAAAAAGAGGATAAATTACTAGAAACTAATGGGAAGCCAGTACGAAAAGACAGCACTGCCAAGATGACGCAGCTAAAGATATCCTCTCTATTGTCGCCAAATGAGAACGTGGAAACCGAATCACCTTTATCAAAGGTCAAATCCGAACCTCAGCCCCAATCGAACTCACATTTTGAGCCGCAATCACCTTCTCAGCAACGACAAGCTTCAAATGCACCGAAAGTGATATTGCCAACGCAAAAACCTGGGGGCGGCACTTTGGACAATGCTGATTCCTCGGAGACACCTGGTGTTCTAATAGCTAGAATAAGCTCCCCGGTCAACTTACCGGTAGAGAAGCTTCAAGTTTCCTTGAAGCGAAGTCATAGCACATCTGTCACTGGTGGAAGCAAATCCAATGCTGAGAAGGCCAAAAAATCAAATTCTATTGCTACTGTGCCGTCCAAGAGCAAGACTGACAACAAAGCATCGAGTGAAAGTAAGAAAAAATCCACTTCAAAAGCAGTGAAACAGGAGCATCCTGCTACTACTGCAGCGATCGTTAATACAAATAAAATAAAAAATGAGAAAAAGGACGTTAAGCAAATTACTAAACAAGCTGATAAAAAGGAACTTGATGGTGTAACGACTAACGTTAATAAGTCGGCAGATGCCAAAAAAAAGGGACCAACAAAAAAAGAGCCAACGCCAGCTACCAAAGCGGCCAAAACACCAAAAAAACTGAGTATAGCTCCTCCGATTAAGTCCCCTTCTCTGCTCGAAGTTTTTGAACGTGGCAAGTCATCAAAGGAAGTGGAAGAACCTGCAATAATTATGGATGTTCCGTTATATTCATCTAAAGATAATGAGTACTTAGATGAGAATGGTCAGGTTGCATTTAATTTCTATAAGCTCGTCCGTGATAAATTCTCTCCTCAAACAGAAACCAATATAGAAGATGTTAAAATAGCGAAGAGGAACCTTCTTAGTCAATTAAACGTTAATAATGGGCAAATAGATAGCACCGAAGATGATGATGAGGATGACATTGTTGAAGTTGACGAAGATGGCGAAGAGGACGAAGAGGACGAGGGCGACGAGGAGAAGACTACCACTTCTCCCAAGAAGAAATCACATCCAAATAAAGGAAAGAGCTTGATTGGAAAATATGATATAGAAGATCCGTTCATTGACGACTCTGAATTGCTATGGGAAGAGCAGCGGGCCGCTACAAAAGATGGGTTTTTTGTTTATTTTGGGCCATTGATAGAAAAAGGACATTATGCAAGCCTCGAAAGAGCAGATGGGACAATGAAAAGAGGAGGTGTTAAAAATAAATAACTAAAAACGCTCAAATCTAACATATTTACATTAATATAATCTCATATAATAAGACCTTTACTTTCAAACCACTCAACTCACAAATTTTTCACCAAAGTATCATTAGCAATTTTGATAAACCCGATCTCAGACACTGTTTCCTCTGTTTTATCATCGAAATGTAAAGCTACTTCCGAGTGGATGGCCCTCAGCAAGTTTTGATCCCATTTATATCTTAGAGCATTCAAAAAATTCAAAAAGTTCAACACAAGAATTAGAGCGTCTTTATCAACTAAATTCTTTGAGACGGTCTCAATAGCAATCAAGACGATACTGTGTATAGCTGCCATCCTGTCTTCATTTAATGAAAGATACGGCCTAGGTGGAGGGAGTGGAGCTGACGTAACACCTTTTTCTTCAGGCATATTCGAGCCAAGCTTTAAACCTTCTAGCTGCACTGACAAGTCTTGTTTACATTGACGGGTTCTCAACATTAGATCTTTCAGTATACCGAGAGCGCATAATTTGGGCTGAACGTAAGGACATGTGAGCAAAGTATCCAGAATGAATGAAAATGATATCTCTTCAGGCATAGAACACAAGACACGCGTCAAAAGAGTAAAATTGACCATTCTTCCTTCCTCATTAACTTCGTTGCAGCTTTTTAGCAAGAGCATCTGTAGGAATACATTATTGATGTATGAGGGTAGTTTGCTGAAATGCTCTTTAATTTCTTTGAAGGGGGAATTCGTGAAAGCAACCCATAACCAATAGCGAGCGGTCGACTCAGCAGCAACGTTGTGATAAAACTTAGAGAACAACGAAGGCGTAGCACATCTTATGTACAGGTAGACAGCATCCTGCACACTGATTTCGGGGTACAGGTGCTTTTTAGTCTCATTATAATGCAAACCTGAGAGAATAAAGATACCGTAAGGATCTAATTCCAGACCTTTTGACTTTGCCAATTTCTGCAACTGATAAGTGTATGATAACTGATACACGACTTGTCCAATCGCGTGCTTTGCCTCTTCATTAGAAACCTCTGAGTCTGGTGGTAAGGACTTGTAAATATTCCTTGTCTCGTCAATATACTTTAAGAAACTGTCCTTCAGATCAATATCAAACGAAAGTGCCAGCTGATAATATCTCGTGCAAATGGTAGCAGTTTCTTCAGTGTAAGTTGGTTGGGTAAATGGGGTACCTGATAAAGCATTAAAGTATCTCACATCCAGTCGAACGTTCTTGTTCTTCGAGCAGCATCCTACTGCAAAAGTGCACAAGCTGCGCAATAGTTTCCCTTGCAAAACGGATTCATCTTCGGTTATCTTATCGAGTTCTTCCTTATTCAACTTGCTTTCCTTTACTACGTCTTCTGGCATATCGGGGGGAATATAGCTTCTGCAGAACGTGTAAATACGACGCAAAAGAAAGTTGGTGTTATCGATATCGTCAATATTTGTTTTGACGAATTTTAGTATAGCGGAGACAGCCATACCTAAGAATTTCGAAGGGTATAGACTGCTGATCCGTTTTAGCACCGCCTGGATCAATTCAAAAAGGACATAAGTTTTAACACCCAAAAAAAGCTCAACAGGATCCCGTACAGGTTGCAAAGGTTCCTTAGTTGAAGTTTCGCCGTCTTCCGTTGTATCCCCATCATCCTCAACGCTGTTCTCGTCTTTATCATTATCATCTTCATGATCATCAACGGCCAACTCTTCAACCATTTGACTAACTGAGAGCTCCGAAAGCAGCTGACAGCCCGTAAGAAGGCATTCTTTTGGATTTCCCGAGAGAGCAATTTCATTGAAACATTTCATTACGGTTACAACAATTTTACTTGATCCCAGTCTTGAATTGACCTCAACGTTCTTCTCATTGTAGAACTTCAATAAGCCTTTGGGTAAGTCCCAACCAATCTGGCTTACAATTTCAGAATGAGTTAACATCTGCTCCAAAAGAGTATCTAAAAACTGCTCTTTTTCCACTCTAGTGCCTTCCAAATTAACTTCGTCGATGTATAAATCAATAATGGTCACCAGAGACACCGGGTCATCTTTTTGCTCATTAAAGGCCTTGATCAGATTCTGGCACGTAATATCAATACTTTCCATTCCTTTTTTTTACTTAACAGCTTAGTTTTATCTGAATGTTTTTGAAGTTACGGCTATATCTAAAAAAGGTTCCTTTCCTTGTCTTTGCCTTAAATGCGAAACACCGGTCTACCAAGTTTGAAAGAAGAACGAGAAGGCAAACAAATTGACGCAAAAACCAGCAACTTTCAGTAGGAAAAAATATGAGTAGGTTGCTAGAAAGTGAAAGTGACAATGACGATTCCGGTCAGTCAAGCTCTGCCAACTCTATGAGTGATATTGTTCGACCGGCCCCAAACTTGAGCCGACATCCCACCACAGTAAATACAAGTTATTTGGTACAAAGCAAATTAGAACACTTCAGCAGAAGGCTATCCATGCTCGGATTGGCAAGCAGTCAAGAGGATGATGTTGCTGAAGAAGATCAATCTAAACATGCCGACCCTAGCATAATCGAACCAGAGGAAAAGGGAATACCAAAACAAGAAGTGCCGATGACCGCCTCACTGGTACTGAACAAACTCCCAAAGACAGCAAATGAAGCACTTGAAAAGATCCAAAAGGAGAAAGATGAAATGAAAAATGAAGCAAAAGAAAAAATACAAATTAAGTTTCAACCCATCGGCTCTATAGTTCAAATTAATCCTTCAGTTTGTAAAATATCGGCAACGCAACCATTTGCATTAATAAAAACATTTTTGAGCCGAAGATTGAAGGTAGAAAACGTTTACTGTTATATCAATAACTCATTTGCGCCTAACCCCCAACAGATTGTCGGTGATTTATGGTCACAATTTAAAGTTGATGATGAATTGATTGTTAGCTACTGTGGAACGGTAGCATTCGGCTAATAAGATTCCTAAGGCATTTATAGTAAAAGGTAAATATAAATAAACTAGTGCCTTTGTATGAACTTAAAATTATAGAGTGTTCGTAGAATGCAGTAGTTGACTCTTCTGATTCCTACATGTATTACAAAATCTTAAGTTGAAACTACGCGACCTGAAAATGTATAAACACTCCCATCTAAAGATAAAACAATAAAGGTAGACAGCATCTAAAATAACCTCAACATGATAAATGTAATGGACACATCAACTGTGAATGAGTTAATCCCCCAGATGTTTGACCAAATGAGGTCCAATATGGGGACGAACAATTCTAAGCGGATCAATAACTCTGTTCCTTTGACCCAAGCTGGTTCTCCCTCATCTGCCATAACGACTCAATCATTACTCAAAGAATTAGAAGCCTTGGATAAGATAATACCAATGATAGAAACGGTGGACGACGCTTTACAGAAAGCATTGCCATCTCATTTGAATAGAATACATGAGATATGCAAATCTACAAATGCGATGCTGGATTCTTGGATAAACATACAATCGCAAGCGGGTTACATCCATCGTCTCATGAGCTCTGAAGCCTACTTGAGAACTACATCACAATCCTCATCTGAAGACATTCCTAGAGCTGAAGAGGTTATTGCTGCGGAGGTAAGAGAAATTGAAAAGTTGAAACAAGCTATTGTCGAAGAAGAAGAAAATAGGAACGGCCGCGACCATGCTAATACTATGACTTCCGCCATAAGGAAAATCCCCAATAGTTCAAGAAACGCAAGAGGTGGCATCAAACGAGGAGCAGCAATAAGATCAAGGCTAAACAGGCCATCTGGAATACCAAGTGTTAGTTCAAGGTTAGCGAGACCGACTGCAAGCAGCTCTCGTAAAATGTTTAGGTGATATACCATGATAAGCAACTTTATATGCTGATATTTTTAATAACAATAAAGAATTATGAGATATCCATTATAAATATATAAGTAAACGTAAATATACATTGCAGAAAACACAAATGAGCGTAAAAGCACGGAAGACAAAAAAATCATTCCTCGGCTGGTACAACTACTTCTTCTAAGCTGACCAAAAGATCCGAGGCATCGACGTTATCACCATCATTTATGTAGACTTCCTTTACTTGACCGTCAGCTTGGGAAGAGATTACCATTTCCATCTTCATTGCACTTAAGACGGCAACAGACTGGCCTTTCTTAACCAGAGATCCCTTGTGTACCTTGACTTCCACAATCACACCAGCCATTGGGGATCCAATTTGGAATGGGTCGTGGCCATCTGCCTTTGGCTTAGCAAAAGTTTCGACTTTTTGAGATTTGTCAACCACTGGGATCTTTCTCAATTCACCATTCAATTCGAAGTAGACTTCGCGAATACCAGTTTCTTTGTTCAAATCACCTACAGCTTGGTGCTTGATAATTAAAGTCTTACCTTGTTCGATTGTGACTTCGATTTCTTCACCAATTTGTGGAGGAGACAAGAAATTCTTTGTTGGAAGCACGGAAAGATCACCATAAGTCTCTTTAATCTTTTGGAAGTCTTCGTAAACCTTTGGATACATGTTATAAGAGGCGACATCACACTCATCAACATCTCCGAATCTGTCTTGCAAATCTTCTCTGATTTTTTCCAAATCGAAGGGAGCCAATTCTAAGCCGGGACGAACAGTTAGCTTTCTTCTCTTGTTTCTTAAAACATCTGATCTCAATGGTTCTGGGAAACCTCCATATGGTTGACCAATCAAACCTTCAAAGAAATCCATAACGGAATCTGGGAAATCCAAAGAATTGGCCAAGCGTCTGACATCATCTGGTGTCAATTTGTTGCTAACCATGAATTGAGCTAAATCACCAACAACCTTAGATGTTGGTGTAACCTTAACCAAATCTCCCAACAAATAGTTGGCTTCTCTGTATGCCCTTTTTGTTTCGGCCCATTTTTCACCCAGTCCTAATTGCTGAGCTTGGAATAGCAAGTTTGTCAACTGACCACCTGGAATTTCGTGTTCATAAACTTCTGGATCAGGACCTTTTAGGTCAGCCTCAAAGCATGAGTATAATAATCTCATTTCAGCCCAGTATGCATCTAATTCGCGAGTATATGCAACGTTTATGTTAGTGTTGATTTCACCATCTAGGGAAGCCAACAAGGCGTTCATGGAGGGTTGAGAAGTCAGACCAGACATGGAATTTGTAGCAACGTCTACCACATCTGCACCAGCAAGAGCACAAGCAGCCATAGAAGCGACAGCAGTACCAGCAGAATCGTGAGTGTGGACGTGTATTGGTAGATCTGGGTATTTCGTTCTGATAGAACCGATCAACAATCTGGCGGCAGAAGGTTTCAAGGTACCAGCCATATCTTTAATACCCAAAATGTGTGTACCCATTTCGACTATCTTTTCGGTGACTTCTAGGTAATAATCTAAGTTGTACTTTTTGCCTGGTTGTAGCATATCACCTGAATAGCAAACAGTAGCTTCAACGACACCACCTGCTTTCTTAACGGCATCTACACCGACCTTTAATTGCTCTAAATCATTTAGGGCGTCAAAGACTCTGAAGATATCAACACCGTTATCCTTTGCTTGTTGAACGAAATGGTCGATAGCGTTATCTGGAAGGGAAGAATAAGCGACACCGTTAGCACCACGTAATAACATTTGGAAAGGGATATTTGGAACCAATTTTCTCAATGTTCTTAAACGCTCCCATGGGTCTTCGTGTAAGAATCTCATGGCGACATCAAAAGTTGCACCACCCCAACATTCCAAAGCGAAAGCTCCGGCCAAAGCGTGAGCTGTTGTTGGAGCAATAGCAGCTAAATCATAAGTTCTAACTCTTGTTGCTAATAAGGATTGATGTGCATCTCTCCAAGTAGTATCCATGATCAAAGTACCATTAAAATCTCTCACTTGTTTTGCAAATTCTTTGGCACCATAATCCAATAGGACTTGTCTCCAACCATTTGGTGGAGGAGTAGTAACAACGTCTACGATTTCACCATCAGAATTATGCAAATGGGGGACGTCTGGATGAGTCTTCAACTTTGGTAACCCTATTTGACCTTTAATAGAAGAACCGTTTACGGCCAAATCTGCCAAGTAATGTAACAGTTTTTGAGCTCTATTTTGAGATGAAATCATTTGGAACAATTGTGGCGTATCATCAATGAAAGTAGTCCAATAATCACCACTCACAAAGACCGGATGAGTCAAAAGCGTCAACAGGAAAGGAATATTAGTTTTAACACCTCTTATTCTGAATTCAACCAAGGCTCTCAACATTTTACGACGGACAATTTCGTACGTGGAACCAGAACATGAACATTTCACCAGCATAGAATCATAATGAGGAGAGATAACCGCACCTGCAAAGGCGTTACCACCGTCTAATCTAACACCGTTACCACCGGAGGAACGGTACACTTCTAGTCTACCAGTATCGGGTTGGAAATTTTTAGATGGATCTTCGGTGGTAATACGACATTGAATTGCGAATCCACGAGTAGTAATTCTGTCTTGTAACAAACCTAGTTGTTCCAAAGAAGCGCCTGCAGCAATTTGAATTTGTGCAGCAACGACATCGATACCTGTAATTTCTTCTGTGATAGTATGTTCCACTTGAATTCTTGGATTGATTTCAATAAAGTAATGTCTGTTTTTATTATCGACTAAAAATTCAGCAGTACCTGCATTTCTATATCCTGCAACTTTAGCTAACTTCACAGCGTCGGTCAAGATAGCGTTACGAACCTCAATGGGTAATGTCTTTGCAGGGGCCACTTCGACCACCTTTTGATGTCTTCTTTGAACAGAACAGTCTCTTTCGAACAAATGAACAACGTTACCGTAATTATCCGCTAGTAATTGAACTTCAATATGTTTTGGTTTAACCAAGAATCTTTCGATGAAACAAGTTCCGTTACCGAAAGCAGTACGAGCTTCCGAAGTAGCACGCTGGAAAGCATCACCAACGTCATCACCTTCACGAACGACTCTCATACCTCTACCACCACCACCAAAGGCAGCTTTGATGATAACTGGATAACCATATTTCTTAACAAACTCTTTGGCTTCTTCCACTGTTTCAATTGGACCTGGGGTACCTGGAACGGTAGGAACATCAGCTTTTGCAGCTAAGTTTCTTGCGGAAACTTTATCTCCGACCGAATCGATGACTTCTGCAGGAGGACCAATCCATGTAATACCGCTCTTGGCTACTTTATCAGCAAATTCAGAATTTTCTGATAAGAAACCATATCCCGGATGAATAAAATCTACCTTATGTTTCTTGGCAATGGCAATTATTTCATCAATTGCCAAATAAGCACCCACCGGAGTATATTTACCTTCTTCACCAATGACATAAGCCTCATCAGCTTTCAATTTATGCATGGATAAACGATCTTCATGAGAATAAATCGCAACAGTCCTCATAGACAGTTCATGAGCTGACCTAAAGATTCTAATTGGAATTTCACCTCTATTAGCCACTAACAACTTGTTCTTGTCTCCAAGAAGACTGAAGTTGTCCCTTAGACCAGATAGTTTCTTATTAGACATTATATCGTTGAATAATTGCACAAACTGGTCTCGTCTTTACGAACTATTACTATCAAACAAACAATACTAGGAAATCCAAATTATCGCAAGAAAAAGGGAAATATCAATATATATTAGATC
This sequence comes from Torulaspora microellipsoides, assembly GCA_900186055.1. Taxonomy (NCBI): domain Eukaryota; kingdom Fungi; phylum Ascomycota; class Saccharomycetes; order Saccharomycetales; family Saccharomycetaceae; genus Torulaspora; species Torulaspora microellipsoides. Next base: position 446,088 of record FYBL01000008.1, on the reverse strand, counting down.
TTATATATTTATATTAACAAAGAAGAAACACAATTGCAGTGCAAATGAGATTCAGGTAAAAGTAACATCATCGAGCGTAAGAATTACGATGATGTTAAGAACGGTGATGATAGATGGCAATGATGCAAGAGTATACCGTTCGGTGAAGGGAATACCCACGGCAAGAGCCTCTCAAGCACAACCGACCCAATTCTTTTTTCGCCGGGAACGGGAGAAGGGGATTTCATCATCCACGGCATCCCCGTAGTGTCGATAAAAACCAATCTGCGACCAATGAAATTAGAGGAAGCCCTTCGGCGTGGTCATTCAAGTATGACTAACTTTTTTTTCCAGACAGGCGCTCAATGACTGGCGATTGGTGGAGAGAAATGGCGTAGCGAGGCGAAGTGCAGAGCAACAACGGGGGAGGCAAAAAAAATAAGTCGTACGGGATGCGCTTTACACCCTTAAGTCCGGGTCACTCCAGTCTTCCGAAATTGTTCATGAACATGTCTCTTGGTACGAGAACGTCTGCTTGGGCGGCTATTTGAAATTAATTGCGATCGCTATAGACGGTGGATGCGTGGGGAGTCGCGCGTAGCGTGGGATTGACTCCGGGTAGGCTAGGATATACGCTTATACAGAGTAATTAACAGTAACAGACGAAGACGAACATTCCGAAGCTTGTTCAGGTTATTAGGCTCCTAGTGTCCACGACAGCGCCGAGGACAAGGTTACTTGTGGAGCTTGATCCGGGAAAGTGGATGGAGCCATGGAAGAAGCTTGCCATCGAATTTTTAGCTAACTCACGTGATCCATCTATCAACCATTTCATTCATCCATTGTCCACCTTGCAACTGTATAACTTTTGGTAAATCATCCAATCCATCTAATAGGCCATCCTCATTCGCGGTGGCGTTTTCCATGAACCCGTTTATAAGTTTCAAGACGAATAGACAATTTGGATAGACGATGCATTGTGCGTAAGGAGGTTTACACCAATATTCTAGGTACTTTAGGTAATTTTTGAACTTTGGATCCTTCCATATCTGTTGCTGTTGTGATAAGAGGTATGTGACATAAGGTATGTTTGCCAGCGACTGGACAAATTCTAATTCAACTTCAAATCTCGTTGGTAGGACAAATGAGCCCTCCTCTTCGCCAGCATGTTCTTGTTGCTCCTTTGAATCTTCTTTAACAGACATGTTGCACACGATTTGGAAAGCAACGGAGCTGATTTTTTCTTTCTTCTTTTCTCTTCCTTGTAAACGAGCTTATTCGGTATGTATTTTTCTTGATTGCGCAACGAACACTTTACTAACATGTGAGGTGAAAAAGTTGAGATTTACAAGAGATGATTTGGACAGATCATCCACTTCAGAAAATAAGTAAACACATAAAAACAAAGGCATTGTGTATGCAATCATCCTCCTATAAGTTATTTATATTACTTCTATGCCCAGTGACATTAGTTGTGGGGCATATTTTATCTTTGGGATTCTCAGATCGTCTACAATTCGAGATTAATAAAGATGGATGGCTGAACGCATTTTTTGTTAAAAGAGGTTGGTTTTGGACTTCACTTATAGGTTGGTGGTGTATTATTCGTTACCGGTCTTTTTATCCACGAAATAATAACTCATTGATACGATATTTGGTATTGACGGTGTGGTGGTTCCTTTTTACGCAAGGAGTTTGGTTTGGTGTAGCTCCTATTATGGATCTTATTTTCCTATATACTGGTGGTCATTGTAACTTCAATGTTTTTGATACCCAAGGGAACATAAGCGAATTATTTCACGAAACTTCGACGAGAAGAATCCGTTCTTTAAAACGTATTTATGAGCTGCTGAAAAAGAGTGTCAAGAACGCTCAGCATTATGATGATTCTTCGGTGACTCGTTCGTTAGATTCCATCAAATGTGCATTGAATGATGCGGGTTGTAATCTTAATGATGCTAAAACGCCATTGACTTCTCAAGAACTGAATACATTTATTCATGATACCCTTTGCTCTGATGGTTCATTTAGTAGTTCTGCAGCGTGTCGTTCTCTCGGTGGATATTGGGTTGGTGGTCACGATCCATCAGGCCACATTTTTCTAATTACATTGATGATCATGTATCTATTAGGAGAATTGAACATTTTTGGAAGAAGAGCATTTGCAAGGTTATTTACAAAGAATTACAGACCATTGGAATCATTTATTAAACTTTTCGATAACGGTCCACTATGGAATATAATTAATATGAAACCAAAAAATGTCAAAGAGACATTGCAGGTAATGTTCATTTTACCGCCATTAAATTTTTTGAAAGATCTTCTAAGATTTATCCTAGAAAGCGTGAAATTTATCGTTTTAGACAATCCTGTAATAATGTTGGTAGGTCTATTAATAATGTGGTGGTGGAGTTTTCTAGTGACCACTGTAGTTTTCCATACTCTATCAGAACAAATCTCAGGGCTAGTCTTTGCATACTTAGTCGCTGGATTAATTTATTGGAATGATAACTGGTTTATTCACAACGCCATGCATTAATCGGCAATTTTTGTAATTGCTGGGCCTTTCTTTTGAAAAAGCAAAAATACAGGATTATACCAATAAGTATGCACAAAAAATTAGTGATATAATAACCGTCGCGTAGGATGGAAACTTTACCACCAAGTTCTTTTGTGCACATCTCCATATTACCTCCTTGAAAACGGTGCTTTTGGTTCGTTTCAGGAATGAAGCATTCATAAATAGTGAAATAGTTAATCATTGACATTATAATCAATCTTGGCCATGTTCCACCAAAATTACTCAATGTATTCAGCAGCGTCATATAAGTTCCTCCAACTCGTGGATCAGCTACTCTTGTATGAAAGGCACAAATACCTACGAACTGTACGGTAGACATGAAAGAGCCCAATAAGTGCTGAATGATGACGAAAAAAAAGTAAAACTTTGTAATTTCACCATCTTTTGGAAATTGTTTAACAACATAGCTACCAAGCACAGCTGACAGTAAGCGACCTAAAAAACCCCATAGCCAAGGAGTTAACACACCAGGCTCGCCAACAAGCCACTTAATCCATACGCTAGCCTTACCGCGCAATGCTCCATTCTCAGACTGATGGTTCATATCGGAGCTCCATTTTGCTACATAATATCCAAAAATTATTTCGAACGGGACATCGATTAGCACCGTTACGGCTAAATCTTCTCTTTTAAATCCTTGCTCCAAAAGTTTCAAGTTTGTTGCTGCTTCATTACACTGAAATGCAAGCTTGGAAGTTAAATGAATGATTGCCAAAGATTGAACTGACTGTAGCTTGAGAACTTTGCCGAAAAGACGATAAACGTATGCGATACCTGAAGTATTCTCACTTCCGATAATATCACCATCGCCATATTCCACAAGAATCTGAGGTTCATCGTCTTTTTTAGCGAACGAATTCTTCAACTGGGGTAGTACTTCCTCTAACGGGCGCTCTTTGGTCCACAGAATGACGTATATCGTAATAGCAACGTAAATAACACCAGATAATTTCATGTAACCACCAAGGCTCAAAAAACCGTAATCTCTGGGGGAACTTCTGAAATACTTATTTGCAAAATCACTGGAGTTTAACGATAGAAAAATTGTGAACGAAAGGAAATAGCCCATATTCATCCCCACTGTTTGTGCTGTCGATGCATATGAAAGGGATTGTTTAGATAATATAGTCAATGCCCAACCATCTACCGCAATATCTTGAGTAGCGCATAAGAAAACGAGTAAACCAAAGTACCAAGCAAGTGAAAATATATTCAAATCATGTACACCTTCATTCCTGCCATGAAAAGCATCATCCACACCTTTAAATATCAATCCATGACTCACGCACCAACCTAAAATGAAAAGCAGTATTCCACTAATCAACTGTATTGGTATAATCCAAGATCTTCTTCTGCCGACTTTCTTATCATATATTGAATCTACGATAGGAGACCATAAAATCTTCAACGAATATGGATAAGTAGCAATGGAAAATATCCCTAAAGTGGTAAAGGAGGTTTCTTTAGCCATCGACTTCAATAAAAATGGAATGGTTCCGAAGGCTAATCCAACTGGGATCCCTTGCACGAAATAAAGTGCAACTAGAAGATAAAATTGCGGTAAATCGTGTTTAGCCAATGACATTTGATGATTTGAGGGGCCCATGATTAGTTATAGCAATCAAGTACCTTCCTCGCACCGATTTTTGCAGTTTTGTCAAAGATCTGAGTAGCTACTGAAAATTTCGCTACTGTTAGTGCTTCTCAGTTGCAGATATGCACGCGATATATCACTGCACTCAGTTCGCGCTCCTCAATAAGCTAGAGAATTAAGCTAAATAAATACAATGCAGCAACGATAAATAGTATATTTACCTTTTCAAAGCTTACTAAGAAGAGGTATATGGAATTACATAAATTTAAAAATATAAACAGGAGGAAGGATGTTCAAAATAATTCTTTATTTGATACCAACCACCTTGAGAACAGGCGACAAAAGATAGCGAGAGAAAAGCATCGCAAACTTATCGCACTGAACATGGAAAACGCTGTTTTCTTTCGAATGGATTTTCTTGGTCATTAACAAATGCTTGACAATATGATACAGCACACCAGTACTGAGACGCAAAATAATAAAAAAAATAATCACTCTCCTTGAAATAGAATGTTTCTCTGCCCTGTTACTTGTGATTAAACTACTTCTCTTTAAATGAGATAATGAATATTAATGAATGCTAAATGTAGCATAGAAATGTGACAGAGATACTTCAACGAGTAAAACATAAATTATATTTTGAAGCGTACCGAGAGTGCGGCATCTAAAATGTCCCAGTGGAAAGGATTGTATATCGAGAAAAACTCATAATGTAAACAGCATGACTCTATCAGGTGGCCGCCTATATTCTATGCTAATTGAAGCAAGCAATATTTTAGAGAAATTTATTTGGAGGAATATAGTAAATGGATTAATCTCCTAAAAAAGTAGGAAATTCTGCATGAATGAAAAAAATATCAATAAGACATATTACTCATTCAATAGACAATGTCTCCTTTGCTGCTCTAACAATGGTATCAGGGTCTGGGAAGGCAAAATCTTCCAATTCTTTAGCGTATGGAGTTGGAACATCTGCACCAGTGACTCTCTGCACAGGAGCATCCAAGTAATCAAAAGCATCAGATTCCATGATTTGAGCAATAATTTCTGAACCAACACCAAATTGTGGGAAAGCAGACTCAACTGTAATCACATGGTTAGTTTTCTTTACGGTCTTCACAATCGCGTCAACATCTAATGGTCTGATAGAACGTAGGTTGATGACCTCGGCAGAGACACCATACTGCTTGTCCAAAATTTCGGCAGCTTTCAAAGAGAATTGAACGTTTCTGGTGTAGGTGATAATAGAGATATCAGTACCTTCTCTCTCAACCTTTGCTGTGTATGGCAAGGTGAAATCTGGAGATAATGATTCTTCTGACATTTCGAAAGATTCACCATATAACAACTCATTTTCCAAAAAAATTACTGGATTTGGATCTCTAATGGCGGCTTTCAATAAACCTCTGGCATCCTCAGCAGAATATGGCACCAATACTTTCATACCTGGGATGGAGCCGTACCAAGCGGAAAAGTCCTGGGAGTGTTGAGCCCCGACACCGAGAGCAGCACCGTTTGGACCTCTAAAAACAATTTGACACTTCTGTGTACCACCAGACATATAATGAGTCTTTGCAGCAGAATTAACAACATGATCAATAGCTTGCATCGAGAAATTGAAGGACATGAATTCAACGATTGGCTTTAAACCTTTCAAAGCAGCACCAACGGATAACCCAGCTAATCCGTATTCAGTGATGGGAGTATCAACAACACGACGTTCACCAAAACGGTCTAATAAACCTTTGGTAACCTTATAAGCACCGTTGTATTGGGCAACTTCTTCACCAATGATAAAAACATCATCGTCACGATCCATTTCTTCAGCCATTGCAGTGTTCAAAGCCTCTCTAACAGTCATAGTCTTGGTAGAGGCCAACCTCGTAGCCTGCACTCTAAATGGTGTGGCAATTGCCATTCCTTTTGCCATTGAAATTGGTAATCTGAAAGACATGACGATAAGCTATCTTCTTACTCTAAAAGAACTTTTTCCCGATGAACAACCTTTGTTACTTTCAAAAATGAAAATCCTGTCAAGTAAAAGTAAAGAAATAATGTGAAAACTGGCTATATATGTCCCTCCCTTTCCAAGAACTTTACTTTTTTCTGGAACGTTTGTGATACCTTCTCTCTTTCAGCACTTGAGAAAAGAGAATATTTCAACGAATCAAATCTTTTATACTTTACGTCCTTTGAAGTGAAACCAAGTAAAATCTCCAGGAACTTTGAGGGGCGGTCATTTTCTTGGTGGAGGAGATTGAAAACCGTCTACACCCACACAAATATCTTTGCTGACGGCAATCGAAGACTATCACTATCGACGTAGGTTTATGCTGTTGAACTTAACTAACTTATTGACGCTTATTCATTTATATCAACTAGCTCATACTACTTAAAAGTGTTCAATTAGTCAAAGTATCTTACAAAACCGATCATAACTTGCTCTTGGGCTTATCGCTGCCGGCAAATGCGGCAGCAATAAAACGTCTTTGAATTTTTCCTGTGGCAGTCTTTGGCAACTTATCTGCAAAGTAAATCTTAACAGGTACCTTGAACTTAGCTATCTTGTCACTTAAATAATTTTTCAACTCTTCGGATGTCAGTTTTTCACCCTTTTTCAATACCACCGCAGCCTGTACGACTTGACCATAAGTATCATCAGCAACACCAAATGCTACAGCTTCATCAACCTTAGGGTGTGATAACATGACACCATCCAGTTCTATTGGAGAGATCTTTTCACCGCCTCTGTTGATCAGTTCTTTGATTCTACCTGTCAATACCAAAAATCCTTCTGAATCAAAATATCCTTGGTCACCTGTCCTAAAGTAATTTTCTCTTTTGGTAAAATTTTCTCTGTTTGCCTTGTCATTATGCGCATATCCCAGAGTTACATTCTCCCCTCTAATAGAAACTTCACCAACTTGTCCCTGAGCCAAAACTTTGTCGCTGTCATCCAAAATGACAACTTCAACACCTTGTGGTTGGCCAACAGTACCAGGCTTTCTTTTACCGGGTGGTAAATTGTTGGATGTCATTTGATGGGATGCTTCAGTCATAGCATAAGCTTCTAAAACAGGCGCCTTGAATTCACTCTCTAGTTTATGAAAAGTGGCTGGGGCCAAAGCAGAAGAACAGGATCTTATGAATCTTATGTGAGGCATTTGGGCTGGTCTTGGCATATTTAACATTATCATACTGATTGTTGGAACACAACTGAACCAGTCACATTTGTAAGTAATAAACTCATCCCAGAATTTTTTAGCGCTGAATTTTTCGGGAACAACAACAGATCCCTGGGTTCTAAAAGTGGACAAAAGGACACCTATCAAACCATGAACGTGAAATAGAGGCATAACAACGTACGAGCGATCGGTTTCAGTCAAACTGTAAGTACGTGATATGTTTAAAGTGCTTCTCACAATATTCAAGTGTAACAGGGGAACTGTTTTTGGCTTGGAAGTTGTTCCACTCGTATGTAGAATCAATGCGACATCACTAGAACGTGCGAAACCAGGAAATCTCACAGGATCATGATTAATAAAACTAGCATTGTTTAATGACGAAAAAATGCTCTTGCTGTAGTTATCCTTAGGAGAATAAACATCGTATTCAACTCTAAATCTGTCGGCGTTGAAACTCAATTCTGTAATGAAACAATCGAATTTTCTAGCAGATTTAATGATCTCAGCTTCCTTTTTTTGTGCCACAGTACCTTTAGCTACAACAATTACCTTTGATTTTAAATCGCTTAAGTAAAAATTGAACTCTTCCTCTTTATAATTTGAGTTTAAAGGGCAGCCGATTTTTGCATCCATTGTGGCACCTAGGAATGCAACGATGAATTCCAAACCATTTCGCATAGAAATCGCAATGGTACTTTGTCTTTGGATTAAGTCATATAGTGGAGATTGAGGATCGTGAAATAGAGTTTGAAAGTGGCCAACCTGATGCGAAAGATCTCTATATGTCACTTGTACTCCGGTTTCCGGAACGATGACTGCAACGTTATCAGAAACCCGGAAAGTGTCGTTAAAAGAAGCTGTGTTAGTGCCTGACATGTTGGTAGATATTTATGTTTCTGTATATTGATGTAATAATTAGGAAAGATTCATAAATACAAATATGGCACATTATATAAGTAACGTTCATATCATTTCATCGTGGTCTCCTGATTCTCTCGGGTAGTTTTTCCCGCAGTTTGCATCGATCCGAACATCTCGCTCTTCGGATCGATGATAAGTTATCTTATGGAAACTAAGCATGGTTGTCGTAAGCCATTCCGTTTACATCAATCAGTTGATAATCCTTGGCCATACAAAAGGCTTCATCCTCTAGATCTACGTTATATTTAGCTACAGGGAGTGTAAAAGGTACCATTATTATCATATTAGGACGATCTGCTATAGATTCATGTTCTTCAACCTTGCCCACCACGTTTTGCTTGTTATATATTACATTGATGAAACTTCTGCACTTCAATTTATTCTTTGCCGATGTTAACAAGATGCCAACTTCATAATTCCTTGGTCTCGCCACTGCTTTACCCCATGCACTATAACTTAGATTTGAGGAGGAGTATACGCACCAGTCTAAGTTATCAAACGGGGAAGAGCCAGCTGGAGTTTCCCCATTAGTAGAAGACTTCATATAAAATTTTGAATGAGAGGGAGTTGCTCTTCTCTCCTGCGATAGTCGCGTGGGGTCCTGCTTGTAAAAAATGGAGAATTGATTCAATAACATATCGTAGTGCGGTCTGTCACGTAGGTAATTGAAATGGAACCAGCCCGAGCAGAGAAAACCTGTAGGTGATGTCCTTATTTCTTCCACGGTAGGATATAGTAAGTATGGTATTATATTGTGTGATTTAAATTCTTTCAAAAGATTATGTGTGTCCATTAATTTAGCAGTACCAGGCATTATTTTCTCCAAGATCGGAACAAACACATGAGTAAATAGATTAGCAGGAGCTTTCTTGGAGATGGATGCACCTATAGTCGAAGTCTGACAGAGATAATGATTAGATCTGTTTCCTGGAGCATTAGATAAAGTTGTCGAAAGTTTGCGGGCCAAAAGCTGAAACCCAGAAGTGTAACCTTTCGAAGGAGTCGAATAGATGAAATCAACGCCATCCAAAGGACTAAAATCCAGCTTTTGTATGTGTGGAATTATGCTTCTTTCAATTTTTGGTATACCATATGAATGCATATAGTCTAGCAAATCATTTTGAAATGGTGATGACTTTTTTGCAAACGTATTCTCTGAATACATCAATTTGGGACTAGTCCAGCAAACCTGTTGTGGGAAATTTGTCTCTGCATATGTAAAATTGTTAGAAGGTAAAAAAATCATGCAAGAACCGTCTTCGTAAAAGTTAATTATCATCTTAGAATGATGACAAGTGTATGGGGGCATGGTAAATTCAATTATAGATAATCGATCTATAAAAGACGTAGCAACTTCAGTTGTGCATGGATTGATTGTTCCAGACTGAGCAACTATTGTTATTGCTTTTATATCAGGATGGAATTGCTCCAGTAGGAAATCCAACTGGTATTGGAAACTAAACAGGAAGCACCTTCTTAGTGCTTTGTTCCCAAATATTTGCTTCAAAGTGATGAAATGTGCAGATTCGATGTTCTGATCGTATACTTCCGATTTCATCAGCTTGAACGGAGAGCACGACACTCCTGCACCGCTTATGTGTTTATTCTTACAATCGTTCACTTCACCTGCAGATTTAGCTTTAGCCTCATCATCAGATTCTGTGAGATCTATGATCTCATGCTTAACTTTTTTTCCCTCTCTAACGCTGCCGTCACTGTCAATTTCTGTAGTACTAGTGCTATCATCATCAGTGCTCGGGATCTTGCGAGTCCGATAGTCAATCTTCCCCCACTTTTGAGCGACCCGTTTCCTGCATTCTGAAGATTCCATGCTCAACTATTCTGAGTTCCTTAGGTCATCACATTCGACTAGTAGGGAAGCTAACTTTAAGGGTCTCAAATGACAAGAGCTGGCTTGAACTTTTCTAGCACGTGACTCTTTTTTTGCGCCATATCACGTGCTATTTGGTATGGGGTCAAAAAGCCCTGCACCGCGGGCATAGCGCGTACAGGCAATTTCCTAATTGGGACAGCGTCGTTAAAGAACTCGGAAAAATTTATAACACCGTGACTGACAATAAGTGCAGGTCGTGGCCAATGATGACTCAAGTTCAATATGAGTTCCATGGGTTTTATTTTCACATGGGTTCGATGAGACCTTTGGGCTTATTGCAGAATATACAGGTGAAAAAAAATAGTATCGAGCCTGGATGAGAAAATTGAAGATTCCACGTTGTCAACACCATAACTTCTACTTCACTTGACTATACTTAAGAGACTGAACTCTTATTGCTTAGTTAATAAAGAAAACAAGGGTAGTTTCGTTTCTGTCGGCAGGATTACATTGCTTGTTTCAGGATCTCCGAGGTGTTGTAAAGTTGTTCATAGCATAAAAGATGAAAATTTCTGAAAAATTGGAGAAGCATAGGGAGAAATCTCCCAAGCCTACATTTTCTTTTGAATATTTTGTGCCTAAGACCACACAAGGTGTCCAAAATTTGTATGATAGAATGGATAGAATGTATGAGTCATCATTACCTCAGTTCATTGATGTTACTTGGAACGCGGGAGGAGGCCTTCTGTCTCAACTTTCAACAGATTTAGTTGCTACATCTCAATCAGTTCTTGGTTTGGAGACATGCATGCATTTAACTTGTACCAATATGCCTGTTTCATTGATTGATGACGCTTTGCAGAGCGCTTATGATTCTGGTTGTCAGAATATCCTGGCATTAAGAGGTGATCCTCCAGTTAATTCTAGTGAATGGACGCCTGTTAAAGGTGGTTTCAACTATGCCAAGGACTTAGTGAAGTATATCAGGGAGAAATATGGTGGTCATTTTGACATCGGTGTTGCTGGATATCCAGAAGGACATCCTGAAGATGATACCGATGATCTCAAGCTAGTTGAATATTTAAAAGAGAAAGTCGATGCTGGCGCCAATTTTATAATCACCCAAATGTTCTACGATGCAGACATTTTTATTAAGTGGTGTAAAAGAGTTAGAGCTGCTGGTATTGATGTTCCGATCATTCCAGGGATCATGCCAATTACCACTTATGCGGCTTTTCTAAGAAGGGCTCAATGGTGCGATATCCATCTACCAGAAGAATTTATGGATAAATTGGAACCTGTTAAAGATGATGATCAAATGGTTCGTGAAATCGGTACTGATCTATTGGTTTCTATGTGCCGAAAAATTTTGGATACTGGATACGTAACCCATTTGCATCTCTATACGATGAATTTAGAGAAGGCACCACTTATGATTTTGGAAAGATTAGGTTTACTACCAACCGAAGAAGAACTCAATGCTAACTCTTTGGCTGTTTTACCTTGGAGAAAGTCTTTAAATCCTCAACGTCGTAAGGAAGAGGTTAGACCAATATTCTGGCAACGTAGGCCATATTCCTATGTTGCAAGAACTTCACAATGGGCCGCAGATGAATTTCCCAATGGTAGATTCGGTGATTCCTCCTCTCCTGCTTTCGGTGATTTGGATTTATGTGGTGCTTCATTGATCAGACAATCTGGTAAAAAATCCTTAGAGTTATGGTCAACACCTACCACTTTGGAAGACATTGCACAATTGGTGGTCAACTACCTGCATGGGAAAATAAGTTGTTTGCCATGGAGTGATATTTCATTGAATCATGAAGTCGACACCATTCTAGAAGATTTGATCACATTAAACCAGAAATTGATCATTACCATCAACTCCCAGCCACAAATTAATGGTATCAAATCAAATGATCCTGTTTTTGGTTGGGGTCCAAAAGATGGCTACGTCTATCAAAAACAATATTTGGAATTCTTATTGCCAAAACACAAGCTTCAAAAATTACATGATGCGTTAGACAACAATATAATTTTGACTTATTTTGCTGTTGATTACGAAGGTAACCTAACCACCAACCATCCAGATTCAAAGGCAAATGCTGTAACATGGGGTATTTTCCCAGGTAGAGAAGTTCTTCAACCAACTATTGTTGAGAAGATTTCATTTTTAGCATGGAAAGAAGAATTTTTCCACATTTTACAGGAGTGGAATTTGAATTTCCAGAATCATCATGCCGCCGAAAGTGTCAAATTATTAAACAATTTGATTAATGATTATGTTCTTGTGAACATTGTGGATAACGATTTTATATCAAATGAAAACAATATATTTGCGCTATTAAAGGATATTTGAAATTTCTCTCCGCTAATCATCCCAATACCTTTCTTTTCAACATGAAAGGGTTCTTTTTTTCACTGCACCTATTAAAACATGTATTTGTATCCAAATTCAACATTGCATCTAATTCTGTTCAAATCTGGCATTTCAACATGGGATTACAATTAAGTCACTTTACATGACTGATATACATCAAAAATTTTTAACAATTTTGCACTATTCATTTCGAAAAGAGTAGCAAGGTTAACGCGCATTGTAAAAGATATGTGAATTCATGTAATAGTCTATATATACATATTGGCATAACTCTATGTACGTATTTATGGATATCGTCCATTTGTTTCAACAACTTAAATGATACAATTGTTTCGCAAAATATTTTCACAAGATGAAGATTTAATGCTTCAGTACATTCACTTGCACCGTCATGTTCAGACAACTGGTCTAAGTCCCTGAAACAAAATTTCTTGTGAAATAAGATATCTTACTGATACGTCTCCATTGAAGCTTCGGATACAGGGTGAGAGCCCCAGAGCTGCTTCTGATGGCCTCGTGTAGCAGGAAATTTATAAGAGATATCTTCCATCTCTTGTCTCGGATATTACTTAATTTTACAGATCCTTATTCGTTCAAGATCAAAACTGAATATAAATATCTTCAATTTCTCCGTTCTCTCGCAGTAGCTCTTCACGAAGTTAATAACTTTAAGTAGTTACTGCATCTCACTAGGCTGGGCTGACGCCGAGATCAAGCTGATCGTTTTAACAAATAGTTGCGCAATGCTTCTTTCGTGGCAGCAGGCGATTTTTCTTAGGCCTCTCCCATCCTTCTGTAGTATCTATCATCTCAGAAAAGCTGCGTGAATATATTAATCACTAGCTCAATGGTTAAGTATCATGAGTCTCAACCATAGGTTTTGTAAAAGTAGCATCTGAGTGTTGAGCAGCGTTTTGAACTCACAGTTACTGGTGGCTGCTAGAGACCTGAGTAAGGAGAACAATTTTGGTATGTCCAATCTCCCTTTCTTCTTTTATTTTAACCGGTTGTCTCTTGAAAAACGCTCACTTCGGAGTTTTAAATTATGTAATGAAGCACTTAGGTGACGTCACTTTAATACCAGTAGCTATTGACGACCGTCCCTTATCAGCATCTGTTGAGCGTATTCGATGTATCCATAACATTCACTGCTTTCACAAGTAATCAGCCTTTTATGGACTGTTTGATAACCAATGGGCTTCTGACTATTCATGTATTTTTTACGTGCGTTGAAATCTTCATGAACCGTCGTCACAGGGTTGGACACTTCTCGGGGTAACTGGAAAAGAATGACAAGGGTTTTCGCAGACATGAAAAAAGAAGGAACTACATAACGAATTAGGGAGAGGTTCCTGGTGTATTAGTAAATTTATTCACGTATATCAGACTTACCAGACTCTATAGAAACTAGAAGTCATGTCCAGTCTGACATCTAACGATGGTATAAAGGTCAAGACTGACGTACCTGCTTTCCATGAACTATCGACTTCTTCCGAAGGTCAACTGAGAGTAGGTACAGCAAACAATGCAAACAAGCACAAGAATCACAATGAGGTTGCAATAGCTCCTGCAGATGATGAGGCTCTGGAATCAACTTACATAGCGGATCATTCATCGAATGAAAAAGATATAAAGGAGAATGAGACCGGATCAAATACATCAAGGGAGGAAATCAATCCGGACATAGCGAAGCTTCAAGGTGAGATAGAATCACTCAAAAGTGGCAAGTTGAATGATCCTATTTTGATAAAGAACTTCAAAAACGAACCACAGGCTACTGATTTCACTGCCGCCGCATCCTCATCACCTGTCAGCAGCAGTAATTTAGCCAAGATTAAACGTGTAGAGCGGAATAACGAATCGTCACCTGGAGTTTGTTCTTTACCCCTCGAAAATATACAATCAAATTCTGACAAGTTGTCATCTGTTGAAATTACGAAAATTCCATCTTTTGGTCATGCGGATGATATCTTTAGTAGCTCAACTTCGCCAACTTATAAAGGCAAGAAGTATCTTCCCGGAGTTTCTCCCGTATTGGACTCTCATAAATACTTCAGCGAATCTTCTGAACTTGAAAGCGATAGCATTGGTGACCAATATCATTTCACACCAACTACAGGTATACACGGAAATACTTCAAAAGTAGTAGCAACGCAGCATAGAAGAAGAACATGGGATTGGAGCATTTTACCCAAGGTTGGATCATCCGTTCTGGCACAAATACATTCTTTTAATATCATCAGCGTACCCATCGACGGAGAAATAAAGCAGATACTCTACACTCCTAATTATAACAAAAATTTCATCACCATGAATATATTTCTATCATTCAATATGGATACTAGTCCTAAGGATGCACTTATACATTCAAGGAAACGTCTGATATCGTTTGGAAATTACATCACACACTATTTAAAATCAAGAATGTACGCATATCAATGTTATCCTTTCTTTTTACAAGGGTTGTCTGAAGAAGATATGAAGGCCAAAAATTACATTTCATTCAATGCATCTCATGATTACACAGAAATTGAAACTATCATATCTCTGTGGCATCTTCAAGCGCAGAGGCTTTACTCTCAGACAAATTCTATATTCTTTTCTTCAGAGGTAGTTCAGCAATTATTACAAAGAAAATCCAATACTCGCCATCAGTCTGCGCTTCAAAATGCTGTGTTTGTCCAACAGACAGGTACCTCTAACGTAGGTGCTAAACCAGTCATTACAGACTCAATCGAAGAGATTGATATTCTATTGTTAAGGCCTCTGTTTGACTCACAACTGGGTTGGCAATTAGCCTACGATGAGCCAAATTTAAATATCGCAGACTATCCATTGGATACATCACCATGGGATATCAACGAGCAGAACGCAGATAATATCTTAGGAGTGCATAACGGTAACGCTGGATCTGCTACCATACGGATAGTTAGTAATGAAGATGAATTAGAACAACTCAACAGCAAAAATGCAGGCGATGTTCTTTATGACTGTATGGAAAGGAAAATCGGTGATTTAGGTGACGATTTTACTTCATCCGCGACACGTAAAATTCCAAACTCAACAGAGGAAATAAATGACAAAGAATCATCTCCTGCGGACGGTTCCAAAAAGAAAACTATAAATCCTAAACCAGCCAAGAGGTCAGGATTGGCCAATTTATTTAAAAGGAAACATGTTCACTCTATTTCACAACCGGCTGCACAGGACTCCGCAGAAACACACACACCAGATACCAAACATTCAGGGCGCACTCAGCCAATCCAAAATGCATGGCTTGAGGATTATTTTAGTAGATCTTTGGGTAATTATAAGAGAATAGGTTTGCCCACCCAATATTTTCTTCCGGACGAAGCCAGTGCAACAAAGTTGGAAAAGGCGACGGGTGATGAAAAGTCTGAAGCAAGAAAAGCCTTTCTCTACAGTAAAGAGAGCCTGCAAATCAGGCTACCGTTTGCGGACAATTCTATCCCCTCCATATATGCTCCTTCAATTTGGACATATTTGAGCTATAATAAATGGAGACCATTATTAAGAGAGATGTATCGATGCATTATTCCTGGAGGTTATGCATTGGGTACCGTTTATGATTTGAAAATTTCGAACACTTTTGCTTCTGCCACCGAAGATACCATGCAGGAATTTCCAAGCACCTTGGAAAGAGATAGAACATTTGACGCGATTTCACTGGAAGCGCTCAATAAAGGATTGTATATATTTCCCACTCAGCATTTATCACAAGCCTTCAAAGACGTTGGGTTTACAAATATCAAATACTCTCTTCTAAGCTTGAAATCTGGAGATTTCTTAACGGATATGGGATGCCTAAATGAGCTGTTTTCCGAGGTAATTTGGGACCTCCTCTTAAGAAAGGAGATTCCGGACCCCAATAAACCTCCAAAGGATACAGATCCAACCACTCTCATACAAAGGTATATGAGAGAGCATATGGGTAAGATTGATGAAAACGCTGGATGTTTAAGGACCCTTTTGATGGTGGCCCAAAAACCAAGAAAAATAGCGTCGGAATGAATGAACGCAATTATGTCATTTACGTATGAATTTATTTATAATGAAATTATGAGACTGAATTCTTCTTTAGGAATTCATATTTTTTTAGATGCAGATTCTTTTACCCTAGTGGGAGTTCTTCTGAAGTCCTTGTCCAACTTTTTGCCCAGTTTCTCATCTTCCTTATAGACATCTTGAATAAGCTCGTCTTCCTGCCCTCTTGAATAGTACTTAGCATCTACATGTGTAGCCAAGCAGTATTCTGTCTTCTGCAATGAATTGACAGTATCTTCATTAATTAAAACATATGAGATACCTGAACCAGGACACTGGTAGTTGACATTTAAAAGTAATCTTTCCATGATGCCTCGCAACCCCCTAGCACCGGTTCCTTCCTTCAAAGCAAATTGAGCTACCTTTAGAAGTGCTTTTTCCGTGATACATAACTTAACATCAAATTGTTGAAAGATATATTCATATTGATCCAACAGAGCATTTTTAGGCTCTCTTAAGATATGAAACAGATCATCCCTTTGTAAAGGTTCTAAAGCTGTTATTATCGGAACTCTTCCTATCAACTCTGGGATTAACCCGAATGTTACAAGATCTGCTGGAGTTACTAAATTCAAGGCGGACACTTTTTTGCCATTTTCCAATTCAATCTCTTCAATCGTGTTGCTGAATCTTAATTTCCTCATATTCTCCCTTTTGATTTCATCAGAATCTACTTCATCTGGGAATTTCAGCTTTTTTATTCTTGTGCTAACATGTTTGTCTAGGCCTACAAATGCACCCATTATCATGAATAAGATATTTGATGTATCGACAACAAAAGTTTCATCCTTCTTAGCTATTGTTTGGTTGTTCTTGGCATCAACACCACCTTTTACTGGACGCTTAACATGTATTTCTACTTTATGTCCTTCAATAATCTTCAATAAAGCTTGTTGGACTCCCTCACCTGAAACATCTTTCGTACCAATACTGGCGGCTGGTTTAGCTAGTTTATCTATCTCATCTAGCACAATAATACCTTTCTCAGCTTTAGAGACATCAAAATCCGCACCCACCAATAGTCTTTCAATACAGACTTGAACATCTTCTCCTATGTAACCAGCCTGTGTCAATTGTGTACAATCGGTAATTGCGATGGGAACATCTAGTATTCTAGCCAATGTGGTTGCTAATAAAGTCTTACCAGAGCCCGAAGGGCCAATGACGAGCACATTACTCTTACTCAATTCTAGATGATCATCGCTTTTGGAAGAGCTTTCTGCAAATTGCTTTTGCAGATTTTTTAGACCTGCTTGTGACTCACTGCTACCCGTAAAAGTTGGTTCATCCAGATCACTACTCTTGCGTTCTTCCTCTAAAATTTCACGCTGCCTTTTCAACTCGAGTTTACTTCTCTTATCATTGTTTCTCAAGTAATGATTGTACACAGCTACGCTAAGCACTTTTTTACCTGTATCTTGGCCTACGATGTATTCATCTAAGCAATCCTTCAATACTCGCGGCGATGGAATCTGCGGCACACGGGATTGGGCTAATTTTTTAGATGCTGCAGCTGTTCTACCACCAGTTGCAGTTCCATATGTCCTCGCGATAAGCCTTATGGGAACTCTTAGCATCCTGATTGCTTAATGTTTTGCTCCTTTATTCCTTGAGGTACCGTTCAAAGATCGGTTTCTGTAATTTTTCATACTGCTTCCAAATTTACGAACCTGAACGAGTGCCAATTGCTCGTTGAAAGAACATGAATGAGTCACAAACTAGTGAACTCAACCATCAGCCACATCGGTTTCCGAATTTTTATGGATGCTATCTTTTACAATCAATCCAAAAGAGACAGTCTTTCTACATCGGTTCTACACCCAATCCAGTTCGAAGACTTCGGCAACATAATGGACTATTGACCACAGGTGGAGCATATCGAACCAAAAGAGACGGAACGCGACCATGGGAAATGATTTTAATTGTTCATGGCTTTCCCTGCAAAATTGCAGCTTTGCAGTTTGAGCATGCATGGCAACATGGCTATAAAACTCACTACATTTTAGAAAAAGATAGAATTGTGAAAAGTAAGAATGGTGGAAGAAGCATTCATCACAAGCTGAGTCTAGTACGACTGTTACTAAATCATGTCTATTTTCGACATATGGATTTGACTGTCCAGTTTTTCAATGAGACTACCCAAATTATCTGGCATCAAAACAAGTTCAAAGTCGAAGATGATTTGTCGTTACAAATAAAGACCTCACCAGGTGCGCTAAGTGTACCAAACACTTCATGTATAGATAGCATAATGGCTTATGCAAATGAAAACTTAAGATTAGTGGAGGCTCTTTATACAGCTCAGGTAAATCTAGATGCGCAAATTTGTAAATCGTACAGCGAAATTTTATCTTGCGGTGAAATGCAGTGTGGCATATGCGATGCCATATTTGATTACACATCAGAAAATGAAGTATTAAAGCCATATGTAGGATTCTGCTCCTCCGAAAGTTGCAATTTTGTTGGACACTTACAATGCCTTCACCGTTATTTTTCAGATGAAGAGCAACTTCTACTGGGCAACTTGATCTTAATACCCAGGGAAGGAAGGTGTCCAGAGTGTTCAACTATGGTAAAATGGACTTCAATAGTTAGATATTCAACGATTTTGAAAGAATCATATTGTATATAGGTATATTTATGCATTGATCAGAAAATGATTTCCCAGTCTTGACTGAGATTTATTAGAGGGGTAAAAATAACTGCTTCTCTAGAGTTCATTTTTGTTACTACTCCCACATGACTATTCGTACCTTGCTTAATTGTTACGGTATTTTTGATATTACATCCATTTTTGCCAAGCGCAATGGTGATTTTTTCAATATTCGTATTGCCGGTATGGCCATCGCTTGAAGGAATATGTATTGGAATGCCCTTCATGATTTTACAGTCATTAAGCGACAGAGCAGTTTTCAAGTACTCGCCTCTTTCAAATGCAAAAGTCTCACCATCGTCTATATAGACTTCTCCATAGGCTGCGCCATGCTCATCAGGTGCAAATGTCAATGTATAGGGATCATTACGAAGCAGTTTAGAAGATCTTCTATATTTGTCTTTTTTGATAATGACATGCCCACCTTCTAAGAGGATAGGGATTTTGTTTAAATCGGCCATTATCGTTTTCCGTTGAACCTTTCTTCCCTTGATGGTAAAAGATTCAAAATTATAATAGTCATAATATATTCCTGGCGTGACCATCATTTCAATCTCAGATTTGCCGCTTTGAACAATGGGTTTGATCAATAAGCCAGAGTCGCCCATATAGAACTGGTCGTCAATGGAATAAACTTCCTCGTATCGCTGCTTCTCATAAAACATTGGTTTCATGATAGGAGAACCATCAATACTTGATTTATGGAATGCCGAGTATAATGTTGGTAATAACGAGTATCTTAATTGAATAGCATCACGTACAGCCGACTTAACTGGCTCCCGCAGTAAATATGGCTCTCTTCTCTTTGTATCGATATGTGCATGCGCTCTAAAAAATGGATACCACAATCCAGCTTGATACCAACGCACAATCAACTCTTCCTCAGGATCTCCTGCAAACCCTGCAATATCAGCTCCAATGAAAGGCATACCAACAATATTATTGGTTAAACACATTGGGATGGAGATTTTGAGATAATCCCAGTTAGCTACATTATCGCCAGTCCAAGTTGCGGCAGTTCTTTGAGAGCCTGCGAAAAAAGACCTTGTGAGTATAAAAGGTCTGAGATCTTCATGCGACCGTATTTTCTTCATTGAATTATAAGTAGATTCATGCACGGTCAATCCATATATGTTATGCACAGACCTCTCTTCATATCCACCATGATGAATCAAATCCTTTGGCGCGGTAGTTTCGGGCCCACTGAAAATAGATGGTTCGTTCATGTCATTCCAAATATGTAAATTTGTTAGACCTTTTACAAACCGTCTAAGAAACTCGTACCACAGTCTTTGACCAGTTTGTCCAAATGTATCGATCCATATTGATTGTCCGGGCCAACAATGACCAAAAAACGTCGTCCCTCTGCAATCCTTAACTTCAACGTCTTTGTTGATAATTTCTCGGCTAATCTCGTATCCAGTCTTTAGATGAGGGTCTATCAGTACAACTAATTGTCTACCTAATCTCCGTAACTTCCTCAATAATCGATCAGGTTTAGGAAATGAATTTGGCTTCCATGTAAAGAATTTCTTATCATCAGCATACTCCAAATCCAGCCATATGTAATCATATGGAACATGTGCACGATCCATCTCTGCATCAACGTTCAAGATGTCGGACTCGTCATTATAATTCCACCTACACTGATGGTATCCAATTGAAGATATTGGCGGCAGTGTTGGTCTCCCCGTTAGAGCAGTGTATTTTTCAGTAATTTCCGCAGGAGTTCTGCCAAAAAACAGAACAACGTCTATTACACCAGATTCAGACATCCAATGAGTTTTTGCATCTGCTCCGCCATAATTTATGTCAACCCATGTATCAGCTGCATTAACCCAAAACAACCCTGAGCTTGATTCGGGACTGCCCGCGATCATGAAGGGTATTGCACCGTACATGGGCATTGTCGATCCGACATTATATTCAAACACATCGACATTGAATAGACGGTAGGGTTCTCCATTAGTTGTATCTCTTAATTTTAGTGATTCAGCATGCTCGGGTATTCCGTATAAATATTGAAAATTCTTGAAAGTGAAGTCCAATGCAACTGATTCTGGACCAAATGGTATTGAATCTGAACGCGAGTATTCAAAGTTATCTTTAAACATGTTGAAGCTTGTTTCTTCTGGAAGAAGGTTGCGGAAGTTATCTTCTTTGGATCTCAGATGTTCCACATTCAAAAATGAGCGCTCGTTTATGACCATTGACAGTTTCCCTTTATAATATATTTTCAAATTGAATGATTTAACAGAAAGCACAATTTTTAGGCTTTTGTCTTTATTCTCAATGCTAATTTGATCAGAATTGAACCATGAATTGGTTTTGACGGTCGCTTCCCCCTTGAAGGTAGACGCATCCTGAGAAAAGGCCCATTCGCTCACACCATTGTAACGCATTTGAGAGAGTGTGGTCGGAATGCTAGCACTATGCTCCCTTACTTCATCAATAGTAAATCTCACAGATGAACTGTTAGGCAGAAAGCTCAAAGTGAACGGTAGATTAACAGATATATCATCACCGTCCAACCTGGGAATTGTTTTGATAATTGCTGCCCGGAAAACATTTCCTGTTATATTATATTCAACACTATTTTTATCAATAGAATAGTAACTGTTACCAGATATTTGGACGTTTCTTGCGTATTCTCGATTTCTGTGACAAAATCCAGACTGTACGCAAGTCTTAAGAAGATAATCGGTAAACGCAGTTACTGCCTGTAATTGAAGTATGGAAACTTGCCAAAAGAGTAACCAAGTGCTCACAAGCATTATACTTGAAACCTGCTTTTGTTATTCGTATAGTTATGTTTCAGCTTCCCTAAAATGTCATGTACAATAATTAGAAGTGAAAGATCAGAGAGAAACTGGGGAGTATTGTGATCACTATACACGAAGAGTGTCGCGCTGACACCAATGACAGGTATTTAGTGACGGTAATTCAAGAAAAAGACAAATATTTGAAATATTGAAGAGAAATATTCGCATTCGGAATTATTTCCACAGGTAACTTCAGCTTAAGAAACAGCTGCAGATACAGTTGAAAATAGGAACAAAAATTCGAAGTGGCATTTACATTGTGGAAACCATGAACATGTTTCTTCAAGATTAAAACTATATATACAAGAACCGTTATTTTGTTTACACCAATTATGATTAGTTTTTATCATAGATACAACTTGAGTTTACGAATATCTTTTCCTGATCCTATAGAGTAGAATCTTTGAAGAGAAATTAGTCATATAATTGGAATATGAATACCGATACGTCTAATAAACTAAATGCTAATACACGCTCAAGCTCATGTGTGCAAAGTCCTGATCAGTTTCCCCCCTCACCATCACATGACAGACCTGCCAATGTCATCCATTCCAAAATTTCATTAGATTCGCCGGTGTCTGTACCTCCTCCACCTCCACCAACGCGTGCTAATTCAACGCCTATAAACTCCGCTACATTTCAAATATTGAATAGCGGCGTTTCGTATGTTGCTCCATTTTTCATTCCTCGTATTATACCAGAGTTTAGATCAGCCAGTGTACTACCCATACGCGCGACTTTGGCAAGAAAGAGTGGAATCAGAGGGACTCTGAAATCTTTTACAGGACCGGCGCAATATCAACCCTACCAAACACTGGTTACAGAACCCATTAATTCCGCCTCATCTTCGAGTAGTACACTGAATGTAACTCCTAATGATAAACCAATAGGGGAATTGCTAAAAACTGCGAGGTACGTTGATGATCAAAACAGGAAAAATATTGGCGAACATGAGAAGGATGCTGCAATTGCTTTATTGGTTCTTAAGAAGTGCAGCACAAATGTTTCAGATATGGCAAGTTACTGGTCAGATGTCGGGAGAATTCCTTTGTGCGATTTTATCGTTGCCCAAAGAAAGTGTCAAACCATGTTAGATAACATTGAGGTATTGAAGGATATCAAAATACAAGCTCGCGAGCAGACAGCTGTAGATGAAATCACAAACGATGTTGAAAAATGCAAAAGTACAAGGGAGAAAAATGTGACTTTTTACAGAGAAAGATCTAAAGCGCTATCTTCTAGGTCTTCATCCATAGTCTCAATAATTAATGTTAGCAAGAAAGGCAATGTGAAGAAGGCACGTAGTTCCAGTAGCTCTTCAGAGAGAACTTTGACTAGATCTCCATTATCATCCGAGGCTGCTTCACCTCCTCCTTTACCCTTCCCTCCTCCACCGCGTCCGCCAACTCCGTCGTCATCTAATGGAGTTGAGAGAAAGAGCCTTAACATATTTGTTGGTGCAACATTATCCAATCAAGGCAAAAAATATCAAGGTAAAGTGGGTAAAACTTCAAAGTCCGGGAAAAATAGGAACACGCACATGAGATGTTTGCATTGCTCTGCAACAGATACACCAGAATGGAGAAAAGGGCCTGTGGGCCCTACCACTCTCTGTAATGCCTGCGGACTGTTTTATAAGAAACTAATCAGAAAGTTTGGAGAGGATACCGCCGACGTAATTATGAAGGCAAGGCAGATAGAAGATCCTCACGATAGGAAAGTCCCAAAGGGCGTAAACTCTTGAAGAAAATTGCTGTAATTTATTCCAATTCACACATATTTGTATTTCATATTGATGTGCAATATATTGTTCCTTACGTAGTTTAAGTAATGAGAAGATGATCCTATACCTCTATCACGTTGAATTATTAAAAGATAGCTCCTTCATTTACGAACAATCTTGTTTCATGTTTCCTACACCAAGTAACAATCTTTTTTGCGCTTTTGTAGACAACATTTTTGTCATCAACACCGTTGTTGCAAATTACGTACAGTTCAAATTTTGGAGTGATCCAAGCTAAACCGAGCATAACAGTTTTTTCTTCCTGAAGCATGGTACCTGAATTTGCTTCTTCAAATGGTTCTAATGGGGCCTCCCATTGTATGAAGTTCAGAGTTGATTTATTGAATGAGTTTCCATCATCATGTACAACAGAGTTATGGATTTGCTGGTAATATGTCATCAATTTCTTTTCGTATTCCAAGGCTTGTGCGGGGTAAGCCTCTCCTTCATTATTAAAGTTAGCAGCTGGCAACTCAGGCATAACGTACTGTACATGCTTTTTCGATTTATAAATAAAATGATGGATTAACGGTGCCGGGATATCACTAACTTTGATTCCACGAGCGTGATAAATTTTATCCAGAAGTCCGTTTGATTGAATGTTTTTGGTCAGTTTATCGCCTAAAGCTTTTAGATTAAAGAAAACATCCTTTTGGGCGCTTATTAAAACGAGAACTGGTTTCTTGTCTTTCTTCGCATCATCCTGTGATACGTTATCTGAACGTGGTAAAAATTTGATGTAACAGTACAAAAAACCATTTGAGTTAAACTTGGGGAAACAAATAGGCACCCATAACTCTTGCGTATCATCAAGATTTTTGAATTGATGAAAGATGAGACAGAACAGTAAATGTAGATCAGTAGTATGTAAAGTATGACCTCTTGGTCGTAGGACGGAACATAACTTATTATTTGGAGCAACAATTAGTCCATACAATAATGTACCTCTTGGCAAATCTGAGTCCTTTAACAATTGCTGTAACATCGAGTCGTGAAGTTGTGCTCTATAAGATTTTCGGAGAGTTAGGCATTGTAATGCCCCCAGCAAAACATCTGGATAAAATTTGTCACAGATTAAAGAACAAATTTCATCTAGATTTTCAAAATCTGTTGATTCTAAAAAATTTCTCAAATCAAAGTTTTCCCTCTTATTAAAAACTCTTAGAACTTGTCTTTGACTTAATGAAGATAGTAGATAAGAATGCAAAAAATCCAACTGATTTATTAGCTCATTGGAAGTTTCACCTCTAGTTGAATATGCCATTAATATAATCGGAGACCTATTCAAAAAGGTAAATTTCTGTCTTGAGCCCGAGGATGATATTGTTTTAATATCTGAGGAATTTTTTAACTGGAAATAGTTAATAATAGTATGTATTATTCCCATATATGACGTAACTTGTTCATCTTTCCCATGCATATAATATATCGGTTTACCCGCTGAGGTTAAAATGAAGAAATTTTTATCCCACGATGAAAGACTATCATCTTTCGAACGTTCATCTTTTGAGAAAACAGTAGGTATATCCGTACTTACAAATGGATGTTTCCATTTTCTCGACCCTCTAATGGAAGGACCATTGGAATATATGCTTTGAGACAATGTTTCTAGTAGAGCATCATTCTCTTCAGAAATATGTCCGTCGAGATCGTTTCCATTTTCATATTCCGAAACATTGATTGGATGTGTAGGTTCGTTAAAAATCGAATTAGGGGTAGCACTGCCAGTCTTTGTTCTAACAGATATGAAAGAGTTAGTTGGCGATAGTGAAGGCTGAAAGAGAGTTTGATCTAGATTTATTGACGTCGTTGGTTCAGGTATTACATTTGTGA
The DNA here is from genome assembly GCA_900186055.1 of Torulaspora microellipsoides. Taxonomy (NCBI): domain Eukaryota; kingdom Fungi; phylum Ascomycota; class Saccharomycetes; order Saccharomycetales; family Saccharomycetaceae; genus Torulaspora; species Torulaspora microellipsoides. The sequence continues at coordinate 420,458 of FYBL01000008.1, read as the reverse complement.
GGGGTAAAAATGAAGTGCTACCGGCATTAAGATGAGCTGTACTGAGAGCTGTAACCCCTTTAGGTGGCAGATTGTGTTCATTCAAAGGCTTTGATTGCGTTTTATCAATTATTGAATCATCAATATACTGCTCATCGATATTCTCCATAGGGAAAAGTATTGGGTTGCTGTAGTCATCACGGGGAAGCCGTTAATCTGATTGTTTACGTGAAGTTGTAAAAACATTATCCTGATATCTTTCTTTTGCCGCCTAGTACCCGATAAGGCGGGTAAGACATGAAACTTCCTCATTATTAACGTTATCTCCCTCTTCACTAGTTGAGAATTGATCATATCATATGTTTCAGAATACTTAAACTAAAGAATAATAAAGATAGGAATATAACATAAAATAAATTAGGTAGAACAAGGGCTTTCATTCCTCTTTTTCCTTTTCGAAAGAAGAAGATAAAGAAAAAAAGACGAAACCACTATAGATATGCAAAAGTTTAGCGTGCATCATAAAGGCAAAACTGACGCTCTCAGCGTAGAGTGCAGTAAGTAGTAGTACTCTGGCAAGAGCATAAGCAGCAGTCAATTATCTTATCATATCATCTTTCATGCTTTTTCATTTTGATTTGATTATTTCTTTTTATCGAACTTTGGATAGTATTTCACTGAAAGTATGGTATCCAAAGCTAAGAGTGCGGTCGCAGCGCCGACAGTAGTCAAGACAATACCATCGGACTTGTATTTGAGGTATCTAGCATCGTATTTCGCGTATCCAGTCAATAAAGCAGTAACAAAGCCAGAACCTAGAAGGACGTTCAACAAGATAACTGGATTTTGAACTTCAGTAATAGCTTTACAACTCAAGGACCGTGAAGTGGTCAAGGTAGATGACGTTGCTTGACGCACATAATTTGCTGTATTTGTTATAGCCGCAGAAAAAAACGCACCTAACTCCCTCACTTTTCCAACCACGACATGTTCAAATTTGTGTAGCTCCTTCTTGTAACTTTCATCATCCTTTTTCAACTCCTCTGCAGCTTTCTTTGCTTCATCAGCAGCTTTTTCAGCATGTTTTTCAAATTTAGAACTGTGATCAACGTGAGGTCTTTCAACAAAAACATATTTGTGCAAATGTAAGCAAAACAGTTAGTAAAAGATCTCTATCCGTATACAACATCGTAAAAGGTAACATAGGACAACATACTCAGACATTGCTTTTCAAAAATATTTTAGTCCGCTGTAATATGTATATATAAACACAGACTAAGATAGTGAGTGAATCGATAGAAAAGTAAGAGTTACAAGATCGTCAAACGTAACATATACAACTCAACTTCAAAAGATCAAGAAGGAATGAGAGAAAACCTCTGTTATTTAAGTAATACCAACTAGAAGTCTCTTACCCCTTCCAGTTCTCCTCTTTTGAAAAACCCATCGACACCACTTTTCATCACTACTTGGGTTTCTTTTCCTCAAAATAATGCGATATGAAGCAAGTTGACTCCCCTTTTTTTTTTGGTGTTCTTCATTCGATCGTAATGCGTATTTTGTTATCACAAAAACCGGCAATGTTCCTATCGCAAGCATTGTCCGGGGAAGAAATACAGCGATCGAATGAAGTTTACGGTATAACATGAGGTTCATTGTCTACACACAACACTTGCAGCAAGCGTACGTTTCCGTTAAGATCAAGATGTATAGTGATTGGATACGTACTTATTGATCGCGGTCTTTCGGTTAGCTTGTTTGAAGACATTGCTTTGATCCATTCCGATAGGATAACGTAGTGGCTACCTTGCGTTGAAAGCCTGGAACGTTCGGGCTTAACCTCGCATTTGCAAATATATATTTTTTTCTTGACTGTTTACCAAGGTGTATGGGTGCGGTAATTATTTGAGTATACCTCCGTACACCCCGGAAATAACGAGAAATCTGAAACTGTTTAGTTGCACGAAAGAAAAGGTCGCAAACTTTTGCAGATTGGCGGTCAAGGCTTTCTCGTTCACAGTGATATACTTGAAAAATTCGAACTGTTTGTAATATGGCAGGATAGCGTAAGCAGAGCGTACTAAAATATAGCCTCAAATATTAACTTTGAAGAAGTTTGGTCTGTAAGTATAACAGTACTGTGTTCTTATATTGTCGATTGAAAGTTACCTAACATCAACTTTCCGTGATCCATTCCGACAACTTATTAAATAACATTTGAAATGTCTGCACCAGAACAAGCTCAAGCTCAACAAGGTCCACCAAAGAGAGGTGGTTTCGGTGGTAGAAACAGAGGCCGTGGAGGTAGAAGAGGCGGTGGTAGAAACGTTGAAGAGAAAGGATGGGTTCCAGTTACCAAGCTAGGTAGATTAGTCAAGGCTGGTAAGATTACCACCATTGAAGAAATCTTCTTGCACTCTTTACCAGTTAAGGAGTTCCAAATCATTGACACTTTGTTGCCAAACTTGTCTGATGAAGTTATGAACATCAAGCCAGTTCAAAAGCAAACCAGAGCCGGTCAAAGAACCAGATTTAAGGCTGTCGTTGTCGTTGGTGATTCCAACGGTCACGTTGGTTTGGGTATCAAGACTGCCAAGGAAGTTGCTGGCGCAATCAGAGCCGGTATCATCATTGCCAAATTATCTGTCATTCCAATCAGAAGAGGTTACTGGGGTAACAACTTGGGTCAACCTCATTCTTTGGCCACTAAGACTTCTGGTAAGTGTGGTTCCGTCACCGTCAGATTGATTCCAGCTCCAAGAGGTTCTGGTATTGTTGCCTCTCCAGCCGTCAAGAAGTTGCTACAATTGGCCGGTTTGGAAGATGTCTACACTCAATCTAATGGTTCTACCAGAACTTTGGAAAACACTTTGAAAGCCGCTTTCGTTGCCATCGGTAACACTTACGGTTTCTTGACTCCAAACTTGTGGGCTGAACATGCTTTGCCATTGTCCCCAATGGATGTATACGCTGATGAAGCTGCCATCCAAAAGAAGAGATTTTAAGTGCAACTAACCAAATAACATCTTAATTTGTATAGTTTTATTTACGGTTTAAAGGTATTTTTCAATCTTCATTTCTTAATGAATGTAATTAACAAGGCATTGTCACTCTTATTTCTGTCAAATCCTTTTGACATTTCAAATTGAGTTTAATTGCATATCAAGTAAATCATTTCACGTATGGTAATGAACGTTAATGCAATATATTTGCTTTTTATGTGCGAATTATGTGAACTGTTGAATTTAATACATCAAGAAATTAAACAACAACAACCATTTATGCAAATGGTTTTCGTTATTTTCCCTCGCAAGAATCAAACTAGTGGACCTTTTACCTTACTAGCTTTGTTTTTCTTTTTTCTTTTTTTTATTTTATTTCTTAAAACAGAATGAATAATAAATATAACAAACTTAAGGCATATAATATAGTACAATGACAAAAATAATCAATCCGTCGGTTAAAACGGATTCGTATCTTAGGACCATTTTTTAAAGCTCAGCTCAGCTCATATCCGTATCATTGTCTGGTTGTTGAGAGTTGGTTGGGGCATAAACAGATTGCAAACTATTTTGAACCGGGGCTGGCTCGATATTCGAACCTGCTGGCAAAGCAAACATTCTCTGACTGGTTGTAAAGTTTTCGCTACCATTAGCTCCATTGTTCTGATTTAAGCCGGTCTCGGAAGAACTGTTGACCGTTGCACCCTTTCTTGGAGGTAACTGCCTTCCCTCTGGATGTCTATATAAACAACTAATGTTTTTGCATTCAATGCCAAACTTACAATCTTCATTTATTGGATGACCAAACAAACAATCTATCCTGGTACAGTTAGCACCAGCACGACACATCACATGGGAGCGAGCATGTCTATATTTACAGCGTTTATTAGTGCAATGTGTACCAAATTTACACTGTTCCAACGACTTTTCCGCAGGACGCGAAGTTCCACCTGCTGTACCTGTAGGAACAATAGGTTTCTTGTGACCCATTGGAGCTATTTGTCTTATTTTAGATAAGGACGAATGCGCGCGTGTACATTGAGGATCGGTACATGTTAGGTTGTTTGCACACCACATTAAATCCAAAACTTTGGCATCTTCATTTGCAGGAGTTGGGTGACCAAAAGGACACATTGGATTGGAGCACAGTGCACCAAATTTACAAAGAACAATACCAGTTTGAACCGGCTTCGTTCTTGCAGCTAGCATAGCAGCCTTTCTTTGCTGGAACTCTTCACGGGTTTTTTCGATCTCTCTCATCAGATCCTCATCTTCATTGGGGTGTAAATATTCACAGGTACCAGGTGGCTTTGGACAATTTGGGTAGTCGTTGCAAACCTTTGTTGGATGGGCGTGTGGACACGATCTGCCAAGTGGGCAGCGAGGGAACAACTTACAGCGTCCCTCTTTCCTTTGATGTACCAAATTCACGTTACCACCTTCCTCGTTGATTCCAAGAGCTTTCGCAAGTGGATTGAATCTTGCATTATGACTACGGTTATTACCGCGAGTAGCACCTCGAGACGCACCTCTTCCGCCGCGACCGCCTCCACGATATTTACCAACCGCTCCGACATGTTGTGTGAATTGCGGCTGATAACCGGTTGTATTTAACTTGGGAGCTTCGGGAAATTGCGGTAACTGTGCTGGAACAATACCACTAAATGCTGAAACAGGTTCCGCTTGAACCTGTCCAAGATTGGATTCCGCATTGGGCTGAGGTTGTTGTAATTGCTGAACAGGGGCTGTAGAATTTATATTGTTGTTATTGCCGTTATTCACACCTCTTATCTTGCCAACTATACTTTCCACTGTCTCGCCTTGTTGCAAAGCTTCCAAGGCAAAAAAGGCTGTTTGAACCACATCAGTTAGCGATTCGGGAGATACGGAATCAAATAGAGAAGATAACTCTTGAACGACGGTTTCAACGGTACCACCATTTACCATCAGCAAAACGATATATTCAGCGACATATTTGATATCTTCATGGAAGTTTTCCAAAGTGCTCAGTTTTTCGGCTACAATAACCTTCAAGTTTTCAGTGTACTGTTCTTGGGACATGATGCTTTATCTTAACGCTCTAGCGATGATTCGTTGTTCCAAATGTCTTCTGTGGACGATATGATGACAAACGTTTCTCTTTGCCATCGAAGTTCTCGTTATATACAAAAAGCTTCCAAAATAAAAAGAAAAGCCAACAAGATCATGCTATACGTCAACTTTCTGGAAAATATTGTCCGGCCGTGCCAGCTCGTATACTCGGACATTTGTCGATAATATGCAGTAATACTGGAGTTCCAATATTAACCATGCAGACCTTCGCGTGAATTGCAAGTCCTTCTTGGATTGGATGGCTATGTGTCTTACAGTTGGGGATGCTGGAAGGGTTTGACGAGCACGTTTTATAGGTAGGTTTTATTTTACATATGTTTATTTAATTTGAATAGAAGTGGGCTAACTACTTGTCATGTTTATCTTTTTTGCTCTTCTTTTTATGCTTCTCATCTCTTATATCACCTGTTGCCTTCCTCATGAAGATTCTTTCTAATGACAATTTCACATCTCCTTTTTGGAAGTTATTCAAATCATAGTACGCCGGTGCCAGATCTATCAACCATTCGGGTCTCACGGACGTAACTGTTCTAATGTAATTTTTTGTTGTCAATACAAATTCATTGTAGATGACCCATTCAGCATCATGCCCTAATACTGTGCTTGGATGTATCAAGACATCCTGGTTATCCTTCACAGTGATGTATCCTTTACCACCAGATCTTTTTTTAGCTACTTGCATAAAAAAACCAGAAGCCAGAGCTTTTCTTATATTATCAAAATACTTTGGACTTTCAAAATCTGTGGTATTTAGCTCTAAATTATAACGGGTCATTAGCCTTTCCAATTGCGAACGAATGTTGTCTGCTGACGCCAGAGACCTATAGTTTAAATAATGGTCACGACACCATTGATGAATACCGTATTCATATGCCTCGTCGGACTTGAAACCGTGGTAAACGTTCAGGAGCGTAATATGGTCACCATCTGGATGTGCAAAAACACTCTTAGCATCATCTGAACGTTTTTTATCCTTGGATGGACGGACAAACACGTTAGGAACGGATAACATCGCAACAATTGACAGTATTTCTTCAGAACAATGAAATTCGAATGCCCCAATAAGCATTACTGCTAGCATAGGATCCAAAGGGAATTGAGAAGCCAGCCGACCTAGAGCAGTTAAATTCCCCTCGTCATCTAAACATGCCAAATAATTCAATTCTTCCAGGGCTCTCATCATTGTTTCAGGGGCAGGTGGGTCCATAAAATCGAAATGAACCAAATCATCAATGCCCAGTTTCTTTAATTCAAGCACTGTAGATGATAAGTTTGAGCGCAAAATTTCAGGATAGCTTTGCTCAATCAATTCTTTCTTGAAAGCCTCCTCCGTGTATAATCTGAAGCATTTACCGGGTCTTGTACGACCGGCACGGCCTGCTCTTTGTTGAGCGGAAGCCTTGGAAATTGGAGATACCAATAAAGATTCCACTCTTATTCTCGGATTATAAACTTTCTGTTTAGAGAAGCCAGGATCGACAACGTAAACAACACCATCGATGGTCAAAGATGTCTCGGCGATATTCGTCGCAATGACAATTTTTCTACCTGGTCTTCCATTATGTGACTCTGGAGCAGGCTCAAAAATTCGTTGTTGAAGATGTGGAGGCAAAGAACCATACAAAGGATAAACAGATAAAGGTCCAGAACCTTCTTCTCTAACCAGTTGATCACCTTCCAAAGATATTTTTCTAACAGCATCCTCAATTTCATCCTCACCAGTAAGGAACAATAGTATATCACCAGCTTCTTCTGTTGCATGAATTTGCAGAACGGTACGAATGGCAGAGTCAAGATAATCTCTTTGAAATTCAGGAGTATAGTAAATCTCTACTGGAAATGTTCGACCCGGAACAGCAAGCAATGGAGCATTGAGGAAATATTTTTGGAATTTTTCAGCATCTAATGTAGCAGACATGATGATTATCTTTAGATCGGGCCTTCTAACCACCACTTGTTTCAATAAACCCATCAATATATCCGTTGCTAAGGTACGCTCATGCGCTTCATCTAATATGATGCATGAATAACGTTTCAAATCATGGTCCTCCATAGCTTCTCGTAATAACATACCATCAGTCATATATTTCAAGATGGTCTTATTAGATGTCTTATTTTCAAATCTGATGGCATAACCCACTTCTTCACCCAGCTTAACATCCATTTCATGCGCTACTCTTTCAGCAACTGACATTGCCGCAACACGACGTGGTTGTGTACATGCAATCTGAGTATTTTCCAAATGTGGCATTTCATCGAACAAAACAAACTGTGGGATTTGAGTCGTCTTACCAGAACCGGTCTCACCAACAAAAACCATAATCTGGTTATTTTGGTATATCCTCAAGAATTCATCTCTTTGAGCATGTACAGGTAACTCACGCCTAATCTTTAAAATATCAAAATACTTTGGTGTGAAATCGCGGCCAGTGAAAGGGTTTACAGCGGCTTGTTCTAATTTCGCAGCTTGCTCTGCTGTTGTTTTATGGCGAATCAATCCACGGAACTCGCCTGCGTCGTGATGTTCTAGTGGCTCCTCTGCAGGTGGCGGATGCGTTTTCATCAGTTCTTCAGCTATTTCCGCAGCTTGCTCGGGAATGGAAGTCTCCACCGGATCATATCGTTCACCCTTTTCAGACAATCTTCTCTTGGAGCCCATTGGAATGCTTTTACTTGAAGTATATCTTATATGTTTGCGAGATGCCATAGAAACCTCCCGTCGATGAGTTCATGCATGTTTATGTACTGGCTCGAATGCCATCGCATCGCTCTTTCCGGTCAACCAAGGTTTGAAAATTTTCCGGCCGGGTGACTACAAAAAGAAAATATAGATGCGTCACATATTAATCGATATGAAAATATTAATACGTGACGTTGGACATGAATACGATAGAAAAGCTATTGAAACTTCTTAACGTTTTATGAGAAAAATAATGCATGCTAAATCATAATATCCAATTTATTTTCAAGCATAAGACAAAAAATTTCATTTATATCATTGGTTCTCATACGTCCGGGTAATGAACCGCGCTCGTTTACATGTTTAGGGAATATCGACACCATTGCTTAAAACTATCATCCTGTCCAAGGAACACCAAGTTCTCTGTTAAGTGAGACAAGGAATACTATTGCAAGCATGAGTAATAGACAAGCCTTGTATTATGCATTTTGCCTGGGATCTTCAGCAAAGGAAGTGTTGAAGGGGTCTTGCTCAGTTGCTAAGGAATCATTGGGTCAATGGGTAAACACCTCGACCCTTACAAGGCCCATTTTGATGCAATATCAATGGTATTACGATCCAGAATGGGAAAGAGCTAAGAACTTATCTCAGGAAATTAAGAGCAAGAATCATACTCCCCAAAGGAAACAGAAAAAAAAGACAGGTGTTAGACATTATTCAACTTCGTCAAAGGGTAAACCTGAAGAAGAAGTATGTAATTGACACAATATGTTTGCTAGCATATAGCTTTTAATCAATCATACTCGATGCGATATAATTATTTTTGACTAACACCTTTTTGTGATGATAATAATAGCATAGTGATAGTAATCACATTCAGAGCGGGGGAACAGAAAAAAAGAAACAAGAACTGCAGAGTTCGCAAGTACCATCATCGCGTATGTCTCGATTATTCCATTATGGATCGCTAGCAGCAGGGGTTGGTATAAGTGCCGCTACTGATGGTCTCACGCAAGTAGCCAAAGGCAACTCTCCATCTTGGAAATCGTTGATATATTCTAATTCGAATATTGACAGAATTGCAAAGAAATTTTCACAAATGCGGGGTGCGGCCTTAAAAATAGGCCAAATGATGTCATTTCAAGATGACAAAGTGTTACCAAAGGAACTGTACCAAATTTTATCTCGTGTGCAAAACAGCGCCCATTATATGCCTCAACGACAGCTTGATAAGGTGATGCAACGCGAATTAGGGGCTGACTGGCAATCAAAATTCTCATCTTTCGATAGAATACCCATTGCAGCCGCAAGCATTGGTCAAGTCCATAATGCTGTTTTAACTAGCGGAGAGAAAGTTGTCGTTAAAATCCAGTATCCGGGTGTAAAGGATTCCATTGATTCTGACTTGAACAATTTATTGATGCTACTTGCGGCATCACGCCTATTGCCAAGGGGCTTGTTTTTGGATAAGACGGTTGCGAATGCTAGAACGGAGTTGAAATGGGAATGTGATTATGTTAGAGAGTCGCAAGCTTTGCAAAAGTTTGAAAAATTACTGAAAGATGATCCCATCTTTGTGATTCCTCACGTACATTCCGAACTGACCACTACAAACATAATTACTATGACTCGCATGGAGGGTACTGAAATAATGAAGTTACCAGCTAATACCTCACAGAAGGTCAAGGATTTCATATCCGAAAATATTATGCGACTATGTCTAGAGGAAATTGCTACTTTCCAGTTTATGCAAACAGATCCTAATTGGGCAAACTTTCTGTATAATGAGAAGACAGGAAAGATTGAATTGTTAGACTTTGGAGCTTCTAGACCATACACAGCTGATTTTATTCGTAAGTATAGAAAACTGCTATCTTTTTCTACACAAAATAATCGTGAGGGCGTTCGTAAGATGTCAGAAGAGTTGGGATATCTAACAGGTCTAGAATCGCAAAGTATGGTTGATGCTCATGTAAATAGTGTAATGACCCTTGGCGAGCCCTTTTCAGGTTCCATTGATAAGCCATTCAGTTTCAAGGACCAAACGGTTTCAGATAGAATTAGGTCCAACATTGGTTTGATGTTGAATGAGAGATTATGTCCACCTCCTGAAGAAACCTATTCCTTGCATAGAAAGTTTAGTGGAATATTTTTGTTATGTGCTAGAATGGGGGCATCTGTACATTGTGCGAAACTTTTTAATGATATTTTTCTCTTGAAAGACTAGAGCAACAATATATATCATTGTTCCATCCGAGACTAAATGGGTGAAATGTATGTATAAAGTATTTTGAGTATTTCAAATATATATTCATTTTTTACTTTTCATTTTGTAACTTCTTGGAGGCAAAACATAAAATCTTCTGACAAATGCTGAGAAGAAACCACGCCAATCAAGTGAACAAAAGATTGTCATGCCATGCTACTATATGTGACCGTACTTTATAGGGTAAAATATATCACGTTAACTTTCCAAATGTCACTGTTTTTAGTTAAAAAGGATATAAGTTCAGTCGAAATTTTATAAAAAAATTAAAAATGAGACGGACAGGAATTGAACCTGCAACCCTTCGATTGCAATTCCTTGGAATTTCCAGTATTTAATTGGAGTCGAAAGCTCTACCATTGAGCCACCGCTTCATCACTTTATTAATATATTTTGTATCTCAAACCGAGATACTAGAGTTATAGCTTAGGTATAATTCTACCAAGGTGCAACCTTAAGATAATTAAATGAACCACCAAGAAACTAGTGATTATTGCTACGTCGGCAACTGCACCTCAAAACGTGAACATGGACCATGCTTCAACGAAACACCTGAAACGTATAAATGCATGAACAATTAGCTTGATCCAAGATTCTGCGATTTCGCCCTTTAGTTAGATTCAGATCTTATATAGAACATAAAAGATAAGAAACATCCCGTGATTAAGCTTGATAACTAACTTTAAACAACTTACTTCCCTGAAACCGTCAGGATTGTTAAAGTATTCTGGAATTACTATAGAACGTAATACAAAGAATATGTTAAATTTACGACAAAAAAATAAAAACTCTGTTTGATAGTGGATCACCCAAGTTATTCTTCCGAAGGGGTATCTTAGATCTTCTAAAACTTGCAGTCTACGATACTCCACAGTTTGTTCAAAGGATTTATATCCGCCGAATCCGCCTCTACATCCGAAGCAACCACTCTCCAATTGGAAGTCGCCGACTTGCAAATCGCCATAGCCGCATATGTACTTGATAAGATGGACTATCAACTGTTGATCGGAAATTCAATCTTACGTTGCTACCGGAAAAACTCCTGTGCACAATCCTGAATATCAAAGATCATCATCCAGAAAACATCAACAGTGTTAAAACGAAATCCGCTGGTAATCGTGGTAACTACTGAACTAAATCCATGTCCTTTGCCCCCACAACTCCTGACGCAATTGACCCGCTTACAACTCCCGAGAATTCATGTAGTAGTAATAGTTCATTTACGTAATTCCAGATACCTGAAGAAGCGACCATCCTAGACGAGGATGAAAGATACTTCAACGTTGTCTCCACCATCCAGAACGTGGAGCCTGAAGCTACTAGTCACAGCAACAGGGAAACGTTCTCCACGTTACCGATCTGATTACAACAGAAGTATCTTTCATACATACCATAACGCCAGAAACACCTAGTCCCATTAACCCAACTAATTGGAAAACCGACTATATCTCTGACCCACTATGTAGTGTTGCTCTGATTTATGGTGTTTTGCGGGGACTACTAAGCTGTCGTGGTAGTAGAGCTTTGTAATTTTGGCCAGTAGTAAATTGGGGCAATTTTCCCAAATGTTACTGTAACACCAAAATGACCTCGAAAAAGGGTATGATCATGATATAGCATCATGACTGAGTTCTGGTGATTTGAGTGGACTACTAAACGGTCTTGGTAGTATAATATGCCATCAGATATCGAATAATTTGTTCGGAACGTTTCTGATAATAGAAACCTCTTCTGAAGGCGTCTCTGGTTAACCAATAAGTTGCTCTGCTGCCAAATGGAATCAGGACGGGAAAACTGCATAGTGCGGCTTTCAATTTCGCAATTGCTTTGTCTTGTTCGTTGGTCCATGGGCTTTTGTCATGAATGAACAGCTGAATCGGTTGGGCTATCTTCGAGCAGTCTGGGATGAAAATTCTATAGTAATTTATCATTCCTAGAAATCTTTGTGCTTGCTTTACTGTTTTCGGCGTCGGAAAGTCTTGGATTGCTGCACATTTGTGTTGTAGTGGGGCAATCTTCTGAATTCCAATGCTATAATCTAAAAATTCGATTTGTTTAGATGCAAAAGCACATTTTTTCTTTTCAATGATAAGTTCTCCTTCTTTAGTCTTCCCAAGACTATGTCCAAGTGTGTCCAATGTTCTTCTTTGGATCTAGAAAAGATTAGAATATCATCAAGGTATACATTGACAAATTTCAAATCTCTAAAAATGTCAGCCATGTATCTTGCGAAGGTGCTAGGTGCATTAACTAGACCAAATGGCATGACCGTATATTCGTACTTACCGGATGGGGTAACAAAAGCCGTTTTATAGCAGTCTTTTGGTTCCATCGGTATCTGGTGATAGCCACTGTGCAAGTCTAGGGTGGTAAAGACCTGGGTATTTCCAATTCGGCTCAGTAGATTATCAATTCTAGGTAATGGAAATGGATCAGAGACGGTTGCTTTGTTCAAGGTACGGTAGTCCACACAGAGTCGGTAGGTACCATCTTTCTTCGGGACTAGGACTACGGGAGAACTACACGGTGACTTAGAGGGAACAATGAAGCTGTTGCTGAGTAGTTCTTGAACGATCTTGTTGCAATAATTACTAGTTTGCTAGTGGTCCATTTAAGAATATTTGAATCACACCTTGATAGTATTGTACCTCGGCCATAGCTCTAGCATCTCAGTTTGAGATACAACAATATTGTATTCCAAACAAAAATGGCACATGGCACGAAAACTGACGAATAAATGAAGACAGGTCGAGATAATAACGATGCATAAGAAGACATCCATCTCCACCCCCCTTCATTACCTCAACAAAATGATGTTCTAAAACCTGAAAAAGACATATAAGAGCGAGCTTCGAAGATAGAATGGGATCCAGGATACTAAATAGAGCTCAGCAGAGACAAGTATACTTCGGCAAACATAGTTGTCACGAGATAGTTAAATACGTTATATTTAATCAGCCATTGTTTAGTTAAGAGTACTAGACAACAGTTATTGCTTATCCCACTCTACTTTAGAGAAGCTCCTTTTTCCCATTGTATTTTACCTGGGATTGAAGCATAACATATTATCTGATTTAAAGATGCATAAAAGTCTGATTAGAGATTTGTCTATCAGAATTATTCATCCATAATAGAACATGAACAAATTATGTTTCTTTACCTGACGAATCTCAAGATAGCACTACGAAACAGCCTGATCCATCAAAGTTGGAGGATCTATTGGTCTCGCTTTCATTGTTCTTATCTCATTTTCCCGGCTAATACGATAAGTGACTCACTCTGATGAAAATTGTGGTGTAGGCCCTTAGGTCAAGGTAAGCACGGACAACTGAAAAAAAAAAAAATGCGTCAATCCCGTTGCGATGAGTAATACCTGTCAAGTAAAAAGATTATTTTACACTAGGTATATATAAATCAGGAAATTTGGAATAACTGACAGCGCTGCCAAAGTCATAATATAAAGAATGACAGGGTCATTACAGGTTGAAATAACAGCACAGCTGTACGTTAATATGATTAAGGATAACAAGATGCCATCTCCAAAAAATCAAGAACTTTTAAACAGTATCTGCAAAGGATTAGCAATGTCCCAATCCAAGTCATTATTGGAGTTTGTTGATATATTGATCGAAAAATTTATGTATCCACGAACGCATTCCAAATATCTCATGCATTTATTGACGGACAAAGAATGTGCTGTTATCGATGATGAAGCAAACGAAGAATGCGAGAAGTTCGAAATGTTTGACTTGGGTCATCCGAGGTTATTAGAGCTAATACTTATAAGGCAAAAAGTCTTTGAACTGAAGTTTACAGGAAATGAAGGCTGGAAGCTGACAGAATATATACCAAAACTTCTGAGAAAGGTAGAACAAGTTTATATACTATTAGTTCATCTTTTGCAGGTATTAAGCGATCACATTGAAGTACCTGCACATTCAAAATTTTACAGAGATTTCATTACAGAGAGTATATCGGATTTTCAAGCCGCATTCGAATCGTTCAAATCACTAGACTATATTCTTCATTCTTTAATCAGAAACGCGGAAAAATCCGGTGAATCTGATAATAGCTTATTTCATGTTAACGATGCATTGTTATCGGACATAAAACAATTTACGAATGATAATTTAGCGTGGTATGAATCCCTAATGACAGAATCAATTGCACTTAAAGAATACCTGTTGGTAAAAAACAAAATTTTCCAAAAAGAGAACGAAATGCAACCATTAGAAAATGGTATTGCACCATATGCATTGGGAATCATTTTTGACATACAGTTTGAAAAATTCTTGGAGAAAAGAAAAGCAAGATTGAACATCAGCAATAGAAGGATATTTTAAGTGGTAATATAAGAAGTGCTGTATATATATGGCCAAGACATTTTATATTATAAGTACAATTCGACTATCGGAGCGATTTTCTGTTAACTTCCAGACTATGGCTCAAAAAAAGCAAATGGTGGTCGCATCAAAGATAGATTTTGTAACCATTTTAAACTCGAAAATGCGGCAGGTCAAGCAGAGGCTGTCATCTAGTAGCAGTTGATTCACCTGTTATTCATCGTATCTCTTCTTTTTTCTATCGCCTGAGCTCTGTCCCTTCGCACGACTGCTGAGATCAATCTGATTGCCCAATTCGGTAAAATACAAACAGAGTATATGCATCACCACAAACAAATTGCACACAGAAGGAGATACAGGATGGCATCGTGCAAAGAAATTGCTAGTTCCATAAGTTGTATGGTATTGGGGCTCTGATTGTTAAAAACAGATTAATAATACCATCTCATTCATTCAAATCTCCTTTACACCTGGTTAGTTTTCTGTTTGGAAAGTGACAGTTCCTTCCAGTGCATTAACTTTTCATTACGACACAGAATACTTTCACCATTGTGTGGTTGCTTCGCATCTTCAATTACCTATTGACTTTTTCAAGTAGAACTCATCCATTCTTTTAATTGAAGCTATCATCTCAGAAGGCATGCTAGATGTTACTGACAAATCAAAATTGGCCAACAATGCTAACAGATCTGTTCTTTCTCTAACATCTCCTGCCAAACTTAATATTATATCATCTGATTGGTCAAGGGAACAGGGTAAAATCAAAAAGCTGCCATTAAGACGGACCAACTCATTGAACTCAAGAAATTTAAATAGCGCTGGAGCACATTTAGGTAACAGCTGCAGTTCTTTTACAAGGCCTAAAGTTTCCATACCGACGCCTCCCTTGATCAGAAGAAACTCTTCTTTTTTCAAGGATGAAAGCGACATAAACGAATTATCAAGAGGAAGAACGCAATCCTCATCATCTGCATGTTCCACTGCTCAACCAACATGCACTCAAGACTCCGAAGACATGCACATGCTGATAACAGATAGGTTTATTCCGACTCTACAGGGTAATTCACAAAATAAAGTTGACCCAATGGCTTTAAAAGAAGAATTACCACCACCCAACGCATCACCGACAACTCATCTGAGGGCACAGACTAAGCTTGTTTTTAAACAAACTGTAGCCGAGGCGTGTGGACTTGATATGAATCAGAGGATATTACAATACATGCCTCAACCTCCTGTGGCCTCTTTCAAAAGACAAAGCTATAGCATGAGAAAGAGAACACATTATAATTATCAACAGGAACAACAGCAGCCGCAAAAAGAATTAATGAAGTTACGCAAGATTAATAGTAACCCTGAGAGAATATTGGATGCACCAGGGTACCAAGATGATTTTTATTTGAATTTATTAAGCTGGTCCTCAAAGAATACTCTCGCAATCGCCTTGGAAACATCGTTATATCTCTGGAATGGAAGTAGCGGTGAAGTAACCATGTTAGTAGATTACGAAAGTACAGTAATAACTAGTGTTATATGGTCCGATGATGACTGCCATCTTTCGATCGGCAAAGAAGATGGAAACACAGAAATTTGGGATGTGGAAACAATGTCCTTGGTAAGAACTATGAGATCAGGTCTTGGAGTACGTATAGGTGCCCAGTCCTGGCTCGAGACTTTGGTGGCGACTGGTAGTCGAAGTGGGGAGATACAAATAAATGATGTCCGGATCAAACAACATGTAGTCTCAACATGGGATGAACACTGCGGTGAGGTATGTGGGCTAAGTTATAAAGGTGACGGTCTTCAGCTGGCCTCAGGCGGTAATGATAATACTGTTATGATCTGGGATACCAGAGTGTCAATGCCTCAGTGGATTAAAAGAAACCACACTGCAGCTGTGAAAGCACTCAGTTGGTGCCCTTACATTCCCAATCTGTTAGCCACCGGTGGTGGTCAAACTGATAAACATATCAATTTTTGGAATACTGCTACAGGTGTGAGAGTAGGATCTATCAGTACTGGATCTCAAGTCAGTTCCCTGCATTGGGGTCAGAGCTATACTGATAGCTCTGGTAACATGAATCGCGAAATTGTTGCGACTGGTGGAAGCCCCGGAAATGCAATATCTGTTTTTAATTATGATACAAAATTCAAAGTGGCAGAAATTGTGAATGCTCATGAATCGAGAATTTGTTGTTCTCAACTATCGCCAGATGGCACAACTTTAGCAACGGTGGGCGGTGACGAAAATTTAAAATTTTACAAAGTGTTTGAACCCAGAAGGCGTAATAAAAGGAAGAGTAAATGTGTGACAGAGGATGTATTGGGTCTATTGAGTCATGGTACATCCAACATAACGATGGATGATCGTGTTGGGCATATCAGAAGCGGCAAAGAGAATGTTGACGGTATTGAGGGCGGTGATGACGCTACATCAGCGAAAAGAAGCTCAAGTCAATTTCTAATAAGGTAACTTATTAATAACACAGACCAAGCCCAAAAAATATTTTTGCATAGAATAGATAATGAATAGATAAACACTTATTATTAATATCAAGTACAATTTTTTCTCTAATTTAAACGAATGAACTCATTCAATATTAAACTAAAAAAAAAGGATGATGAAAGAGACTAAGAGATGCATCAAGAAGCCAAAAAAATATTGAAACAATATTGTAGTGCAAGGGCCACGACACTTCTAACCAAAACGACTCAGTCGCCAACAACCAGAAAAGTTGTAACACCTGAAAAATAGAAGAAAAGGTTGAAAGGAAACCCACAGGAGGAATTTCAAAAAAATTCCCCCCCAAAGGCCTTCTCCTATTAATCTTCTCAACAACTACCCACCTCTTCATTTAAGCAGCAAAACATATGAAATGAAGGAAAAAGTCAACTTCCTGGAAAGTATGAAAAATACAAAACAAAATAGTAGAAGGGGAATAAGCAAGCTTATTCTATTACAGCATAAAAAATGAAATAAATTTCATTTTCTTCTGCGAACCTTAACTATTCAACTTCATCTTAAGTCATAAATCCAAAAAACCTTCTTTCACCCCCGAAACATACGTCAACCACTTCAGAAAAGAAAAGCATATTGACGAGCAGAAAAACAGAGGAAGACCGTGGATCCCCTCCACCTCTCCTTTCTATTCCATGACAAGTGATTCCAAACTTCACAGTTATATAACCCACAAGGGGCGGAAACGTTGTCATAAAGGTCTCTCTCCACCAATACACCCCTCTCTAAGAGCGAATGTATTTTTGTAATGCCAAAAAATGAGCGTTGTAACAAATAAAAGGTAATGATCCTCATTGAGGTCATTTCAGTTGTTACACTGAAAAGAACAGATACTACACTTGATCTAAGCCAAAAGGCAAAGAGATTCTTACCCTCTTAAAACAGGAATAAAAGAAAAAGAGTGCGAAGAACCAGTGAAAAAATTTCTCATCGAGTTCTTCCCTCTTATATACCCAAAAAAAGGTTACCCGAAGTTTAAAATTATCAGGGACTAGGGGCGGGGAGAAAATCAAGCAAAGTAAAGTCTACATAATAAATAGTCCCTGAATGATAAACTCGGTATTCATTACAGCTTCAAGAGGCAGCCATTGATTATTGTATTGTTAAACTAGGATGAGTTCATCGCCAAGTGAAGGTGAAAATATTTTATTGGAGCAAAAGCTAGCTGTGGAGTCGATTAGATCTTTTTTAAAGTCGAAAACCTCTTATGATGTTTTACCAGTTTCATACCGATTGATTGTTCTAGATACTTCTTTGCTTGTCAAAAAATCATTGAATGTTCTTTTGCAAAACAACATTGTTTCTGCGCCACTTTGGGATGCAAAAACTTCTCGATTTGCGGGGCTATTGACTTCCAGTGATTTCATTAACGTCATTCAATATTATTTTTCCAACCCGGATAAGTTTGAGCTTGTAGATAAGTTGCAATTGGACGGTCTAAAAGAGATTGAAAGGGCTATTGGAGTTGAGCCGCTAGATACGGCATCTATACATCCATCTAGACCGTTATACGAAGCATGTATACGTATGATGGACTCTACCAGTAGAAGGATCCCCCTGATTGATCAGGATGAAGAAACACATAGAGAAATTGTGGTAAGTGTACTTACACAATATAGAATTCTGAAATTTGTTGCATTGAATTGTAGAGAGACTCATTTTTTGAAAAGACCGGTTGCTGAATTGAATATAATTTCGGATAAAAACGTGGCAAGCTGTCAAATGACTACGCCTGTTATTGATGTTATTCAACTTTTGAGTCAAGGAAATGTAGCCTCTATTCCTATAGTTGATTCCGAAGGATTTCTAATCAATGTTTACGAGGCTGTCGATGTACTCGGCTTGATTAAAGGTGGAATTTATAATGATCTCTCATTGACCGTGGGAGAAGCACTTATGAGAAGAAGTGATGATTTCGAAGGCGTTTACACATGTACCGCAAAAGACAAACTTTCGACAATTATGGATAATATAAGAAAATCTAGAGTGCACAGATTTTTCGTTGTAGACCAAGTTGGAAAGCTAGCAGGGGTTCTTACTTTGAGCGACATCCTGAGATATATTCTTTTAGGGGACAACTGAGGCTAAGTTTTGGGATAACGAAATTACGAAAATAATGCTATATAGTATCTAACTAATATTACTCATATATCATTTATAGTGCAACATGTAAAGCAAGCCTTTCCGTTAACTTGCCGTCTTTGCAGTTTGAATTTTTATAGGAATATGCGGGCCTTCATTCGTGATTCCCGCGATGACTTGTATTGCAAAAAAAATACAGGATAATCGAATTAGTAATCGTGAAAGGGAAAATGTAAATGTAAATTCTATCTTCATAGTTGAGCCGCTTTTAATAATTAACATCTTTTTACAAGCTAATATAACGGGTTTCTATCATAAGTTGCTATTTATACTTTGCTACACTTGAATGTGCATGTAATATTTTGCAATATAGAAGGAGAATACTTATATAAGAAATGTCTGATATACAGTCGATTGATCGTACTGATGATCAAAACTTTCCAGCTCCAGTAGCATGGAATGATAAGCCAGCAATAAGGCAAGTAACGCTTCGAGCTACAGTGGTAGGTATGGCCATTGGTTCACTTGTGCTAATTTCGAATTTTCAATTTGGACTGCAAACAGGATGGGTTTCAATGATGTCAATGCCTTCAGCTCTTTTAGCCTGTGCTTTTTTTAGGCAGATATGGCCCATTCTTTATCCAAATGATGTTCCCTTCACAGATGTCGAAATCGTTTATGTGCAGAGTATGGCAGTTGCGGTAGGGACGGGACCTCTAGCATATGGATTTGTAGGAGTAATCCCGGCTATTGAGAAGTTTGTTACTAAGGAAGAAAGTGGCTACACTAGAGAACAGAACCAACTATTTAGCTTGGGACAACTACTGGTATGGTCATCAGCTTTGGCATTCTTCGGTATATTTTTTGCTGTTCCATTACGAAAGCAAGTTATCGTAAGAGAGAAACTACCTTTTCCTAGTGGTAGTGCGACAGCCGTTCTTATTGCAGTCCTCAGTGGTTCAGAGATTCTACAGGAAGTTTCTCGCCGTGAACTGCTGGAAATGAGAAACAGAAGGTTAGATGAATGTTCCGAAGTACTGCGACCAGAGAACAGCGATAGAGTAGACAGTGCATTAACATCGCCAAACGAGAGTTACAGTTCCTTGGAAATGAATACAGCTACTGAAAATGG
Organism: Torulaspora microellipsoides; assembly: GCA_900186055.1. Taxonomy (NCBI): domain Eukaryota; kingdom Fungi; phylum Ascomycota; class Saccharomycetes; order Saccharomycetales; family Saccharomycetaceae; genus Torulaspora; species Torulaspora microellipsoides. The sequence continues at coordinate 400,347 of FYBL01000008.1, read as the reverse complement.
AGATGATGCTTATAATGAAAATATCAATATTTTATCGAAAACTTTTATTGTTTCGTCGATCTATACGATAGGGTCTTATTTCTTACCCATATTGCGATCTATACCTCTTTTTGGAACATATCTATCAAAGACGTACCTATGGAATTTCCAACCTTCTCCTGCGTATATAGGTCAAGGTATAATAATGGGACTGCCAACTGTGTCGTATATGTTATTCGGATGCGTACTAGGCTGGGGAATTTTGGCACCGTTGGCTCGTCATACTGGCTGGGTTTCGCCAGATGCTGATGTTGATGATTGGGAACGAGGCGTGCATGGTTGGATTTTATGGTGTTCTTTATCGATTATGGTTGTGGATAGTGTTGTTGGTTTCATTGTGGTAACTGTAAAGTCCATTGTAAAGTTTTGGCTGGTAAATGATAAGGCAGGATTGTTAGCAGATGTGTGGGGTGATTCTTTCGAGTCAATGCTACTAGAAGAGGAAAAATTGCTCAATAGCAGACGAAACACTGATGCAACTAAACCACAGAACACAGTGAGGCTTGTATACACGGACCAGGATCACGAAGTTGCTCCAGAGCACCTTGTGAAATACACCACTGTGATTAGTGGACTTATTCTTTCTTCGATACTATGTGTCATACTTATTATTTACCTTTTTGGCGTGGATATTATTCCAGTATATGCTATGATTACAGCTCTAGTTATTGCTTTGTTTTTATCTATCCTTGGTATTAGGGCGCTAGGTGAAACTGATTTGAACCCTGTCAGCGGCATTGGAAAATTATCGCAGCTTATATTTGCTGTTATCGCTCCTCGCAATCAGCCTGGATCTGTGCTATTGAATTTGGTTGCTGGAGGAGTGGCCGAAGCGGGAGCACAACAAGCTGGAGACTTAATGCAAGACCTGAAAACAGGTCATTTGTTGGGGGCATCTCCCAGAGCTCAATTTCTGGCACAATTGCTGGGTGCTTCATGGTCCGTTGTTCTTTCCAGCATAATGTATTTGTGCTATAATAAGGTTTATAATATTCCAGACAAACAGTTTCGCATTCCAACCGCTATTGTCTGGATTGATTGTGCTAGATTGGTTACTGGAAAAGGTCTTCCCGATAGGGCGTTGGAGTGCTCTATCATATTGGGCTGTATTTTTGGCGTCCTTTCTTTAATCAAAAATTGTTACCGTGATAGTAATTATAAGTGGTTAATGTATGTACCTTCGGGAGTTGCTGTGGGAGTGGGAATATATAATACTCCTAGTTTTACCGTGGCAAGATTCTTGGGAGGTATGGCATCCCATTTATGGTTGAAACGGCATCATGGTTCTTTAGGCGCAAAGACGAAAATGATTGTCTTCAGTTCGGGATTAATTTTAGGTGAAGGGGTATGTAGCATCTTTGATATGATTTTCACCAACTTGAATGTCCCACATTTCTAAATTTTTGTCGATACGTAAGCTACTATATAAGTTTAGGCTGAATAAAGAAGGCTTATAAAATTGACGTTGTAGGATTTATCTATACAGGAGTTTTAGTATCATTGTTGTTGTTGTTGAAGTTGCATAGCTAGTTGTTTCTGCCTCAGCTGTTTATATTGATTACCCTTGAACTGCTCCACACGGTCCAAGAAGTCTTGCTTTGCTAAGTATCCATCCTTATTATGCAATGTTAACTCATCATTGATACCTTCCTTGTCCACATATGTTGCCCAATCCAAACTTGACTTCTCCAGAGTTGTCAACTTCGGTTTCAAAGAACCAGAAATGATTTGCTCTAATATTGGTGGTCTCTTTAATGGCCTTCGTAGCTTCTTCAATTCCTCAGCAGACAACGAAGAAGTGGCGCTTCTTTTTACACCAGCACGATTTTTGGTATGAAGCTTTGTAATACTTTTACGCTGATCCTGTCGTTGCTGTTGTTGAAACTTCATGCTGTTGAGATATTCCTGAGCTTCCGCACTAGATATAGGTACTATTTTCTCCTCATTTATCAGTTCGCCGGCAAACTCGTATACTCTTTTGATTTTTATCTGCTTCTCATCCAGTAACACAGGTCCTAAATCACCACCATTTGCCAATACGGATCCGCTAGAGCCTTGATGCTTCAATATCTTATTACTGGCATCCTTTAATTCGTCCCAAATACCTTTTATTGAATCTGATACCGTCGTATCCTTTAGGTTTTCGTACTTCTGCCTTTTGCTTAATTCATCCTCCAACATTCGAGCTCGCCTTGTTTTAACCAACCCACCAGTTTCGCTTTCTACATGGGAATAATCAACGGTTACCTTATATTCTTGAGAAGGACTATTTCCATCTGGGTGAGTTTCATATGCATCGCCGTCATCACCCTCCTGGTCGCTATGCGCCGTCTTCTCCTTTGAGGGATCGAAGTCCTCATCATCTTCCTCATTGTAGTGTTCTTCATCAAAATCATCTGTTTCCTGTTGATATCGCACCTGCTCATCAGTCATGCTGCACAGTTCCTTTTCCTTTTTGAAATTTTCACACCTTGACCTTGATAAGTTTGCTTTATTCCAACGAGCTGACTACCACTAACTTCCGCTCTTTAAAATGTGGCGTGGGAAAAGGAGAAATTCAAAACAAACTGGAACACGACATAAGAGAGATAAAAGAGGAACTAGGTAGATCCAGAACCTATACACATCTCTGGAGAAAATGTCCAGTGCAGAAGATAATGGAGTTACCTCACCCAATGTCTTGAAACGTAAAAAGGAAGACTGCGCCGAGGAACAGCTTGAGGCAGAGATAAAGAGGGTAGCGCTTGATGATGATACAGAAGTAGTGCCCGTTGGAATTGAGCAGGATGTTCTCAATAGTAAAGATCGTGGTCTGCTGAGCGATGCAAAGAGTGATGGGGTCGAAAATTTCTCTTTGGATGGTAAAGAAAGTGGTGATAACAGCAGCCGACACGTCCATCTAAGAATGTTATGTCTAGTGAAACAAGCTTCGATGGTGGTAGGACACAAAGGAGACACAATATCGAGAATAAAAAACGCCACTTCAACTAGGATAAACGTATCTGATAACGTAAGGGGCGTCCCTGAAAGAGTTATTTATGTTCGAGGATCATGTGACAGCGTGGCCAAGGCATTTGGGATGATTGTAAGATCCATTAATGATAAAAATGATAAGGATGGCTTTGATGAAAGTTCCATTTCGAGTACAATTAACTTACTGGTATCGCATCACCTCATGGGGTGCGTGATTGGGAAGCACGGATCACGATTGAGAGAAATCGAAGAATTGAGTGCTGCCAGATTATCTGCTTCTCCTCAGCAGCTTTTAATGTCGAATGATCGAATATTGAGTGTTACAGGTGTTGCAGATGCTATTCACATAGCGACATTTTACATTGGACAAACGATAATGAATTGCAAAGAGGGATTCAAAGCTAAAAAAGCTGTCTTCTACCAGCCAAGCCCGGTTTACTCTGTTTTGACCAACGGCCTTTCTTCGGCGGGATTCTCACATCAGCAACATCATCAGTATCATCCTACTGACAAGTATACAAACAACCGAAATAATAAGAGAATGCCAAGATCATCCACGGTGACGACGGCGTCCGCTACAGTTTCACAGCAAGCTAATAATGTTCCAATAATCTATACAGCTGCAAATGCAGCAAATGCGACCGCATTTACACCGAGCTTTATGATTCCTAATGTTCGTATTATTGATGAACCGATAGCCACCCCCAGTGCGCAAACAATGGCTATTGTTGAACAAGAGATTTATATCGACGAAAACTTCGTTGGAAACATTATTGGAAGGGATGGAAAACATATCAATTCGATAAAGGAGGCCACCGGGTGCTCTATTTTCATAGACGAGCCCGTTGAAGGAGCCTCAGAACGAAAATTAACAGTGAAAGGCACCTCAATGGGATCACAAGCGGCGATCATGCTGGTAAGCAACAAGATTGAAATCGATAAGAGGAATAAAGAAAGAAAGAGGTAGAGCTGATTAGTGCAAGTGGAGTTTTGTGTATATATGAAAGGGGGCGGGAGGAAAAAAGAAAATCACAATAAAAGCAAAATACTACTGATTGGCACTTTATGCCTCAGCAAGCCCCAGATTTTCTTCAACGGATAAATAGAAGTTACCTTTGTGCTCATACGTACATAACTGTGTAGTATTAATATTTGGCTTCGATAGTATTGCCCTTTATAAGTAGATCTTCATTTTAATGACGGCCCAAATATGCAAATACACATCGGGTTTGTTTTGAAGACAAGCGAAATTGGTAGTTCCAGCCTCGAAAAGAGAAACTGCATGAGAAAACAAACAATTGTGTACGCAAATAATGAAGGAATGGGAAGTACTTGCATCCATTAAGCACCTGCCGAAAAGTTTATCCGTGGATTTAAATCATCCTCAAGTATTAAAATATGATGATGCGCCTGAAGGGATCCTCTCGCATGAACAATCCAAGGACTACCGCCTGAAATATATACTCAGAGATCCAAAGGGGAGGCATTTCATACTGGAAAAATATGGAAAAAGCTTTTGGGCCAGCTGGAAAGTCATTAATTTGGACTACGATGATGTGCACTCTGAGCAGTTACAAGATAAATCTGTATCCGATAAAAATGACACCACCAGAGAATGGAATCACTTACAGCTTCGTGATTTGCTTACATTGTGGATAGACCGTAAATCATGTCACCTACCAGATAAACCAATAGAGTTGAATATGCAAGTACCGAGGAAGCTACGCTCCGGCAACTCACATCATGATGGCAATAGTAGTGATCCTAAAACATATTTGGAAACTAAATATTATGAATCGCTGTTCTCTTTACATTCACCATTTGCATATTTCGTTAAGTCCTATTTAAGTCGATTAAAAAACATGTGTACAGGTTTGCCCAGCGAGGAAGGTACTGAGGCATATCGTTCCACGTTATTGAAAATGCTGCTTGGCATAAAGGCATTTGACGAACGGCATGAAGATAATGCTCTACTGAAAGATGAACTTAAAAGTACAATTGCATCCGCAAGAAGGGATGCTTCTTTAAATAAGTACAACTCCCTAGGAGATGAGAACCATCAAAATACATTTTACAAAGATCTATCAACGATATTCAAAGCCCGTGAAATCAAGCTGCAAGTTATCATTCTATTGGAAACAATATATCTTGAAGACTTAGACTCGCAATTCAAAGACTATGAGAGCAGATATCAACTAAAATTAAAGAGAAGATCAATGAACGTCACCAAGATGCGAGTTTTGTCCGCGAGATCAAAAAAAAAAAAATCAACCCCTCATCATGAGCTGGAGAAGGAATCTGCAATAGATCATTGCGAAATGCTCGATTTGTACTTGGATAAGCTCTGTATACTGGATATCTTATTGGCGAGCGAGCCTTCGAAGCCGAATGCTGATGAAAATGTACTTCAGGAGCATAAAAAAAATATGCTAAATAAAAACAAAGAATCATCATCCATAGGTTTTACGAACTATGTTTTAATACCCTATTTTAGCCGAAAAGTTCCAAACACTGTAAGATTTATCATCCACAAATTAAAAGGTCCAAATTTAAGGAGCAAAAAGCTCTCAGAGAAAAGAAACACGCCGTTTGTATCTACCGGCCTGTTGGCTGATAATGATGATATGATAGACACAAAGTACAGTTCTCAGAGTTCTTCAAAATTCAGCTCTACTCCTGCATCTCCTCAAGCTAAAATATCTTCTGTGTCACTCAGGAATGATGCGACAGGAACGCTTACTCCTGAGTTACTAAACTCTAGGATAAATCCCAACCTAAATGCCCTTTTTGAGGCCAACATGAGCTCTTTTAAGAAACCATCTTTCATTTCGCGAACTTTCTCTGACCTTACGATGAATCATCTACAAAAGAGGCAATTGTCAGTGACAGAATTTGCATCTCAAAAGCTGACCCTTGTAGAAAAAACACAACCAGCCAAATCTCAAGGATGCATTCCAGCTAAGGAATCCTCGCAATTCCAACAGTCGTTTCGTAGAGTTGGAAAACGTAAGAATAATGAGGAGACCATTGAGCGAAGCCATAGCTGCGTTATGGATTTTAACCAAAAAGATAATGTTCAAGTTATCGGAACTCCTTTGGTAAAAAAACGGGAAGACTCACTGAGGAAGAGAGAGCATTTACATAACATCGTAGAGTCACCGGTAGGGTCAACTTCATTACCCGCGAAAGTTGAAAAAGATTCGAGTCAAGACGGCCTCGTCTCGGAAGCTGCTACTGTTGAGAAGCTCACCTCGAAAAGAAACATTCGCAGGCGCCTTTTTGCACCTTAGTTGGCAGCTAGAACATTAGAGGCCTCAAAGCACAGTTTTCCTTGTTGAGTTTGTCATGTCATTAAAGAAAGATATGTGAATCACACATACAGAATTAAAATTGTAAAGGTTATTTACGAATACTTTATTTCAGTTTTATAAAATCGTAGTTTTATATAATGGAAACGCTTGCTATCAAAGGAATAAAGTCATTCCCCAAAAAATATAGCATCGATCAACTCTCGAGAATCCCCTCTTTTTAATATACAATGTGCGATAGTAACACCGCATCTACTGGCCAACTTGTTTTTATCATCGTCTGTAATTTCAGCATCTTTCCCTTCATAAACGTCTGGCAAGTCGTCTTTCAATACCGACAACGCTTTTATCACTGTCTCTACTAGGAATGAGGTTTCGTCTGGGGTAAATTTAGTGCTTCTGTTTTCAGTGATATTGTCTATTGTGGAGTTCTGTTCATTGAAAACCAACTTGGACCAATTGTAGAGGTTGCCCAAAAAGAACCTAATAGATTCGGGTTCAAGTACGGATACCCCACAAAGACAACCATAATATGTTCCGAAGACACGATTGGTATCAAGAAAAGTCTTGAGTAACGTTCTTGTTACACGAGGTTTTAATGACTTATAAACTTGAGGAAATTTCTTCAAAACGTAATCAAGTAAAGATGCGGCAAAATCTCGCAAGGCATTCGTTTTCTCAAGGAGCTCACGTACTTCTTTGGGCGAATCACCCATAGAAGCACCCCCAAGTTTCTTGGCCAGCAGTAGAGTGAGGATCGAAGGCATCAATGAGTGAATATATGGATCTAGAAATATCGATTCGTTGCTCAATAGAGAATAAATCATTTCAAGAATAGTCGTCAGCAGGTCTAAGTCAGATAAGTTATGAGTGATTTGTTCAGCAATAAACTGTATAAAATACGGGACCAACTGATGAAGCCCACTATCAGTTTTCAGAGACGTGAGAGCAGCAGCTTTCATATGCTGTGCGTTTACATCATCATGTTCCTTAGAAGTTAGGGCAGAAATAACTTTATTAAAATAGATTTGTAGTTCTTTGGAAAGAACATGCTTGACTAATGGTTTGACCTCTATATTTTGACCTGGTTTTACCGTAGATAAATGTTGAGAATCCTTCTCTGCAGTTAGAGAAATAGTTGTGGAAGAAGGAGAGGTCTGCAAACTGTTATCATTTAACGCCGTTACAATAGCCCCTCTTACAATTGGAGGTTGTGATATTCTTATATCGTTCAAATTTGGATTCTGTATGATAGCAGGCTGCACACCTTCCACGGCCAACCAATGCGTAGTGAAAGTCGGCAATCGAGGCACTTGAGGTAGCGGTTCGTTGATCAACTTATCAAAATCGACCTCTTCGTCATTCAAATAATAGACAGATTGACCACCTGGGGCATTAACCTTGGAAAAAGATACATCTTTATCTATCGCCGAACCATCGTGATAACCGTATAACGGTTCAACGTTTAATACTCTTAGTGCCTTGGAAATATCATCCGTTGTGAGCACATCTCTTTTTGAGTGTCTTTTGAATTTGACTGCTTGTTCAATAATCTCAAGAATCCGATACTCAACATCCATTGCCAATGCCTTAAGAACATCGTCGCTGATACTCTCTATACCCAGCGATTCGGCCACATCCTTCACAGTATCCTGAGGAGACCATATAGTATAAGATTGCTGTTGATTCGACATGAATAGCTTGACCTGCGTGGGCTAGTTGTATCACTTTTTTGTTGCATCAAAATGTGTCAGCCTTCTTACAGGGATACAAATTTTTCCTTCAGCTTGATACAGAAGGGCGTGGAAAGACAAACACGAAACGCTAAATGAAAAGGTGGTAAACAAATGATATAGTGAACGAACAGTTCATCCCCGTATAGTTCACTTCATTAAATATTATCTGCACTTGGGATAACATTATGCAAGAAGAATTGAGCTTGTTACAACTAAATGTGCTTGAGAAATACAAAAAATTGGCTGACGTACTGCATTCTCTCGATGATACATTCAAGCACTTCATTAATACGAAGGGTGATAATGCATCATCTGAGGTAGTACTGCAACAAATAAGGGAGATCGAGATCAAAATCGGCCTAGTAGGAACGTTGTTAAAGGGAAGCGTCTATTCCTTGGTGCTACAGAAGAAGCAAGAGCTGGAACTCAAGTAAAAAATTCAGGATAACACATGTTTATTGGAGAATGACACCTTCTGCATTCAATGGATAGACTAACTATATAAAGATATAAGAAATCGGATAACTCTACACTCAACAAGCTTTAGATAGTATAAAGGACAATTCTACCATCCAAGCCACAGGAGGAGACTTGAGTAACTTGACCATTCGCTTCGGAGAATGGCTCCAGTTGAACGATAGCATTCTCATGCGCGCTCTCTTGTTCACCAGCTGTGACCTTACCTTTCAAATCTAATTCCTTAAATTTTCTTAGCGCAGACATGCCAAACGTTGGAGATTCATTATCGTCGTCATCGTTTGAAATTATGGCGTGAGAAGGAGCAGCTTTACCTGGTTTATCTAAATCCTTGGAGAATTTCCAGCCCTGAGAACCCTCCGTAAACATAACAGGATGACATGAATAACCACCACATAGGATTTCATGATCGTTGATCCATAATAATGCGCGGAATGGCAAACCTTCAGGGGCATCAATGGTTTGTAATTGACCTTGCGAATCAACAATATCCAGTGTACCATCATGGGCAACATAAGCAATCTTTTCGAGATTACTACGCCATTTAACGTCGTGAATATAAGCACCTTGATACCATTCTTTAACAAGGGAGCCAAAAGGAAACTTGTCACCCCATGGAGAGCCACTCACAGCATCTTTAGAGTCTAAACCTTTGACAAAACCAGAGAATACACGCAAATATCCATCAGTACCACCAGATGCTAACAAGACACCATTAGAATGCCAGGATAAACAATTAACAGTTGATTTAATTGGTTTTTTGATGTGTTTAGAAACCCACCAATTATTCTCTTGCTCATAGTAACAGACGGCAATGATACGTGCACTCGAGCCCACAGCGAATTTGTATCCGCTTGGAGCCCATGTGACGCAAGTAGCAGCTCTGTTGATACGCAACAAAACTAAAGTCGGCTTATAGCTGCCATCACTCAGTGGTTCCCATACATAAGCATTACGATCCTGGGAACATGTTACAATACGACCATGAATTGAGATGTCCACCGCAGTAACAGTCTTATCATGATCTGATAAGGTAGCAACTAGCTTTGGTAGAGAGCTAGCTCCTTGCAATCGATAGACAAGACAGTTGGTCTCGCACGTTATAGCCAATAAAGATTTGTCATTGGAAAAACAATGTGAGTAAATTGGCGCCTTGACTAGTTTGAAAACGGCTAAAACTGATTTATCGTTGTGGGGAATAGACATTAGGAGACTCTCAACTAATACCTGACCTATGAAAGAGATTGATGATCTGAGGGTTTCATATCATTAGCTCGCTTTCCTTCACAGTGCTCGAGAAATCGGCGTCTCTTAAGAAACGGCTTACCCCTTTTCCAATCAAAGTTGGGATTGAGCCGGGTAACCTTAAATCTGAAAAATTTTCGGGTTGATCGAATACTCATCTCATCGCAGGATGCCACTAGTTAACATGCATGATCTGGTTTCCTCTTATGATATATCACGACTGTAATGACGATATTCTAAAACCAATTAAGGAAATAAATGACATGAGACTATTAGTTAGTTGTGTAGATAGTGGATCATTAAAGGAAATTGTTTGCAATGTGGGTACTGACACTTCGATACAAACAGAATTGCAACCTTTGCATTTGGAGACGTCTTTGTCGCAAGGCTTAAAGTCATCGATTGAAAAGATATCTGTTGTTTACAAAGATCAAATTATTTTAGCTAGAAGCAACGGTGTTCTTGATATGGCTACCATTAATAAAATTCCAAGTAAAGCAAAAGAACAAGATGGAGCAACGGATGAGGAAGTGAAACCATTACCACAGTTTGAGATTTCGAAATTTGAATTAGTTGACTCGGTGAGTGATTTGCTTAATGACTTGAGACTAGAGCCCTTTTATAATCAGTCGAAAAGAAGAGTAAAGCTGAAGGACGGATTCGTTGCATTACAACCGCTACATGATAGGAAAGATATCTATTTAGCAGTCACCAAATCAGGATTGGTCCACATAATAAAAATTGACCGAAAACAGCAGAGACTGGTTAAGATCAAAACTTTGGAGGTGAGACCCCCAGTTGACTTTGCACAATTATATGACCTAAATTATGACGAAGAAGACTCTAAATACATTTTTGGATATGGTGGCGAAGAAAACTTAGTGAAATTGGTGGAACTGGAAAGAGATTTTTCCAAATTGACCCAAATTTGGGAAGCTAAAAATGTCAAAAATGATAAATTGGATTTGAGAGTTCCTGTATGGCCAACTGCCATGAAATTTTTAAGCCCATACAAATCCCAAGATATTGATAAGAGCAAGATAAATTTACAATTTGTTACGATTTCTCATTGGTCACATTTAGGTTTATATAGGACTCAACATGGTAGGAAACCACTAGAATATAAGGAATTGTTGCCTAACAGAGAACCATTGACTCAATTAGAACTTGTTGGAGAAGATGTAACTTCAATAGGAAATATAAATAAAAGTGAATTCAAAGACTTTTCATTCATCACCACGGACACAAAGCATAATGTTTTCAAATTCGAGACCAGTGGTCGACTGCTGGCAAAATTTGGTAAGAATGATATAACGGGTGCAGCTACCTTTGTGGGAGTGGCAAAACACCAATACTTACTCCAAGGTGGTCTGGATAGATATTCAAGGGTGTATGATTTGAAATCTGGGCACAGAATCGCAAAAGTCTATGTAGGAAACGCGGTTAACTACGTGTTGATGCTTGATAATGAGGAAGTGCTCATCCCAAATGGAGATAATACAAAAGATAAGAAGGAATCTAAGAAGAGGAAACTAGCTCCCGAAGAGCAGGAGATCCAAAATGATGACCTGTGGCATCAACTGGAACAACCAAAGGGTTACATTACTAAAAAGCAGAAAAATTAATGTGGACAACTTGCGCCCGAGATTATATATGCTTTTATTTAATAACGTTATATTGAGCTCTATGCTGCACCAACTCTAGACAACTTTTTATCATGACCGGATTTACGATTATGGTTTGCCTTTGAACTTTTGTTCTTCTCGTTTCTGGCTTGCTGTCTTTTCTTGTCCACTGGTGTATTTTCACGGCTACTTGTACGCCTTTCAGGGTTAGTTACTGGTTTTGAGTCAAGGTGAATGCTTTCGTCTTTATTATTAGAGTAAGATCTTTTACCTGTTTTAGTATTCCCTCTGAACATGAACTTCTCTTCCAAGATTCTTGCCCGTTGAGGAGATTTTTCTAGCATACGAGCCCATCCTTCGATTTGCTCATCGGACCAATTAATCTCTTTTTTCATGTCTTTTCTAACCTTAGATCCTCTCTTGGACCTTTCGAATAATGACTTATCCTGCTTTAATAGTTGCCATAAAAATTCTTCAATTTGGTCGTAGTTTGAAGATCCTTCTTTCTTGGATTCAACACTAGTATTATCACTATCACTATCAAGCAGGGATATTTTTCCGACTGAACGTGTTACATCTGCCTCATCATAAGTATCGTCTCGTTCATCTTCATCCCCTTGGTACATAAGCCTCAGAGCCCAAGTCAATGTTTTATTCCTTAGCTCATCTGGTACATGTTTCGTAACGATTTGGTCTGCCTCCTTCATCTTTGATTTTGGCACAGAAGACGCAAAGTACATCTCATCATCGGTGCTATTATCATCATCAGGTGCTTCTTGTGCATCCTCATCTATGTCATCTGCAACACTTGGGTTCTCAAAGACTGCATTTGTTGCAACCTCAACATTTCTGTCGTACTTTTCCAAAAGACGCGAGAGCTGATGTTTTGTTAAATGAGGAAAGAGTTCATTTAATGTGGAGATATCTTCTGGACTAATATCGAATCTGCTATCATCTGAGTTCCCATCAGGTAAATTAAAATGAAGAAAAGGAAGAGTGGATTTTAGATCTGAAACTCTCTTATGAAACTCGTCAGATATCAGCAAAGAACCGAATAACGGATATAAAGCCAGGGTATCGACACTGCTTATGCACATTTCCTTCGCGATACCGGCAATGTCTTCGGCAGAAACAGAGAGTAAAGTGACAATTTCAAGTTCTTTGGCGATGTTGCTAAAACGACCCTGTCCTTTGGCCCACCATACTTCTATCGTTTCCAACCATGTCACTGTTAAAAACCGCTTTGCAAATTTATTTGCTTTGAGCGACTTTTGGCTCAGTAAATTCTCAAAGCATTTCAAATCCACTCTTTTGAATGCTCCCGATTCTACCAAATGTTTTAGATGCTGTTGGACTTGCGTTATTCTATTTAGCTGCGCCTTTTGGGCATTGATCTGTGGTTTCAAAGACCCATCTACTAATGCTCTCACACTATCAGGATTTTCCCGTACATAATACTTTATCAAATCCCATAGAGATTCACCAAATATTTGCAGGTGCAGCAGTCCACATTTTTTAATCAAGACAAACACCCAACTTCTTAATAAAAGTAGCTGCTCAGAGACTTCATGATTCATTCCCAGGCTTAACAATCTTGCTTCCTCCTCAGCCATTTCATGCAGATAGCTTCTGACAAAAATACAAAGGTTATTGTGCGTCATATCATCAAGTTTTTCCACGTTATTTTCATATAGAAGAAATTCTAAATATATCACATATGTTTGTAAGGCATGTAACCATACAACTGGATCCTTTTCGATCAATAGGGCCCGCAGCTTAAATGGGGGAAATTTCACGATATGTAACGAGATTTGGGATACATCACCGTTAATTTCAAGTATGCGCCTCTTGTACATAGATTTTTGGTGACAAGTGATATAAATTTCTTATAGTGCCTTTCTTTTCCTAGTTTTTTTAAAGGCAAAGGTGACATGTAAATATGTAGCTTCATCTGAGAAAGTTAAGACTGTAGTAGCGAAACGAAAAAACAAGCTCTACAGATATCATGAAACAAAAATTACTACGCCATTGCGAAGCAAGTTCATCCTATTTCGTTGATATGCAGACCGGCTTAATGCAGATCTCCCAGAAACCTCGAAGATATTAGCAGATAAAACATATGGAAATGTTGATATTAGAATATGAAAATTTGTTTTCCTCGTAATATTGTACTTACTACTGTGCCAAAGATTTCAACAAATTAAGATGGTTTCGTGGTCTAGTCGGTTATGGCATCTGCTTAACACGCAGAACGTCCCCAGTTCGATCCTGGGCGAAATCATAATTTGTAATTTTATTTTTTTGCACGCTCATTCGATTATTTATGCAATAAATCCATTTTAGATAATTATAGTAAGGTTTTCTGCCTCTTATTATATTCTATTAAAGTTACATGCAATTAATTCTTTTGATACACTAAAATATATGCCGTCCTGGAGTCCGCACCATCTTCACCACCTTTCAAAACATCGTCCTTCTGTAGTTCAGTTATGTTAACATCATCGATTCTATACCATTTATCCGTCTCCTTGTGATATACATCTGCAGTGTAATGGCCTCCATCAGAACTTAAACCATGATGATATATTACCCCTGTCAAGTTGTACCGCCTGCTATCGTTTCCTTGTAAGTTTATAGATGATATGACTTCTGCCGGTATTATGAGTTCATGGTCATATAAAATCTTCTTTCGAATCTTTTCAATACGGCCGCTATATGCATTGTAATTTACCATACTGTTATCTTTCTCAGTATTATTGATGAATTGAAATCTTTTGAGCTGAATTAGCAGAACTTGTGGTAGTTTGTCGATGAAGGTTTGCTTTTTAGCTTCAACATCGTTTCCAGAAGATGATTTGAACGGTAACAATTCATATTCGCTAAACTTTTTGAATGCAGTTTCCAAATCGTTCACCGATTTATCTGAGATATCCAATTGAATGGTTTGAAATGGATCTAAAGTAATCGATTGAGATTCCTTGTTATTAGGGATGTCCAAAACCGAACGAAATTGGCCACCAAATAAGCAAGACATTGGAGATGGCTCCATTTCCACCGTTCTTTTTGCAGCAGTTTTGGTTCTTTTGCCCTTCTTACTCGTTCCGCTAACCTCGTGCCACCCGTTACCATCTTCATCACTATCCTCGCTGATACATCCGTATTTTGTTATTATATTTTTTAGTTGGACAGATGCGTTTTTGATAAATTCTGCCTTTTTGTATCTTGGTAAATTTCTAATGAAGAACACTTTCAGTTCTTCATCGTTTATACTTAACAATAGATTTTGAATTTCATTGTCAGCCAAAGAATCTATGGAAGAGATGAACTCTTCATGTAGTTGATCCAACAAATGAGTTAGAAATTCCTCAGCGTCCTCCTGATGACCCCACTTTAAGTCCTTAAATTTAGGAATGGTAGATAGAGCGTTATAAAATTCATCCGGTTTGATGGCTTCGGCCATGGATGCGACGACGTTTGGTTGCTGCTGTTGTTTGCCCTTCAGAGCAGGTTTTTTTTCACTGTCCAATGCTTCCTTATCGAACTGCCTGTAAATGTTAATGCATGAATCAAGAAGTTTATATTGTGTTGTTCCAACCCTTGAGTTTACATTTCTCATGCCAACAACATTTAAAATATTGATGAAAGGCTTACAGTATAGCAAGACTTGTAGGACTGAACTCATGAAGCATATATTGGCCCTATTGATGATCCCTCTAGGAGTTATGGATTTAATGGATAATTCCTTTTCTAGGAGAGGATTTTTCAGGGTATAATCAATGTAATCCGGATCATAGCACATTCTCAAGGCAATTGAGCCTAGTGGCTCAATCCCTTTTGTGAATGAAGGTATGTACTTCTTTTCCTTCTTTTGAGGGGGCTGTATGAACGATTGGTTTTGACCCAATGTTGAAGGAGAACCGGGCCTTGTCACACCTTGACCGTTGGGTGTTTGTTTAGTCTTCGTAATTGCGCTAGATGCTACTGCAGACCACGATTTAGGTGTAGCTTTTGGGTTTAATAATGGTGTCACAGGTGTAATCACCGCAACTGGAGTAGTACTAGAAGGTGTTGGAGAAGGGGTAGGAGCAGCGATCATGACTGGAGAGACTAGAGGTGCCGGAGAGGAGGATTTAGAATTAACAGGTGTCTCAATTCCTTTTTGTTGCAACTGGGCTGAATCCGTCTTGGTGGTTTCGACTACCTCTGCAGCTGGCTCCTCTTTGGTTTTTGAAGGCATCACGGTTTGTTGCTCAGAGTTCAATCGGAAATTTTGCAGCCGTAATTCGTCCCTTTTAGCTCTAGCTTTTGCAAAGTCCTCTTCTGTGGTGTTGAAAAACATTGGAAAGTCCATAGTATTGCCTGAGGTTGAAGAGTTTAGCTTTGAAATTTCAAACTTATATTGATCAGGACGGGAGGGTAGGGCCACAGGCTTGCTTGCCGGGGAGTTCATAGAGGGTGAAGACGACAGTGAAGAAGAGTTTGTATGGTAGCTTGAAGTCGATTGATGGTGATGATAATTATGAGCCTTAGATGAAGACATATGGTTGGAACCACTCGAGTTACCTGTGGTATTATTATTCCATTTTTTTTTTGATGCAACACCGCTACCTTGGGGTATACCACCACCTCCACCTTGATACATCATTTGATTTTGATTCATCATGTTGAATGGATAACCTGGTGTTTGACCCGAGTACATGTAAGGAACTTGAGGATATGCGTACATTGGGACTGGAGGTTGGTAAGTTGGAAAATGCATATTACCGTGCGCTGGTAAAGGAGGAGAAGAGGTGTTTGGATACATGGAATATGACTCTTCACCGGTATCATGCGAATTAACAGCAGACATATTACTTGATGTAAAGTGATGCACAAAATATAACAGGAAAAAATTAGGTGTTCTAACTATATTATGGAGGTTTAAATGCAGGCACCACTTGATGTCCCCCTTACGATTTCAAAGGCCAAGTAGTCAATCAAATTTATTGACAGCAGATTATTTTGCAAATCTAAACGTTCTAATTCATGCGTCGCAGTACTGCATTCAGATCTTTTCCATGGCCGAAATTGTCCTCAGAAAAATTTTCTTTGATCAGATGACAATCCATCACGTGAAATGTAAGCTTGAAGGAGTTAGTGATTAAGCGACAATGTTAATGTGCAATTTAAGCCATTCATCCATATTATTTATTGGAATCAACAATACCTCTGCCTTTTCCACTGTAAAATGTCTGAGCGTTCGAGCTGACGACCTTAAAAGCATGGAATAAGCCAAGAGATGAGCGCACATGACCTTTTCATGATGCATATATCGCTGTTTAGAGAAACTGTGGGCATCCAACTGAGCAAATTTATCGTCTGAGAAATCTTGCAAATCATCAATTTCTTTTATCAGAGAAGCACTGTGGTCGGATTTATCTGAAGGGTTTTTAGAAATCTCTTCTAGGAATAATTCTGTATAATCATCGCAAGTACAAAACCAATTCTGTAAATCAACATATATTGGTGGTTGTTGATCATTCCCTGATTTCACGATTAGTCTGTATAATAGTTCAGATTCATTTTCGTATAAGGTATTGACTAGCAGATCGGTTGTAGAGGTTTCAGCATCTGGCTTCGAAATCACAGAAATCGCTCCTTTTACCGTGGTAGCACTTTTTTTAGTTTCATCGACACTAGATTCAAAGGATTTGTCGATATCTGTACCTATAGATATATTGGACTTGATACTCTTGTTATCTGTTTGTACATCAAGGACGTAGATGAACATATTTGAGGATTCAATCAATGAAAGGGCCGTCACGAATAGCTCCCTTGGAAACAAGTAATACAAAAAAGACGCAATGGCATTATCCATATGTCCATTTTTCCCAATGAGTTGTGAGAACAATTTTGAATAGTTTATGGTCTGCGTACTTCGCATTTTCTTATCTCTGTCTTGGTTTTTTAGTATTAGGCATCGCATTTTAACCATGTTTTGATGAGCAGCGTCAAAGACGCGTTTAACATTAAAGAGTATGCATATCTAGAATACGGATATACATTTATATATACATGCGTGTAAATATTCAAAAAGCAAGTATTTCATGTGATATGTACTGTATATGAAGATAAACACATTCAAGAAGGACTAAAATTCCAAGCCTTTTTCCTGTGCGTACTCTGCACATATTTCACCCATTAATTGAATACCTTTTATAATTTCATCGGTTTCCAGAAAACTAATCGACATTCTGATCGAGCTGTCCCCCCAATTTCTTGTGTCACCAATTACTTCAAAATTAGATCCATTGGCTAGCACAACGCTGTACTTTTCTTGTAATCTTTGGCCGATCTCTTTAGCGTTATAGCCCTGTGGAAGGGTCAACCAGCTAAAGAAACCGCCTTTTGGTAAATCAAATTTGGTACTTTTTGGCAAAAATTCTTTAACTGAATGGTATAAAGCTTCGCTTCTTTCAGCATATACGGTTCTTAACCCATTAAGAACTTTAGCTGCTGATCCATTTTGTAACATGGTACCCACAATCATAGAGTTTAACTGTGATGGGGTACCACCCGACACGTTGGCACCTCCCTTTGAAAATTGTCCTGCCAATTTATCTGTGACAGTTTCATGGTAGCCAAATCTCAAACCTGGTGCGATAAGTTTGGAAAATGTTGCATTGGAAACGGTGTTACCATAACTATTAGGATCGCTATTCGTTTCTCTATCCAAATGAACAAACCTCTTTGGCGGACAAGGTAGTTCATCTAAAGGTTTGTCAAAGTTCAGCATGTCATAAACGTCATCTGCTATAATCAGCATATCATACTGACGCGCCAAATTTATTAATTTTAACTTTGTTTCAATAGAATAGCTATCACCGGTTGGATTCGAAAACGTTGGAATACAGTATAGTACATATTTGTAAACTTTCTTAGGAAAATTTTTGAGGGGATTGTTTATCGTTTTTAAGGCATCTATATCATTCTCATGTCCCGATTCATTCTCAAATTGTTCTAATTTCTGTTCCAAGTAGGACAAGTTGATTTTACCTTCTCCCAATTCATCAATAGCTGTAACTTTAGATGCAAATCCGGCATCGATGAAACAATCGTTGATCAAAAAGTAGGTCGGAGTAACCACAAACGCCTGTCTTGTATATCCCGTATGGGGTAGAGTAGTTTGTAGCAAAACATTCAACACACCGTAAGAGGCACCTGAGTTGAGGTTCAAAAACTCTGGTTTAGATCTGGCCTTGTCGCCAGCGGGAAATCTAAACGTCTCGTCGTTGTTAAAATGGCAGATCGATTCACGAACCCACAAGGCACCCTCATCAGATCCGTACGTCAAAGGATGCCTATTTTGCGTATCACTATCATAATCTCTACTCGGAGTGCCCAATAGTTGCATAGTGGCCTCCGCAATAGGCTTACTAGGCAGAAGCCTAAAGGAAGGATGCCCTTTGAAGAAGTTGATTGCTGCAGGAGCGTCCATACTCATTTTGGATAATTATACTATACAAATAACACACACCTTCTTTGGAGGATTTAGAATATTGAACTCTGTTAAACACCAACTACAAGCATACAAGAAGAACTTACGAAAGGAAAATAAAAAACCTTGCGAACGAAACATAAGGCTTATTATAAATTGATTGTTGCTCTGAGGACGAATTTCCATTCTCGAAAATCTCGGAGGTGCAGAATTACGAGATTGTCAGGAGGTACGCTTGATTTCTGAAAAAAGCGATACTGAAATCATCTTAAAGCGATAATACCATTACGTCACGAGTTCTGTCAATCGTTTGGTCTATGTACAAGTGATAATATTTACTTATTACGCTGTGCTACCCTCTAATGCTGAAGATCTTGAGATTCCTTGGGTCAGCATTTTTCTAAATTCACGCGCATTGAAAGCGTAGTTGGTGTCGCGGATACCTTCTAAAAACATCTTTGACGATAGTGCTGATAACCGCGGCATCTGATTTTCTCGAGCATATTCCATCAATTTGTTCAAACGGTATCCATCTCCTTTGGATAGTCGGAAAAGGATTGTGAATGTATCATCGTAGTTCAACGAGCGGTGTGCTTGGTGGAATCTCTCGAACAATGCAGTCTTGAAAGAAATGTGATGTTGTGGCTGGAGCAATATCATGTTTAGCAGTAATGGTAAGGTAGTATTGTTCATGATGTTTTTCTTTCCTTCATTAAATAAAATGCTCATTAGGGTGTCTGTAGGTGCGGTTTCCATGCTTTTAGTTAGATGAGGATAGTCTCGTACTCTGAATTCCATTTCAGTGGGGAAATAATTGTCAACATCTTCTAGGAAGACTTTCCACTTCTCTCTGAAGTTGGTCTTTTGTGACGTACCTTTGGCAAAACTCTCTACCTTTATTCGCAGAAGGTCGTACTCGAGCAAGCGATTTTCGCCATCATTCGTATATTTACTGTAGAATTGCTTATAGTGCTCGCAAATTTGTTCAGGCAAGAAGTGTTTACCCTCGTTCAGTGCTAAATTACTCATATCGCAAAGTAGCGAAGGTTTGATGATCAGTACTTTCGATCGCATTACGTATCGGTACCAGATATGTGACACAGAGTCTATATGTCCCCAATGGCAGCTTCTCGATAAATACATTTGTAAAAAAGAGTAGTCCATTTCATAAGGGGCATTTCGTACAGAATCTAGAACCTCATCAAATTTACCATTGAGACAATCCAGGTATAATTTGTTTCTTGCAACATCGCTTAATAATCGTTTAACCATCAGATTTCCATTCATCGTGAAGTTGGATGGTTGGTTGACTCTTTACGACAATTTCAGAGAGCTTTTTATAAAATGTTGGCATCTTATGCCCGGGCGTATCGATTTGAATGATTGTGATCACAAGTATCCGAAAATTTTTCGTACAAGCACTTATATGAAGGTTTTCGTGAAATTCAAAAACCTTCACGTTTCGACATAAAACGAAACATAAGGAGGTAAAGTTGGATAGATTTCAGTATGCCAAATGTTTCTATTCTACGTGCTACCGCTAGAGTTGTATGTTTTCTATAATTGTTTTGTCCAAAAGCTTCTTGCGTTATTGCTTGTTTGATGTACTAACTAACCTTAAAATTACAGACTCCCCGGATGGTTTTAAAATCCTCTGTGAACCCTTTTCGGCTTGCTTCTGCAAGGTTAGCAGGTGTTCGTTTCAACTCATCTGATGTTGGTAAACCTTCGATTTCTGAGATTCAAAATCAATTGCCTTCAATGGACGAACTAAGTACAACGTCAACGAATATCGCTGATCAAGCATCTCAACTTATCGGCGAGGCATCTAATCATATCGGTTATTTGCAAAGCATTGGCTTGGCAAAAAGCTGGTGGTGGCCGCCTGATGTAATTCAACACCTTCTAGAAGCCGTGCACGTTTACACCGGATTACCTTGGTGGGGCACCATATGCACTGTTACTGTTGTTGTGCGGTTGTTAATGTTCCCCCTGTATGTGAAATCATCTGATACCATTGCTCGTAACTCGCACATAAAACCTGAGTTAGATAAAATAAATGCTGAAATGATGGCCACTACTGAACTATCAGAGGGGCAAAAGGTTGCCATGAGAAGAAAGAAATTACTAGCCGATAATGGCATCAAGAACAGATGGTTAGCAGCTCCAATGCTACAAATTCCTGTAGCATTAGGTTTCTTCAGTGGTATTAGGCATATGACCAATTATCCAGTAGATGGTTTTGTTAATCAAGGTATCGCCTGGTTCACAGATTTGACTCAAGCAGATCCATACCTTGGACTACAAGTAATAACAGCTGCCGTTTTGATTTCTTTTACAAGGTTAGGTGGTGAAACGGGAGCGCAACAATTCACACCTGCAATGAAGAAATTCTTCACGATTTTACCATTGATTTCAATTCCTGCCACCATGAACTTATCAGCCGGTGTTGTGCTATATTTTGCTGTTAATGGTACATTTTCTGTTCTTCAAACCCTAACCTTGAGAAATAAATGGATCAGAAACAAACTAAACATTGCTGATGTCGTTACGCAGCCTCAAACGGAAACTGGTCCACCCAAGGGTATGCTCGAATCGTTCAGAGACAATATGGCAAAAGCTAGAGAGCAATCAGAAAGGAGACAACTAATGCAAGAAAGAGAAAAACAAATGCAAGACCAAGTAAAAGAACTGAAGAAAAACTCTAAGATTAAGATTGTTCGTAAATCTGATTTCAATAAGAAAGTGTAGAAAAATATACGAAGATGCTTGTACATAATATGCTCATTAAACTATATGAAGTTAAAATTATTTTTTTTATATGCTTGTTGCTGAATGTAGAAGAGTAATAATTGCCTGTAAAGTTTTTAGCCGGAGGCGATGCAGCTTTGTGATTAATTAGTGCCAAAAAGCTGACATGCATTTACTGAATAAAGTAGTCGTCTGGTGCTCTGATAAATTGTTGTAAAATGTTTTGCACGGCACCTAGAATTGACCCCATACTGCTAGCTAAATCGTCTTGGTCAATAAAGCTCATTGAGAATACGATAGCCAAATTCGATGCATCCATACGATTATTATCTACATGCGCATGAACTTTGTTCAGATGAAATACTATTCTTTTCATAGTTTGATAATAGCAAATGGGTAGACTTCGTAATAGATCTGAAATTTTCACTTTATACTCATCCGACGAAATCGCTGATGATTTCAGCTGCAATGCCAGATCAGCGAATTCGCAAACTCTTTCGTTAGAAAATAAACAATCAGGTAGTTCTCGTAAGTACATTTTGAAACAACCTGCTATAGCATTAATTTCAAACCATCTATCATCCTCCAAAGTAAAAGAATTGCTTATAGCACCTTCCTCGTCAAATGCGTTTTTGAGTGCGTTCACACTACCAACCGAACCTGGAATTCTATATAAACCGACTTCATCCAGGCCTCGTAGTTCGATCTCTTCGAGTAATTTGACGATAATTGTCGGAATAACCGTACCTTCACGTTCACATATATCTTCTAAAGGCACTCCAAATATTTTATTGTGGGTTTTGCCCTTGAATCTCTTTGAGTGAAAGGAATATCTCTTAGATGCCTTAATCATTTTTACCCACTCTTGCAAGTCTAAAGCACTGGTTGACTGAAGTATATGCTCGTGTCCATCGAACATAACAAGTTTAAAAGAAAAAATATAACCGGAATTTTTCTTGTGATTCATAATTTCGAGGATAGACTTGATTTCGAAGGTTTTGAGAGAAAGGACTGGTTTTTGATCTTGAATGCCATAAGTTTCAAGCAATGGTAGATTAGATGGCGACACAGAGCCGTTATTTTGAACATCGGGTATCAATATGCTGCTCAAGGAATTACTAGATGCGGACGAGTTGAACCCTCCGATGGAGAAAGGTCTTCTAAAGAAGCCACCCAGCTTCTTACCCATATGATTGTGTCCTGAGCTTGATATGACAGAATTTCTAGTATTTAAAGAAGCCATGGAAGTTCTTTTGCTCCGCGGTGATGTATTTATGGATGTAGCTGAAACCGAGGAGGGTGACTTGGGTAAAGTTCTGGCGCTTTGTAAATTAGATTGGGCGCTTGGAATGATTACTGAACTTCTGTTCTTGCGTTGAATAACTTGCTGCAAAATAGTGGAACGTTTGTTATCACGTTCTTGAACGATTAATCCCTCTATCTTTTTATGGTCACGTTTCGTTTTATCGACCTCCTTGACTAAAATTTCATTAAATAGGCCTTTTTCCTGATACTTTAATACCTTAATTTCCGTTGCGGCAATCGTCTTCGTATTCTTTCTGTAGTTCCCGGCAGAATCCGTGAAATTGCAGAAAAGACTAATACCAAAGAGTAGCTTATCGGTTGGACTTTCATCACTTGTATACTCTTCCATCGTCGGAACTAAATCTAAGGCGTTAGATATAATATTGTTGACAAACCTTCTCTTGTCGAAGTTGATTAGCTTAGAGTTAGTGATACTCATGTTAGGAACGAACTGCGAAATTTCTAACAGTCTAGATATAATCCAGCCCGGACAAGGACATAAACTTTTTGGTTTCGACAAGCAAGGTCCATCAATTTCCAAAAATGATCTGATGTGTTTATCATCAATATGTTCTAATATGTTAGAAATTGATGTCAAAACATTTGGATCTTTTGAATTCGACAAAATCCTATGAGATGTTCTCCAGGAATGCTCATAATATCTTGATTCCGGACGAATCATAGAATTGCAGATTGCCGTCTCAATAAAGGACGGAATATGTGGAGAAATCGCATTTGGATCATCACCAACTTCTGATTGAAATAAATCCAATGATGAATTTTTCCAGCGCACATAATTTAAAATTTGCAAAATGAGAGTACATGTTTCCACACGATGTTCGGAGCTTTTGGCAATATCAGATATTTCAACCATAAAAAAGGACGTTAAAGAGATATGGAGTTTAACCAGCAACTGAACTGATTCTGGCAGCTTGGACAGGCATGATACGTCTCCTTGCTCAGTTTTACTAATAAGAGTACTAATCCATGTAAAAAAATCGGAAATTTCCAGTTCATCTAATTGGGAGGTGCCTGCAGTAATCATACTATTTGAGGTGGAGTGCAAAGAGAAAGAAAAAAGTGAAGTAAGTGACTCATTGGAGTATAGTTCCAGGACTTGATAGCAAGCAAACCATTCCTGTTTCGTAACTAGGTAAAATTTTTCCGCAACGAACCTATCCACACAATAGACCCATTTTAATATGCTTTCATAGTCGTTATACCTCAGGTTATGAAACTGAGAGAGCAATGGATCTTCTAAAACACTGAAGTTCATAGAGCCGCTGTAATCCATGAGAGAAACGCTTTTAAATGACTCTAACAATGCGGTGACCTTTCTGCAGGTTCTATTGACACCTAAAGGTCTATATAATTGCTTTTGGTACGCTGATCTAGTTGCATTAAAGAGTTCTGTCAACGTTGAAACTAAGCTTTCCGTTTCGCTAATTTCTTCAAAGGAAGCGACCTTCCTTAATTCATCTATTCTACTGGGCCATTCTATGCCTACATCTTGTTCCATGATTTTAAGAATATCTAATAGAGTGGTATTAGTGACCATGTCGTCGGTGAAGTCCGCATAATGATTCTTCACTAAATTCAAAATAGCTTCCGCTGCTCCCACCTGTATCTTTACCCAATAGTTAGTGTTAATATTATCATCATGCGAAACTTTCCCATCCCAAACGGGAAATTTTTGTTCATTTAATGAGCTATCAACAGTCTTCAATTTTGTACCTCCATTGGTATGCAGAAGTTGCGATATGGAGAGAGCGCAACTTTTAGCTCCCACGAATCTTTTCGCTAAATTCTCTAGTACGGACACAGTTGTTGTGAAACTTTTATATGAGTTGAAAAATGTTTCAGTAAAAATATCAATGTCCATAGTCAATTTAACAAACGCATAGTCAAGTATTCCAATTGTATCTTCGTTTGATAGTATTCTAGAATTTCTGGCATTTCCTCGATTCCTTTTCCTTTCGTGATAGTAGTATTTCTCTAAATCTTTGGTGTCAATAAGTTTAGAAAACACACCAGCTGTTAAAACTAACAGATCATAAATCTTGTCCAATGAGCCTGACTTCAGCACAACACTTATAACCGACTCTTTTAACGTCTCCGATACCTTGCCGATGTTGCTAAAAAAATCCATATTCTCCAGGGTTTTACTCAATCTATTAGAATTTTCTTGTGAATCTCTCATACCAGACAAGGTTGTGTTGGAATGCTGAGAGAACCTTTTAGGAGTCTCAATAACTACGCTCGCTGGCGGGGATTTGATTTCGAAGTCGTTCATTGATTTGAAAATAATGTCATCGGAGACGTGAAAAATATCGCTGTCTATATTGAAAGCATCTCTGATACACTTCAACATATGCTGTCTATTGGATTGTTTCAATGACATTTCTTTGACTAAAGGGGCATCGATATCCATCAGTCCGGTGATTTGAGTACCAGCTATATCCTCAGAAAGCATCTCATTCTTTGCAGTAGTCAATGGCTCACTGATAGAAAATGCCTTAGAGCGACGTAGAGAAGATTTTGTTTGCGCTGCGTCATTTTTAGCCGTCGTTATAACACCAGCTGCAGTAACTAAAGAATCTTTTGAAAAGAGTGAGTAGTTGGGAAATAGCTCATTAAATAATATTGGCAGATAGCTGCCGCTTAGCAGAGAACTTCTTTGACTACCTATATTTGAATATACCTTTTGGTCAATTCTTGGGGGCTCGAGCTTAACACTTAGTTTCATTAAGCCATCGATGTTCAAAATAGGTTGAGCTAAATGGTATTTCCAGAATTGATATATACTGCTGGACGCTGGCTCGACATTTCTTGTGCTTGACTTCTTATTTAGTGGTTTGGTTGATATTTTTTCTAGTCGTTGTTGCCATTTGTAGAAGGCATTTTTAGTACGATTAATTTTCTTTTCCAAGTACTTGAATTTCGTATCTAAAGGCAAATCATCAGCATGTATGATAAGATCTCCAAAATATGAAATAACATTAGATCTTATGAATGGATCATCTAGGTTTGGCGGAGCCAAAATAAAGACGCTGCTTGTTGATTTTGACGACATTTGCCTTCGGTCCAATTGGGCAATAGTTGGGATCCAATCCTTGAAAATAATTCTCAGAGTATGCTCAGGGACATATTGCCAAGAAGAACTTAGTCTTAGAATGGGGAGAGAACATATAATTGTTGCGACTGCTAGCCACGATACCATGTCTCCTAAGTATTCAAATCTTCCACCAAATTCCACCCATTTGGTTAAGACTTTAGCTCGTAGTTTTGCATTCATTAAAGACTTTCGCTTATTTGAAAACAGATGGCAAACTAACAATCTGCCCAAGAAGTGGACGTTATAGTTGTTATTGAAAACTAAAGGGTTCAATGCAACAATATTATTGTTAATATATTTGGAATCATAGAGTAAGGAATAATCTGAACGAGGTGACCATGTTTGGTTGAATTTTAAATTGATTTCATGAACCTCGTCTGCCAGCTTGTTAACATCCATTTTTAAGAAAGCCTCAACATTTATAATGTCTTCTAGTAACTTATTGGTATCATAATGACTACTACTGTTATTAGCGTATTTTGTATTCGAAGATCGACTGAAAGCGGTTAGTTTATTTAATTCATTATGCTTATCAGCCACGGAGATTTTTAAATTATTGGAAATTTCGTCATTATGCAATGAAATAGTATCCAACAATTTTATGATTGCTTGGATCATTTGATCGTCTAATAGAAAACTTGGAAACATATCTAATACTGTCTTTACAACCAATCCTAATCTTTCTGTCATCAAATCATCCACCTGTCGTGATACGTTATAAAACTGCGTTGAGCTATTCGTAACTTTGGAAGTATGTTTTGTAAAGGTTAATCCAAATTGATTGAAAATGAAGAGAAAATGAACGAAATCATCCAACAATGGTAAAATAAGCAATAGATTCAAAATATTTCTTTGAAATTTGGCGTCATCGATTGCCAGATTTGGATATGAGAAAAGAATAGAATGACATAAACTCTCTAAAGTTCCGGATACTATTTTCTCTTCTTCACCTAATCTCAAGTCTGGATGAGGATAGATTTCACTCAGATACTTTATATTTGGTATGGTTTTAGTACTATTAGGTTGCCTAGATGTATTTGAGCTATTAGAAGACGGGTAAGGATGATTTGATTCTGATGTCTCCTTGATGCCTATAAGCATTGGATCGAAACATTTTACGTTACTATGCAGTCCACTTTTATAAAGGCTCAATATCGATCCTTTTAGTTGTGCACGGTACAATCTGTAATCTGGAACGGTGATTTGTGGCTCTGAAATGTCATGATTGCTATTGTTGCCTTGATGGAGATCAGAGGCATAAAATCGACTTTCTCTATGGCTACTGCTAGCACTGCTAACATGGCTCTTATTCGAGAACGCATCAGACTGTAGTGTGTGTGATGATGCTGAAGAGGAAGCTTGACTAGTTATCACAGTTGAACCATGAGATTTGTTAAGCCATCCTGCCTTGAATATCAATGAATCGTAGTTATCCTTATTCAAGTTCACAGAATATTCAGGAGCAATAATACTGCCATTAGAATTATTAGCGTTGTCTGTTCCTTGATCCTGAGATGCGTTATTACCATCATGAAAATCGATGACTGGAGTAAGAGATGCAGAATGCATCGATTCGCTTATTGAGGTATAGTTTTGTTCAACGTTTGGTCGAGCATCATCAACTCTATAGTTAACGTTAGTATCAGCATCTGCTGTTATTTCTTGCGAGCGAGATACTTCTGATAACACTGATGAACTATCTTCTTTATTATTTGAAGATCCGATGCTTTTTGCAGATTTGCTGTTGGACTCCGACATATAAACAGTCCCACTAGATAGATTAGGAGCATTAGACTGTCTTCTCAATGAAAAATTGGCAGAGCTTTTACGCCTATTGCCATGAATGTGCCCATTATTACCGTTACCGCCAACTGTAGATCCCGAAGCACTTTGATATGTAGTGTTATGAGAACCGCTAGAACCAGATCCGGTAGTATAATAGTGTTTTCCAAGAAACAACGAGGAATCAGATGGTGACAATGATCGACCAGAGGAAGAACCCTTGGGAATACTCGGAGAAGAAGAGCTCGTGCTTGAACTCGTGCCAGATTTTTTATTCTTCGACGGCCATATTAAACTCTTCATACTGAGTACCTATATTTCCACCTCCAATGTAAGATTCGCCTAAGAAATAGCTGTACCCACCAATTGTCTTATAAGGCTTTCACTCTTGATAGATCTTTGTACCAGTTGGGTTATGTTGTCTAGCAATTCATCAGAGTTTCCTAAAACGAGGAGAATGGCTTCTTTCGTTACGACAGTTCCATAACGCGACAATGTCAGATTGCACGAGGTCCGTTCAATTTTTTCTTAATTTTCTTTGTCCGGCCGGACAGACAGCCCTAAAAAACAGCCAGAAAATTCGGCCAATTTAGAGGCGCAGCCCTGGTATGACCTGATTTCCAGATGGGAGGGTTGTCGTAGAAAGTTATAATGTTTTGTAGGTTAATAAATAGTATGGTATTAAATATTCTTCTATAGAGACATTCTTGCCATTTGCAAAGCACCTTCTTCGGTTTTTGTACCACCAATGAAGCCTGCAGCGTGAATGAAGACACACTCTGGGATTCCGGATTTCTCGCTAAGCTCTTCGTCTCTCAAACCTCTTAGTGGTTCAGGCAGACCTTTTCTAAATTTGTAAGAGTTGGCTGACACTGGTACTGTAGAAACTCTCCAAGTTTTACCGCTATCTTGAAAGACCACGAATTTTATCTGGTCCTTGAGATTCAATTCCTTCTCGACGTCGAAAAGGTGTTCTTTCCAAGGACAAAATTGGGTTAGCATAATGATTTTACCACTCTTATCAATATTAGTTCTATTTGCGATCGCCTCGTAGACAAGAGCCTTGGCAGGTAGCCAAGAACCTCCATATCCGCTAACTAGGTCAACGAACACACATCCTATGAATGAACTGGCTTTGAAAAATTGTTCATCGAACTTTTCTGGGGAGCAATCATCGTTCCAGTTTGGATTCATATTGGAAATTATTCCGGGAATTGTAATTGCAGTATCTGAAAATTTTGGTTTCACATGTAACTCTTCGACATCGAATTTGCTGATACCATTATCGTTAGCATCTAAAGCTTCTACAAATTGCTTGTAAACCTTTAGGTACAATGTATCCAAATCTTTTTCACTGGTGGCAGCAGCAACACCATTGTTCAATATAGCTTTGATGATGTCACGACCAAAATGCTTATAAACTAAACCAGCACTTGATAATTTTGTCTTAAAATTTCCATTGAACGTTTCCATAAATTCACGTTGATGATGGTCAAAATATTTCACTCCATCGTATTTACCACTGACATCGACGACAATGTCACTTCCCTCCCAATCGGTTGGGATTCTCGATCTAACAACTTTGGCATCCTTATATTCCGGTAACAATCTCAACATATATACAGCTAACGCTTCATCAGCGTGGAAAGATCCAGAGTGGGTACATATCTGTTTGACCATTTTAGAAATAGTACTGTTCAACTTAACTCGTTTGTTAGCAGACATTTTTGCAATATATCGTAAAAATTTTTGAAAGTGTTGAAATATTCTTAAAATCAATTATGTCATTTTTTCATATGAAATTTTGCAGAACTCATCGCATTCTGCATAAAAAAGAGAAAACAAACATAACAAAAAGGAACAGTTTCTTGATAAAGAGGATACAACAATATCTTGATTATCTCACTGAATAAATAAGTAATTAGCGAACTAAGAGTCTAATTAGACTTTTATACGTTAGAATAAGCACGTGTAAGTCCGGGTAACCATCAAACTGTCCCTGCAACTCCAAAAGGAAATTGTCATATTTCTATCATCTCTGCGTTCACTATCTCGACGTCTGGGCGATTATAGAGGACCAGAATAATTGTTTGGCATCCTCCTTAGTCATCTTTAATACTCTATGAAGCTTCCATTCAAGTATACCAGGGCGCAGTTAGAAATTTTCCGGTTTTCATTTTGTTTATTGGCACCAGTAGCAGTGATGTACTACATAGGTACAGATACCGATAAAAAGCTTAATGTACCAGGTTTTTGGCCTGATCCTGAAACACTGAATAAGATTCCCAAAGAACCATATGAGATCAAGGCAGAGTTGGCCAGAATGAAAAAGGAAAGATTGGAGAAAAGATTGAGATTAGAGAAGACATTACAGGAAGAATTGGGTATTGACATCGAAGCAGAAAAGGCAAAGATTAGAGAAGAGTTAAAATTGGATAATAAGTCCATTTAGAAGTAGCGGAACTTACGAATCTATTGCTCATGTAAATAGACCTTTTCAACCTCATGTCATAGTTGTAAATAGAGATTTTTTGCTCTTTATATGCGGAGACACATTAGCATATTATATTTAAATATAATTTATATATTTATATATACATATTAAAACGGAATAAACAAAACAAACATCATAGCGATCTGGCATATAACATGCTTACCAATAATCTGTTGATGGTTTCAGATTGAGCTAATGCTTGCGTGCAGTGCATCGTTACGAACGACGACGAGCACTGACAGTATTACTATGCTAAATTCAGCCTTTATATGTCTCGGTATATGAATGCCAACAGAAATGCAAAATAAGTCATAAAGGACATTAACATAAGGTGCCATCAAGCTCGTAAGATATGGGTAGGGCTCGAAGGGATTCAATTGTATCCAGTATTGCTTCACATGGTGGAGGGCTGGATTTCCAAAACTTGCCAGGCTTGTTAGATGACAGTTACCTCTTCGATAGACTCGAAAAACTGTCGCTAGCTCTGAACGATAATGCTACGAGAGAAACAACTTCGTCTAATCTCTCATCAACTCTTGGCGCGGATGATATGTCGAATTCGGAAGACAGGTATGCCAAGTACACTACATACCTTAGCAGAATTGACTCAAACGTACAGCAGTATGAAGAGATTTTGCAGCAGACTCAAAAAGTTGATAATGAATTGGTACAGGCAATTGAGATGTTTAACAACATCTCATCAAATACAATTGACTTTGTGGGGAAGACTCAAGAGTTGCATAAGGAATTTAGACAGATTTCCCAATTGCATGAAGAAATTCCAAAAATCTTACAATATTTTATTGCGTTAGATCCGATTATGCGTCGTTTGAATCATGCATCTTCGGCGAATATAGTCAGAAAGAACTCTTTCAAAACAATGCTTTCCAGTATTGATCAATCCCTAATGTTTTTGGAGGAGCATCCAGATATCAAAGAAGCTGAAACCTACAGAATTAAATTCAAACGCTGTCTCATTCGCTCAAGTGAATTGATAGCGAACTATTTAAGCAACCTGTTAAGGCAAACATATGATGATATTACTGAGAAGCTCTCATCCTCTGCAGGTGCTTCATTGGTATCCAAAGAAGCTTTACTATATAACAAATTTTCATCATCATCAGAGGAGTACTATTCACAGCTCATACAAATTGTCTCACGGGTCTATAATGACAACTATAGAAGATATCATGATGAGCTGGAATCCATATTGAATGACTGCTATAATCAGTATTTCCAAACACGAATGAA
Organism: Torulaspora microellipsoides; assembly: GCA_900186055.1. Classification (NCBI taxonomy): domain Eukaryota; kingdom Fungi; phylum Ascomycota; class Saccharomycetes; order Saccharomycetales; family Saccharomycetaceae; genus Torulaspora; species Torulaspora microellipsoides. The sequence goes on along the minus strand of FYBL01000008.1, from coordinate 368,769 downwards.
ACTGTTATATCCTGTAATATGGCTTCGTCTAGATGAAACAATTTTGCAAGATAGAGAGCTATCCCTTGTAAATTTCATACAAGACGGTAAATCTTATTTTCAACAGTTATGTATTGATGAATACAAACTGTTCATAAAATTTTACCCTCAGCAGTATTCAAGCAATCGGGTCAACCAATGGTTATGTCAACTTTGCGAGCCATGGTACGATTGTGTTAGGACAAGAATATTGAGAGAAACAGAAATATCCATGTTATGCGACTCTGTTACTCTCTTTGGACAATACTATGAGTTCGAAGAGGACTCAGAAGAATATTCGAAACAATTCCGTGAAGTTCAATATGACAAAGTGTTCGAACCTATCGTACAAAAACTTCAAGCAAGACTAATATTAAGAGTACAAATCTATGTTCAACAAAATATAATAAACTTCACTCCTTCTAAGGACTCTTTCATCATCTCAAGAAGGAAAAAAAAAACTCTCAATGCCAACGAGCCTGTGCAAAACGGCATGGAGGATGCTATAGTAGAAGCATACCTTGATAACTTGAAATATCAAAATAATGACACTGAGGGAAACTCACGGTCTGAAAATATCGAACTATACTATCCTCCATTGATAAAAGCATTAGCACTCCTCTCAAAAATATACGAGATGGTCAACTCGGCTGTTTTTGATGACTTGGCACATCATATAGTCCACGATTGCATATTTTCTTTGAGGAAAGCATATAATATTGTGCAATCTTCTCCTAGCGGAATAAACAACCTTGATATCAAGCTATCGTACCTCAGAAATCTTCTCATGCTTCGTCAAGAGATACAGAATTTCAACATAAGATATACTGTTAACGAGACCTACTTGGATTTTTCTGGCGTAGAGAGCTTCTTCATACCAGGGAAAGGTCAGGACTCTTCTCTTTTGAGTAGGGCAAGAGGCCTTGTTCCTAAAGTGGTCAATAACATGGTAGATGCCCGCTCCGAACTAATTATTGAATTACGAAATATTGTCAAGGATTTTACAGATGTTGTTGGAAGAGACCTGATGGAAGACACATTACAAGTAGCTTCCGCTACGAGCCTGCTCACTAAAAATATGAAATTGAGACAAAATTTGGAAGAAAAACTACCACGTATTCATGCTCAGATCTGTAACTTTATTGATGATGATGAAATTGTAGTTCATTTGTTGGATGCCATTCAAGAAACTGTGATACAGCGGTATAGCCAATTTTACGAGGAAGTCAGTCTAAAGGCTGAAAAGGGAATATTAGACAAATCTGAAGTTTCTGAACTAATGTACGAAGACGTCTTTGCTGATTTTCTCAATAACATTACTATTCCACTTTGTAAGGGTAATAATGTGGGTAGAGAGAAGTGAAAATAACTCGATTGAAAGCATCCAATGCTCATATACATATGTAGAATGTAAAATAATATAATTACTGATTCTCTTCTTCGTCCATTGGATTATATATATTTTTAGAGAGCAGTCTATTCAGTTCTTGCTTTATAAAGTCGACCTTGGATGGATCAACTAGTAAGTGTGTATCATCCAGCTCCTCCAAAATGATATCGCTTCTTTCACCATCAAGCTGAATTATCAGTGCTTTTATAGATGGATCACATTGTATTAACGCACCTCTTCTTGCTCTCGCCATCTCTCTATAGTCTTGGTACTTAATATATATCTTCCTTTGACAGATATTGACGTCGTTAACTAGTCCTGAATACTTATTGTGTGATAAAAAAGCGGGCCTTCCGGCATGTTAATACGAAATTCGAACGAATGCTTTTGATATTTACAATTACAGAAAATGATCAACAAAGCCAATCGCCATAGACCAGTTAAATGCTATAAGGAAGACTGATATATTAAAAGAAAATTATTGCGAGCCCAGTTAAGAATATATGAAGAGTCATTCAAATGAAGTTACATCTTGCATGAACGGTGAAAATATCTCAGGCGCAATAGATGATGATCCAGAAGAAAATTCAAAATATATAGGAAAAAAGGTTGAAAAGAATATGTCTGATGATGGGGAGGACAGAAACAGCCAGGAAAATCGGAATGGGGGTGATGAAGGCGAAAAATTTGAAGAAGTAGACGAAGATGGAGAAAGTGAAGGGGGGACTGATGAAGACGATAATGAACCACCTTTGCTGAAATACACAAGGATAAATAAACTACCAGGTAATTTTTTCAATAGAGATTCGATATCTGCCTGTTTATTTCATGAGAAAATATTTGCATTTGGCACCCATTCGGGCTTGTTGCATCTCACAAAACCAGATTTTGCACCGATACAAACTTTAAAGTGCCATAGGTCATCAATCCTTTCCATATATACTGACGGCGTATATTTTGCAACTGCGTCTATTGATGGTACAGTTACTATCGGTATGATTGAAGACGCATCAAACATAATGGCATTTGATTTCAAGAGGCCGGTGCATGCTGTTGTGCTAGATAACGATTACAAAACGTCAAAAACTTTTGTTTCTGGTGGTATGGCTGGTGAAGTGATTCTTTCTCAAAGAAATTGGCTAGGAAGCAGAGTTGATATCATTTTGGCGAAGGAGCAAGGGCCTATAGTAGGGATACACACGGTGGATGACATTATACTCTGGATGAATGATGCGGGCATTACCTTCTGCGGTATTCATTCCAAGGCTCAACTTTTAAATGTTCCATATCCCCAAGATGGTAATGTTGACGTGCGACCTGATCTGTATAGACCTCATGTTCATTGCCCAGAGGTTGATAGGATAATCGTTGGTTGGGGTAACCACATTTGGATGTTCAAAGTATCATTAAGTCGCTCTGGAGAGCAAAATAAGAATTTGGGCTCGATACTTTCTAGTGCTGCATCAAGTTTGAGGGCTGCACCAGATAAAAAGGTAGAGTTAGAACATCATTTCACTATAAAAATGCGGTTGGCTGGCATCTCTTCATTCAAAGACGATCAATTGATGTGTTTGGGCTTTAGTAATGAAGAAGATGCGCCGTTATCAAATATACCAGAACTGAAGATCCTGGATACTATTACTGGTGACGAAATACACAATGATGAAGTTGTTTCCAAAAATTATGAAAATCTCACCCTAAATGATTACCATTTGGGTAAGCATATTGATAATTCCTCACCAGAGTATTTTCTAATAAGTGCAAGTGATGCAATTCGTATCCAAATACTCACGTTGGAAGATCATTATCAATGGTATCTCAAAAGAGAAAACTTTTTCAAGGCATGGGAAATTGGTAAATACGTAGTCGATTGTTATGAGAGACTAGAAACCGGGCTAAAATCTGTTGATTTTTTCATACAGCATGAGCTATGGGAGAATGCTGCATCCAATGCAGAAATCATTATTGCAAATACTGACTTTGGGGATGATGAGACATTTAGAGAGTTCGGTTTGAAGCATTATGAGGACGCTTTTATGAAGATTTTGCGCTCTGGAAATGTGGACGTAGCAGTTCGGCACCTCCCACTAGAACCACAGCTGCACAAATACGTCTACGATTTTGTATTGGAGTACTATTTGGGTAAAGCTAAACTAGAAGAGTTTTTATCTTGTCTACAAAAGTGGCCTTTAAAACTGTTTTCCGTTCAACATTTTGAGGATCAGCTGGAGGAATTAATTGAAAGGCATGACAGCTCAGAAGATACTTATAGGGATGCAATTATTCATTTATACTTAATTGAAGGTAGGTACACAAAATTGGTGCCGCATATGCTAAAACGAAAAGATACTAGGGTGTTGAACATATTTATGTCGCATAATCTAATCTCGCAATTTACTGAAAATATTGTCGAAATTGTACTTTTGCCCTATAACTCTACTTTAGAGAACTTACCAAAATTATCCCTGAAACAAGCGCACTCGTTCTTCGATAAACCTGTAGAGATACTTGTTCAGAATCGACACAGTTTACATATATCCGATATGGTAGAGCTGTTTTCCGAACCCAAGGAATTGCATATTATTCTTTTCATATATCTGAAAAAAATTTCATACGTGGATCCTTTTTCTGCCGCTCCATTTGAAAATGAAATGATAGAGCTATTTTCTGAGTATCAAAGGTCTGGATTATTGAAATTTCTGAAGACCAAATCAAACTACGACGTTGAAAGAGCAATAGAGTTGTGCTCTAAAGAGCACGGCTTCCACAATGAATTGATATATCTTTGGGGCAAAATTGGTGAAAATAAGAAAGCCTTATCCCTAATCATTGATGAGTTGAATGATCCAAAACTTGCTATCGAATTTGTGAAAAATTGGGGAGACTCGGAGCTATGGGACTTCATGGTTAGTTACAGTATGGATAAACCTAAGTTTGTCAAGGCATTGCTGGACTCTCCTGATGAATTCGGTAAAACATACCTTGAAGTCATCAAAGCTATGCCTGCTGATATGGAGATAAAAGGTTTAAAAACAACAATAAAAAGGATAACGAAAGATAATGCGTTAGGCTCGCGGGTAAGTAAAAGTGTTTTGAAGATTATTGATGACGAAGCAAACGAATGCGCTATTGAATTTTTGAAAATCAGAGCTATGGGGAAAGTATTTCGTGTAGATGACCACGAATGATATCGTTAAAGTTTATACGTTTATGTATTATGTGCGTATGTGACTCGGATGACACAAGTCATTGACTAATATGTGATTCAACTAACGTTAAAAGAATGATGAATTTCCTGATAACTGTAAATCCACGGGGCCCTGCAGGTTTTGGCTTGGCGATATATCAGAGTTGTCTGGGCTTACGGTTGGTCCGCTGGAGAGGTATTTCTCTAGCTGGACTTGCCCTCGTCTAGCCTTAAAATTACTCATTTGTTTTCTTGTCTTTCTGATTTTTTTTAATAACGTCTTATAATTGAATTTGATTTCACTAATTGCATTCTCTGAAAAGGAGACATCGTGTGTTTCCGCATGCTTTAAAATATTGCCTAATGACTTCGCGATATTGATACTAGTTTGCAAGTTCCCACTCGGGATAGATTCTGCAGGATACTCGTTCAATGATACGTGGTTTGTCATTCTGTTTGGAGCGACAACGTTATTAAGGATATTATTCAATGCAGGGTCCTCGAAAGTAGTGATTGATGATGTTGTTGCTGTCGAACTAGATCTATTTCCTGCTGTGGGAGCTGTAGTAGGTGGGTAAGGAGCATTTATAGGTTGTGTTATTAATCTGTTCGAATGATTAGTGGGGATATGAGAAGCTGCTGGTCCATGAACAGGTGGTGGGAACATATCGTTGAAGTAATCCGAAGGGACTATTGAAGCGTCTATTCCAACACCTCTCAAATCAAGTACACCATTTTCACTCATGAACAGATTAGGCTTATCAATTAATGTGCTCACGTTGTACAGCTTACCCTGATTTTCTTGATCGTAGCCCTCTCCCAGTATTTTATCCAAGTTCACAACGTAATTTGAATCCACAATACCATTGTTTACAGCACCATTGGAATTGTTGGAAAGCACAGCATTGTTGCCATCATTTGCATCAACACTCTCGTCATCTTCATCGTCGCCGTCATCATCTACGTTTACGTTATTAGTATGATCTGGAGAATCAGAGTCAGAATCACTAATGTCAGCTATATGTCCCACGTTAATACCCTCATTACCGTCAGTAAACAAATCGAAGTTGTAATAGTCACCCACCTGGGAATAAATATTATTGTTATTGTTAGTGGTATTGATATTATTATGGTTGACCTGTGAATCCGGTTCAATGGCATCGACAATTGCACTTTCCACTAATTCTTCAGTGCTTAGAAAATTCGTATTCTTGTTTTCAATATTCAAGTCTAACAGAACATCATGGTCCCATTTTTTGGCACAATAAAACTCATTGCATAAGCTATTTAGCTTTGCTTCGAGACCCTCATTTTTTTTGAATGCCATACTGACAGTTTCATCTAATTGTATCATCTCTGGAGGTAATATCCCGGAGCTCTTCCAGTTCGCTCTGATGGTCTCTACAGGAATTCCTTTCCAAGCTTTTTTTATGAATTTGAATGCATTTGACATTGTCAATTGACTTTGTTCAAACGTGATTAGCATTTTCTTGTGAGTTCTTTTTTCAAAGGTCTTTTGAAGATCTATGAGCGCTTGATATTGTTGAATTCTATATCTGGTTTTAAATTCATCTAAAACACCCCAATTGAAGGGTAAAAATCTTGAGTTTGCTGAAGTGTATATCAACTCTATGTTTTTCAATCGAGGGTTGATGATCCTATGGGAACACGAATCGTCGAGAATAATCCAAATTTTCCTATTATCTGCAGCCAAACGTTTGTCCCATCTTGCGAGCCAATCGTGAAATAAGTTGCTTGTGAGCCACGATTTACGATTACTGTGATATGATATGCCAAACCTTCGAGCCATTTTTTCTCCTAGTAATGATTGTGACAGTGGATCAGAGGGTTCTTCAGGAAAATAGTTTCTGAAACTTCTATAGCTGTTATACTTCCCGACTACTACAGGCTTTAATTTTTCCGAACCTTCTAAATTGGAACATAACATTACCGAGGCCACCTCTACCTTTCTTTGAATTTGACTTGTCTCGTATTGCGCATAGTCCAGTGGTAGATTGTAGGCCAAAAAAGTTTCATCTAATGTGAAAAGATCCTGAGGTGGTAATTTAGCAAAAAATTCCTTGAGCACATTTCTTTCTTCAAATGTCCAAACCTTTGGAGGCTTCGGCAACTCTTCATCCAAATTAGAAATGTTAACATCCATTTTTGATAAAAAATTGTTAATCCATTTGTAAGAAAACGAACCGTTACCTTCTCGATGTTCAGCCGGTATTCGATACCACACCGATTGTGCTGTATCTTGTATAATTGGCGAATTAATAGGTATTCCGTTCCATATACTTTGAGAAACCCATTCTTGTAAGATTCGGCGCACCAATACATTGTTGGGTCTCCTTACCCTGTTTGCAGCTTTCTCATTATCTTTACAATTCATATAAACATCTTTCTTGGCCAACAAGCGCGATATAGTTCCCTGGGAAGGTGTTTTTGGTAACTGAAACGCCTCATATGCCCACCTAGCTAGCTCTAATTGAGTCCATTTGGGGTGTCTCTCTGCCATAAGACAGATGTTGTACCGTTGCTCAATCGAGAGCATAGCTATTTAACAGTGTTGTTTTTTTCTTGAGTGCTCAACTTCCTCTAAGCAGTCCTATATTTGATACCTTGACACGTCAAGAAGACAATGATTCTTTGACAACCGGATTTAATGTATCCTCTATGGTAAAATTGGAAGAGTAATGCAAACGAAAGTAGTATACTTTTGTTGATATCTTTGTCTTGTCCCTGCCAAGGCTTTTTCCTCTTCTTTTTCCCGATGCCCAATCCCACACAAATTGCAACTCAATGATTTCGAAGAAAAAAAAAGAGGTTGGAAAATTCATCTTATCAGCAAATCATGTGATGGCCGATGGATGAAGTATCATAATATAGGAGGTGTAATGCCTATATGAAGCACTGATCGACCTTCTAATATTCACATATGCTCTTAAGAAATGCTTTCCGTGTGGTTATTTCAGTGGTGGGATGGCACACATCAGGATTTGCAAGAGATATGAAACACCACATTCTCATGTTGCTTAGACTATATATCATTAAAAAGATGCGTTACTAACTACCCCTATATGTAGTATAGCCATAGTTGCTGAGGAGCAAAGGAATGTGATAATGTCTTGAATCTTCGACTTTGAAGACTATTTCAACAAAGGGATGAAAACTGCTTTTTCCCAAAGATTGATAATATTTTCCAACTTGGAATCTTATCTTATATATACCGTATACCAGCGTTTCCCATCGTAAAGCGTGTTCCTTCGTTTTTATGATACCTAAATCCTTCAATAGTTCTCTCTTGGAGGGGTCGGGATCAAATATCCAGGCAGGAACTCTTCCATCAGCATTCGTGGATGCCATAGCAAATGGTTCCGCATTAGCAGCTTCTGTGTAGATCTCGTCCCCATTTGATGAAACACTATCCGCGATACTCAGTTTGTAAATTGCACAATTGACATTAGCGGCAGGTTTTCCTGTAGTGGTATCAAGTATATGACATGTAACTGGCGGTCTCTCAGACATGGTTATGGATCTTGGAATATTAGCAGGTTTTTGCTCCTCGTTGACAATTCTGCCTTTGAATCTCTTTGCATTTTATATAATTTCTTAATTGCTTTATCTTTCTATATAAGGCTATCATTCCATTCGGAGAAGACCGGTTTAAGAAACAGAAACAAAAATGGGAAAAACAACAAAACAGTGAAAACAGTTGTAAGCAGTGAGGCAAGCGATTTTAAAAAGGAGGTGTGAGCAGTTGTTTATGATCCTTATACATTAACGAATGAGCCATGGAAAGCTACGATCATGTAGCTTATCAGGATAATGACATTAAATATTTCATTCCATGGCTGTTTAAACATAGTCTGTACTATAACAATTCAAGAGTTTATGTTCTTATAGCCGATTTGCTGGACCATATTGAAAAATCAAGACATATTTGTGCGAATCACTACGCTGGCCGTATATCTTGTATCTTCTGGAATAATCATCCCATAGAGAAGATTTGTGTGTTGGGATGTGTTGTTGGATATAAATGGAGATTGATTAATGGTGAAGACTATATTTTTCTGACAATAGACGATTGTACGTCACGACCTGACAATCGTTACAGCTTTTTGGTTTGCAAATGTTCAAAAGCTAATATATTAGGCTATGGATTGCAGTTACACGATTTATTTGGTCGAAAACTTCGCGTATATGGTTATGTAGATCTTCGGTATGGCGAGTTTCAAACAGAATTCATTGAGATTTGCGATGACCTGACTCTGGAAATTGAGCACTGGGAGAGGGCTTTGAAACAACGTGAAGAATTAGCGGTTCCGTGGGAAATGGATCAACAATTGCTACAAGTATACTTTACTCAAGACAACAACGAATGTGATATGCCTACTAGCAGCAGTCAAAATAGTGATTGCATGACGCCAATAGGAAAAAACCATCATAAAAATTTCATAGAGGGATTACAGATAGAAAACTTGAAAGATGAATTAGAAATAGCAAGCCCTTACTATGATAGTTCCTCCGTGGAGTTACGACAATTATATGATGATTCTTTTACATCTCCTGCAAAGCCAAATAATTTGCGAGTAAGCCTTGAAGACAATAACTCCGTGATAGAAGCGCCCAAGTTGGTGGACGATGCCCAACACAACGAAGGGGTTGGCGTAAAAGGTATCAACATATACAATTCAACAAGGGCCAGAAAACAACTTTTGCGCTACTTGATGGCATTTTCAGTTTCTACTATTTCTGTCGTAGAACTGTATCAAATATCACAAATTAATGACGTTATCGACGATATGAGCATGTTAAAGTTCCAGCAGCAAAATTTAGCACTTGTAAAACCCTTTGAACAGGTGAAGACGGAGATATTCTTTGAAATTATTGGAAAATTGAATAGTGTGGGTCTATTGAAAAGAATTAATGATAAATTTATTGACGTGCAGCCGCTACAAAAGCTTTATGTATATTGCACCAAGAGACTGTTAGCCCTCATCAAGCTACAGTGTTATTCTTGCACTATTGACCACGACCACATATGTGAGAGGTTATCCTTGCCGCGCCTGTCTCACAGGGCCGTTGTTGATGTTTTCAAGGAATCTCTCAGGACCCTCACACAAAAGCATCCACAATTGATTGCCAGTTGGTGGATTGAAATGAACACAGGAAAAGCCTCATTCGTTCACCTCGAATATAAACTCAACAAGTAAAGTTTCAGAGAGACACCACATATCTACACGTCCTGAAAGGTAAGTTATGGCTTCTAATGCAATCCACATATATTTTGCACTTAAGTAGAACAATGTATCATCATATAACAGCTATTCACACGAAAAGTCACCTTGTACGCTAAAAAGAAAATTTTGAATTACACGCTATCGCTAATTGCTCATCTCATCGCATTTTAAAGCCATAAGATGACTTTTCGCATAGAACAGCATCAAATTTAGAAAAGCCTCAGACGATAACGATATGGCCCTCTTTCAAGTTAACGGTTGGGATATAAAATCCGATAAGGTTGCTTTCTTCGACGCAACTGCCAAGAGAGCACAAGAGAAGAAGAAAGAGAAAAGAGAAAAAAAGAATAAGGATAAAAACGATCGAAAGTTCAAGAAAGAAAGAGCAATTCAAGAGGATATCGTAAATGATAGTGATGATGAAGAGCTCCCAGAAAATGAGCTAGATGAGGGAAAAGAAATCGCAGAGCCTGAAAAAGCTGTGGAAACAACTAAAGTGGTAAAAAATAAACGTAAATTGGAAGACACTAAAGAATCTCATGAGAATCATAAGATCGCGAAGGTATCCATATCGAAGCCATTGCCGCCTGCTAAAAAACAACTGACGCCATTACAACAAAAGATGATGGCGAAGTTGACCGGTTCTAGATTTAGATGGATCAATGAGCAATTGTACACGATTTCTTCTGGTGAAGCATTGAAGCTTATCAAAGATCAACCCCAATTGTTTGATGAATATCACGATGGATTTAGATCACAAGTCAGTTCATGGCCAGAAAATCCAGTGGATGTCTTTGTACAGCAAATTCAGCTGAGGTCGAAGAAACCAGTGAATGCACCCGGTGGTCTACCAGGTTTGCAAGACAAAAAGATTGTAATTGCGGATATGGGGTGTGGTGAGGCACAGTTAGCAATGGATATAAACAACTTTTTCAAGAAGTACAACAAGAGAGCTAAGAAATATCAACATAGGAGGCACAAAGTGCATAGCTTTGATTTAAAAAAAGCTAATGAAAGAATCACAGTGGCAGACATAAGGAAAGTTCCCCTTCAAGATGAATCTTGTAGCATTGTGGTCTTTTGTCTTGCCTTAATGGGAACCAACTTTTTGGATTTCATCAAGGAGGCATACAGAGTATTAGCTCCAAGAGGTGAGCTATGGATTGCAGAAATCAAATCAAGATTTGCTGATGGTAAAGGTGAGGAATTCGTTAACGCACTGAAATTATCAGGATTCTTTCATAAGAAGACAGATGATGAAAACAAAATGTTCACAAGATTTGAATTTTTCAAGCCTCCGCAAGACATCATCGAGGAGAGGAAAGCTAAACTAGAAAGAAGACACAAGTTCATCGAGGTCGAAACAGAAAAAGAAGAGTTAGAGAAGAAAAGGACGAAGATTGCTGAAGGAAAATGGCTACTTAAACCATGTATTTACAAAAGAAGATGAATTCAACTTTAAGCTTTTATAAAGTATATATTTAAATATTGACATATACCCGTCCAAAAACTATGAGGAGCGACCTTGGAAAAATTGTTGAAGCATGGACAATCTCGCAAGATTGTCCAAACTTGGAATTGCTGGCATTTGAAACCAACTACTTTCAGCGGCAGCTTCCTGGTTTGGCTCCCATTTATCACAACAACGAAACCCATATGCGTTCCAGCCGGTTAAAACCATTCCCACAATTACTAAAAGCAAATAGAACACTTTCAATCTCAGAATGCAAAACAAAGCAAATACACCCCAGATAACTGGAGCTAAATACAGAGACCACCAAAACAACTTTGAATCTATAGGGTTGATAGGATGACCAGGTGCATATTGCTTATAGGATTCGAAAGTAAAAGTATTTGCGGTTTTTGCCGAAGAATCGTACCACCAGCGTAGCTGTACCAGTTTTCGGCCAGTTATATTCTTTGTTAAATAGAAATCAGCCGCTAGCAATAGAACCACTACTATGAATTGAGCTGTGAAATCGAGAAATATTGAGCCCACTACATAAAATACTATAGGGGCAGCTTTACCATCTAAATGTAACACTAGCAACAACGGATGAGATGATTTCAAAATTGTCTGGTAAAAGTTCTTAACGTGGTCCATATGTGTCGATGCGGTTGCAAATTTCAGTTCAAGTGTTTTCCTTTTAGATAGCTCAACGGGTAGCTACGATATATGTTTTCTTCTATCGGGTCGCCTCCGCAGCAGCTTTTAAGCGAAATGTGTTATACTTACAAAAAACATTGACACTACTGCATATCAAAATGATGTGCAATGAAAAAGTATATTACTACCAGAGATTATGTGGATACTCTGTGAATTGGTTCCAAACGTCCTTGGTGAATACTCTCCTATTACTTTGTTATTCACACGCTGAGTAATCAAGAACCTTTTTGAAACTAATGTCGGGCTCAACTATATATGCACCTTGAATAAAATGAGCAAAGTAGTTGCATTTGAATATCTCAAGTCTGAAAATTATATGAGAAGCTCATCCAATCTACTGAATATGGTAAATTTGATTTCTATATCGCGGTCACGGTCAAGGTGACTGCTGGACAATCTACCGGATGTCACATGGCGTGTGAACGACTAATACGATTAAAAAGGGTACAAATAAATTTCAATTATGATACACGAAGAGTGCTGGTATTCAATTCTAAAGCAATGGAATGACAAAAATTCATGCGTCACTCCGATGCGGGGAGTCGAACCCCGGTCTCCACGGTGAAAGCGTGGTGTGATAGCCGTTACACTACATCGGATGTTTATTTATTAGAAACCGAGGAGAAATGGCAGTGTCCTTTGAAGCTTATACTTTTTTATGCCACAGGATCATCAGGTCCAATTGTATTTACCAGGTTCCCCTTATTATCTCAATTTAAGTACCACGGCTGAAAATATATATGTTAAAACTTTTCAACATAGCTACCACATGGCCAAATAGTACCGGCGCAATTACTGTGAATATATCATGTGTGTACCGCGAATCGGTGGTACACAATTATATTATGAATAACTGTCTCTCTTCTTCGTTTGAGCTTGGTGTTCCTTATGGTTGCTATTACTGTGCATCCATTAAGTTGTTGAAGTCTATCATGAGCCGTACTCGCTGTTCCCTAATAAATATGGTTAGACAGGTTACATTAATTACTTAGGCCTACATTGTCTCGCTAACCTATTTCCGAAAAATTCGGTATAAATATATTCAGTGTCAAGGTATTAGAAATCTGCCAATGTCCCCTTTTGGTAGGCTTCGTTGTATAGGAGATCGCTAGGGACATTAACTGTTCTAGCTTTCAGTGCGGAAAGATCTAAGAGATCTGGGTTTAGTTCTTTGATTGAATTCACACCCAGAAATCTCATTGACACTTCAATTTCAAAAGTCAATCTTTCGATAAGCTTTTCTACACCATCTTTGCCATAAGTTGAATTTGCATATAGGAATGGTCTACCAAGACCAACACCCTTCGCACCTAAACATAAAGCTTTTATGATATCGGTGCCTCGGCGCACACCACCGTCGACGTATAACTCGAACCCTTTATCCAAATTACGCTCTTTAATTATTGGTGCAGCCTCCGCTAAAACTTCAACTGGAGCTCTTGAAAAATCTAACTGTCTACCACCATGATTTGATATTACAACGCCAGCAACGCCAATTTTCGCAGCCTTGAGGACGTCTTCGACTCTTTGAACACCCTTAATGACAATTGGAAGGTTTGTTTTTTTCTTAAATGCAATAATGTCATTCCAAGATAAAGAGTGGTCGATGAATTTGGATAGTGCCTTAGATGCACTAGTAGCTTCTTTTCCATGTTTCGACTTTTTCATTTCATTTGGACCTTGTTCAGCTGATGAAAATTTAAATTTACCATCCTTTTCTCTATTTCCCACAGAAGGTGCATCTACTGTGATGAAAAGAGCTTTGAGCCCCAATTTTATCACATTTGCAATTAAATCGTCAGTGATTCTTCTATCACAGTTAACATAAAGCTGAAACCATTGAATTTGTTCCTTTGTGGGAGCAGATGCAAGAATCTCATCTAACGAACATGAAGCTAAAGTAGAAATCATCTGTGGAACTTTTTTAGGACCATTACCACAACCACGAGCAATATCCTTTTCACCCTCCTTTGGGTTACCTAACTTGCACAATGCAGTAGCAGAGACATAGAATGGAACATCAACATGAGATCCCAACATTTCGGTGGAAGTATCTATCCCTCGCACATCAACGAGTACTCTTGGTTTGAAAAAAATTCTATGATAAGCGGAATGATTTTCTCTTAAACTTACTTCATCATCAGAGCCAGAAGAATAATATGCCCAGGCTTGGTTGGACAAAATTTGCGATGCCAGATTTTCAAAATCGTACACATTAGTAATGGAATCTAAATGGGCAATTGTTCTCTCAACTTCCTGGCGACATTTTCAGCTGATTCACCTGGGGCAAATGGCGGACATATCAAATCATCAGGCATTTTTCCCTGTAATGGACCAATACGCTTACTTGGTGCGATGTATTTTTCGATAACATCAGGAGCATGCAAAGGTGCAAAGATTGCGGTCACATCTTTACCCGCATTAGACCGAATGATTGAAAAACCACCAGGATGCGATGGAGTGAAATCTGTTAAATCGTAAACATAACCATTAATGACAACCCAACAATCGTCAGAAACATTGTGTCTACGAACTTCAGAAGGAGAAATTGGTTTTTTCGAGGAGTCCTCTTTTGTGCCATTATCGACCAGACCTGAAGAAATGAAAGTAGTGGTAGCAACCGCTGCTAATGTCACTGCTGCCGCAGTGACGTTGGCCTTGTTAGACCTCGATTTACCATACCCGTCATTTTTTTGTTGCGCGGTAATACAAGCATACTGGCGGGTCATTGACTTAGTAGTTACAATACCACTGCTGTTAATATTGAAACATCTCTCCGATGCTTGGCGTATCATTGATTGTTTAAGGAGCATTTTGGCCTTCGATGTAACCTCAAAAGTGATAAAAATGGTAGTCAATCAAAGATACATATTTACATGACTACACTCAAGAAGTAAGCGTCGAGCAGAAACCTATCTGGTCATGGATACTCCAGAAAACAATCTACGAGTAGTTATATGTGGCGGTATTCGATATTCCTTCCCTATCTTGTTCTTCATACTACAGCCTTCGATTTTCAAAAATGGTATTCCACTCCGAAGGAGCGATCGGACCAACTCGTTGAAAGGCGGGATGAGAAAGCGCGGTCAAAACTCATCATCTAGATACTCACAAATTTCGCTAGGCGAGACCGCGTATATGAATGGATTTATCATGTTTATCCATGTGGAGTTTGATCGATTTGGAACTTGAGCGTACCGAATGCAGAGAGAAGAGGGACCTCCGTTGTGAGACACAGCACATCTAATATACCGCTCGACGGATTCACGAATAGAGGAACAATGCGCCCTGTATGGATTGAGAATTTCGTAATGTTCGACATGCATGTGAAAGGCATGTGATGACGAAGTATAGATAAGGTCGGCTAATATGATAAAACCATTTTGTAGTCATATACTGTATCCCAAGGTATGTGTATAAGTTTCGTACAATAGGTTGAATGCCCATACGCTCGAGCCTTAATACGAGACAATGAGCATCCGAAACCGTCGCGTGCTAGTAGGGAAGGCCCGAGGTATGCATATACCACTTAGTTAAGCGCATCCTAAGTTAGATAATAGCACGTGTAATGAAATGCGGTTCAATTACCGTGAATATGTTACGTTTTGCACCTTGGATCGATAATACAGAAGTATACTCTAGGGAGCTGCTTATCTTCTTAATCCAACGTGTAGCTTGTTTGGTATTCTTGAGAGCTGCCATACTGTGCATCCATTAAGTTGTTTAAGTTTGTTATGAGCTTTAATCGTTGTTCCTTGGGCACCGGGCTTAACTCTACTCTTTCTGATCTACGTCCGATATCTAACAAAGGAAGCGCTTATGTTTCTCGGCATATGCGACGATAAGGTTACTTCAGTCCGCTGTTTGATTCGTTCACCTTTGTCCTAGGCGGTTCCTTTTGGAATTGACCTCTTCGTGGTTCTCTTTGGTAACTTTGACCGCTTTCATAGACCAAATTGCCAGTAAGGTATACTATAAATTTTTTCAATTATGTCTGTTATTATAGAGAGTAAAATAGCCAAATACAGATAAAAAAGATGAGTAAAGATGAAAAATATGTCATAAGAAGTAATGTGTAAATTGAACACTTTCTTCATGAACAATCATATCAGATCTTTTGAATTCATTGAGTTCAATTTTTATTTCTTGAATAAATCCTTCGTTTTCCAATTGCATCATACGACGACGATTTTTGATAAATTTTTTATCGCTTCTTTGATATTCCAAAGGTGACCAGGTATCATTGACGTAGATATCTCCAGAGAATCTAAGTGTCTTGAGTTTTGAGTCTAGAGGTTTAACTTCAGCGAATGGAGAGTGCGTATCGTCTATATGGACCGCTTTCCAATCGCGATACAGCCGTCTCAACAATTCCTCGGAGGAATCGCTACCGACATGGTTGGGATGATAAAAGGATCTTGCTGACTCTTTATTGGCAAGAGTTGGTCTTCTTGTTGACCTTGGTGGTAAGTGTGGTGAGGATGTGGTAGCATTTATTGGCGTTTGATCAATATATTCTCCTAATTTGGAAAACTCGGCGATCAGTTCGTAATCTATTGCAGATTCTTCTTCTAGATTTGCATTAGATTCCTTTTTCTGCTCCGCAACAACATCATAGGAGTTGTCGGATGATGTCAGCTTTTGGAGTTTTTTATGCAAATCATTTTGCTTCTGTAAAGATGACTGTCGGTTGGAATTAGCCTTTAAAAGTAAACTGTCAAAGACTAAATCTGTGTCCATCAACATATCATCGTCATCATCGTCTTCCTCATCATCGTTGCCATCATTATCTGAAAGCCCGACACTGAAGCCATCTTCGGCGATACTATTCGATTTTTTCGAAGGGGATGTCTCCG
The DNA here is from genome assembly GCA_900186055.1 of Torulaspora microellipsoides. Lineage (NCBI taxonomy): Eukaryota > Fungi > Ascomycota > Saccharomycetes > Saccharomycetales > Saccharomycetaceae > Torulaspora > Torulaspora microellipsoides. Next base: position 351,905 of record FYBL01000008.1, on the reverse strand, counting down.
CTTTCAGCTTCTCCTTAGGTAAATCCGTCGTAACTGGTAGTGTGGTTATGGAAGAGATAGATGTCTCTGGTTCTTCTTTTCTACGTTTTTCCCTTTTCTTTGTTGAAATGAGCAGCGAGGAACGAACTGAAGGTGCAATGAAGGAAGAAGACGAAGATGACGGGAAAGAGGAAGAAGACGAAGAAGATGAAGATGAGAAAAAGATTCTTCTGAAGAAGTTTCCCAATTTTGACTTCTTAGATTTTGGTTGGGCATTAGTTTTCACTTTTATATCATTTTTATCCACTTGAATTGTATTCTGCGAGTGCACCGATATCGAAACTGATGGTTTTTTCTTAACGAAATCTCCTTGAGAAATGGCATCCTTGACAAGCGCTGTACTACTACTATGAGTACTAGGTCCACTGCTCAAGTTAGTGCTATCGCTGCTGGAATGTTCTCTCATACTATTGTTACTACTTGTACTGCTCGCAGAAGTTACTGGCGATGAAGATGATGCTACGATCATCGGATTAGGTAATCTATCAACCTTCAAGGGCAAAGAGTTCATAGACTGAGACCTAGATGAAGCATACAAGGGAGATCCCTTGCTGTTATTCAATGAAATAGCACTGTTAGATCTTGGAAGAGGGGCACCTAATCTATTCCTAGGTGTGAAATTTTCACCGTTAGGAAATTGGAAAGAGCTTTTCATCTGCCTTCTTTGTAATTGATATGGAGTTAACAGGTTGTTTGCCGGGTGCCTCGCCTGGTGTCGTTCAGGTATCGGGTTCAATGAATTTCCAGAGTGCGTATTGTATGCAAACGAATGTTGAGGCTGATAATCATAGTTCGGTAGGCGCTGCTGCTGAGGCTGGTGTTGTATTTCCATTCTGCGATACCGTTTTTTATGATGCTGGTCGTACTTTTGTGGGATATTAGCTTGAGGTTGACTCCTTTGAATGTGAGCCGGCACACCACCACTATTATGAGATGCCAATGAAGTTGTAGAGTGAGAGGCCCTTAAGGGCTGTCTCAATGCAGGTGATTGCTTAATAGGGAATTTTTTCTTCCGATTATTGCCATTGCCATACAAGGGGATGTCGAACAGATCGGAAGTAGAATTCGATCTGGGAATCATCCTATTACTATGTGCGGTTCCATTGCGATATGCTATTGAGTTGTTTGTGCGAGTGCTATTACCAGAATAGACGCTCGCATTATCTCTATTATTATTATTGGAAAAGGTTGGATACATTAGTCCTGTGAGCGAAAGTTAAGTTTATGGGGGGGTACAAAGTACTCGAGAAGTATATGTCTATAAGTGCTTCTCACGTAATGCAGTAGTTCATATATAGCGATGTCACAATGAATAGGATTCTATAAAAGTTGACTTATATTCCTCTTTTGAAGCTCAATTTGTCGTTTATATCTTGTTTGACCGTGATAGAACTTGGTTATTTCCCTTGATGTATATTTTTTTTGGTTTTTTAGTTTGCTAAAAATAAAAAAGAAAAAATTTCTCTCGAGAATGCTGGAGTGCAGTTCCTGAAATCAAACTTAGATAAGATACGTTATACGCATATTCCTCACACAGAAGTATCAACAAGGAACGTGAGCTCAAGACATATGTTGAAAGGCAGTGATATTCGGTAGTACATCGAACTTCACTTTAGCCGCTCTCCTGCTCTTCGAACAGGTTGTTCATGATTCCAATTCTTGACAAAGATCGTAGATATTCATAAAAAATAGCTATATTTATATTATAAGTTGGCTTGCGGTTTCAGCAGATAGCGAAAAACCGACAATACCTTACTAGTAGAGCTAATCTAATGATTGCTTCATCGACTCTCGTATGTATTAGTATGGAATTTTTCAATGCTTATTACTTTGAATGCGAAATTTAAAAATTTGGTGCCCGAACATAATCTCATGAGTTGTTAGAGACTGTGGTTTCATACATTGTTGATGCCGTCTTTTTGTTTTTCAATAAGGATGTTTCTTCGATGACTAAGTTGGTAGATTCGTCGTCTACCAAATCAACTGTACTTGGTTGAGGCAATAAGATACTCTCCCAATGTCTGATGGAACGATTTAATGCGACAATTCCCGTTATGTGACCACATCTGGATACAATTTTATGGAATTGACCATTTTCGTTTCGGTAGAATTTTATACAAGTCAACCTCGCAAACATTATGAGGAGACCTGCAAGAATACCACCACCTGGGGCCACGACGAATGCACCAAAAGTACTCCAATCATCGACATAAAGACCGTTCGTGATTAGAAGTAGCAGACCACCTTGTTTAGCAGAGTGATAATAGATTGTTCCAAATATCCAAACTCCAAGGATACCACCGAGTCCACCACCTATGACTTCCCATCCGGTCCAGTATTTGTCCGACTTCTCCCATAATCCAATAACTAACACAGGTACTACGCTACTAGATAGCAGGTCAACAATCAAGTATATGTTCAGTACATCTTGAGCGATTAAACCCACGACGACAACTGGAACCATGATCAGTACCACCATCAGGCGCACGAACATAATTGGAATTCTATTTCTAAACACATCGTTAGAGATCGAAGAGACCAAAGCACTTTGCAAGGAGTCGAGTGTACAGGTTGACAACACTGCGACGAACACTAATGTGAATCCCATAACCCAGGACGGCAACTGTGCCAATAAAATGAAAAAGGCAGCCCCTGAATTTTCTTGATCAGCAACATCCATAAAACCAGCCCAAACAGCAATGAATCCGGTAACACCAACAACGATAACAAATATCGTCAAAATAAAACAAGCAATTGTGCAACCGATCATCAGATCTTTATTAGATCTTGAAGCAAACGTTCTAAGCCAAAACCCACTCATGAAGAAATCATTCGTAAAAATAGCGAACGTCAAAATATAGACCAACTGCCAACCTAACTTATTAGATTTTAAAAGCCCAGAAGGTCCAATTTTGGAGGTATCAATGTCAATATATTTACCCATAGCGCAGGCAACTATGATCAACAAAACAAAGACAACACTAACTTGTAGAGAATCCGTTATGAAGGATATATGAAAGCCACCAATAGTGGTATAGATAGTGGTAACGACACATTCGACGATGATTACCGGCAAAGCATTGATACCGGCAATTGTCTCAATGGCAAACTTTAAAGATGCCACTTCACTAACCATGAAAAGGAAAACAGTCAAGATCGTACAAGCACCCAAATACCAACCCGCGATCAGTCCAAATCTATAGAATACCCATTCAGTTAAAACAAAGCCGTTCGGTGTCTTTTTCCTGATGATTGGACCCAAAAAGGCAAATAAGAACATCGGTAATCCACCGGCGATAGCGTAAACTAATAATCCTTGTAACCCATCAATATTAGCGATCTGAGGATACGCAGATAAGACACCGCATCCCAAACCAGATGCGACGAAATTAAAAGCGAGGGGGATTGCTTTTTGAGTACCATTTGCGGATAAAAATGTCTTCTGATCTCTTTTATAGTAAGCAACCGCCGAGGCACTCACTAATAATATGATATATGTGGGCCATAAAATACCATTAGCAGCTGAAAACGAAAGATGGCCCATTTTTGACACGTATGGTAAGGTTTAAAGAGGACCAGAATTTACATCTTGCTTCATTATATGTGGTCGATATTTTCACTACGCCCTCTTCTCTTGAAGTTTCCCACATTGCTTCAGCCATCCCTCGACACCCAAAAAATTACGCGCAGAAAAGAAGCAAAATCCGGATACCGATAAGCACGTGATCGTCATCATATATTTTACACATTTAAAGAATACACAATGTTATGGGATATAGGCCGAGCTAATCATCTATAGGGGAGTCCTGTTGGTGTTGAAGATCATCTGTTTCGCCGCACACGTTTTCCCTCAAAAAATCAAACTTCTCATCCGTTAAAATGGTCTCCTTCATTACCTCTCCACTAATTCGTTTACAACCCATTTCTTTTGCAGTATCACTACTTCTTTTAACTAGTAGTGCAATGAAAAATTCTAAAGATCTGCCCGCTATGACAGGTGTTGCTTGTGAAACTTTTCCTATATCTTCGTCTGTTTGCATTATCTTCTTAACTTTTGCTGGGGGGAAATGTGTTTTAATCTTGTCAAAAACCTCTTGTAACTCTGTTGGTGCCGCTGCATTCATTTCTGTGTTTAAAGTAGAGAGCTCTTCAGCTGGATTGTTATCTAGTACATGGTCTTCCATCTATATTGTAGTTTTGAGCTCTCTTCTTCAATGTTTACTACTCGCTTGGTGTGGTTTTTTGTTCGTGACAACGTTTCATCGCTTTGGAAAGATGAAAACTCATTTATGTTCATCTGCTATAGAAATAAAGAAAACGATCAATTGAAGGCGATCAGGTCATAATTCGATTCCGCACTATCTTTTCTTGCATGTAACATATATAACAAGGTACAAAATGCATTTAGATTATTCTCTGCTACAGAAAGTAAAATTACAAAAGCTATATATCTGCACAGAGAAGTTAAATGGAGGAAATTGTTGATTTCCCATCATCTCTTAAATACCATGCTTCCCAGTCCTCCATCATGTTGGTTCCGTTTAAACGATGAGGTATCTTATAGGGATGTGGACTAACTTGATAGCGTAGCCGATGATACCTACAGCTACAAAACCGATGCCTACTGCTCTAACAATCTTTGTGTATTCCTTTACATCCGGCTTTTTACATTTGGACAAAAATTGACTGCCATCCTTAACAAACTCTAATGGAGCTTCTGCTAGTTTTTCAACTTGGTTGTTACTTTCGCTTTTCTCACCAGCCTTTGCCATTGCTTTATATTATACTAGATAATCTTGAAACGCTTGGGAGTATCTATTCGTTAATGCAGATATGCGGTACTTACAATACTTAGTTTCAACTTTTATACAACTGCATCAAATGTTTAACGTGTTCTATCAAGATTTGTCCACCCTCAGTCTGAATTTTTTTGAACCAAATGGGCAACCCATACATAGTTTTCTGTCCGGGTAAACTTATTAACATTTAGAGTACAAAGCGTAAGTAAGTATACTAGAATCACTAAAAACCGTTCCATTCTTCGACTTCTTCTTCTTCATCATTGTCTTCTTCCTCTTCTTCTTGCTCTTTCAGGTCTATTTCATCTTGGTCATCAGCATTTTCGGTTTTCGTACTTTTGATATTTACTGTGATGCTCCATTGGGCTAGTCTTTCGTCATTTAACAACTCTTCTTTGATTCTATTTCTCAGCGATTTGCTATTTTTAACATCTGCGGCAAGCTCGCTGAAAATTTCTAAAAACTTCTCCAGTGGGGTTTCTTTGATCATTGCAGCCATATCGATATCTTTTTGATCTTCTTGTTCGTCAACTTCTTCTCGTGTCAGCAATTTTTCCCATTCATCCAAAAATATGTCGACGATATGCAACGGTATACCGTTATAGATCTTGGGGCCACCACTTAATGGTAACCACTTCAATACTTTGGCGATATACTCATTTACCAAAACATCAGTCCATGCTCTGGACTGTAAATATTTCAATTGGTTGAATATCACTCTTCTGACGAGCAATAAGTATTTATCCAAACGGTGGCGATCAATATTGAACCATTCCATGCAAATAACTTTCCAAAATGCTTTGCTAAATTTAATGAATGCTTCATCGTTCACTGTTAGCGAGTCTTCCTTGCTATTGTTGTCATTTTCATCAAAATACAACATATGTAATTCACCCAGTTGATTTGCTAAACGTTGCTGTGGTCTCGGACGATCACTGAACCACATTGCGAAGTATAATCCCTTCCACAGTTTAGTGAATTGTAACTGCTTTGCATCTTTAAACTGCTTTGTGGTAAGATATTTTTGCAGTGTTTCGAGGGCATTTTCTCTAACTTTTCTATTGTTAGATGCTAGTTGTTTTACAAAAGTAGTAGTGTCCATGTTTACTCTGACTGAAGAGCTTAATTGTTTTCCTACAACACACATTGGAAATAAAGTCGATAACTTCATAGTGACAAGAATTTTTTTTCATTATGAAGCTCATCGCAGAAAGGAAAAAGCAAGGATATACGTTCAAAGTGATATTATGATCAACCGTATAAATCCTTCAAATCCTTTTTAGTTCTTTCAGATTGAGCTGTTCCTTTAGTTTTTGTTGCTTCCAACTCTGTGATCACGGCAGATTTTTGTTTCTCAGCTTGTGTTCGTTTTTGTTCTTGCAGCAATTTTTCATATCTTGTTGGATTAGCAACTAAGACATGTTTAATCTTTGTTTCGTCCTCAATCTCATCTCGTATTCCCATTCTCTTGGCATTTTCACGGCTAAATCTGTTTAGTTCATTTAATTCCTGTGCTTCACCGGTAAGATGTCTACGAAACATTCTAGATTTTTCATCAACAGAACCCAACACTTCACTTTTGTACAGCCTTGATTTTGGATCATATTTGATTTCATGCGAGTTCACATCATTCAAATAGGCGGCTCTATCTTCTCTTAATCTTACTGATGCTCTCTGTAATTGAGAATTTTGTAAATCATCTTGTTTTAATGTACCCATTACATTTTTATACAGTCCCAATTTCATTAATTCGACCTCTTCATCTGTATCCCAAAGTAATTCCTCGTCTTGTTCTTTGGGTTTTTTAGCGTCTGCTTTTTTTCTTTCCCAATCTTCCAATAAATCATTGTATTCTTTCCCAGTGTATCCGAACCACCTGTCTTTCCTAGCATCCCAATCTGAATTACCAGAGGAATCTTTACGTATCGATACTATTCTGTTAACATGCTTGAATGAGTTCGTCAGCTTTCTTGGCCTTTCTAAACAATCTCTTTTAACATGATCTGAAGAACCACAGTTGGTACATTTGTTTCCCCCAAGAGGTCCTGTTTTGACAATGTTGACCATTCTAAATTCATCTTTAATTCCTAAGCCGCTTTTAGGTTCTGAATTATTATCTATATCAAGAGCACCACCTTTTTTCAGCTGTCTATGGTGAATCAAATAGTCATCATCCTTTTCCTCGTCATCACCATCGCCCTCATTTTTTGATCCATCCAAATCTTTATAATACCACGGTTGGTTCTTTATGTACCTTGGAATATGAATATTTTCCTGTTTACCCCTTTGATTGGAGCCCTTAGAGTCACTATTCATCGTTTTCTTACCTTTACGAAGTTTTATGTGTTTAACTTGTAGTGAGAGGGAGTATTGAGACTCATCGCTTTAAAGTGTATATCGTGCGGTTGCGGAACGCTAAGGTAAAAAGAAAATATAAATAACGAAGGGCTTAATAAAAGATAAGATTTATTCTTTGCTGTAGAAATGCCACAACTTCCCAGCAATCGACACTAGGGAACAAGATAAGAACTTATGCCAATATTGATACGACAGAAGAAAGAAAAAAAATATTTCTTCCCCGCCAGGACTCGAACCTGGAATCTTCTGGTTCGTAGCCAGACGCCGTGACCATTGGGCCACGAGGAACAAGAAATATGTGAAAGATTTAAGAAGGCTTTATGCTACTGATTCACGTCTCTGAAAATCACATTAGAATACCTCGATACTTTCACAATCCTTCATCGGTCTTCATGAACTTGTGCTCGAGTATATCGTAAAAACATGCCAACATGTTGTGCATTTTTAATGAGCCTGTAGGATAGCAAGAAGGGGCTGCACTTTTCGTTGTCGATGCAGCACCTTGAATACTTTCACTGCCGCATATTTCCTATTTTCCGGTCAAAATCGCAAACGTCAGGAATGTTCGAAGCCTAAATATAAAGTTGACATCTTGCTACTTTATAGAAATATGTTTAAAGTCATAAATCCATTAAATAGTCATTAGGAAGGGTTCTGGTGTTTTAAACATGTAGAAGACGGTGTTTAGTGCATTCGACTTTTGCCCTGCATATCAGCATGGACATTTCTTGCTTTTCCCAAGTTGCTCTTTTACCTTCATAATAGTCGGAAACTTTTCCAACTGCATCACCGGTATGCATCTATGCGACGTGAATTCGCCGCTATAGTGCATTTTTCAAATGAATAATGCGCACCTTCTTGAATGTTACTTTGTTATACTATAAGCTACGTGCTCTATTCATCTTTGAAATTTTTCAGTTTCGCCGGTCATTCCGTTCCTCTCCGGCTTTCGGTAGGACTGAAAAATTCAATAAATGAATTTTGAAAAAAAAAATGTCAAAAAGCCAAGTAAAGTTTGAAGAAAAATTGCCTTGCGATCATTTTGGTGCCGCTTGTGATTCTTTAATTTTCCTGTTTAATTAGCTTTAGCACTGGAAACTATTGTTTCTTGGCAATCCTCCTATCTGCTGTTGCAAAAAGAAAACAAGAGGAGTCAAACGTTTCTGGAGTGATAAGGATATAAAAAAAGAGTTTGAAGATAATTCTGCGGAAACTTGTACAAACTCGATAACGAGTTCCTGCTAGCTTCTTGTAGACTAAGGGTGTTATGAAGTTTGGTAACCAGCTACTGAGCAAATCAGTACCTGAATGGAAACATCATAATATTGACTATGAAGCATTGAAGAAGGCTATTAAAAAAGCGACCACTTTGAGTGAAAATGATAAAGATGAGGTGAACCTGAGAAAATGTACTATATTGTTCGAGGAGCAGTTCCATAATATTAATCTCTTCGTGTCCTTAAAAGTAAAGGAAATATCTTCACGGTTAGTTTCCATTGAAACATCCATAATCAACTATAAAAAGAGAGTACAATCTCAATCCAGCAATAGTAAGAAATTTCAAGCAAGACAACTCAAGATCATGTCATCTCATGTGGATAGTAGTAGTTTGGAATTACAACGACTGTCACGTTACCTTATCTTGCAAAAGATTGCATTAAGAAAATTGTTCAAAAAGTTTGTTAAGCATTATCCTCAAGGTAGGTCCAAAGCCCAAAGGTATATTCAAAATATTGGATCTTGTTCGGCACTCTCTTCTGGTTATGAGGGTATATCATTTGTCAAAGTAGATTTGGATCCTTATCTTTTAGAGATTTCTTTAATCGTGGATGTCTTAAACAATCTTCAGGTGAGCTTATCCAATGATGGAGCTCCTAGCAAAGACAATCCACCAGCAATATCACCTCTGCCCGGATTAAAAAATCATATCGATTCTTCTTTATCATTTGATAGTATGTTTTTAGGCAAACACTCAAAATTGCAAAGTTTTTTGTTATCATCTGAAAATATTGAAGAGTTTAAATTCATGATCCTTAATCAAGGATTTCACTTGGTTGATGATGAAACTATATCTACCTCTAGAGAGATTAGAGACAACACCGAGAACATATCATCTATGGATGCGAAATCTATAAAATCCGTCAAGTCCTTCGTCGGATTACAAAATATCATCTCGCATCAATTGCAGCCAACAGAATCGCAACAATCAGTACCATCGCAGCTTAATTATATGATGAAAAGAAATCCTTCATCATCTTCACTGCAGTTTACTCAATCGCGTCTGTCACTCACTATACTAGATAGCAACTCCGTCCCAGCATTTTTAAATGACGAGTCCATTAATCAACATCCTAATTTGATAATGGTTTCTGATAGTGACACCAAACATTGTGTGCTTATGTGCCATGTTGGTGGTTTAAGAGATCATTTAGAAACCAGTAATATACCATATGAGGATGTTGGAAACTTCATCAAAAATGAAGAAATAGATATTCAGTCTTTACCACGATCTTTTACACCCATAGACAAACTTGCAGTAGAATGGCTACGTGCTCGTCATTTGAAGGCTATCGAACCAAAAATTGACTTCAAAAGAACGAGATTTATTTGCTCAAGTAAAGACGTAAGTTATTTGATTGCATTAGATGAGGATATCACTATTGGGAATGACATTAAATTACCCCATGCCGTCGTTGAGATAAAGACATTGTCAGATTACGGCAATAGAAGCAATAACAATAACAATAAGAAGTCATTTACAGGTAACAAGCTAACTGATCTTTGTGAAGCTCTCATTGAGAGTAAATCCCAATGTTACCCAATCCCAGCGAGCAGCACAATCTGGAAACTCTGTTTTGAACTCCATCAGTCAAATGATCTGCAGGCAGACTTATTTGCAATCATCCTAAAGGATGAATTCGAGATAGAAGAAGGTGATTCTTTATCTAACGAAGAGTTTTTTTTACTAGGCAAGGATGCAATCTTTCAAATGTGCTCCGAGGATTTCAAATCAAAAACCAATTTAGAGGTAAACAAGAGACTTTCAATAAAACCTAAAGAGCAAATAGCACCAAAGGTTGAGCAACCCAAAGTGAGGTATTGGAATGAATTTGATGATGATCCGGAATTTTTGGCCGACGGTAATGGCTTTTATATAGATGAAGACCTAGAAGGGCAAGATCATGGAGAATATAGAGATCCAAACGCTGACTATGGGTTTATTATCTTCAATAGAGCGTTCATTGATTCCATGTTCCAAATGTGTCAATACATGCGTGGCTGGCTCGGTTTAGAACCTGATCATATTCCAACGATTACTAGTCGTGGCGAAAGGAATTATGGCTCAATAGTTTCCACGGGCTCTGCAACTAGTATATCCTTCAATTCTTCCGATGACTCTCAAGAGTATAATTCATATCAAGGACAATATATGGATTCTGGTTCTGATTCAATTTACGAATATAGACACGACCAAGTGCTCACATTCATGTACCTGTCGTCCTTACTTACGGCCTGCGTGACGTCTGGTGTGTCGTCAGGTATAGTCCTGGCGTTATTTCATAGAGAAGAAACGGATGCAGATTTAGAGATTGCCAACATGTTAGTTGCAATGATTTGTCTCTCTCTGATTATCTCATTGATTCTAATTTGTGTCAGTTTGTTACTATTGTTTAGTAGATTCAAATTGGCACCGGGATGGCATTATGTCAGTTCCTTTTTCTTGTTTCTGATTGTGATTTGCACTGTTTCGTATGGTTTAGTCGAGATTTTCTTTTGATCAGAGAATTGCGATACAAGGTTAATGTTGCTACTCTTAATTCATCATTCCATCTACACATACTGAACTATTTACGTAATAAACTTTTTTTAAATGCATTCATTAATAACCAATTTTAATCTTTCATGCGCTTGCGACGTTTTTTTTCCTGCTCGTGCCTCTTCAGCCACTCTTCTTCACGCTTATCTTCTAATCTGGCCATCTTTCTTGCTTGTTCTTCTTCTTCCAAAATTTCCATCTCGTTGGCTTCCATGGTGTCATCTTCATAATCATCAAATACATAATCAGAACGTCTCTTCCCCCTGTTAAACATAGCCCAAATTTCGTCACGATCATATTGAGAATCGCGCTGTGATGTTGCCTTTCCGGAGCTTTCGATTTCATCGTCTTCAATAAAGTCATCCATCTCACTTTCGTAATCGTCCTCCTTATTAACCTTCATACTTTGTTTCCTTGATTCCAGCTTTTGTTTGATCCTCTGGTTTGGTTGGGCGAAGCCACTCTTTGGTGGCTTTATCCGAACTTTTGGAACTGCCCCTTTTTGAGACTTTAGGCTCATTGATGCTTTTTCACTAGTATGTTGTAGAGGCTTCTTCAGCCTCTCTGTTGCTCCTAAATTTTTGAAGCCCACCTTCTTAGGGAAAAGCTTTTTTCCATGTTGAATACTTGATCCTCTAGGTAAGTCCTTCTCAACTGGCGAAGATTGCTTACTATTACTTTCTGCTTGCTTCATCAATTCGTCGAAGCTCAATTTTTTTACCGGTTCCAGCTTTTTCTTGGCTAAAGCTGTGGGACGATCAGTCTCATATAGTTTGTTTATTCTTTTCTTGAATTTTGTTTCCGTTGCTGAACCATCATCTTCTTTCTTATTTCTCTTCCTTGAGTTAGTGCTGCTATTACTTTTTTTTGATAACTCGCCTTTTTTCAACAGTTCTTGCCGCCTTAATTCCTTAAGCCTTTTAACGGCAGGGTCTTCTTCTCTTACATAACTCTGAGGTAACAGTGTATATTCCTGCTTTTTATTCTGTTTTGAATTATCAGTCTGTTGTTTGACCTCATTTATGTGGCTCGATTTTCTCAAAGTTGAAAGCTTCGAAAGAAAACTCATAACAACTGCAGCAGCAGTATCGCAGCGGAAGGATTTTATCTGTTTTCCTAGGATATTTGGATTTGTAGCCTCATACTGGTGATGTATATGTTAACAAGCATGATCCGTCGTTTCTATGTTAATAAAAATTAAATTCAATCATTAGCTACGAAAATATCATTTAAAAGGAACCAGTCGAATTTGATTTATTATTACAGCGATAGCATTACTACGCCTTCAATATTCAATATTTGTACCTAACTAGAGTGACCAATTTATTGCGTACCCTCAACACAAAACCATTTCCTTCTGCGCGAGTGTGCTATTGCTAGAATATTCGGCCATGTATATTCGAATTCTCTTCTTCACCTTCCCAAATTCCTTGTAAACGTAGGAAATTCCTAACAGTATATGCAGGTTGAATATATACTACTCCTCGTCCACCATGTCCAATTCCTCCATGAATTGCTCGTAGTTATCATCACTGTGTTGACTTTCGCTTTGCTCGTCAGTTGGCGCATCTTGGTCGCTCTCATTGGTAGGCAGGGTTGGCATTGGATTGTCGGAGTCATCTTTTGAATTAATAAAAAACCCACCCCCTCCTTCTGCTTGCTCGTCTACATTTTGATCTTCAACCTCTTGCACCTTACCATATGTGCTATTCAAATCGTCCTTTATACGTAATTTTGCTAAAATTACATTCCATCGTGTCAAGGCGTCAATCTCAAGTTTTTTCTGCTCGTCTTGGTACAGAGAATACTCAATGCCGTCTATAGCAGCTAAAATTGCCTCTTTAAACCAGTGTGCAACCACTATGCCATTAATAACGGGTTTAGAAACACCGCCTTTTTCAAATTTGAACGCAGTAACAGCTCGAGCGTATTCGATTTGAAGGCAGTTTCCTGCTTTTATCGCATAAGGACTCTCAATCAGGCAGCAATTCATTGGTATCATGGCAGGCGTAAATACCTCAATATTGCCAAAAGTATTTTTTACTATTTTACCTTCGAATTCGGTTGCTAATGGAGGAATATAAAGCTCAGTATCTTCGATGCTATAAAGTCTCTCTTGCTCCTCAATTTCGTCGTTGTTGGACTGTTTTCTCAGCCTCGCCCCGCGTTTAGGAATAGTTTTATGACTTCTGGATCCCAGCTTCAAGATCCTTCCCTCCATATACCATTGTCTCGCACTTTTAAGTTCAAGAATATCTTTTTTTTCGTAAACTTTCATTAGTTTCTTTCCATGATTTATATTCAAATAGCCGCATTCTTTGCATCCCGGTTTCACAATTTGGTTTATTCTCATATCTTTCTCTGTTATATATTTCGGATGATTCTTCAGATCTTGGATACTGTCAGGCATACCTTCGTTCTCATCCCTTTGTGCAAAGTAAGCATTTTCATAATCGTCAATTTTAGTTCTTTTCCTTCTCTGCAGCTTTTCAATGACTTTTTCATACCACTTAAGACCTTCATTATCTTTTGTGATCCTTCTCTTTCTACATTTAGAATTGAACCAATGAGAATATCGCCTGGTTATGTCTTTGCAGCCATTTTTCCTATCATAGCCGATGACATATCTTAAAATATTTCTTTTACTGCTACATACACCGTGTGGTTCCAATTTTGAATGATTTCTTACTTGCTCAATAGTTTTGAAATTCATCGGATCAATTGTGATCCACTTTTTGCTAAACTTGTCCCAAACTTCACACCAAAATATGGGATATTTGAATATGCTTGCGTAAGGATCATCATCAACAGATGGTGAATGGTCCTTTAAATCGGTAAAGTCCGGCGGTTGACAAGATATCACCAATCGTGCATTAAGATTACAAGATCGTAGCAGAGCAACAAACCCCTGCGCTGCGGTATCACAATTTCCTTGACCTCTGAGAACTTGCCGTATGAAGTCTTTTTCAGTCAACGTATTCCGAAGGTCTATCTTTCCCTTGACTTCTCTCCATGTCCTCATATAATACTCTAATCCATCATACCTCTTCTTGATTTTCCAATGTTTTCGCCACATCTCCATACAATTTTTCAATCCATCTAGTAACTTTCTTGTGCTTCTGAGAGGCAATTCATCGTCTTTGTCCGGGTGTAGTAATTTGAATAACTTTTCAGGAACGAGCTTGCTTAGTTTTCTTAGCAACTTTGGGTTATTAATCCAATCATTCCTTATCGAACCATGAATCATGAGACATAGTAAATCTGCCATATGAAAATATCTGCGCCATTTACGTTCCTGGTTAGAACATACGTTTCTTACCTTAGATTTTGACTTTTCTGCCTCTCTATGCCCAGCGTCAATAGTTATCGATAAATCCCCTGAATTCTCAGAAGCAAGTGGTTCGGTCACATCTTCAAAATCTTCGCTTTCGTACTCATCTTCATCCTCATCTGCAAATTCATCCACCATCTCTTCACTTGTATTTTCTGAAGATCTCAGATCAACTACTTCAGGTTTAACCTCTTCAAGAGTTGCCACATCATTGGTTTGTGTATGTTTATTGCTTCCAATGTTATTCTGCTTGACATGTCTTGTATTCCTTTTCTTTCTCACAGGTTCATCTTCTTGTTGCTTCTCTCGAAGAACTTTCCGTATCAAATGAAAATATTCCGGTGACAGTTTATCATCCATATGCAAATATGATGTGGTTTATCGCTACTATATAATGTTATTCAAGAATTTGAACTTCGATTTTTTATTACGAACCTTGTCCACATGCGAAAACAGCCCAGGCGAGCCGGTCGACGTTTCATTTATATGAATGATAAATGATTAACTTTTAGTCAAATAAGAGTTTGCAAGGTACATGAAATGCAAAGTAGATAGGTTTGAGGTACTTGAACATAATGGTTCTGGTAGAGACAGGGGCAGGCAGTCCCTCGGGCATCTTTTCAACGAGGCGAATAAATCATCCGCGTAATTTGACCAATTATCTTCGCTGTCAGTCCTTTGTACCGGCATCTAATTTAGCCAAACAGGACCGTACGCCGTCAACCAATATGAGATTACATTTCTGCTGGGTCTTCGAAGAGGCCGAGGTTACAATTAAAATGTCTTAATAACTACTTGGGATGCTCGAATCCATGCCTAGCTCATGCTGGAGGGATTCTGACGATATCACAAGAATATATTGAGCTATTCTTCAAATTTTGAGAGTATAGAAGTTTTTACAGTTTTTAAATGCGTTAACCGCCGACATGTTACATAACTGGTAAGCCACATGCTGTCAGAACTTCGATATAAAGCTTAGTTTACCGCAGTCGCATGAAATGTCTCGAAATGAATAAAAATGCTTGACTTTTCTTACTCTATATAAAAGGTTCTATATTGAGCTACATGATATGCCCTGAAATTGCTTTAGTTAGCAGTCGAATCCAGGGAGCATAATTCGTAGGTTTGAAGTTCTCTCTGCAGACTTACTCCATGCACCGCACGAAGCATCACAGATTCCTTATCATTTTCTGATAAGCTTTCATTTATTGAATTTCCAATCGAACTTTCATCACAGTCATCATGAACAATGCTGTCCCTATCACATATGCTAGTCTTATTTTTGGCACTTTCATTTGCACCGTTGTCGCTCTCATCATGCTTTTCCAACTCTAAATCTGTTTCTCCCTCATGTAACCTGTCCTTATTGAACCATTTAAATCTGCAACACCAGACAAAGTGTGAGACAAAAATACCTAACTCTAAAGCGGCAACCACACAGTAAAGTATAATACCCATGACATCCATATTTCCCACAACGACACTGATTATCGATAACCATGCACCTAAAGAATCGACAAACAGAAATAAAAAATTAATACCGACTACACGGCCCTTCCTCTTAGCAAGTTCCACATACGGTGGAATTAATCCTATAGCTAAGAAAACTGATGCAAGAATACCGAAGATTAATGCAGGCCAATGAACACCTTGTCTATACAGGGGCCGCAGCCATAAAATGAATCCAACTTCTGTACCAACATCGGTTGCGGCAAAAGCACCCAATATGACGGCTATTTTCCAGCGTTTCAAACTTACGGGAGGATAGTAACATGACTGTACGAAACTGATTGAACAGAAAAACATGAATAAATGGGGTTGTACTTGCAATGTAATGTTACCTTCACTAACACAGAAAAAAATAGCGAAAGGAATACCAGAAACAACCCATAAAAACATCATGATAGGTGGAAGGCCTGTACAATCTTTACGTTTCCAATTATACCATATTTGAGGAATTAACTGAATACACCAGCATACTGTTGCTACTGTGGCTAAAGCTGTTGAAGCATGCTCTGAAATCATGAGTTTATTAATGTTGAATTTCCTCTTGTAATCCTTATATGGTCAAAATTTTAATATGAATCATCCTTTTTTTTTTAAATATATTAAAATTTGCTTTTTGATACACCCACGCACCTCGCGTTGTATCATTTAAGTAATCGCTATAAGCTTTTAATTCTACACAGATTTGCACACTACAATGCACATGATTGAGCAAGGTACTTCGGGTAGGCATACCTGGTAGGCATTCTTCGGTGCATCTACTGAGTGACTCAAATTAATTTTGCGAGAACTATCCGGGATGCTTCGCTAGTGCTGTCTTTCCTCGGGGCGTTTAGTATCGCTATACAAAACTGCAATTTCCGTCGTCGATGCGGCAGCTTCAATATTCTCACAGCTGTAACTCTCATTTTTGGCAAGTTCTGGTGAGAATTGTATCGGATCCGGAATGCAAGCCTGGGTTGATATGTGAATTTGTGGTCTTTCATCTTTATAGTATTTAATTCAACAGGAGTCGCCACAATCTAAAACTGCTTGCCGGAACAAGAGTCTTGAATCCGTGACTGGATAATGAGTAGTTCTTGAGATCTCATAAGGGCGGGTGGGACCGATCATGATGAAATTTTCTCTTTCCCCTCCTCCGGTGCTTCTTTAGGACAAAAGGGCCGCTGCAGCCTTCTTGCATAAATTTGTAGTTGACGGTTCCTTATTTTCCTGTAACTGGCCATATTGCTTCTATAGTTATGAAAAAATCTTCCAAACTCATCATTTTTTAAATCATAATGATATTCACCAAAGCCAATACTCTTCAAGAACTGCAGTGTTTGTTTGACTATTCAAAAGAATAGTGCGGGTACTTTTCAAGATGCGCCAAAGGTGGCTCTTGAGCTGTTGGTTGAACACGCCATGAGATTGATAAAGGTAGATGGTAAACGTTGCATTCCGATAGATTAGCCGCGGAACTCTAAATTGAGGTCATAAATCATCCTGGTCATTGGCAACGTTTGCATTCCACACCCAGGGTTAATGCATATTAGTCAACTGTCCGGTGTGGCGAAGGCTATCATCCATGTCTAGTTTGAAATTGAGGTCCTGCCAGGTGAGCCTGAGTTCAGGAGCATACTAGTTACCTATCGGCCTGAAATTAGTATCATCACTACATGGCAATGCATGACAAATGAATTCTAATTTGCACTCTGCTTCTCTTTCAGGCGAATATTTTCCACATGCCACAATAATCTATTCAAATATTCATCAGTGATTACTTTATTGTTGTGTTTGATTGACATTCCTATCAGCGATTCATGAAGTAGTTTGGCATATTTGTAATTTGGACCGCTGGGACCGTGTGATTCGGCGATAATCTTCGCTGTATGACTTATATTTTCCGGCCCTACGAACGATTCATTACTAACCGTTCCGATGTATACAGAGGTTGTCAGAATTTTTCTACCGGTGATTTCATGAGATGGTAGAGCTTGAAGCAAATAGCCAAGTTCGCTTTCTTGTTCGGGGGATGTTTCAAGGTGTGCTTCCACTTCATGCAATGTGTAACCACCTTGCTCTCGTATATCTAGATAACGCTTTACTTCCTCTGCATGCTCTGGCGGGATGTAGTACACCACGCCCAAAGTTTTCAGATCTCCTGGTCCATTTACCCCAGGGATTCTATCATGCAGCCTTAAATCTTCTTCAAATCCGGGTTCCTTCATTATGTCTTCATGTGAAATTAGCGTTACCACCCTGCCTGGCCTTTCAGGTGTTCCTCTGTGATCCGTTGAGCTTTGCCAAAAACGACGCATAAACCCATATATTACCGCCAGAACTCTATGCGTGTAGTGTGGAGGTGGCTTATATATCAATGAGCCGTACCCCAAGATCCAGATTCCTTCTTCTCTAGTCATGTCTAGCTTGGTCATGATTCGAGATTCGATATCTATATTGTTGCATGATCAAATGTATGAAAAAAAGGAATGGAAAATATCTCCCTAGACGTTCCCATGTGCTTTGCGAGCGCGCCGACTGCTTCTACTTGGAAGCGCTATAAGCTTTCCATCAATTAGTGTCGCGAGAGGGTGTATATCAGTGCCATTCACTACAGTGTGGTTATTTGAGCGTAAATCCTGCAGAAATTTCCAGTAGCCTTTCTATGCATCTTCTGAACTGGAAAAGTAATCATTTCGCTTGTCCGGTGTTCTTCGCTAAGTTACTTATGTGCATCTAGTTTAGCAAGACGTGATTGAAATTTGCTATTGAGGATCTGAGGATCTCATTGAGATAGATTTAAACTCACCCTATTGAAATCATACCCCTATATATGCTTTGGCGTTGGTATGCAAGTAGATTTAGGAATATTAACGTCAAGCAGAGAAACCAGCCTGTACCAGATAAGTCGATTGAATCAACAAAACTTAAAAGTGAAAAAACCAGGCATTTTGAATTTTCATAAAAAATAATTTTAATAAATAATGATTTCCATAGATATATATCTAGAGATACATTTAGTAAGTAGAAATGCAGATACAATACACAATGATCAAGGTCCTTATGGAGGGATAATGCCATTATTAAATAAGATATACCAAACCAATTGCAGATTAATGTTTAGTCTAAACACCAGTGCTGTCCAAGAAAAAGTAGTTGCCCGATAACTTTTGTTCCTTGTCCATTTGTGAGTCCAATTTGTTGATTCTTGGTCTAAAGGAGTTTGGATCTCTCCTAAAAGTAACATTCAAATTTTTCAAGAATCGGTTACAGCCTGTTAATAAAGATTCTGGAGCTCTAGAGTGGGCCTTCTTAGAGGGGGAACCTTCGAAAACGATAACTTTATCGGCCAAGTAAGTTGCCATGATGAAATCGTGCTCGACGACGAAAGCAGTCTTCTTGTTATGCAGGATGAATCGTCTAATAACTTTAGAACAGATAATACGTTGCTCGGAATCTAAGTAAGCAGATGGCTCATCGATCAGATATATATCAGCAGGCATACCTAAAGCTAAGATGATAGCGACTCTCTGTAGTTCACCGCCGGATAAATTTTGAACTTCCTGGTCAATGATACCATCAATCTTTAAAGGTTTCACAACATCTGTTTGGAATTGTGGGCTCAAAAATTGACCTCTAATCTTTTTGAAAAATAGTTGTCTAACTGTACCTGGGAATTTTGGTGCAATCTTTTGTGGCTTCATAGAGACGTTTAGTTTGGGGACTTTTTGGCCATTATCGGCAGAAATAGCACCGGCTAATAGCTTAATTAAAGTAGTTTTACCGGTACCATTTTCACCCATCATGACCAAGA
Source organism: Torulaspora microellipsoides (assembly GCA_900186055.1). Classification (NCBI taxonomy): domain Eukaryota; kingdom Fungi; phylum Ascomycota; class Saccharomycetes; order Saccharomycetales; family Saccharomycetaceae; genus Torulaspora; species Torulaspora microellipsoides. The sequence continues at coordinate 332,259 of FYBL01000008.1, read as the reverse complement.
TTTCAGAATCAGAAAATTCACCTTCTTCAACGCTTAATACAAAATCACCTTGTGTACGCTTCATGGATGGATAAGAGAATGCACGAGTAGCGTCATCTCTTAGATCTTCCCCAGCATCAGACAGTCTGAATTGCAATGCTTCAGTCCTAAATCTCAAATTTTCCGATGGAATGTGCCCATCTAAGAAAATGTTGATACCTTCTCGAACAGATGATGGCAAGGTCACCACACCGTAAACAGATGGAACACCATAGATAATACAAACAAAATCTGACAAGTAATCCAGAACGGACAAATCATGCTCTACAGAAATAACATATTTTGTTGGCTCTAATAGAGATCTGATGATCTGAGCAGCATTCAAACGCTGCTTCACATCCAAATAAGACGAAGGCTCGTCAAACATATAAACATCAGCGTCTTGGACACATGACATAGCAATGGCAAATCTTTGCAATTCGCCACCAGATAATTGTGCAATATCTCTATTCAGAACATGTTGCAAATCCAAAACTTTAATGATAGATTTGACGACATCTTCAGGCTTTTCCATTCTCAATTTCAATATTTCGCCAACTTTTTGTATAGGACCCTTGATCGCACGGGGAATGTTATCAACGTACTGTGGCTTAATGATGGCTTTTATATCATCCTCCAACATCTTCGTGAAATAATTCTGTAGTTCGGAACCACGAAAGTATCTTATGATTTCTTGCCACTCGGGAGGATCATCATAACGACCCAAATTTGGCTTCTGTTTACCTGCTAAGATCTTCAAAGCAGTGGATTTACCAATACCATTGGTACCAACCAGACCTAAAACTTGACCAGGTCTTGGTGTTGGCAATCTATGCAGTTTAAAACTGTTGGCAGAATAACGATGTGTCACGTGCGCCTCCAAGTTTGTAGGCAAGTTAATGATATTAATAGCTCCAAATGGGCATTTCTTGACACAGATACCGCAACCAATACAAAGAATTTCAGAGATAAAAGCAATCTTGGATGTTGGGGTAACTTCGATACATAATTTACCAGTCTTCACCACTGGACATGAACGCTTACATTCTTGACGACATTTCTTTGGTTTACACTTATCAGCGCTAACAATTGCAATACGTGTGTTCTTATCACTCATCTCTTGCTTAAGATATTAACGTAAATTCTTTAACAAAGTCTAAGAAATGGTAAAAATTAAGAAATAAGATAAGCAAAGATAATACAATGGATGAATTGTGAATTCACATTGTACTTATGAATTTCGACAGGCGATCTTCACCAAGCGATGTGATGAGCTTTGAAAAGAAAATTTTTCTTTTCACCAGTGAGAAGATATGGGTGTATGCCAAAATAGTCCGGGTTACTAACTGCCTGAACATTTGAGGCGACAAGCAAGGAGAGTGTTTTCTTTCCACTCCTTATCACTTTATCACATCGTTGGTGTCTCGAAAGATCGTGAACATGAGTGGATAGAAATAGGATTGGAAGTAAAATAGTCGTCGTATCTTTTCTTCAAAATATGCGGAGTATCTTTAAATATGAATGATTACTATGTGTTGGCTAAGATTGCAATAAGGGCACGCTATGTTATGCTCTGAAATCTGCTATTTTGGGAAGGGAAGTTCCCTCTTTTAATACCATATTCTTTTGATTGAGGGAGGTCAAACCTACAAGCAGTCGCTGAAACGCAAACTTTTACCAGGTCGGTTAGATTTCTTTGTGAGGAAAAAGCGCACCATGACCCTTAGTTAGTTTTCTTTCAAGATGCTATCACACCTATTTATACTGGGTAGAAATCTAAATTTTCAAGAAACCTTATGGTCTCAGGAGGGAGATCACTCAGTGATTGCACACCTTTGTCGATCTATTGGCGCAAATAGGATCATTCTTTTTGGTTTTTAGATCATCTTTTTTTCAATATTTGATTATTCGATGAACTCATCTTACCAGGAACTACCGTTTTCTGCGACGCTTTAGTAGGAGTAAGTAAGGTCTCACTTATAACCGAAACGTATGCGCTCAATTACAACAATGTACAGCATGGTGTACATTTAAGAATGTGTCGTTACTGCTGTACCCGTACGTCTCTACTGGTTCTCTGCTTGTGGATTATTCAACCCGAGAGGCATGCCTTTTGGTTCAATTGTCAACCGCTATATCTTTAGTAATTATGAGAAGTAACAAAAGCACAATGAATTCATTGAGATACCCTAATACCTCAAATATTTTTCTGTCATCAATAAATGTTCGATCCTGTCGTTTTAGACAGCATTATGGGCAGTAATCCCATCAATATCAATAGTAATCTCTTAATAAGTCAGGATACTGAAGTTTAATTAACAGAAGCATCCTGTTACCCTCCTCTTATAATTTTTTCGCATCATCGTTGTCCTCTCAAATGAACTAAGTGGTTACCTCGAATGTTCTTCCGAGGAACGCGGATCCTATGATGTACTTAAATAAAGATATAACAACTGGTAATTATAGTACTATCCTTTCAATATCTGTTCTGATTCTCATAACGTAGTTTTACATCTCTACGTAAGTTGTTTGCTCTCTGTGTTTTATTGTGTTTTGCCAAGTCGGACTGAACGGGATTGCACACAATTGAGGTCATAATACTTCATCAATATACAGGATTCAAATTAGACTTGAAATCGTGCACTTTTCTACCAGGTGAAGGACGCGTATAAGTGAGAACGCAACGGCTGAGTATCAGAACTCCCTCATAAAGCGAGTTTGATAAGAAATTTCACGATGGTCAATAAAGAAATCTCTATCGAAGTTCTGGATAACCCAGAGCTATATGGATTGAGACGATCACACAGATCTGCAGCCGTCAATCCTCAAACCTATTTTAATGATGATGAAGATGAAGATGAAGATATTATAGGAGGTTCGAGACGAAGGAAGAAAGCTTATGATGACGATGAGGCCGAAGACCCTGATGCCGATGACGGAGTTGAGGATGATGAAGAAGACGAAAATATGTCCATAGAAGAGGATGATGACTACTTTGGATCTCCAGCAAAATCCAAAAGCAAACAAATGAAAAGACGTCCCATTGCAGCTAGCAAGAAAAAGGAACAAGAGGTCAAACTCCCAACGAGATTCTCTTCACGTGCGAATAAAGCAATTAACTATAATACTGATTATTCAGATGAAGACCTTTTAGAGTCGGAGGATGGCCTCAGGGAGCAAGAGGGATATATGAACTCTGAGGCAGAAGAGGAATTGGAACATGAATACTCTGCCACCCCGCAGCCTGAAGGGGATCATGGTATAGATGTTATTATTACACATCGGTTGAAAGAAAGTGCTGATGAATCCCTGAGAAGAACTGTTCCGACTCTTGACCAATGTAAAATGAATTACGAGTTTTTACTTAAATGGAGCGACCAGTCACATTTACATAATAGCTGGGAAACGTACCAATCTCTGGGTCAAGTACGCGGCATAAAGAGACTTGACAATTATTGTAAACAATTTATCATACAGGATCTACAAATAAGGCTAGATCCGTATGTTACAGCTGAAGATCTGGAGTTAATGGACATGGATCAGGAAAGACGGCTTGACGAATTCAAGGAATTCGAACAACCGGAGAGAATTATAGATAGTACACGTGTAACATCAGATGACGGTAGTTCACAATTGAAATATTTGGTCAAGTGGCGTCGTCTTAATTACGACGAAGCTACTTGGGAAAATGCCACCGAAATCGCTGAACTGGCACCAGAGCAAGTAAAGCATTTTCAGGCTAGATCAAACTCAAAGATTCTTCCGCAGTACTCTAGCAATTATGGATCACAGAGGCCACGCTTCGAGAAGCTGAGCGTACAACCTGCATTCATTAAAGGAGGAGAGTTAAGAGATTTTCAATTGACGGGTATAAATTGGATGGCATTTTTATGGTCTAAGAATGATAATGGTATATTAGCCGATGAAATGGGCCTAGGGAAAACGGTCCAAACAGTGGCCTTCATAAGTTGGCTGGTATACGCACGAAGGCAAAATGGGCCTCATCTAATTGTTGTACCTCTATCAACAATGCCAGCTTGGCAAGAAACATTTGACAAATGGGCTCCGGATCTGGATTGCATCTGTTATATGGGTAATCAAAAATCGAGGGATGCAATAAGAGAATACGAGTTCTATACGAATCCTCAATCCAAAAGTAAGAAAAACGTCAAGTTTAATGTGTTGATGACGACATACGAGTACATCTTGAAAGACCGCAGCGAATTAGGTAGTATAAAATGGCAATTTTTAGCTGTCGATGAAGCTCATAGGTTAAAAAATGCAGAATCATCTCTTTACGAATCATTGAACAGTTTAAAAGTGGCTAATCGTATGTTGATAACAGGTACACCTTTGCAAAATAACATAAAAGAGTTAGCAGCATTGATAGACTTCTTGATGCCTGGTCGATTTATTCTTGATCAAGAGATTGACTTTGAGAACCAGGATGACGAACAAGAAAAATACATTCGAGATTTGCATGAACGATTGCAACCTTTCATTCTACGTCGATTGAAAAAAGACGTTGAAAGGTCGCTACCTGGGAAGACCGAGCGTATCCTTCGTGTTGAGCTCTCTGACGTCCAAACAGAGTATTACAAAAACATTTTAACGAAAAACTATAGTGCTCTAACTGCTGGAGCTAAGGGTGGCCACATTTCATTACTGAATATTATGAGCGAGTTAAAGAAAGCTTCAAATCATCCATATCTTTTTGACAATGCCGAAGAGCGCGTTTTAGATAAATTTGGTGATGGAAGTCGGTCTCGTCAAAACATATTGAGAGGTTTGATTATGTCTTCAGGTAAGATGGTTTTACTGGATAAGTTGTTGACAAGATTGAAAAAGGATGGTCATCGTGTTCTTATATTTTCTCAAATGGTTAGAATTTTGGACATATTAGGCGATTATTTAGCGATCAAGGGTCTAAATTTTCAAAGATTGGACGGTACAGTTCCCTCCGCTCAAAGAAGAATTTCCATTGAACATTTTAACGCTCCAGATTCTAACGATTTTGTTTTTTTGTTGTCAACAAGAGCTGGTGGCTTGGGGATCAATTTGATGACTGCGGATACTGTCATCATTTTTGATTCCGATTGGAATCCACAAGCAGATCTTCAAGCAATGGCAAGAGCTCATAGAATTGGCCAAAAGAATCATGTTATGGTCTACAGGTTGGTTTCGAAAGATACTGTTGAGGAAGAAGTCCTTGAAAGAGCACGCAAAAAAATGATTTTAGAGTACGCTATTATTTCTTTGGGGGTTACCGATGGGAAAAAGTACACAAAAAAGAATGAGCCCTCCTCTGGCGAACTTTCTGAAATTTTGAAATTTGGAGCTGGAAATATGTTTGCAGCTAAGGATAACCAGAAAAAGTTAGAAGATTTGAACCTAGATGAAGTTTTGAATCACGCAGAAGATCATGTGACAACGCCTGATCTAGGAGAGTCACATCTTGGTGGCGAAGAGTTTTTGAGGCAGTTTGAGGTTACAGATTACAAAGCTGATGTAGATTGGGATGACATCATTCCAGAAGACGAGTTAAAGAAATTACAAGATGAGGATCAGAAGCGTAAGGATGAGGAATACGTTCAGGAGCAGTTACAACTAATGAATAGACGAAATAATGCCCTAAAGAAAATCAAAGATAGCGTGAAAGGCGATGGAGGATCTCAAAATTCAGATGAAGATGACGATACACGATCCTCTCGTAGACGTGCCAAGGCAAACAACATGGAGGTGATTGACGAAAGAGATATTAGAGCTTTATATAAGGCTATCTTGAGATATGGGATATTAACTGATATGTTTGAAAGCATGATAGCGGATGGCACCTTACCTTTAAAATCAATTGAAAGATACGAAGACGTCTATACAGATTTGGTAGGAAGCGCTAAGGAATATTTACAAAAGGAAGAGGTCAAACGTAACGAAGCTTTGGAAATACTTGAAAATGAAGCTCTGGCCTACAAAAAGAAAATAAAAAATGGTGAAATAAAAATTGAGGATCAGGCAAAGGACAACCCTCTCGCAATATTATCAGCCAAAAGAAGAGAGAAGAAGGCAGTACTATTTCAATACGACAACGTGAAAAATTTAAATGCGGAATCACTTTTAAACAGAATAGAAGACTTGAAGCTTCTCAAGACATTCATCAACAAGAATTATAAGGAGGACCCAATGAAATTCAAATTCAGCAAAACGCCTAAGCCAGCTCAAAGCTGGAGTTGCGAGTGGAATAAAGAAGATGATGATAAGCTGATGGTTGGCATTTACAAATACGGGTACGGATCTTGGACCCAAATAAGAGATGATCCGTTCTTGGGGTTGACGAATAAGATATTTCTGAACGAACCTCAGCCTACAAGCTCTACTAAACATCTCGATAGCCCCGAAACTACCTCTAATGGCAGTATTCCCGAAAAAAGAGGTAAGGGTATCACTGGTTCTTCGAAAAAGGTCCCAGGAGCAATTCATTTAGGTAGAAGAGTTGATTATCTAATATCAGTGCTCAGGGATGAAGTAAATGGCATAACAACTGCAACGCCTAGCGGGGCAACAACACCCACTGTAGAATCGGCTGCGGATAAACTTCCTACTGGCCCGGCAAAAAAGAAGCAAAGAAAACTCCCAGTAAGCAACAGTAAAGCAGCTTCTCCCGACTCAAATAGACTGGAAGGAAGCGTAGGTGCGGTATCGAAGCGTTTAAAAGCTTTACCCAAGGGGCCTGCGTCAATGAATAGTAATAGAAACCCCTCCAACTCAGCACCCAATGGAACCTCTAAGCTTTCAAAACATCTCCATTCTCGGACGGTATCCAATGTATCGCACGATATACACGAAAAGGAATATGCCAGCATGGATGAAGAGGAATGTATGCACAGTATGGGTGATATACGCACTTCTCTGAAAAGACTAAGGCGCGGTGGGAAAGGATTGGACCGTAAAGAATGGGCAAAGATTTTAAAGACAGAATTGACAGCTATTGGTAATCATATTGAGATGCAAAAGAGTTCTTCAAGAAAGTTCGAACCAAAGAGATACCGCAAGCATTTATGGTCTTATAGCGCAAACTTCTGGCCTGCTAATGTTAAGAGCACAAAACTAATGGCCATGTATGATAAGATTACAGGAAACAAAGAGAAAGATACGACCTGATTTTGAATTTTTGAATTTCTACGGCGACCATAATATGATATGATATCAAGTTGTTTGATATTAGTATTCACTCTTAAATAGCATTTAATACTATCATAATTGCAATTTCATCGACATTATCGTAAAACACGACACGCCGTTTCTTTTTGTGGCATTATTGTCTTTGAAAAATTTTCGCTCTGAATGTCCAAGAGATGCCCAGCCGAGCTGATGAAGCATTTCTTTTCATTTTCGTCTACTATTTCGTAATGATTCTTGAATAGTTGAAGTTAATACTAATTTTTTTATTGATTTGAGTTTTACATTTATCATAATCTGTTGAGGAACAATATAACTTTCACGTTAACGTTTGAAGTAAAGGGCAAATTATAGTACAGCTTTTGGTTACATTCCTTTGGCTTTCTAATAAGTAAAAAACCTTAAAAAAAAAATTCAATAAATCTCCAAATTAAAAAAAAAAAAAATAGCATATAATGTCCGACATCACTGATAAGACTGTAGAGCAATTGGGACAATTGAACATTCAAGATGACCAACAAACTGCTCCAACTTCCACTGATTCAGAAAGTCAAAAGGTTGAGACTTCATCTGCCTCTTTGTACGTCGGTGAACTAGACCCATCCGTCTCTGAAGCCTTATTGTATGATATTTTTTCTCCAATTGGTTCTGTTTCGTCCATCCGTGTCTGTCGTGATGCCATTACAAAGACATCTTTGGGATATGCCTACGTGAACTTCAATGATCACGAAGCTGGTAGAACTGCAATTGAGAAATTGAACTATGCCCCAATCAAAGGAGTTCCATGCCGTATTATGTGGTCTCAACGTGATCCATCCATGAGAAAGAAGGGATCCGGTAACATCTTTATCAAGAACTTACATCCAGACATTGACAACAAAGCTTTGCATGATACTTTCTCCGTATTTGGTAACATTTTATCATGTAAGATTGCCACCGATGAAGCTGGCAACTCCAAAGGTTTTGGTTTTGTTCACTTTGAAGAAGATGAAGCAGCCACAGAAGCCGTTGATGCCATTAACGGTATGCTGTTGAATGGTCAAGAAGTTTACGTTGCCCCTCATGTTTCCAGAAAGGATCGTCAATCCAAGTTGGAAGAAGCTAAGGCTAATTTCACCAATGTCTATGTTAAGAATGTTAGCGCTGACACTACTCCAGAAGAATTTGAAGAATACTTCTCCACTGTTGGTCCAGTTACTTCTGTCCACTTGGAAAAGGACCACGAAGGAAATCTAAGAGGTTTTGGTTTCGTTAATTTCGAAAACCATAATGATGCTGCTAAAGCTGTTGAAGATTTAAATGAACGCGAGTTTAAAGGTCAAGTTTTGCATGTCGGTCGTGCTCAAAAGAAGTACGAACGTTTGCAAGAGTTGAAAAAGCAATATGAAGCATTCAGATTGGAAAAACTCGAAAAATACCAGGGTGTCAATTTATTTGTCAAAAACTTGGATGACAGCGTTGACGATGAAAAATTGGAAGAAGAATTTGCCCCATATGGTAGCATCACATCAGTCAAGGTCATGAGAAGTGACAATGGTAAATCTAAGGGTTTCGGTTTTGTTTGTTTTTCTACCCCAGAAGAAGCTACCAAAGCTATCACTGAGAAAAATCAACAAATTGTAGCGGGTAAACCATTGTACGTTGCCATTGCTCAAAGAAAGGACGTTAGACGTTCTCAATTGGCTCAACAAATCCAAGCTAGAAATCAAATGAGATATCAACAAGTTACCGCAGCCGCAGCAGCTGCAGCAGCTGGTATGCGCGGTCAATTTATGCCACCAATGTTCTACGGTGTCATGCCTCCAAGAGGTGTTCCATTCAATGGCCCTAATCCACAACAATTAGCAGCTATGGGAGGCATGCCAAAGAATGGCGTTCCACCACAGCAGTTCAGAAATGGTCCAGTTTACGGTGTCCCACCACAAGGTGCTCCCCAACAAGGTAACTTTATGAGAAATGGTGCCGGTGCTAACCAATTCTACCAACAAAAGCAAAGACAAGTATTAGGTGAACAATTATACAAGAAAGTCTTTGCTAAAACTTCTGATGAAGAAGCTGCCGGTAAAATCACCGGTATGATTTTGGACTTACCATCACAAGAAGTTGTTCCATTATTGGAGAGCGATGAATTGTTTGATCAACATTTCAAAGAAGCTTTCGCCGCTTACGAATCCTTCAAGCAAGAACAAGAACAGCAACAGGGCCAATAAGCTCATCACCATTAATTTTAGCTATTTCAAGCGTTATCGTCCCTTTAGTTTGGTTTATTCCGTTTATTTCAAATCATCGAACAATTACACTGATTTGCCCATTTTCTTTCTATAGCCAACTATCCCCTTTCTTTTTTGTTTTTAGTTTACATCATTAGCTGTAATATCTTTATTATTTTGGTTTCAAGTTAAGTCATCACAATATCTGAATACCATTAACGTAGAATTGCATATCAATACTGGTTCTAAGCTCGACAACATGACCTTCTCATATGGTTGAAACGGCGGCACCAGCGTAAAGCCACAATTTATGTTACCCGGCTCGGCGGTTGTCGGACATTTCTCCTTGGTCAGAAGGTCGGAGGGTGGAAATTGGTGAAACGAATCCTATCATGAATAGGATTTTAGCAAATATATCAAAAGATAACGGGTAGATCTGTCCATCTTCTTTCATACCGCATAAAATATCAAACGCTCATGGCTTCTTTACCTAAAAGAATCATTAAGGTATGTTCTGTAATATTTTTGTCTTGATTTTATCTCGATCGACCCCCACTAACAAATACTTTTCGTTCCGTATTTTGACAGGAGACTGAAAGATTAGTCAGCGAACCTGTACCAGGAATCACAGCCGAACCACATGATGATAATCTAAGGTATTTCGAAGTAACTATCGAAGGGCCGCAGCAATCCCCCTATGAAAATGGGATATTTCAGCTAGAACTGTTTTTACCCGATGACTATCCCATGGAAGCTCCAAAAGTTCGCTTCCTAACAAAAATATACCATCCTAATATTGATAGATTAGGTCGTATCTGTTTAGATGTTTTAAAGACCAACTGGTCACCTGCATTGCAAATAAGGACCGTACTGCTATCTGTTCAAGCTCTCTTGGCGAGCCCTAATCCTAACGATCCATTAGCCAACGATGTCGCTGAGGATTGGATCAAAGATGAAGAAGGAGCAATACTAAAGGCACGTGAATGGACGGAACTTTACGCTAAGAAGAAAACTGAAATACCAGCGAATCCCGAGGTAGAAAATAACACAGAGTAGATATAACTACAAAATTAGACGAAGAAGATCATTTTATATAGTAAAGTTTTACATCACTTGAATACATAAACGAATAATTCTCAGTACAGGTCAGTATTATGCAGAAATCACCAAATATCTTCATCACCTTTCACGACAGGGTGCCCACGACTCGGTAAGCCACGATTTATTAACAATTTCCAACGAGAAACAAACAACCGATTGACAGTGCAGTGAAAGAATCAGGAAAACATTCACTTTTAAGATTGTTTTTTTGTTGTATCTGAATATTGGCTCAAGAGAAAACCTCTTTTTGCTCAAGGGTATATAGCTTAATTTTTAAGCAGCAATCTTTGATAGTGGATGCCTATCAAAGTGAAAGCTCCTTTCCGATTGACGTTCGTGTGAATACTATAAAAAATATCAGAGATCACTTTGAAAATACACTTCAACAATTGTCAAGCAAAATTTATATTGTTTTAACGTAGGATGTCACGTTCCAATGAAGCTGAGTCACCATTTGGTGACCAGACTCCATTGTCTCCGTTTGATGATACCTTTGTATTTGAAGATCATCAAGAGGCTAATGGACATTCAGGTATACCTGACCGAAAGGCCTCTATTTTGAAGAAGCAAGGTGTTAGTAAAAGACGCAATATGAACGATGGGGATGTACGAGTTGCATTCCAGGAAGATAGCGATAAACCCGCTGAATTTCAAGAAACCGCAAGACCGTTTGATGAAGACGAGGATTTCACGTACGAGGACGATTATGACGATGTTCATTCATTTAAGGCGACTCCGAAGATGGGAGGACCATCTGCTACCTTTGAAGATGTTGCTTTGGATAACTCCGATTCCAACAACAAACCTGATGGGGAGCATGGAGAAATGAAAAGACTGCGTATGGGTACACAAAGAAATAAAAAAGGTAGACCGAATGTTGGAAGAGCGAAAACTTTGAGATGGGCAAAGAAGAATTTCCACAATCCATTCGAAGATACAAAAAAAGATGACATATTGGATGAAACTGGAACGCAAAATCGTTCTAGCGAATTAAGAACAATTTACTATAACATGCCTTTGCCTAAAGAAATGTTAGACGAGGAAGGTAAGCCCATTGCTGAGTATCCCCGTAATAAAATTAGAACTACCAAGTATACTCCCTTGACCTTTTTCCCGAAAAATCTTATATTTCAATTTCAGAACTTCGCAAACATTTATTTTCTGGTTATGAATATATTGGGTGCATTTGAAATTTTCGGTGTCACAAATCCTGGTTTGAATGCCGTGCCGTTGATTGTTATTGTTATTATCACAGCCTTTAAGGATGCTTTTGAAGATTCTAGACGAACTGTTCTAGATTTAGAGGTGAACAACACAAGGACTCATATTCTTGAAGGTGTCGTCAATGAAAATGTCTCTGCTGATAATGTCTCGTTATGGAGAAAATTCAAAAAGGCAAACACAAGACTATTAGTGAAATTTATCGAATTCTGCAAGGAGCATATGACCGAAGAGGGCAAAAGCAAAAGACTTCAAAGAAAACGTCATCATTTACAGGCTAAGAGAACATCAATGAGCGATGCACCACGTAACTCTCTAGAGTCAATGGATAGTTATAGGCCTTCAGGTGACTATAGCCGTCCTTCAATGGATTACGACAATCTCGGTCGTCTAGTTTCACAAAGTGATGATGTAAATATCATGGATAGAACTTTGCCTCCAAAATCAGATTGTAGGTTTGCAAAAGATTATTGGAAGAACGTCAAAGTTGGCGATGTTATCCGTATTCATAACAATGACGAAATTCCAGCTGATATCATTTTGATCTCTACTTCAGACTCTGATGGTGCATGTTACGTCGAGACCAAAAATTTGGATGGTGAAACAAACTTGAAGGTGCGTCAGTCACTAAAATGTAGTTACCGTATCAGAAATTCACGTGATATCACTAGAACTAAATTTTGGATTGACAGTGAGGGACCACATGCTAATCTGTACTCTTATCAAGGAAATTTAAAGTGGATGGACTCATCAGATGGAGAACTGAAAAACGAACCTATAACGATCAATAATATGCTGCTTCGTGGTTGCACGCTAAGAAATACGAAATGGGCAATGGGTTTGGTCGTTTTCACTGGTGATGATACTAAAATCATGTTGAACACCGGTGTCACTCCAACAAAAAAGTCTAGGATATCACGAGAATTAAATTTTTCTGTTCTAATAAATTTCTTACTGGTTTTTATTCTTTGTTTTGTCTCCGGTATTGCCAACGGTGTGTATTACACCAAGAAAAACGAGTCACGGTACTCCTTTGAATTTGGTACGATTGCAGGTCGTGCATCCACGAATGGTTTTGTTTCGTTCTTGGTTGCAGTTATCCTTTATCAGTCGTTGGTGCCAATTTCACTGTACATCTCCGTGGAAATAATCAAGACCGCCCAAGCAGCGTTTATCTATGGTGATGTTCTTCTTTATAATTCGAAGCTAGACTACCCATGCACTCCAAAGTCTTGGAATATTTCGGATGATTTAGGTCAAATTGAGTATATTTTCTCAGATAAAACTGGTACCTTAACTCAAAATGTAATGGAGTTCAAAAAGGCTACTATAAACGGTGTATCATATGGTCGTGCATATACTGAGGCACTTGCGGGTCTGAGGAAAAGACAAGGTGTGGATGTTGAAACTGAAGGTCGGCGCGAAAAGGAGGAGATCGCTAATGATAGAGATGTTATGATCAATGAATTAAGAGGTCTTTCTAGTAACTCACAGTTTAACCCTGACGATATTACCTTTATATCTAAGGAGTTTGTTCGCGATTTGCAAGGTGATAATGGGGAAAACCAACAGAAATGCTGCGAGCATTTTATGTTGGCACTTGGGCTATGCCATTCCGTGCTTGTTGAGCCGCTAAAGAATGATCCCAGCAGGCTTGAACTGAAAGCACAATCCCCAGATGAGGCCGCACTAGTTGGCACTGCAAGAGATATGGGTTTTAGTTTCATCGGGAAGACAAAGCAGGGTTTGATCGTAGAGATTCAAGGTGTACAAAAGGAGTTCCAAATTCTTAATATCTTAGAGTTCAATTCATCAAGGAAGAGAATGAGTTGTATTGTCAAAATTCCCGGTGTTACTTCAAATGAAGATCCGAAAGCTTTGCTAATTTGTAAGGGTGCAGATTCCGTTATCTATTCTAGGTTGAAACGTACTGGTGGGGCAAATGATGAAACTTTACTTGAAAAAACTGCATTGCACCTTGAGCAATTCGCTACAGAAGGCTTGAGAACATTGTGTATTGCTCAAAGGGAATTATCTTGGGCGGAATATAATGAATGGAACAAGAAATATGATATTGCTGCCGCCTCCGTAACAAATAGAGAAGAACAACTAGACGAGGTGGCTGATTCAATTGAGCGTGAGCTGGTATTATTAGGTGGCACAGCTATTGAGGATCGATTACAAGATGGAGTGCCAGATTCTATTGCGTTACTGGCTGAAGCCGGTATCAAATTATGGGTTTTAACTGGTGACAAAGTGGAAACCGCCATTAATATTGGGTTTTCATGCAACCTATTGAATAATGAAATGGAATTATTGGTCATCAAGCAAGGTGGTGAGGACGTACAAGAATATGGAAATGATCCGTTTGAAATTGTGGAAGCACTGATTACAAAGTATTTAAGGGAAAAGTTTGGCATGAGCGGTTCTGAGCGCGAGCTAGCTGACACTAAGAAGGAACACGGTCTACCTAAAGGAAATTTTGGGGTTATCATTGATGGTGATGCCTTGAAAATGGCATTGAGTAATGAAGATATGAAACTTAAGTTTTTGCTCTTGTGTAAAAACTGTAAAGCTGTTTTGTGTTGTAGAGTATCCCCTGCTCAAAAGGCTGCGGTTGTTAAGCTAGTAAAAGAATCGCTTGCTGTTATGACGCTAGCTATTGGTGATGGCTCCAACGATGTTGCTATGATCCAATCTGCAGATGTTGGTGTCGGTATTGCTGGTGAAGAAGGCCGTCAAGCTGTCATGTGCTCCGATTATGCCATTGGCCAATTTAGATACTTGACAAGGTTACTATTGGTCCATGGAAGATGGTCCTACAAAAGGCTTGCAGAAATGATTCCCCAATTTTTCTACAAGAATGTTATTTTCACTTTGGCCTTGTTTTGGTATGGAATCTATGACGACTTTGATGGTTCCTATTTGTATGAGTACACGTTCCTGATGTTCTACAATTTGGCTTTTACCTCTCTGCCAGTAATTTTCCTAGGTATCTTGGATCAAGATGTGAATGACACTATTTCAATGATCATGCCACAATTGTACCGTGTTGGTATATTGAGAACTGAATGGAACCAAACCAAATTTCTCTGGTACATGTTTGATGGTATATATCAATCCGTTATTTGTTTCTTTTTCCCCTATTTGATCTACCACAAGACGATGTATGTTACCCAAAATGGTTATGGGCTAGAGCATCGTTACTATGTTGGTATTATGGTCACAACTATCGCCGTCGTATCTTGTAATCTTTACGTTCTGCTCCACCAATACCGCTGGGACTGGTTTACTGGATTATTCATTGCAGTATCATGTTTAGTAGTATTTGGCTGGACAGGTATCTGGACAAGTTCCCTAACAAGTGGAGAATTTTGGAAGGCTGGCGCCCGTGTTTACAACACACCAGCATTTTGGGCCGTTTTCTTTATTGGTGTGACATTTTGTCTGCTTCCTAGATTTACCTTTGACTGCTTCAACAAGTTATTCAACCCAAAAGATATTGAAATCGTAAGAGAATTGTGGAAGCGTGGTGATTTCGATCATTACCCGAGAGGGTACGATCCCACGGACCCAAATAGACCGAAGATATCCAAATCTAGTAGGTTTGGACCTCGAGTTATGTCCCTTGGAGGAGGATTAGAAAACGCTGCGGCTGAAAACTATTCACGTGATACTGTCGTTACAGAGGAAATTCCAATGAGAATTTTAGATCCACAAGATGGCTCGCCAAGGCAGATGATTAGAGAAGAACCATGGACATCTTCTCCAAGAGAAACTCAAGACCTATTGCATTCACCTCGTTTGCAAGATGAACAGGAAGAAAGAAGAAGGATGGTGTCTACCTTAAGAGGTTCTATCGATCGTTCTAATGGAAGAACATCCTTGGATCGTACAAGAGAACGAATGCTAGCATCAAACCAACTGGATAACAGATATTCCCTCGAAAGAGCAAGAGCGTCTCTGGATTTACCAGGCGTAACGCATGCGGAAGCATTGATGAAAGGGAAAAGCAACGATTATGTAGAGTAGATATATATAACTATATGATTCATAGTTACTAAATGCACATGTAAATGTAGTCACTTCATTGCATCAGATGCCCCGAAAAACATGAAATAAAAAATGTTTTGGCGGCTAACCTCAGGAAAAAATATTGTCTTAAAAAAACAATCCAACGCCTACATCGAACTTAATAAACACAAGAGAAAACAACTCGAAGACAAGAGCATGAGTCTGCTCAACAGCTTCAAACTAGGAGCGAATTTGATTTGGCGATAAAGCCAATCGAGCAACGATATATGCCAATTTTGTTTCCCTCCCTCTTAACGAACACATGGTTCCAACAAAAGAAGTAATTAAAGTGATACGGCTGGCCTGAGCGAGAATATATCTTCTGCAACCACATATGTTTGTGTCCAACCCTATTAACCTGGTAATGTAGTCCAAACTTCCACAATGATCAATCTACCAACAGAGCATTCTGCCAAAAGGCTACTCCACAAGCTCACAAAGTAAGATCAAATGCACTAACCGCAACTGGGGAATAATATGTCTTCACGGTAGTCACGACACATCGTTGAAGTTTTTCCAAGAGTATTCAACCTTCAAAACTTGCTTTAGGTGCTTTTTACTTCAAGGACAATTTCAGTGGAATGAAAGTACAGCAACAATCGAGTGGCAAGTGGAAGCTTGGGTAAGACGTGCACTTCGCAGTACGCCTCCTACAAACATGATAGATGTTGATAGCATCTGTCTGTCCTCGAGGAGTTTGTGCTTAATAAATCATGGCTCTTCACTTGACTCACGTGCTCTGGAGACTTTTTACACGGCACATATCATTCTCGGATTTTCTATTATTGTCTACAGGCGGTGTGAGGGTGCGCCGCTGGAGAAAAAGCTCGAACCACTCACTCAGTCAGTCCAGCGGATGTATTAGATCTGTCTTTTTTCCTCTCTCTTCTGAACAAATTGAAAAAAGAGAGCCCAGCACGGTGAACTTACACTGGTGAGAGGTTGAAGGTTTTTGAAAATTAAGGAGAATAAATTATTAGCTTTCACCGAATTTATAAATAAATCAATTGTAGAATTCAGGTGAATCTGACCTTCATTCTTCAACTGCGAACCTCTAAAGTTGGAACAGAGGAAGCCGTGACGAAGAAAGCTGTATGTAAGAGAACACTTATCTTCTGCC
The DNA here is from genome assembly GCA_900186055.1 of Torulaspora microellipsoides. Lineage (NCBI taxonomy): Eukaryota > Fungi > Ascomycota > Saccharomycetes > Saccharomycetales > Saccharomycetaceae > Torulaspora > Torulaspora microellipsoides. The sequence continues at coordinate 315,339 of FYBL01000008.1, read as the reverse complement.
TTTCCTTTTTATGCGAACACTGATAAAAGGGCATTTTTTTCCTTTCCGAGAATACTAACAACCATTGAAGTGACAGGAGTGTGTCAAAGCTGAGAATTGAAGTTTGAATTCTGGGTATATTTCAAATCAGAAGCAAAAACTTGCTTTCTGTGTTTCGATAAGACAAAAGTCACGGGGTTTAGTCTATCCACCAGCTACTTTTATTAGTTGAAGCAAATAATCAACAGTATTGCACAGTATCGGCTATCTCTTTATGACAAAACCTTCTCAGACTCCACGAGCTGGGTCTACTCCGGCTGCGGGATCAGTCAATAAATGGAAGATACCTCACTATTATCGAAGATCTTCTGCTTCTCAACAATCCATTGCATCCGACCCGGGTAATACAAGTACCCCCAATACGCCTGGTGTTAACGTCATGAATAGTCCTAAGAAAGTTTTGCTGGAAGATCCGAAGAAAAGCAAAAAGAGGGTTGGTTGTAGATCTAGAAAAAACAGTAGAAATAAATCCGGCGAAATGGTTTTTGTTAATTACACGGTTCAGGATAGTGGTTCAGATGCCAGCAACTCCGTACGTTCTGAATCTACTTCTGCATCGCCTATGGCAATGACTCAACCGCTTTCTCCAACTGCAACACCAATTGTCAAGAAGAAGTCTTCAAGAAGTAGAATGCTGAAAATTTTTGGTTCCTCCAAGGATCCTCCCAGCGTAGATGTCGCTCCTGACACATCTGAAGAAAGTATGTTATCTTCTGAAGGTTCATCGAACGATACATTTGTACCTAAGAGCGCTAGTTTCACCGAAAAAAGGTCTTACAGTTCCTTTTTGAAATACGGTAGAGTCTATGGCTCCTCCGCGAGTATAGGAGCAAGCTCTTCACCAGCGTTATCGACTCCTGCTCCTCAAGCTCAGCAGGAAGTCGTTCCAAGATCAAGCCCAAATCCGAAGTTAGTGAAACCAATAACTAATACGAGGGACATATTCCAGGGTCCTGGACGAGGCGTCCATTTGTTCCGTAATAAAAATAAAAAACAGAGTGCACTAGTTGTTACTGAACATGTGTTCGATAACGCTGAAAACGAAGCTCAATATATGGGGCGTGATAAAAACTTCTTAAGGAATAATGCTATCGATCTATACTCAAACAATAAAGTCCCATCTTCAGAGCCTTCTTTCACGCGTAACAAAACAACTGATGAGAATGATGCATCAATAGCATTCAGCAAAATGTTTACGAGGAAAAGAGCGAATACGGGCGGGTCCATGTCTTCGTTCGCTTCTTTGAACAAGTTGCAACAACAACAACATGAGCAACAACTGCAACAACAAAATTTGATGTGTCAAACAAACATGATACCCTCTTTCGAAAAAAATATGTCAATGACCTCGATATCATCCCTTTCTAACCGATATTCCCCAATAAGAACAGCATCTCCCGCAAGACCACGTTCTATTACACGGGGGTCTTCATCTAATAGACTTTCAAGAGATCTAACCCCATCACATACTGTTTCCGATCTTTCTGATATATCAAACGGAATTTTTAACGGGACCGAATCATTTTTGGATACACAAATTGGAAGTAAAAATAGTAACAGTAATAGCCAGAGACACAAACGAAAGCAGGATTCAATATCAGATTTGCACAAGACTTACACGCCCTCCACTTCGGCACCTGCTTTTAACAATAGCAGCACTGTGGTCACTCCCTCATCATCATCTCTTGTGACTCCACCGGCTTTTACTTCCGGGTATACTATTGTTTCTTCAACATCCGCATCCTCAACGCCTAGCGTACTAGAACCATCTCAGCCAAATCAGATCATTGGTCCTACAAGCAACATCACAAGTGGTACAAATCCCTTGGAGTTATCCACCTCATCTAACGTAGCATCATCTATGTTGGATAGGGACAGCTCCTCTGAAGTTCTATTTGAAGACTCGGATTTCCCAACTCCGCTGGATAACCTGCCGGCCTTAAAGGGGATTCCAAGGACAACTTTAGAGGAAGAGGAGGAAGATGAAGAGAAAGAGGCAGTGGAAGGTGGCAGGCTGTATGTTAACTATAACAGCGAGAACCTAGACTTTATGCAATTGGCACATGGAGGTAGCACAAGTAGTAGCCAGGTGGATTCGGTCTTAACAAATTCCGTATTCTCAATAACCGATACCAGTTTATTGGGAAAATACTGGCAAGATCAGAGCAGCTACACAATTACGAATATGGGCTTGGGTTCCAAGGATGTGAAAGTTGATAATTTTGGGGAGACCTCTTCCGGAACGACGTCCAAGTTGTCCACTGCCACCACAGTCCCCGACAGAAAAAATCTTGATAATGTTGATAAGACAGCTCTACCAGGTAATAATGAAAGTAAAGATAAGGTATTAAAAATGTGCATGGAGTTTGACTTCGAGAATCCTAACTCTTTCTTTCAAGAACAAACCAGAATCTTAGGCTCAGGCAGTGGGCATCATACTGAGCACTCTGGGGTATCCACCAAGACCCTTATGGAAGGACAAAACTCAGCTGTTACTTCAGTTGCGAATGTATCTCCGGGGACCGCTGCGACATTATCGTTCGAGGATATTGCCCATTCCGCTTCTCAGTATAGATCTTTCCATGATCAGGCGAATAACCATGCCAATTCGATGCCATCTCTAACAGCTGCAAGCAATTCTTTAGGCCCATGGAAAGCGATAAATAATGATCTAGATGCCATTGCGGATTCCTGTTATTCCACTGAAGACATGAATGATATCTCATACATATGAGCAACGGAATACTTTTCAAAGAGCATTAATTCTTTTGCGATAAGTTAAACCCAGATTATGTAAAGGGCATGCCACGCTAAAAGTAAAAATAATTTCATTACTATTCCTCCGTTCAAAGTCACTCATGTAGACATCGATTATATTTACAATTACATATAAAACTTTAGTTAAATAAAGCATTCATTTAATGCAGAAAATCAATTGACTCACAAATATTCTGGTAGTACTTCTTTTACATATTTCAATAGGTCTTCTTTCGAGCCTGCTGGATTATCCAACTGCCAAAGAATAGCTCTATCATTAACCTTACCTAACCATGGTCCTCCTTTCATTTTCAAAGATTGAGCCATTTCTTTGCCATTTATCAAAGGCTTCAAATCATGGCTTTTTTCCAGCTTTTGTTCATAGACATACTTATGGAAGGACGCATAGTTGTCAAAGAGATTTGCGCTACCCTTTTCTTGAAGGGCGTATATGTATTGCTTAAGCAATGAAACAAAATGAGTCATCTCCCAGTCCCCCTTGAAGTGCCTTAAAAACATTCCCACTTCGGATCTTTTTAGCCCATTTTTACCCTGAGTCTCTGAAAATCTCGTTATAATGTCGTTATACAGGGATAAAGAATCAACAACGTTTGCGACCTGAGATGCTTCACTTTTCCCAGTTTTCAGGCCATCTTTAAGAATACTTTCAACTATCGGTAGGGTGTTATTGACCTTTTTCTTTGTGCTCCAAATAATCTTCAAATTTTCAAATGGAATCAAGGAAGCGCTCAGTATAAAACATCGTCTAAATGCCTCAGTATTATTTAAATGCATTTCTAGAGGTGGTAAGAGTTTTACAAACTCTTCGAAGTGAGAAACTACTCTTGAGAGATGCTTGTTCAACTTCTGCTTCTGATATATCTTGTCAATAATTGGCATATCTTCGCAATTTTGTATATTGAACTCAATAACTTCGGGATCATAATGCCAAAAAAAAACAACATTATCAATATGTGTGCTTTGAATCAATGACAATCCCAGTATTGGATTTGGCCCATCGAGAATTTTTATTACTTCAACGCCAATTCTCTCATTAGACACTTTGGTGCTGAAGGCTAAGTTTATTTCCGGATCTTCCATTTCTTTCAAAACTTCATTCTCTATCCGAAAATTATACCTTGAAGCAAATCTGATCAATCTTAAAACCCGTAACGGATCATCCAAAAAGGTTTGCCTTGGCGGTAAAGGAGTCCGTAATATTCCATTTTTCAAATCCTGTAAACCTTTTTTTGTGAAATCCTCAACTTTATTTTGCTTGATGTTATAAAATAGCGCGTTTAACGTGGCATCTCTTCTTAGAGCATCCTGCTCAGCGGTACCAAATTTCATAACCGGAATACGTGAATGATCCGAATACTCTTCTGATCTCAAATTAACAAAATCTATTTCTATATCAAACAGTTTTGTGGTTGCAGTCTCTAAATGCTTAGATTTCGCAGGATTTATATCAATCTTATGGATAGAGTGAGGTTTTACACCATATTTATCATAATTCTTCGTTAAAAAATCACTCAATTGTACGGCAAACTGCTCTCCAGACATAATGTTGATGGATATATCAAGATCATGAGAATCACGTCCCAAAATCTTATCACGTACCCATCCACCGGATATTCTTAACGTCAATGGTTCGGGAATATCGCCGTGTTTCCTATTATACGCACAGGTATAATCGTTAAGAAGATTGCAAATATTCTGCTCAACTTTCGTTAGTGTAATCACTGGCAACCCTTCTCCAACAGCACATGAACTAATGTTATTCATCGTACTCATTATTGCCCTTTTAAAGTGATTTTTCCCAAGATATGACAAGCTTGATTTCATCAAAACCCATTTAGAGGATATCAATTAAACAACAAAATGAGCAAAACAACAACCAATGATATATCCCTGGGATTCCAACAAACTGTGGAACTGCAACTCATCTCATTCCTTCAAGAATTGCATGGTATAATTCATGCCCATGTTGTGAAATTTTCGGTTTGATTTCTTGCCCTAAAACGTCGGTCCAAATTCTATCGATGACCTAATTTTGAGCGCCCGAATTATTGCAGCCCTACCGTAAAGCCCTCAAAAGCCCTACGTTCATGTTCGCTCTCACGTTTCTTTTTATCATATTTTGCCGCATTCTCCGAATTTCATTTTTTTTTTCTGGAGAAAATAAGTTTTAAAGAAAAAATTAAGGAGAAATGGCGAAACTCATTCATAGGAAAAAGGGAAAAAAGGAAAAAAGCAGCTGTAGGGGAAAGACTCATCAGGTAATCAATCAATCCATCAGCTGTGAGCTTAAACTAAAGAAAGGGGGATAAACGTTAGCGGGAAGTTTCTCACTGAAGACGATAGGATAGTCCCAAGGTAAAATCTGTGTTGTGTATTAAGGAAAGTGGTTCTTTTCAAACTAGCTGTAGACGGAAGAACCAAAAACAGTTCTGAAAATTCCAATAGGAAACGGCGGAAACAGTGTTATTATAAAGCTGCAGCTGATTATATATTTATCATACCTGGCAATCAAGAGTTGTGGATTGTAACTATTGAATACTATCCAGTTAGTCATTTAGTTGCGAATATTGTTGGCTTATTGAGAGATCGGAAAAATGAGCCAGTGTACTCCCTCAGAAGTAGACCATGGTATACCGATATTCCGACCTACTTTTGAGCAATTTAAAGACTTTTATGGATTTGTTCAGTCCATCAATATATATGGCATGCAAAGTGGGATTGTGAAAGTAATTCCTCCTAAGGAATGGCTGGATATGCTGGATACCCCGCCAAAAGCAAAAACTTTACAGAGTATAAAGATTAGACAACCTATTCAGCAACATATAGCTGGAGCGCAAGGAGTCTTTATGGTTCAAAATGTGGAAAGGAATAAGGTTTATAACATTATACAATGGAAAGATATATCACGTGACTACGCGCTACCGGATGATCCCAAATCTTATCATAACAAGAATAATAATGGCATTAATAGCGATAGAAATGAGAATGAAAGTAATGGTAAGCATAATAACAATGGAAATATTACTACCAATATTAATGGACGACAGAATCAATCTCCTCCTCCCACAAAATCCTCCAAGATAAAGCTGAGGAATCATGATACTTTTAGTATTGATGATTTTGAGAATTTCAGGAAGGAATATAATGAAGATAATTTGGAACAGTTTGATGACCCTAAAAGATTTGAATCATTAGAATCTTACTACTGGAAAACACTTAATTTCACTACACCAATGTACGGAGCAGACACTCTTGGGTCAGCCTTTCCTGAAAATTTGAACATGTGGAACGTGTCGAAATTGCCTAGCATTTTAAATGAAATGGATCAAAAATTACCAGGTGTCAATAATTCCTATCTATATGCAGGACTGTGGAAGGCTTCATATGCATGGCATTTAGAGGATCAAGATTTATATTCCATAAACTACATTCATTTTGGAGCTCCAAAACAATGGTATTCTATACCACAGGAAGACCATGAAAAATTCTACAACTTTATGAAAGATCAATTTCCAATGGATTCTGCCAAATGCTCTGAATTCTTAAGGCATAAAATGTATCTGGTATCTCCAAAACTTTTAGAGAAAAATAGCATACGATGCAATAAGATTGTTCATCGTGAAAGAGAATTTATCATTACATTCCCATATGGTTATCATGCAGGTTTTAATTATGGTTACAATCTAGCCGAATCAGTGAATTTTGCTTTGGAGCAATGGTTAGATATTGGTAAAAAGGCTGGGAGGTGTTTATGTGTAGACGATGCTGTAGGTATCGACGTGGAAAAACTTTCTGCAAAATGGAATTCCACTAAAATGGACAAGCGGCGAATTACCGAATCACAATTACCAGATCCGCTTCAGTTGCAGCAGCAAGCGGAAATTTACCATGGATCGCGACAAACTCCTCAGTTATCTGACACAGGCGAACCAGATCCAAGAATGAAAAGTTTTGGAGAATTGCTGAACCATAGCTCACAAGAGCTGCAACAAATAGAAGAAAACAAGAATTTACCCATGTTGGGTTCAGCAATAAATAGGCCGCAAAGCAGTTCCATTAGATCAACTACCCCAAACCCAGGACAATATTTCAATATGAATCAAACTATTAGCAGAATATCGTCTCCACTATTGTCACGAATGATGGATTTGTCGAATATTGTAGAGCCCACTTTAGAAGACCCAACTTTGAGGTTTAAAAAAAAGTTTTTGACCCCACAGTTACAACAGAACAATAATATAAATAGTAACACTGGGTTTCCAAATTTGCGAATGAGTTCTAACCTTATGAACGCCAACTATAACGGTAGTAATAACACTATAAGTAACAGTCTTACTATGGCTCCAATTGGGGTGGCATCTTCAAATCCACCTTCAGCGTTACTTGATGACAATGATGATAATATGCTGGCGTTGAGTCTGGCTTCAATGGCAAACAGTGGTGCCTCTTCTCCGAGATTGACTTTGCCATCTTTGAACTCACCTATTGAACACGCAGGATCTACTTCGGTTGCTAATACAAATAATAATACGGGAATTCCGGACGTTGAGAATGGCCAGACTTCCGGTATCGTCTCACCGAAGCCATCGTACAGCCACAATCCATTATCATACTATTCTACTGCAACTTCCAAGTCATTGAATACATCAGCGCCCCTCGCACCATCGTCACCAACCACGTCTAATTTGCCTTTCATCAAAAAACTAAAATCTCCTAATATTGTGACATTAAACATTTCAAGAGAATCCTCTAGAAGCCCTGTATCTTTTGTTAGCGACCATAGGTCGCCACTAACTGCAAATAATCCTTTGGCCTATTCTTCGAGTATTAGCTCGACGTTGAATCAAGTTCACACAGTTAACAGTAACAGTACAAGTAGTAGCGCGGCTGGTGGCTCTCCCTCTCCAAAATTACCTGATGCGAAGAGACCTAAGTTGGAAAATAAAGTTTTCTCTTCGAATAGCATTACAAGTAGGAAGCAAGAATTTTTGGCTGCAATGAATAGCCAAGTACAACAACCGAAATTTTCCTCAAATGAAATAGTAATATCTGAGAACGGAAAGGTTTACATTTGCCAAGAGTGCAAAAGACAATTTTCATCAGGCCATCATCTAACGAGGCACAAAAAATCAGTGCATTCAGGCGAGAAACCATATTCTTGTCCTAAATGTGGAAAGAAATTCAAGAGAAGAGATCATGTTTTACAACACTTAAACAAAAAAATTCCATGTACACAAGAAAATGAAGGAATAACGACGCCAAAAAAGGAAAATCAAGGGCGACTGGAGCAATCAGGGACAATCATAGAATGAATGTAATTTAGTAGTAGGGGGGCAAAAATTGCGCCTTATGTATGTAGTACGTTATATTCAGATATTTTGTTTTACGTTTGTTTTCTATATTTATGAGGACATACTAGACCTGCTTAGGTCATTAAAATGCTCTTCGGCTTCTGCGAATATGGATATAGCTCTTATATCATTCCTCAAGATATTTGACGATGCTTAAAATGCTTGTCAGAGCATTTCTTTTGACATTCCAGTCGTAAATACGCACATCCTCGCCTGTGCCCAATCTACTATTCTTGAGCCCATCACCATATACTAATCTTACAAAATCACTTTGAATTCCCAATGGCATGCTTATGTCTTCAAGTTCAAAGTCTTCTGATGCAATTTTTTGTTGCTTGATCAATTTGGATGTATGTTCCAAGTTTTCTGCAGCATTCTGTGCATTATCGACGATTTCCTTAGGAATGCCACACATGGACGCAACATGCATACCGAAGGATCCCTCACTCTGTCCTTCGATGAGTTTGTACAAAAAGGTTACGTTTCTCGTATTTTCATCCACCAAGATGTTCATCTTTAATGGCTTAACTTGTGGATGTCCCTTGAAACTGAGACCGAGGGTAGCGTAATGTGTAGCAAAAAACCCCAAGCTTTGAATATGTGTGGCAACATGGTGCAACACTCCTTCAGCGATAGCAAACCCATCACTGGAAGAACCGCCTCTACCTAATTCATCCAAAACTAACAGAGATCTATTTGTTGCTAAATCAAGGATTTTTTTTGTTTCCGACAATTCAACGAAAAAAGTGGACTTACCTTGCATGATATTATCGTTAGCACCTAAACGGGTCATTATTCTATCCATGGGAGTTAATGTTGCAGACTCGCAAGGAACGAAACAGCCCATTTGAGCCATAATCACGGCTATACAAGTCATCCTCAACACAGTTGATTTACCCGCCGCATTTGCACCAGTCAGTAGTCCTAGTTGGGCAACATCTTTTCCCAACTCCACATCGTTGGGAATGAATTCCTTGGAAGCCGTAGTCCCTAGGTTGAAGCAAGGATGTCTCAATGATCTAAATTTCAAGAAACCGTTCAGTTGAGAGCCTCTTTTATCATCTATTTCATCAACGAAAGTGGGTCTACACGATGGAAACCCAAGGCACTCTGAAGTTCTTACCAATGCTAATAAACAATCAATGTTTGAAATGGCCTGTATTGTAGGCATCCAACTGGTATTGTAGTGGGCATCAAATTTTTTACATAGTCTCCCTTTCAATTCTTCCTCCAGGACCTTATGTAGTTCTCGAGCCTCCGCCATTGATCTTGCTAGACTTCGTACTTCATTGGAGTAGTACCTTTTTGCTGATTTATTCGCAGCCATTTGCATCCAACTTGGTGGTATTAATTTTGCTGCTGAAATTGGTACTTCTATTGTAAATATTTCCTTCCCGCAATCTTTATATTGAATGTTGGAACATTTGAATTGCTTTTTATATCCATTTAATAAATTTAATAACTCATCCTCTAACCCCTTCATTTTATCAAGAGATCCATCAAATTCTGGTTCAACTCCTCTATGAGGTATTAAGATACCTTCATTAACAGCTTTTTTGCGATCAAATGCATTAGACCAATTTTGTACGTCCTCAAACAAAGTTTTGGGTATTTGAGAAATATATGTCAAAAGTGATCCTTTCAATTCATAAGTGGACGTTTTGCTTAGTAGATTAACTATGGTTTCAAAACCCTGAATAACTTTGTCAAAATCCTTTACTTTCAAGTTTCCGGAATGGACTCGAGATAAAAGTCTTTCAAGATCAGGAAGTTTCGCGAATGTAGATTCTAGTTGATCTCTCAATTGACCATCAGCCAATAGAGCTTCCACAGTATCGAGCCTACGGTCAATTTGTTCTTTTTGTAACAATGGATGCATTAGCCATCTTTTCATCATTCTCTTTCCCATAGGTGTTATAGCCTTGTTAAACAATTTGAACAGCGTACCCTTATCCGTCCCATCAAAAGAATTAGTGAATATTTCCAAATTTTGTAAAGTAACACCGTCGAGTATCAGGGAGTTTTGGGACTTTACAGGGTTGTATTCTGTCATATTACCTATAGATATTAAATTTTCGTCGAGTTTTAACCATTGTAGGTAATAAAGCAAACCGCCAAAGGCACTGAAGGCTATCTTCTTTCCCTGTTGATAGTAGTCTTTCAATACAGAGGGCCAATGATCTTGATCAGGAAAGTACCTATTCTTTGTAGTCAATTCATCAAGCGTTCTTTGATAATCATAAAATTCTTCTCCGGGTTTGATATAGTTGAAAAGTGCCTGTGGAGCTGCGTTAAACTTGACAATTTTATGCGCTAGATTACTTAAGTTGTTCTTCTCCATAATTACTTCTTTAGGGTTTACTTGCGACATTATGGTGTCAAGCTTTGTACATTCGTTGTCATCTTCGAATTCTATGATCTCTAACTGACCTGTGGCCGTGTCAATGAATGCAACACCGAATAACCTTTTCATTTTAGAGCCAGAAATAGCATCATCACTGTCAGTCTCATAATAATTTTCAGTCTCTTCTCTTACAGCCAAACAATACGTTGCCAAATCTGACTGTAGCATGTTGCCATCAGTCAGAGTACCTGAAGTAAGTACGAATTCTAATTCTCTTTGAACGATTCCCTTAGAACCCTCTCTCATTTCTTTGGCTAGCATAGATTCACGTTGATCCACTTTTGCAACTTTGTATCCATGTTGGATAAATTGAGAAGCCCAGTAATCAAATGACATTTCAGGAATACCCGCCAATTGCATATTGGCACGGCCACCACCAGCTATTTTCCAATCAAACAAACTGTTTGCCAAAGTAGCGTCCTTCTCATATAGTTCAAAAAACTTTCCCTTCTTGAAAAACACAATACAATCCCACATTTTTGATTTTATTTCCCAATATTGCTTTTCAAATGGAGTGAACTTATTCCATGCGGACGATGGTATAAATAATGTGCGGAGGTCATACTCAGGATCGGAAGTGGGACGACCTTGTGCGTCCTTCATATCAACTAGCCATTGATATCTTTGCTCATTTTGCTTATTGAAATTCGAATGTTTTGGTGTTGAAGGTGGGCGTTTGATGACCGGTTTCTTCATGCCATTATTGATTGTACTAGAGACTTTTTTAGGTGGCTTGCAAGAAGGCTCCTCTGCTAGTTTTAACAGATCATCGTCATATTCCTCATCCATTACAAGATCATTATCGCTCTCTTCTTTTTTATTCGGAACATATTCGTCCTCATCTTCTTCGTCAATTAGCATCTTCCTTCTTTTTCTCGCAGTAGATGGTGTGCTTTGCTGATCATCCTCATAATCATCACTATCTTCTGCATAACTTAAATTCTTTCTAGATCTTCTTCCAATGGAGGAAAGTGTGTTTTCTTCATCTTCATCGTTGTAAGAGCGCTCTTTATTCAATTTAATAGCATTAACAGAAGACAACGTGCTATCTTCGTCATCATCACCTTCGCCTTTATCAGCGGCTTCTGTCTTTTCGAAAAGGGTTATAGTGCTTTTTGAAGCTTTTGGTGTCAATGTAGCAGATTCGTTAGCTGTCACAAATCCTGAAGAATCTGCAGCATCTTCTTCCATACCAACGAAAAGGAGCTTATTCTGAGGCGTACCAGCTTTGAAACCCGGTGGATTGGATTCTATGGAGCCAGCATTAAGCTTCCTACCTTTAGTGTGAGTTGGACTTGGAGATTGCGGTTGCTTTGAAAAAAATGACAGCAGCGTAGATTGCTTCATCCTCTTTTGGGCGGAGTTTGAAGTCTTTGGTGTCATCCTTGATTTGCTGTTCAAGTCCTCGAGATACGAACCTCCCTTTCTTCTGCTTTCAATATCAAGCAGAATATAAATACGCTCAGTTGGTGAATATTCTTTCAAAAGCCTCGTTTATATTAGTGAAATAAATACTGTTCACTGATAAAATAAAAAGAAATCGACATTTACGTCTTTACGCGACGCGTACCTTCCGCATTGGCTTCTTTGTCACGTGATCTAAGTTAGTATAGTTGCTGCAATCTATTCCTCAAACATCTGAAGAAGGAAGTTCAGCTTGCTTCCCTGATTCTCCTATTGCAACGGTGAGTAGTGCTTATAATATAAGGTTTAAGCCGTTTCTAGTACGCCTGACTCAAGGGTAATATGCAATTTCCTCTTCGGGGTGAAAGGACTTTCGGCAAAAACGATCAATAAATATCATATTGGTTGATAGGAGATACCCTCACATATCCACATTAGTCGATTGTTTGCAGAATAGCATAATGCCGTATCGATTGAGCAGGCCGTTGAGAATGTTCATTCTGGGGGCTCCCGGCTCTGGTAAGGGAACCCAAACGTCGAGACTCCTGAATCTTTTTCCGCAAATTCTGTCGATTTCATCTGGTGATTTGTTGCGTAAAGAGATCAAAGATAAAACCAAATTGGGCTCTTTGGCAACGTCTTACATTCTACAAGGAAAGTTGTTACCCGACGATTTAGTTACTAGATTGATAACGTCTCATCTAGCCGGATCTAGTTGCTTATCGGCCAATTCTACATGGCTCTTGGATGGATTCCCTCGTACCTTGAATCAAGCAAAGATATTGGAGAATGAGTTGGCTAAATCTAATGCTAACTTGACCTTGGTAGTGGAATTGGATGTTCCTGAAGAAGTCATTCTTAAGAGAATTGAAAACAGGTATGTTCATATACCTAGCGGAAGGATTTATAATTTACAATACAATCCGCCAAAAATCTTTGGAAAAGATGATATTACGGGTGAACCGTTGACAAAAAGACCAGATGACACTATTGAGGTTTTTAATAAAAGGCTGACCGAGTACAAATCAACAGTCACTCCTCTAAAAGAGTATTACGCGGAAAAGGGCATGCTTAAAACCATATCTGGCGAAACGTCAGATATCATATTTCCCAAACTCTCTAAACTAATTGAGACAGAATACGGACTTTGATAACCTTAATCAACTTGGCTCACAACAGCGTGTAGATACTTTATAGTGATAACCATCAATCAAGTCATGTGACTATTAGTCATGTGACTTTCTATATGTATATTGAATTGAAAAATTTGGATCACAGTATTAAGAAGAAATGTCCAGTAGTAAGCAGGAAGATTTCACGAAAAAGGACAATAACTGCCAAATTGGCGCTACTTACATCATGAAGTTCTACATTGATGATTTGCCGGTCCTTTTTCCTTATCCAAAGATATACCCGGAACAATATAAGTATATGTGTGACATAAAAAGAACACTAGATGCAGGTGGTAACAGTATATTAGAAATGCCTTCAGGCACAGGTAAAACTGTGTCTTTACTCTCTCTTACCATTGCATATCAAATGCATTACCCCGAGCATAGAAAGATCATATATTGTTCCCGTACAATGTCAGAAATCGAGAAAGCTTTAGTGGAATTGGAAAACCTAATGGATTACAGAAGTCGCGAACTAGGACATCATGAAGATTTTCGAGGATTAGGTCTAACTTCTAGGAAGAATCTATGTTTGCATCCTCAGGTTAGCAAAGAACGAAAAGGTACTGTTGTTGATGAAAAATGCCGTCGAATGACGAATGGCCAAGCTAGACGCAAACTGGAAGCTGATCCGGATGCTAAGGTGGAGGTTTGTGATTACCATGAGAATTTATACAACTTGGAAGTGGAGGATTATTTGCCTAAGGGTGTATTCTCCTTTGAGAATCTGATAAAATATTGTGAAGAGAGAACGCTTTGTCCATATTTCATTGTTCGTAGAATGATCTCGCTCTGTAATATTATCATTTACTCATACCACTATTTACTAGATCCCAAGATTGCCGAAAGAGTCTCCAACGAAGTTTCAAAAGACGGTATTGTAATCTTCGATGAAGCGCATAATATCGACAATGTTTGCATTGAGTCCTTATCGCTCGATTTAACGAATGACGTGCTTAAAAGGGCTACCAAAGGTGCCAATGCATTGGTAAATAGAATTGAAGAGGTCCGTCAGGTCGACGCTCAAAAATTACAAGATGAATACGAAAAATTAGTCCAAGGCCTCCAAACGGCGGAAATTCTTGAACCTGAAGAAGAGCCCGTGCTGGAGACCCCAGTTTTGTCGCAAGATCTCTTAAAAGAAGCTATACCTGGTAACATCAGGAGAGCTGAACATTTTGTCTCTTTTTTAAAAAGGTTAGTTGAATATCTCAAAACCAGAATGAAAGTTCTGCATGTCATATCAGAAACACCCAAGTCATTTCTACAGCATTTGAAACAACTGACATTTATTGATAGAAAGCCGTTGAGATTTTGTTCAGAACGTTTATCGCTTTTGGTAAGAACTTTGGAGGTGACAGAAATTGAAGATTTCACAGCTTTAAAAGACATAGCTACATTCGCCACCCTTATTTCTACCTATGAGACGGGTTTCTTATTAATTATAGAACCATATGAAATCGAAAATGCTGCAGTTCCTAATCCAATTATGAGATTTACCTGTCTAGACGCATCCATTGCCATCAAACCAGTGTTTGAAAGATTTTCTTCAGTTATTATTACGTCTGGTACAATATCACCACTTGACATGTATCCCAGGATGTTGAATTTCAAAACCGTACTGCAAAAATCATACGCAATGACCTTAGCTAAAAAGTCCTTTCTGCCAATGATTGTGACTAAAGGATCAGATCAAGTGGCTATATCTTCTAGATTCGAAATTCGAAATGACCCAAGTATTGTCCGTAACTACGGTTCTATGCTGGTGGAGTTTGCCAAGATCACACCTGATGGAATGGTTGTCTTTTTCCCCTCTTATTTGTATATGGAAAGTATAATTTCCATGTGGCAAACGATGGGTATTTTAGACGAGGTTTGGAAGCACAAGCTTATCTTAGTGGAGACTCCAGATGCTCAGGAGACCTCACTCGCCCTGGAAACCTATAGAAAGGCCTGCTCTAATGGAAGGGGAGCAATACTTTTATCGGTTGCCCGTGGTAAAGTTTCTGAAGGTATCGATTTTGATCATCAATATGGAAGAACAGTTTTAATGATAGGAATACCGTTTCAGTATACTGAGTCACGTATTTTGAAGGCTCGCCTGGAATTTTTGAGGGAAAATTACCAAATTAGAGAGAACGACTTTCTATCCTTCGATGCCATGAGGCATGCTGCACAATGTTTGGGTAGAGTTCTTAGAGGAAAAGATGATTACGGTGTAATGGTTTTAGCAGATCGTAGATTTTCAAGGAAGAGAAATCAATTGCCAAAATGGATTTCACAAGGCCTTTCGGATGCAGATCTGAACCTTTCAACAGATATGGCCATCGCAAACGCAAAGCAATTTCTGAGGACCATGGCACAACCAACCGATCCCAAAGACCAAGAAGGTGTTTCAGTGTGGAGATATGAGGAACTGCTGCAACATCAGAAGGAAGAAAAAAATAAACAGAATAATCTCGGTAGTAATGGTGTAATTTATAATGAAGTTGACGTTGACGTTGACGTCGAAATTGAATAAGCTTTATATGTATATAGAAGGCTAATAGTTATACATATCTCATAGTCTCTGTTTATCTGGCCGCTTTGCGGTTCCGGGGCAAAAGATTATTATATAACATCGATATCAAACGACACTTCTTTATCTGCATCTAGATAGGAGTCGCATACGCACCATATTGACAGCTGGTGAAGTCCTCTAGAAAGTGTAAATTCAAGTTCGTAATTCTGTTTTTCTTGTTTCAGAGAAACTTTTTTGATGGCAAGCATTTCCCTCGTGGATAACTTCCCTAGTATCAACCACCAATTCTCAATTTTCTCGAATGGATATTTTTCAGAAGTAACCTCCAGAGTTTCAGGTGCATCGTCTCTTGTCAAAGTCACAGTTATCGCTTTAGCTTCGTTTTCACGCACAGTTCCAGCTTTATCCAAACTGTACTCCAGCTCTATATTAGGAAAATTGTTGATAAAGTTTGCTACTACGACTAATTTAGTATTATCCATAGTCATAATATCTTCACGTTCTTCATCATCCAAAGCCATTATGTCGTAGACTGTTTCCACTTTTTTTTCTGCGCATTTGGCCAAAGTCTCCTCATCAAAGAACGGCACTTGTCTCAATGGGTTGTCAGTATCCCATACTCCTTGGACTATCATTTGAGAGACATCCATAGCTGTCATTGCATTCAGTCGTCCGTCGCCTGAAAGTATATCGATTATGGCGTTGATTAAAGGAATTGCCTTCTTAAGAATGATTTTCAAATCTGGCTGAAAGTCAATTGGAATGTGGCTCCTTGAAAAGTATAGTTGTAAAAGTACAAAAACTTTGGTGGCAAGCAGGCTGCCCTCGGTATTCTCGAAAATTTTTAGTGGTAATCTATTATGCAACTTCAGTACCGTAGGGAGATCCTCTTCTCGAACAGGTATGTCATCGAATTCAGTAGCTCTCGATAAAGTTTCTAAGATATCCTTTAATGTCGAGCTTCCTGATAGTGAGGAAAGAAACATTTGCATTGTCAAGAATGAGACGTCATAGTGAGAACTAATGTAACAACCATTTAGTGGGGTAATTAATTCACTTTCTTCGTTAACTTCTGCTTCTGCTTCAGTTTCTTCAACTTCTTCTATCTCAATCATGGAAGACTTTTGCAGATCTTGCAAGGAATTTTCGACCAATTCTGTTAGATATGCAGATATGCCATATGCAGAAGTATCCTTAACTCCGTAGAAGCTTGGGTTGGCGTACAGGCGCCTGTAGAAATACGTGTAAGCTATCAAATCGACACAATCTTGTTTGCTTTGGATAACAGACGAACTGATCTCCGTTGTTAATAAATCGTGCAAATGGAAGTACATGAAACTCTCAATCGGGAGAGGATCGGCTAGAAACTTTTTGTAGTACTCCTTCATATTCGAGCTGGTCAGGACCAATGCCCTTCCTGCTTTGTCCGAATCGCTTTTTCTTACTGTGCCTACCATTTCTAGAATCTCATTAGCTGAATAATTGATAAAGCGATGCTCTCTCCCTTCGTAAAATTGAGTGCCCAGAACTATGGCCACACTGGATATCGGACAGTTGTAACAACAGTCTTTTGTTAAAAGTAGAAACGAGAGTGCACCACATTTGTATAACTTTTCGACGACACTTCTATCCTTCTTATCCATATCCTTGTATATAATCCCAATTCCATTTCTAAGAGACTCTTTAATATGCTTGTCGTTCAAGTGATTGATCTGAGTATTGAAATCATCACCCACAACCTTCAACATATTCCAGTTTCGTGTTTCAGCGTAAGATGAAAAGATAGAATTGACTTTGAAACATGCTTTTCTTGTTGGTAAAAACACTAATGCGGGATCTTTCGAATTCTCATGAGCAAAATCGAAAACAAGCTTAGCCATCGGACTGCTATATGAGATGTTCTGGAGATTATTAAACGCATGTAAACGAATCTCGATGGGATCTATCCTTTCGTGAGGAGAGAAGTTAAAAACATTGCTCTTATTTGCCCCTATCCACTCACCAAAATCGCGTCCGTCCGCTATACAGGAAGCTAACGCAACTATTCTGGTCTCCTTCTCTAGCTGATTTGTAATGAAAGACATTCTAGATATTATCGTCTCATATACAGCACCAAATAAGCCGCGGTTAAGCTCATGGGCATCATCGTAAATAATCAAATTGATGTTTTGAATGTTTTTTCTTTGTCTCCAACGGCGAGAGACAATATCAAACTGCTCGGGTGTTGCCAAAATCAAGTGGCTTTGAGCAATAATACGTAAATTCAAAGTCACATCTAATCCTAATTTGTTAATACTTTTCCCACCGGCCAAATTGCCTAATCTCTCATTCCAATCCTCCAGTAGATAATTAATTTTTTCTTGATATGGAGATATATATAAAGCGCGACCTTTGTTCTGCCTCCAACAGTTAAGTAATGCTAGTTCAGCAAGCACTGTTTTACCTGACCCTTTGGTGGCACTAATCAAAATATTTTCATTTGAGTTGTAAAGAGGCTGGAATACTTGACTTTGGAATTTGTTGAATAGGCGGAAGCTGAATACGCCGGAAAAGGCATCGTTTTGCAGTGCCGAGGTCGATGTCAGCGCCATATCTAGGAGTTGCGTTGGAGCAGGAAATTTCTTAGGAAGTCGCATCTTTTGAAAACTCACCGCTACTTGCGATTCACTGTGGCACCACCTCTCAGATATGATCGTGATGAAAAAGTTTGGAGGTAACGATTTTTGTTGAGAAGGAGATAATTGTAATGAGAATTCCATAATATGATCTTGACCAATGTACTCCTTTTTCACGAGCAGCGAATCAGAATGAAGTATTCTTTCGCCATCCGTATCTTCCACGAGGACTACAAAGCGTTCGGCACTTCCATGCAGCTTCTTATCCCATATCCAATCTGGAAGGATTTCTAGTTCGAACTTCAATAAGCTAGGCGTTAACGGTTGTACAGCACATTTCAATAATAGCTTGGGAAATCTTTGCATCAGGTCGTACACTAACTTACCATTTTTCTCGGATCTTATCGCTTGGCCTACTTCTGCAGGTGACTGCAATTCCAAATAGTCAAGCCAAGGTAAAGTGGACGCTTCAGTTCTCCGAATCACTTCAAATGGACACGATTTGAATTGTCTCAACGGGGAGTTTGCCGTCCACATTCTCCTCTCAACCATTTTACAAAGGTTCAGTAAAGATTTGGTTGTGAGAGACGATCGCTTTATTAAAGCAAATTCGTAAAGAGCTCTCAGTAGTCTTCCCGCATTTTGCATGATGAATGTCATATCTGCATTGAGTGCAAATCCTTCAAATTTGAGCCGTGAGATGTAGGACTGTAATAAAATATTCACTTTTGCCAAAGGGTCATCAATATCTTCCTTAACGGGAATTGGCGATTTTTCAAGCAGCTCTTTTAGTTCTTTTCTTTCCTCTTGTCTAACAGTAATGTACCTAAACTCGTCAGACATTGCAATGATCCTGAAAAGATCAATCTGTGTTGCATGATCTGATAACTCTTTGCTATATGTTGCCATGGAAGTGTGTCTAATATAGAAAAAAGATGCGATACGACCTAATTCTGTCGCTTCCACATAACCATCCTGAGCGTTATAGACGACAAGATTTTTTTCATGCAGAATCGTAAGTGCTGAATGAACCAATGAGTCTCTGTATTTCAATAGACTCTCATCATCTTCATAGTCAACGACATTGTACAAATCAGGCGATTCCAGCATCCGCACATAAAGATAGGTGTAACTCAGCCAATTCACAGCATCACTTCTAGTTTTTACGTTATCAGACACCACTTCTGCATTTAAATTATCAACCAACATCGAAATGAGCTGTGATTCAATAGGTAGTTGTTGATTCAAGACAGCCAGATAGTACTGGATATCAGCTTGATTGGTGATTATAATTCCTTCGCCGTGGGTATCATATCTAGGTCGACCAGCTCGACCAAGCATTTGAAGTAAGTCTTGCGGGGATAATTGCTCCCAATCGCCTTTTTCAGGCGAATATAAGTCTGTGCCTTTAATAATAACGGTGTGAGCAGGCAGATTAACACCCCAAGCCAAAGTAGCAGTCGAAACTAATACTTGGAGTAACCCGTCTGCGAACAAATCTTCTGATAGTGACCTATCATTTCTAGAGAGCCCAGCATGATGTATACCAATGCCATGTCGCAGCACTTTCCTTAAGTGAGAATCTTGCACATTTTCGGATTCACTGTTCAAAATTTGTTTCGATCCTTCGTCTAGCTTTCTTATCATTTCACCGTTTCCACTTTCCTCAAATCTGTCTCTCAACCAAACAGCTGTTCTTGCTGTTTCTTTCCTAGAATGTACGAAAATAATCACTTGATGATCATTCGCCACTGCTTGAAGGGCTTTATTATAACATGCTTCATTCATAGCAGTAAGCTTTTTTAAAGAGTTTTTTTCACTGATACCTAAAAATTGTTGACTGAGAGGACAAGGCCTAAAGGAAGAGTCGAAGAAGAACATTCCTTCTTTAGGAACGCGTAAAAATCTGGCAACATCTTGATAATTTGGCAGCGTTGCAGAAAGCCCAACTAGCCTCGGAGAATTTTCGAAAATGTTTGATTGCAGCGATCTTGCAACTATACTTTCAATAACTGGTCCTCTTTGGTCATGTAACAAATGAATTTCATCTATGATAACCAGACGCACCAGTTGGACAAAAGATGATGTTTCACCCGCCTTGCGAGTAATAATGTCCCATTTTTCTGGGGTTGATACCAATAACTGTGTATCTAAAATCTGTTGCTTTCTGAGGTTAGAATCACCAGTCAATTCATCAACCTTTATTCCTAAGTACGCTAGCCTCCTTTGAAATTCTCTGACTTGTTCTTGAACCAATGCCTTCAACGGAGCAATGTAAACAACCTTGAATTGACTGGTATCCAACTTTTTTGTTTTCGGGTTTATATAATGAGAAACGGTCCTTAGAATAGACATCATCGCCACATTAGTTTTACCAGCACCGGTGGGAGCGCAAAGTAAGATATTGGCATCCTTTTGAAAGGCAGTAGGAAAAACCTTCGATTGGATGGCATTCAATGTATCTGTTTCGCCAGACGGAAACGCCCCTCTGGCCCAATCAGGGAAATAAGATATAGAAACCAAATCATAGTCGATATCCGGCTTTTTGGGGGCTGGAATATGTATTTCCTCATAATTCGGATTGACCTTCTTGAATGATCCTTCCGGAAGTGCGACCTGAGTAACAGTCATTAATTTGCTACCTGAGTCAAATTTAATTGCATCCAAATCAACAAGTGGTGGAATTGGTACCTTACTTACGTTCTTGTGCCTTTTACCTTTTATCAGCGTGATATTCTCATCATTTGAAAGTTCCTCGATTTTCCTTTTTGATTCTACAACACCCCTATGGTTGAACTGTTCAACCAATTCATTCAGTCCTTTGTTTAGCATATCCTGAATAATTTGAGATCTTCCACTCTCAGAGCTTCTTGCTAAGCAAATTCCCCAATATATTTTAAATCTGTTTCTGACGATAAATTCTGCCAACTTTAGATGTTCAAATGTCAAAATTTTCATGAGGTGGTTCTCCAGTACCTTCAACTGATTTTGATTGTTTTGCAACTCCAAAAAAATATCGTCTGCAAGTTGCTGAATCGTGGTTGGTTCTGCGTTTTCTATTTCCCCGATTAAGGTCCTTCGCAAGAAGAATTCATCAATGGTGTATATTGCAAGATCTTGAGCCGTAGTAGACTTTTCACCAATAAGTATTAATGTCTCTTCGTTTTTCTCTTGTAAAACATCTGCAATGTCACTAGTTGATTTTTTACCCTCCTCTGGCGTGTCTTTTTCATCTTCACCTTCATCTTCATCTTCATCTTCATCTTCATCTTGATTAATCCTTTCGCCTAAAACTGTATCTTCAATATCTCCTTCATGATCTTCTCCGGAATCATTGTCTGCTAGTACTGCCACTGCTCGTTGTTCAGCAACTGCATTTTTCTCATTGTAATCTGTGATCTTATTAATCGTCTTGATTAAATCCTTAAAATTCGACGCGGGAATTTTCACTGGAAGAAGTCTCTGCAATGTTTCTCTCCGATTATCTACCTTGCCATCTGCCTCTTCTTCATTCTCTTTTAACGTATGTATTAGTAAATCAGCTGTGCCCACAATAATATCATGCGGTATATCATTGCCAAGCAGATCGACAACCCATTCGAGGACTTCCTCATACGTTTGGATATTCTCTGCATTTGTGGGATAGTAATTCAACGTGGGTGCATCTTCAGAATCTAAAATTGTGGTTTTTCGAGCGTTATTTCTCATTGATATTACTTTTTTTCTTTTTTGAAGGTTTTCTTGTTGTCTTTTAACTTTTGTATCCACTTCCTTTTTACCTTCTTGCTCCCCTTCACTAGTGGGACGGCGAAGAGAACTCATGCCCATATCCTTCACAGATATCCTTCCTCGCATAGATTTCGGGTAAGATTGCTCAGCGTCTTTTAAAGGGTCCTCCCTAGCAGGCTGCAATCTTTTATCAACTCTGAGCACCTTGTTTGACATTTCGTCATACCTGTATATTTCTCTGATTTGTCGTTTCCTGCCGTCAGCTTTATCCTCAGTCATCTTGAGTCAAATATATTATCGTCGAAGCCGTAACAGAACGTTGTTTCTAGGGGGAGCCCTATGACTATATGCTATATGTGTTTGCCTCTCATCAACTTTAAATCGAGAAGTTTTCCACTCGTTTTGAATGATGTTTTATGTAGATTTATTTTCATCATTAACAAGGAAAAAGGTTCACTTGTTATGCATTCCACATAGTTACATGAAAGGGTGAGTTCATGTATCTTTTCGTAAATACGATATTTTTGCAGTTCGAATGGTATGGGCTCAAGAAATAGGGGCAATGCATCGAGTTTACAGCGTGGCCTTTCTTCGTTGAGCTCTCATATCAATGGCTGGGGTACATCCAAGCCTACTTCACCTGTCCGGAAAAAGCCCATTCTCTCGACAGTGAAAGTACGAGAAGTGGAACAACAAGAATCAAACTTTATTGCTAATACAGATGTCGATCCTTGGTATCAAATATATAGTCCGAGAAGGCTAGTTGATGTTGCCATACACAAGAAAAAGCTGAAAGATGTAACTGAAGCGCTGGAAATAATGCTTAAAGGAAACGATGATCATCCCCGTATTTTATTGCTTACAGGTCCAAGTGGATCTTCAAAGAGTACCCTTATCATGCAATTGGCTCAGCAGCTAATACCAAAGTACAGAAGTCAGTGTTCGGCTAATATTTTGCAATCCCATAGTAGCAATAATATTGAAAATATCGTCGAATACAGTAGTGAGATAATCTACAACGGAATATCTCACGCTGAAGGTTTTCGGGAGTTTTTGTGCCAGGCCAAATACAGGGTGGGATCTCATCTTTCTTTGATTTTGGTGGAGGATATTCCGAACGTCTTCCATGTGAATACACGTCACGCATTCCAAAAGCAGTTGTTAGAATGGTTGTACTGCTCCGATTTGGTATTACCACCTTTGGTAATATGCTTGACAGAATGTGATATTGAAAGCGAGTCAAACTTTGACAGCTTTGGTGTCGACTCTACCTTTAATGCAGAATCTGTCCTCGGCAAAGAAATCTTGTCTCACCCCAAACTAAAAAGAATAAAATTTAACCCGATTAATAATTCTTTAATGAAGAGGCACCTTATGAGTCTATGCATAGTACACGAGGCACATTTGAGAAAGATGGAGAAATGGGCACAAAAAGAGAATTTTGTTAATCATTTAGCTCGGCTCACTGGCGATATCAGATCGGGTATTGCTTCACTTCAATTTTGGGCGACTTCTACCGGAGACACTTTGACCTTGACTAGGGAGAATTTTGTTTCATACTTTCACGCCATTGGTAGAGTTTTACATGGTTCGCATGAGACCCCGGATGATAATGAGATGATAAACTTACTTATTTCAGGCTGCAAAGGTCAGTTATCTAATCATAACTTTCGATTAGGTCTCCTCGAAAATTATGGGCTAGTCAACAAAGGCCACTACGATATTAGAGCGGCGTGTAGCATTACAGATTCCTTGAGCAAGAGCGATACGATGGAAGCTGTTCCTGAAGCACTGGACTACGCCATGAGAAATGTGCGAGCTACCTTTCGTGGTATTCAGAGCGAGGGAAACAATCATGGCAAAGCCAACTTCCCAAGGGAGTGGAAAATAAGAAAATCCCAAAATGACTTCAAAATACAATGTGATGATTACAACAATGTATCCATGTATAAATATCAGCAAAATCGCCGGTTTAAAGACACAGTCCAATACTTTGGTTTTTATGGCCCTCTTATTCAAAGAGTACGGTATTATAAAAAAAAATCTTTACAACAGTATATGCTAACACTAACGAGTCCCCACGAAAAAGGCAACATTGTTGCAGAGAATGCAGATACATTTGAAGTAGATCCGGCTATAGACATATTTGAGCGCATTGGAGGAGATATTTACGTTATTGACATTGAAAATATTGTTTCCTCCCCGGAAGATGCTGAATCAATAGCAAAAAAATCCATCGAAAGGTTGAAGGCAAACAGAGACAAAAGGTTGAAGAGATTAATGGAAATACAAGAGAAGGATATGCTTTCAAGAAGTGAATATCGGGAAGAACAGAATGATACGTTTGAGAGCGATCCAATCGAAGATAGCGAACAGGAGAACGTAGATCCTATCAGCAGCTCACCTGAGGATGATGATGACTCTATATACGAATTTTTATCCCAGAAAAAACCTAAAACTAGCAGGGAGATAAGTGTGAACGAGTCTTTATCTGACTCTGATCTGGAGCATTTGTAAGCATTTTGAACACTGCAAACTGTAGTAACGTTTTTTTTTTGATCCTCTACCAAAATGATTATACCTTCGCATTAGTCAATCTTTAAATATGTTGATAAATATCATTTCATCTAATACACAAGATATGTACCTAACTAGACTGTAGTGCATGTTGAAAATATTCTGGATCCTCTTCTAAAGATTCCTTTATAATATCCAGACCACCTTGGAATTCGCCACTCACGTAAAGCTGTGGAAACGTCGGCCAATCTGAAAATTTCTTCAAACCTTCCCTTACTGAAGAGTCCTTCAAGATATCGAAAAATCCAAATCTTACCTGGTGCTCTCTAAGAATACCCACCATCTGTCTTGAAAAGCCACATTTGGGCTCTGAAGGGCTTCCCTTCATGAAAAGCATAACTGGGGCAGCTTGTGTCAATTTTGTCAACCTTTCATTCAACTCTTCTTCGGTCTCTTCAGTGTCGTCTTCGTCTTCTTCTTCCTCTTCATCCTCATTTGTTTCGTTTTCTGCTCGTTCGCTAACACCGCCATTACTTTGTGGACCTGACAACCTGTGCTCATTCAGTGCTTTAACGAATTCCTTTGGATCTGCACCTGAAAGTTCTTTCAGAATAGTGCCGCTTTGAATCAAGATCAAGTATGGAACTGCTGATACTTCAAACAGCTCAGAAATTTCCGAATTATCTTCAGCGTTTATGGACAGAAACATAACGTTCTTATTAGCAGGCTCATCGCTTAGTGCCTTAAAGATTTCATTCATTGCTTTACATGGTTCAGCCCAAGCTGTGTGGAAGTATAGGGCAATAAGCTTTGCTCCTGCATCTTCGGTTGTTAAACGAGTGAATGTATCTTGATTTGTAATTTCAGTTACTGGCATTTGTTAAAGTATCAAAATCAATTATAGTAGTAGCCTTGTAAAAGCAAATAGCCAAACAAAGGATCTTTACCGTGTTATAAAAATCTAGAGAATCTGCAACAGATATTATGCTACTCTTATCACATATGTAATATGTAATTTATGAAGAAACGGTGTCATCAAAACCTAAAAGGCCATCTAAATAACCATGATTTTCATATTTCACTTTTCATATGCACATTCATCACGTGACTTATGACCAATAGAAAAGAAGATGGTTACTAATACACCTAATAGGTATCCTAAATTCTTCTACCGAACTTGTAAAATGAGTTCCAAACAACTTTAATTTTAAATTGATCGGTGAATTCAGGGTGTAGTTCCATCAGCTTGGAGAGCAACCTATCCACTAGATCTTTCTTTGCGTCTCCATGTTCCTCTTTCCAAGAATGGTACGCGCTCCATGATTTCACGTAAGCCCCAAATTCCAGCAAAGTCATCTCTCTCGAAATTAACGACGGGCGAGGGAGCATGGTTGAAACATCTTTTGTACGAAATGTGGCAGCATCAAAGTAAACCTCCTCGATATCATTGAATTTAGTTTTGTCTAGTTTTCTATCCCGTAACATTCCTCGTAATATGTTGCGGCCTGGTTGCTCCCAATATGGCCCCAATTCATCTTTACCATATGCGATATCATCTAAAATCTCATCCAGGTCGGGATAATCAACAAAAATCGCATCTGCGTAACCCCATATAGCTATTGAACCCTTACTACGTAAATTGGAGGCTACTGAGTCTTGAAATTTATCAAAATCAAACCAATGGACACATTCCACGGCGGTGATCATATCACACGCTTGTTTATTAGTGTCATGCGGACCTAGAAAAGAAAATTGGTCGCTTGAGGCTACCTCAAATGACAATTTGCTATACAATTGGGGATATTCGGATATTTCATTCCTTGCCTTTTCGACCATAGTTTTCGAAATATCTGTGCCAATCACTTTCTCGAAAGAATCTAATAGAGATGCCAGTTGAAAAGTTGCTGTACCAGGTCCGCAGCCGACATCGACGGCTAGTTTACGAGGTCCTTCATGATACCTAGTCAATAACTGGTAAAAACTATTTGGATAAGATGGCCTACTGTTAGAATACCTTAGTGCATCGAAATCTTGGGCAGAAAAAGCGGACATTTAATGTAACTAAATCTGTCTTCTTCGGTTAAAATTTAAAATATAAATGGGCTATAAGTTTTAGGGGGGTCGAGATAAATCTTCACCAATTCGGTCATTCCCCAGAATTATTATTTTTTCCCTTTCTAAGTGAAGAGACCAACAAGAAATCTTATGTGCTATATATATATGTGTGTGATATACATAAGGAAGGTGTGTGTCATTGCTCCTGGATCTCCTTAAAAATACCTGATGGCATATTGGAAGCAGGTCAATTACAACATGTTTCGTAGCCGGTACAGGAGAAATGCCGAAGTTTTTGCCGGTGTCGGCAAAAAGTATCTTTGCGGTTAGCGATCATGTATCATTGAAACCGATATGTTACACTGAACTTTTAGTTGAATGCCATCTACATCATGGACCTACCTTTATTCAATCGCACTTAGCATAAACACCACTTTCAAATAAAGACCGTCCGATGACGTAGTAGAGCTCTCACTACTTACGACATGTGAAACGGTTTTCATATTGCACGTGACTGAAATTTTAAACTAAAGTAATGAAAAATGGCATCGACTTTCAGAAATAGGAAACACATATGCAAAGTTGCTCTTCATAATTGGCTATAGAGTGATTTACTCTCAAATAGTGTTTTTTATTAAGCTTATTGAATGTCTACGTTCCAATGTACGACATGCATGGAGGCTCTCCAAGCAGACTTGATGATGAAGCATCTGTCATCGACCAGGCATAAGACACTAATAGATGCCTTCAGAGAAGAGGAGCTCTTTTGTGAGGAATGTCACAACTCAAATATACACCAATTACAAATCATTAGATTTGGTGGTGAAGATATGTCTTTGCTGTGTAACAGCTGCTTTAACAAGGAATATACGGATTCGGAGAGACCCACTACGGCGTATTCACTTTCGAATGGGTCCATCTTGAAATATTGGGACTCGTATCTGAAAGTGAGAGATTGTAGCTGTCAAGACTGTGGTAGTGAGAGGAACCTTAATGTTAATAATAGAAAGCTGGTTCTTTGTGATACCTGCTTGAAGAAGAAATCGATTTCAGAGGCGAAAAGCTTCGTTTCTGAGAATAGTGGAAGATTTCTATATCTTTATCTGGGAATAAAGGAATCTTCAAATTCAAACAGCGTTAAAAGAAAAGGTGGGAGGAAGGTAGGAAGAGGTAAAAGGGGAAGAATTCCAGGAAAAGATAAGAACTCGAGGGAAAAGAAGCCTCTTACCGTTCATGAACAAATGGCGAAGAAGGCATACGAAACTAAGAAACAAAATAGTGCTATTGTAAGTGATAACACATTAAGTTTGAGATCTTTCAAAGGCCAAAAAGCTGCCACTACATCTTCGACTCACACTATGACAAAAAGCTCGGAAAAATTTGCCAATCCTAGACTTTCGAAGACGCCGTCAAAATCTAATGAAGGAAAAAGCCATGCTTCCAAAAGAGCTCCAACAGCGTTTGCCAAAAATAAGATCAATACGAAGCAGGATCATGGTCTCAAGGATAGAAGCCATGGTCCAAGCAGAGCGTCAGTCAAAACAAAAAGTCACCATTTTGCTGAGAGAGCAGGTGAGAGCATATCTCATAGAGGGAAGAAAGCAGAATCTAGTAATACAGAACGTTTCAAAGCGAACAATAACAACCTTTCGAAGAAAAGTTCTCAGAATCTTGCCGAAAAAAGGTCTGGAGAAAAAAATAAGATGTCAAGAGAGGAAAGAAAAGCATCTCCAAAAGGTAAGGATGGTATTAGACCCCTTTCAAGGAAGCAGAATCCGAAAATGAGTTCTTTGAAAGACACCGTGAAAAAGTCTGAAAATTCAGGTCTTGAAAATAAATCTACAGATAAGGCTAAATTGAAACATAAAAAAAATGAGAACACAATTATAGAAAAGGAGAATGATGGCGAAGAAGTTGAAGAAGGTGAATTCTTGAGAAAGTTCACAAAGTATGTGCCTAAGATGAGCTATCCAGACATTGAATCATATTTTAACGAGTTTTCAAACGCATTATTTTTAGAACAAAAATTGGAGAATGACTTTTTGCAAGATTTCCAAATTGTATGGCCTAAGAATAAGGGAGAGACCGTCTTTGTGGTTTCCATGAGAAGTAAAAACAATCCAGAGCTGGAAAACTTGCTTCCACCAAATTTAGCCAAATTAGGGAGATTGCCTTTTACTAATAGGCAACCGCTCATCTTAGCTACTAAGGATGAATCTCAAGTCTGGTATACTTACGTTAAAGAGGCGGCAGCCAAGCGTGATTCCATTACTCTTTTGTTGGAGTTGTATTCTTGGAATCGGATAAAGCTGCCTATTAAAAGCGCCAATGATCAGTTCAAAATGTTGCCATGCTCCGCACAGGCGAATAGAATATTCTTTGCTATGACACGTGTAAAGAATCCTAAATTTATCGATTTGGTATTGGGTCAAAAGCCTATCAAGCAAATAAATTTCCAAAATAGACTTAAGTTTACCAAGGATACCCTCAACGCGTCCCAAAAATCTGCCATTCAACATGTACTAAATAACAGTGTTACTATTTTACAAGGTCCTCCTGGTACTGGTAAGACATCTACTATTGAAGAAATTATATTGCAAATGATTGAGAATTTCCATTCTTTTCCAATATTATGTGTGGCGGCATCTAATATTGCCATTGACAACATTGCCGAAAAGTTTATGCTTAACAAACCGGAAATGAAAATTCTCAGAATTGTCTCAGAAGGTAAAGAACAACAGTATAATAAAGAGCACCCACTAGGTAAAATTTGCCTACACAATATCGTCCAGGAACAACTTCCAACTGATATGAAGGAGACCATCGGTAAATTACGCGCACATAGGTCCAACGAGGTCTCAAAAAATCAGTATAGTAAGCTATTAACTGAACAGAATAATATTGCTGATAGACACGTCTTGCAAGCCCAGATACTTTTCACGACAAATATAGCCGCTGGTGGTCGTCAATTGAAGGCAATTCAAGAATTGCCGGTTGTTATAATGGATGAATCCACACAGTCATCCGAAGCATCAACCTTGGTCCCATTATCATTACCTGGTATTAGAACTTTTGTATTTGTAGGGGACGAGAAGCAGTTATCGAGCTTTAGCAATATTCCACAATTGGAAATGTCATTATTTGAAAGGGTGCTGCTCAACGGATGTTATACTAAACCCCACATGCTAGATACCCAGTATAGGATGCACCCAAATATCAGCGAATTCCCAATTCTGAAATTTTATAACGGTCAACTAAAAGATGGTGTAACCAGTGAAGAAAAATCTTGGCCTGACATCAACTATCCACTTTTCTTTTATCAATGTAATCATGGCGCTGAAACGAAAGTTATGAATCGTCAAAGGGGAATGAGGGGATTTACCTATAATAATCACTATGAAAGTGCTGAAATTCTTAAGGTCTTATACAAGTTAATATTGGATAAGAACGTTAAGCATGACCAAATAGGTATCATTACACCTTACTCTGCTCAACGAGACTTGCTGTCAGAAACGTTGGTGAATGATCCCGTTGTCAACCCCAAGGGAATTGCTATGGAACAGGAAGTGGATGAAGCGGATCTATTGGATGCTGGTATAGGTAGATCGAATGGAGCTAAGAAAAATACCATTAACATCATTAATGGGGTTTATGTCGCCACGATCGATTCGTTTCAGGGTCATGAGAAGAACTTTATCATTTTTTCTTGTGTTAGGAATAATAAGGAAAATAAGATTGGATTTGTAAGTGACAGAAGAAGATTGAACGTTGCGTTGACGAGGGCAAAGAATGGATTAATCTTAGTTGGGAATAATGAAGTACTGAAAAACAGCGATACATTATGGAAGGATTATATCCAATATCTGGAAGACAAGGGTGTCATTTTCAATAATTTGAATGTATACTAATTGATTAACTGTAAATATATAGAAGTTAAACAATCAACATTTCACGATAATAATAAAAAAAAATGAGGTCCTACCCGGACTCGAACCGGGGTTGTCCGGATCAAAACCGAAAGTGATAACCACTACACTATAGGACCATTATTGTTTACAGATTGCACAAGATACTCGTCATTTCATCATCACCATCGATACGGGAGATGAAGTTCACGTAACGAGTTATCAGGTTCTATCTGCTTTCAGTTGCCGCCGCCGCACCTTGAAGTCAGAGATCGCTAGGTCTGCATTCTTGAGCACAAACCAACAGACATGGAAGTGGTGCTAGCGCATGGAAAGTACTACGTCCATCATATCACTATGATTAAATTTAATTTCTTTCACGGCACCTAGGGACCGCACCATCTAAAAAGTTATTGCACTAGTCCGCAATATTCTGGTTGTCAATTCCACGCATAACGTCTAATAAGTGTTACCTATGCCGGGATAGTATTTTTCCATTAGATTAAGGAAAAATCAATATTTAACCGCCGAACATACAGGGTTAGGTTGTTCTTCTTACTGAGTTTTATATAAACGTATTCGATCGGCCTCATGAAAATTTGTCAATAAAAACCCGATCAACATTGACGGACACCTCGGCGGCTAACTTACAAAACTGAGCATACTAAAATCTTGAGCAGCACAACAAAATACAGTATCAAGATTTCATTCAAGATAAGAGTAGGGAACAATCGACATAACTCAGCCCAAGAGTTATTTGGAAAATGTTACTAATTCACGTTATATAAGCACAAGGATGAAGAAATCACTTGCCACGGCTCTCCCTCCTCCAACCCCCTGAATTCACGTGCATGGCAGCTCCAAGTAACTTTAGACGGCAAGCTCGATAAACAATTTTCTCCCAAGCGCAACGCTTTGCTCTCTCCCTCACACAATTGTTTTAGTTTTGAAATCAACACCAAACATAACACATGTTCTATATATAATCTGTAGTTTCTTAGATTTCAGTTCTTCTTTTTATCACTATTTTGACGTGCCAGTTAAGACAGATCAAGTAGATCAAGTGTTAAATCGTATGTGAATCGTGTACAGTTTATTTATCTATTCATCCATTCCCTCTAGCTATTTGTTTTGCCGTATCTGATAGCTAGCCAGCGAACGCAATCTCAACTCCAAACCAATTTGGCATAGAAAAATCTCGATATAACATATCGTAATTCTCTTCTGTTTCTTTGCCACCGTACCGTTACACCACTAAACCTCCAAGATAAGAGAAATCTCTACGCCAAGCAGGCCAGCCATTGAGAGTTTAGTCGTTTAGTTTACGTGTGTCTCGATGCAAATGTGAGTTTGTAGCAGATCACCATCAAAGGGCCAAGAGGTTAATATGCCATATTATACTGTAACGGCCCTTTGATGTGTCTGTTGTTTACTCGTATTACCCCACTTCATAATAGCAGTATGCCATTACCCTCCCTTCCCTCCCCCCCTTTTACCTCCCCCATTTCATTTCTTTTTGTTACCAGATGAATATCGTTACCCTTCTTTTGTTTGAGATGTTCCGGGTGGCAAAAAATTTTAGCAAGAGATCATCCAAAAAATATCGCTCATCGGAATCTTCTCTTCTGGGCATCCAATCCCTATTTTTTTTGGATGTCCAAATTGAAAGTTCCAGTAATTTTTTTTTCCCGCCGTCGGTCAAGCATCCTCTATTTCATAGTGGTGACGTTTTCGCGCTTTACACGGAAGCAGGTAAGGAAAAGAAAATGATGGAGGTCGAGGCGGGTAACGGGGTTGCAGGACGCATCTGCCTATAAACACCCGCACAGGCCCTGAAGCCAAGCGTGAAGTCTTCTCGTTTCAAGTGACCAAAAGTCGTCTAAAAGATGGGGTGGGTGCGTGTCCCACAACTTGTAATCCTTCAAATTCAATTGTTTCCTGAATGGCGTCCAGGATAGGACAAGGCGACAATCGGAAAAGGTAGGAAGACATTGCCGGGGGACATAGCGCGAAGGAAGGGAAAGAGAGGGGGGGGCTGGAGTCGGGTCTCTTTTTTCTTTTGCAATCTGCTGTTTTATTTTGTTTTGTTTTTGTCAATTCATTTATAAACAACAAGAATTGAAATTTGGGAGATAACACGGACGGTAAGGAGATAGTTTTCCGAGGAGGCAAAGAAAAGGATTTGAAAAGGTGGAACTGATATTCGTAATAACTGTTGTTGTTATAAGGAGAATTGGGATAAGATAGAATCGAATTTTCTCTTTTGAAACTTTTACTAACTAATTGATATACCTAGAAAGAAAGAAAGCAATATATAAGAAATGTCTTTAACTCGTGAAGATTCCGTTTATTTGGCAAAATTGGCTGAACAAGCCGAACGTTATGAAGAAATGGTTGAGAATATGAAAGCTGTTGCTTCATCCGGTCAAGAATTATCTGTTGAAGAACGTAATTTACTTTCTGTTGCTTATAAAAATGTTATTGGTGCTCGTCGTGCCTCTTGGAGAATTGTTTCTTCTATAGAGCAAAAGGAAGAATCCAAAGAAAAATCAGAGCATCAAGTTAAGTTAATTCGTACTTACCGTTCAAAGATTGAATCTGAATTAACCAAGATTTCCGATGACATTTTATCCGTTTTGGACTCTCATCTAATTCCATCTGCCACCAGTGGTGAATCCAAAGTTTTCTATTATAAGATGAAGGGTGATTACCATCGTTATTTAGCTGAATTCTCAAGTGGTGATGTTAGAGAAAAAGCAACGAATGCTTCTTTGGAAGCTTACAAGACCGCATCCGAAATCGCAACCACTGAACTACCTCCAACCCACCCAATCCGTTTAGGTCTTGCTTTGAACTTCTCCGTTTTCTATTATGAAATTCAAAACTCTCCAGATAAAGCTTGTCATTTGGCCAAGCAAGCCTTTGATGATGCCATTGCTGAGCTAGATACTTTATCTGAAGAGTCCTACAAAGATAGCACATTGATCATGCAATTGTTAAGAGATAATCTAACTTTGTGGACTTCAGATATGTCTGAAGCTGGTCAAGAGGATCAACAACAACAAGCACAACCTGCTGCCGCTGCTACTACTGCTGCTCCAACTGAAGGTCAAGCTCCAAAATAATAAAAAAAAAAATTGGTAATATAATGTGATTCTGAAATTGTGTGTGTCTAAATTAACTTAAATCAAAAGCTAAAGAAGAATATAGAGATTATATTCCCTTTTTTCCTTAGCTATTTTCTATTTAATGTTGTTTTTTTCTTGTTTCTAAAACTTTTTAACACGTATTTCCATAACTACTCAAGCTTGCTACCACTATAGCTACAGCTATGTGTGCGTTTCTATACAATTGCGTTATAATTTAACCAAATATATTTATACATATATATGCATATATCTGTATACAATCACTACTATACGATTTATTGCAAGTTTATTTTCATTTCTTTTTATATGTACTGCGGAGACTCCGATAGGAAACAGTTGAAGCCGACAGAGGTCGATTAATAATAACAGGAGAAACGAATATACCAAGTATAAACGACAAAACCGATAACAGAATAAGAAACTCCATCAACCAGTCGAGATGTCCGCTATACCTCCCCTATTCTTCAAGATTGCTAACCTATCAGTTGGTTCATTGACTTTACTTGCCTCAATCTCCCAATTATCCTACATCATTTCAAATTTCAATGTATTTTTATTGGCAATTTATGGTATAGTGCTATCTATTCCAATCATCTACTTAGAATTCAAAGTTCCGCCAAACTTGTACAGATTTGCCTCCTTTTATTTCAGTTTCTTAGGTAGAGGTATCAGTTACGTATTACTGAGCTTCTTAATCAATTTTGGTGGTATTTTCAAGGTTTTGATCACGACAATGATTTTCGTATTAGGTACAGCTTACATTACTTTCCAGTTTTTACCACAAATTGAAGAACCTCCGAATTTTAGATGTGAAGGATCCCCAATTACTGTCGATGGCGATGATGATGATGTTATCTAATAATTGCAAAGTAAAAAAAATCTCTAAATCTCTAGATATGTATAAATATATAAGTATATATATACATTAAAATACTAATTTACAGAGAGCATATATATATGGTAATAATATCCTTTCACAACTCCATGGCATCACCAGAGGTAGAGTTCGTGGAGTATTTCATTGGTTGGGTTTCTCTCAACAATAAACCAAATCTCTTATCCTTAGCCAATGCTGTCAATTGAAGAATACCTTGAACGACTGGATCCTGGTTATTCAGTTCGTGTTTCGAATGAATCCAACTGGCTTGAGACGTTTTAGAACCACCTGTTAATCTTAGAAGTTCTGGTCTATCTCCTGAACTGATATCACTACCACATAAAAGAACAGTACTACATTCACGGGCAACCGGTAGAATCATAGCCTCTGAGGTAGAGTTCAACAATGATTTTAATTTCAAAGCGGAAACTCCCAATTTAGGCAGAGGTAATTCATGACCTGGCAAAGTTAAACTGGCTGAAGCATCATAACTCAAATTACCATTCGAATTTGTCGCTTTTAGAATATGATCCCATGGTACCCATTTGGCAATTTGGATAGGAGCATCTACACATAGGTAGTTGTTTGAAATTTCACTCATACCTAATCTAAAGGATTTAAGATCATGCTTTAATCCCTTTAATTGTTCTCCTTCATCATTAACATCCACTGATAATGGAAAATGTGAGGATAAATGCGACAATTTAAAAGGATAAACACCTTGGTTGTCGATCTTGGTCAGTAGTTGCCTTGAAGTTCTCAACTTCAAAATATAAGAATGCGCAAAATCTCTAATGTATGCACCCGATCTTGCAAGCAATTGATTACTTTTATGAGATTTACCGCTGTAGGAATCGACGTTCTCTAAAGTGATTAAACCTCTCTTGTTACATTGTTCTAAAGGACACATTTTCAAATCTATCAAATAAGCTTCACCTTCTTGAACGAAAAAGTCGTCACTTGGAATAGCAGAAGCGGACTCAGTGATTTGAGTGGTACGTTTAGCCACGGTTAGGTCTTTTACAGATTCTGCATCTAACTTTGAGAGTAATTGAGCTTCTTGATGAGATTCTGTCCAAGCAACACCTTTATATTCTCTTTCGGCGACAGTACCTTCGTTTTGACCTGCTAAAAATCTTCTAATTCTACGAATACGAGAACCAGGAACCACACAACAGTTGTAAGATTGAGCAATGGTATCCACGACTGATCTGATCAATTGACCACTGACGGTCTTAGAGGTGCCGCCTAACGAGGGAGGTAGTTTCTCTGGCGTTAGTGCGCAGGCTAGTAGGGCAACAACAGTTTCCATTGCGATGTGCGCAGCTGCAATGGCGTCGGCCTTACCACCTAGTAATGGACCAGTAGGTACCCTTTCGTTGCTTGGTAAAGATTCATCCACTGGGTAGATAACCAATGTATGCGACACTTGAGAAGTGTACCCATCAATATGTACACCTAAGGAAACCTTGACTATATCACCTGCTCTTAACACACCCGAAATAGTGGAAACGAATGCGTTGCCATCCGAATTTTTGTTCCAATTGATCACATTGTTCACGTCATCTATTTCAGGATACCACCCATTAGACACTTGATCGACGTCAATGCTTGTAGGAAGAGCAATACCTCTTTCGTTGACCTTCGTCTTATAATATTGTTCTAAACGGGTCAAAATAAACGAATCTGTCAATAAACATAGCTCTGCAATCGTTAAAACTTTCCCACTAGTATTAGTATGATACGATTCATTGATTAAACTAGTAACATATTTCAAAGCTGTCTGTGCAATTTGACCAGCAGTTCTATATTTGTCAAGAACTGTTTCCTCTAAAACGTTCTTGCCCTTCAAAAGTACCTCAGAATCTTCGTGAGAAATAGCTAAATCCATCTTCCCCTTGCTGATATTATGAATAGTATGCCGTTCGTATAATGACAATGTTAAAACAGCACTTGTAACTACGTCTTCTCATCGCATCTCATCACAGATTTTCAATT
Organism: Torulaspora microellipsoides; assembly: GCA_900186055.1. NCBI lineage: Eukaryota > Fungi > Ascomycota > Saccharomycetes > Saccharomycetales > Saccharomycetaceae > Torulaspora > Torulaspora microellipsoides. Next base: position 278,825 of record FYBL01000008.1, on the reverse strand, counting down.
AATTTTTCATCGATTCGCTCGAAAAAAGAAATATTTACCATCACTGGATACGTAACTTTTATCATATCATACGTAAAAAGCCGAAAAGTTGATGATTTCACAATACATCACAGTAATGTATCTCAATACAATCATTTGGGGCAGTAGCGATCGCCTTGCATGATGTATCGCGTGTGATCCATTGCTAGTAACCTTTTTGCCAGTGACAGCCTTCTTCCTGGACCTAAATTCCCCTCTACGTGCGAAGTGATATCAAAGCGTGTTTCAAAATCCGCCCAAGATATCATTCAATTTTTTGAGGGGGCAGGAGGACGACATATAAATAAAATGTTTTCCAACCAATGAATGACTGACCTCGCTGGTTCACGATTGGCTTCTTTCAGATAAGTTTATTCAGGATTTGTAATCATTGATTGGGTGGTTGGTTCTTATTTGTCAAAGAATTGATTCACACTGCTGTAGAGAAAGAAACAATATTGGTACAATGTTATCTGCTACTTTGAAGAGACAGCCTAAGCTGCTCCACACTACTTCGTTATCTTGTATTAGAAGCTCACTTCGCACATTGGCTACTGCTGCCAAAGATGTTCCAGAGGAATCTGATGTGGTCGAAATTCAGTTACCTGAATCGTCGTTCGAAGGATATCATCTTGATGTTCCAGAATTGAACTATAACACCACGAAGGCATCTTTGCTTCAGATGTACAAAGATATGATTGTTATTAGAAGAATGGAAATGGCTTGTGATGCTTTATATAAAGCTAAGAAAATTAGAGGTTTTTGTCACTTGTCCGTTGGTCAAGAGGCCATTGCTGTGGGTATTGAAAATGCCATTACCAAACGTGATTCGATTATCACATCTTATAGATGTCACGGTTTTACTTATATGAGAGGCGCTGCAGTTCAAGCCGTCTTGGCAGAATTGATGGGTAGAAGGTCTGGTGTTTCCTACGGTAAGGGTGGTTCCATGCATATGTATGCACCTGGTTTTTACGGGGGTAATGGTATTGTTGGTGCTCAAGTTCCTTTGGGAGCCGGTTTAGCATTCGCTCATCAATATAAGAATGAGGATGCATGTTCCTTCACCTTATACGGTGATGGTGCCTCCAACCAAGGTCAAGTTTTTGAATCGTTCAACATGGCTAAACTATGGAACTTGCCAGTTGTTTTCTGTTGCGAAAACAATAAGTATGGTATGGGTACTTCTGCTTCGAGATCCTCTGCTATGACTGAATATTTCAAGCGTGGTCAATATATTCCTGGTTTAAAAGTGAACGGTATGGATATCCTAGCTGTTTATCAAGCATCAAGATTTGCTAAAGATTGGTGTGTTTCCGGTAATGGGCCATTGGTCTTGGAATATGAAACTTATAGATACGGTGGTCACTCTATGTCTGATCCAGGTACTACTTACAGAACAAGAGACGAAATTCAACACATGAGATCAAAGAATGACCCAATTGCTGGTTTGAAGATGCATCTATTGGAGTTGGGTATTGCAACTGAAGATGAAGTTAAAGCCTACGACAAAGCTGCTAGAAAATACGTTGATGAACAAGTCGAATTGGCTGATGCCTCTGCACCTCCAGAAGCTAAAATGTCTATCCTATTTGAAGATGTTTACGTCAAGGGTACTGAAACCCCAACCTTGAGGGGAAGAATTACTGACGATACATGGGACTTCCAGAAGCAAGGTTTTGCAAACAGAGCCTGAAATTTGGAGAAATCTTTTGTCTCTTCCCTATTTTTATCCTCAGTGTTACTTATTCCTACGAAGTTATAAACAGATGTATTGATCTTACTACTGGTGAAACTGAATGATGGTAGGTATGACGGGAAATAAAAACATGCGTTGAACGTATGGTTTTGAAAGAAAAATTGCTTCATTATTTCGCTGCATCATATCGCTCCAAATTTGTTTTTTGGGAAAAATTTGCAGCAGCAATGCACTGGTATCCTTGATACATCTTTAGATCGAATTAAATGTTGCCAGTTCTTTTTCACTTTGGTATTCCTGCTTCATACCGTAACATAACAGGCACATCACGAATTTCAATTATCATAATATCACACTTTCTTAATGCACATATTCTATTGGAACAGGAGAATCAAACTCAATGCGTATAAAGCAAAATTTGTATTTCTCTATCTTTAAAAGGTGAATCTTCATTTTATTTTTAGCTGTATTTATTCTTCATCCATTATACCAATTCCATCTATCATCAAGTGTGTATCTCTTTAACTATTTGAGCTCATGAATTGTATTTGGTTTTTTCCCCAGATAATACTCGTTACTGAAACTCCGACGCACCCTTTCGGTATCGCGCCATAAAACAAAGGTGATGAAGAGAAAAATGTGATAGGTACGATGATAAGCATGAAATATACTAGAAGTTAAACCGATATATTTTGAATAGCCTATAAGTACCATATAATAGTAACTTAAGGTCAAATCAAATTCTAAAAAGTCATGCAGACGTCTAACGAGAACATTATTTATCAACTGACAAATATAGGTGCTTCCCAACAGATTTCCCCACATCGAACCCCCAAGCGAAACTCTGAGACTACACCTAAAGATGAGCAATTAACACCCTCCCCAGCATCAAAGGGCAAAAAATGGACGGAAAAACTACCCAAGTTTCAAAGAAGTGGTGATAAAAGGAAAAAATCGTTCGGTTCAGTATCCTCATCTTCTACATCCACCATCGTTCATCCATTAACAATTTCCCCACCTATCACATTGCAAAGAACAAATCCTATAAGCCCATTCACAGCGAGTAATCAAATACATGCATCAAGGACGTCATCTTTACCTAGGCCGACGTCAGCTTTATTCAAAACAGATGCTTTCGGTGTTTCTCGTACTGCCCCATCATCTTCGCATAGTGCTCAACTTGTGAAACCTACTTCGGCTCCAAGAGTACTACCATTTGGTTATCCGACATCCTCAAAAAAATCATTTTTGAATGAAGTCTGTACTGTATGTGACGAACCAATATTTAATCGAAGCAACGGAGAGCGCATTGTTGAACTTGAATGTGGGCATATAAGTCACCAGGAATGTCTGCTGATATCTTTTGAAAGTTCTATTGATTTCGATTCCGATGATTTTTATACAATATTCCCCCAATGCAATAGATGTAAAGACCAGAATTGTAAGGAAAATAGGTGTGTACCCAAGAACCATGATCTTAAGGACAAACTGATTTCGGAATTTTTGTTAACTAAAAAGGCAAGACTTTCAGAATCTCAAGTACATACGGCAAGAACAGCACCACCTCCATTAATTCGATTTTTATCTTCACCTGTCATGACCATGTCACATCAAATGGAACGTAAGCCATTCGTGCCCCGGACCTCGACAGACCATGCATCTGACTTCCCATTGGCAAGTGCAAAGGCTAGAAATGAGGGGATAATATCTAGAAGAAGCAACAAAAGAAAAGAATATTCATCTTACAGTCCTTACGTTGAAGGAATCGCCAAAGGTAGCTCATTTGCTGCATCATCATCGATTGTGTCGTCGGTAGATGATGGAGATTTGACTTTATCAGTTGATTATTCACAGTCAAGTCAAGGTTCCAAGCTATTATTAGATAAATCACCATTACCGTTGTTGCGAACCTTTTTTATCGGTAAACTGCTGGACAGTTTCAAAAATAAAATCATTGATTGGCAGATAGACGCCACTTGTGGATTGTTACGACTAGTGGATAGATTAATGGTTTCAAAAGGTGGATCGGTTTATACCAACTGTTGGTGTTTCCTATTTGAAAAAGTCATAATAGTCGTTTTTCTCTCGAAGGAAACGGAGACTGACCCATTAGAAGTTAAGTTTGATAGTTTTCAAATTTACGGACCAATTTCAAATGTGCGGGTTGACACAGTTGAGGCCTCAATTATCAAGTGCACCATTCAAGAGGCCGAATCCTCTGTGACGCAAGAACTGTTTCTGACGGAGACTCTCAATACTGACGCAAGCGAGATTATCCAAAAGTGGATCTCAGGATTATTGGATCATGACCTAATATTCAATGAACTAAATTTCACATCGACATTACCCTTGCCTCCCACTATGAGGAAATTGGAAAGTAAAAATAGCAAGGAATGCAGCTCATTTGCAAGTTTGGTTAGTCCTACAAAAGTCGTTGAAATGGCAACTTCGGACCAAGCACGCAATAGTATTATCATCAAACGAGGATTTCATATACCTTTGGAGCACAATCTTACGACTAATAAGACTGATACAATTCAAACTGTCATGACAACAATAAGCTCTATCCTTTCTTTGAAACGCGACAGACCAAGTGACCTAGTAATTGTTTTGCAGTTGGAATTCAAAAAAATGAAGCAAGATGAAAGCTTGACAACTATTTACAACAGTCTAAAGGCACTTCTCATAAAGTATCCTTATTTAAAGACTTGTGTCGTGGATTCCAATGGATATGTCTTGACGTATGCTCTTGCAGAGCATAAGTGTTTCGATTCCAATAATCTTGCAGCACTAGAGCTGCAGAAAAGTGAGCTTAAGTTTGACCCCGAAAAGCTGAAGGAGGCACTATATCCAAGCGGTGTGATTCACAACGTGGGCATAGCTGTTGTCTCAAATTCACCCATGGAAATGGGGAAATCATGTTTATTAATGGACTTCAAATGTTTCACTTGTAGTGGAAGAAGGAGACCCAATGAGTTAAAGATCAAAGTGGGATATCTCAATGTGGATTATAGTGATAAAATTAACGAACTTGTTGAAGTACAATCGTGGGACTTTTTTTTGGAAGCATTGAGCTACAGTTTTAGTCTAGATTTTGGTGATGATGAGGACGATGAGGTCAGTGATGGCGAGGAAGAGGCGTCTGATGAGGAGCTAGAAGGCAATGAATCAAATTCTTTTTCAGATGGAGGGTCGACGACGACCATTCCTGTAGGCTCTCCCTTAGGTGACCATAGTGATAGCGACACTAAGAGTCTTATCTGGGAGATAAACGATCCACCTGTTACCAATACTGTTTCGACGTCTGGAGAGAACTCTAAACCCCCGATATATTCAGCACTACTGTCCGACAGTTATATTTCGAAATCGCCGAATACTGTAGAAGACGTTTGGGATCCTCTTTTAAACGACATAGAGCGGGCAATCCAAGAAATTCGGGAATTTGGCTCCTCAACTCCCACAGAAAATACAAATCGTCAATCTGTGCTGTATAACTATTTATAATTGTTATATAGGCTCTGCATAGTTTTGAAATTGTCGATTACTTTTATATATATATATATATATGCATTGAATTGATAGAAATTCCGGCGATCCTTCTAGATTCGCATCAATTCCTGTTCAGTCGTTCCAATTCGTAATATATAGATAATACCCATAAATCCCTTTCCTGCCTTGATCTCGCCATAAAAACCATTGATTTGCCGCTTACACCTAATCTGCTGACCATATGAATTATATTTGGGTTCTTTTCAAAATTCTTCTCATCTCTTTCGTTATCTGATGTATTATCTGCATCGGCCAGGCCAACCTCGTCTATTCTTTTCTTCAAATACATGGCTCTCTTTTTCCCAAACCATAGTGTAAAACACCTTGAAGGTTCATCCTCAGTAGATCTCCAACCATCACTATAAGCCCTTGGTAAGGTGTGACTACCTGGATTCAACTCGTCAAAGGTGCGATCTCTCTTCAGCAGGTCAGGTTCCGTGGTGGCACCTGAATATATATAACAATCTTCGATAGGAATAGTCAAGTAGTGATTATAATCAATTACTGCTTTCGCAAACCCAGTAGTTGACCTATTGAAGCAATTGTACAACATTAAGAATCCTGGTAATAGTACAACCAAATATTTGGAAAAAGTAGCATGTCTCTTTGGTTTTTGATACAATACTCCCTTGTGGAGCAATGGCCGCAGAACGGAAATTGCATTGACATTATATATCGTTGGATTTGTTACTCCTCGATCGGTTAGCCATTTCGGAGAATTTTCGCTAATGTTTGATTCTTCTTCTTCCGATATTTTCAAATTCATGAGATTTTGTATTTTAAGGTGCCACATTTTCTGTGTATCGGCCAATTGCTTTGCTTTCCAATAGTTGACCAATTGGCGCAGTCGAAATACCCATTCCTTGCATACAGTTGGATTGGGTGCCAATAATTTTAAAATCAATCCTGAAATTGTAACGATAAAAATGACTGACGCCGCAGTATCATCAATAGTTTCGTTACCCATCTGCCAAAATGTATTTTTTGCTGCACTGAAAACTTGATATTTAATTTCGCACCCTTGAGTATCTGTCAGTTTGCCCTGGTAAACTTCCTTTATTAAGTTCATATCCAATAACCCTTCAGACTTTAGTATTTGCACAATTCTTCTGTTGAAGCATTTGAAAGCGTACAAGTCTTTTGAATCAAATTCAGAATCGCCTAATTTGTCGTTTAACCATTTTATATGACTATTTAGATCGAGGGGATATGGATCTTGCTCATATACTTCAGGTAAACTTTTAAGTATTGTGTTAGCCTCCTCTATATCTTCTCTGCAGGTGGCATCGTCAAACAAAACTTCCAAAGGTAGCGGTGGTGTTGCTTTGAAAGATGCCATAAAAAATAACAGGTTATCGCTTGTAAAAAAATACGATGGCTTCAAACAATACTTTCGAACAGCATTCTTCTCCTTGCCATACCGGTCTGTAAGCCTTATCAAAAAGCCCTCTACAGGTTGTGGTTCGACTAAAGTGCCTCCGTCATCATTTGTTACTTCTCTAGGGCAATGAACATATGGCCTATATTCCAAGAGGTGAGACTTGAAAAGTGCATACGTTCCTCTCAATAAATTGGACCGGTGTCCTGGACACCATTGTATCATATCATAGTGCTTAAAATCACAGCCCAAAATTATATTGGCCTTTTCCCACCTTTTAAGAACCTCCATCAGTCCCGCTCTTTTCAACTCTTCAAAAACAGCGACTGTGATATACCTTATGAGTGGATATTGAAAAACCCTGTAACCTCTTGGTAAAATGCATACCTTAAGATTCTCACTCTCTTTTTCCTCCAAGCTAAAAAGTTCATCAATTAGGTCCTTTGCTAATGTCACATTCAGAGAAAGATCGGCTTCTGGGACTCTTAAAGATACCTTTTCTGGAATGGTTTTCATACCAAGAGATTCCTGAAGAAAATCATGCCATTTACCTGATGAACAAAGTGTACGACATCTCAAAATATAAATTTTTAAGGAACCTGAATTGTTCTCATATGAATCTATGCCTTCATCTTGGATGTTGTAACGCTTATCATCCGGTTTCTGAATGTATATAGTTTTATCCAAAGTACTGTAAAGACCCGCAAGACAATTTTTATCGATGTAGAAGTCTAGAGGATTCTGATAAACAGCAGTTTTTTCTTTATCTTGTTTCAATATCTTTGGGATCCGCCGATTATGATAAAATTGCAATAGTATGGGTGGATCAGTTCTGCCAGTAGATCTAGCCACGACGATGTATTCCTTCCATCTTTCAGAAATTCTTGTGTCAATAGATTCTGATACGGAAAAATTGAGGACGGGATCTTTGTGATTTACCGCCGACTTCACCATCACCAACATTTTTTCCATCATTATTATTCGCCCACATTTGAGTCTTTTAGGAAGTGGGGTGGGTACAGAATAGTCTATACCGAGTAGATCTGCTACCCCAGTCCTCAGTTTACCTAGTGCGGTGCCACTTACATCACTAACAATTTTTACCGCGCGACGTTCTGTGGACAATACTCTTGTGTGACCATCTCTCTCATAATTTTCAATTTGATCTGGTTCTGGTTCTGGTTCTAAAATTTGCATGTGTTCTGCGGTACATGAGGTCGACGTTGTTTTCAAACTGACTATTGGAAGCTTCCTATTTGAAGAATTAAGTAAATTGTCATGAGGATCAGTGGAGAACATCGAATATCGAGCAACATGGTTTTGGAGCTCAAACCTGACCGAAGGATTCTTTGCTGCATTACTTTCAGATACTGCTGATTTTCCAAAATATACAGGAGTTGTTTCACTTGTTGAAGTTTTGTCTGTTGTTACTACTTCCTGCGAACTATCAGATTGAGAAGATCTCAATTGAGGTGATCGCAGCCTGGAATAGTTATAATAATCTCTGTAGTCGTGGTTAGCAATCCGTGCTTCACTACTTGGAATCGATTCTTGAATACTTTCCAAGGAACCGTTATCACTATGAGAATCGTCGCATATTGGGGCCGCATCTGATCCAGAAGATTGTGAAACATCCTCACCGCTGCTTTCCTCACCATTTGTTGGAAAGTTGGAGGACCTTATCTCTTCATGCGGATAACAAGATTGTTGCTTTCCTTCGTGACTATCTTCTGCAACCTTTAACTCAGACGTAGGTCTTCGTAATTCTTCCATTCCTTGGGAGCTATCTCGTGCAGTATTCATATCTTCCTGTGAAGTTGACACTTGAGTTGAGTTGTCAGGTAAGAACGCTACTGTATGCCCTTTGCGCATCAAGCGCCTGCGTCTGACACCTTCAACAGAGATTGGGCTTTCCCTTGAAGCAATAGAGGGTATAGCAGCAAGCGTATTTGATCTCTTCTGCAGAAATTTACGAATGCGCCTGCGGCCTTGTGACGTTCCCTTCTTTATTTTACCTGTTGCATTTGATAATCCTTCATCTTGATTACTTACCTGCTCAAATTGGTTTGATTTTGATCTAGTTGTTGTGCTTCTCTCGGATATACTCAATTTATCAACTCCATGCGAACGGAGATTCAATTTTCCAGGACGTCTTCTATAAATGCTCCTATACCCGTCATTAGTCAATTTCTTAGTGTTCTTCTGGAGGCTTCTAAAGCCGATCTTAGATATTGCACTCCAAAGACCACTCTTCTGTTCATGGTACCACTGAGTTGGTATTCCACCTAACAACGATACCTTTGAGCACAATGAAAGTTCTATAGGGGAGGCATATGACAATCTGAAAGCAGTAAAAGAAAATCTCGGGATAGTAATCATTTTTACTTCAACGTTCTCAGGAAGAGAATTGGGACTTACAATTCTCACGTATTTCTCCTCATCGAAAACTAAGTCTACTACTTGACGTGCAGTAAGCGTCATTGAATATAAGCAAATAAGCTTGAATTAACTAGCGGATTATTTGGACTGACTCAACCCTTTCAATTTGGTAGCTTTCGTAAATGCCCGCTTCTTTAAATGCATGAAAAGTTATCCTCTACGGCTGTGGTTGTCCCTTATCCATCTCTTTTTGTGTTTGTTTGGCATGAATATGCGCGAACACAGTACAAAAAGTAAAATCCGGTTGTGACATCGCTATCTAAAAGTATATATGAAAGAGTGGATATCTATATCATTATCAAACGCTGTGACTGCGTGATATCATTTATTGGTGGTAGTTGTCAATATACACATTCTGGCCAGGCGCCCCATAGAAATTTTTTTTTACACGTAAATTCGAATGGAATGCCACTATCAACATCAAATGGAAGTTATGTGCCAACCATATGCTTGATAAAGGGAGTCAAATAACGCGGTTCGACATCTGAATTACATTGATTGTTATCAACTGGAGGACAGAATTAAATTATTTGTGTCCGGGTAATAATTTAGCCGCTCAGGTATCCCGAGTGATCTATAAAAACCAATAAAATTGAGGGTCCTGACCAGAAGTCCGCAAGAGCTACTCGTTCTTCTATTGTATAGATGCATAGGTATAAACACGAAACACATGTCAGTCACTGAAATTGAGTCAGAATCATCGGCTCAGATAACCGTTGTTGGGATAGATGAGTTGCAAAACTACGGAATCAATGCATCCGATCTACAAAAGCTCAAATCGAGTGGAATTTACACTATTAATGTATGTTAAACAAAAAATTTAGTATTGCTGCTTTTCAATCGTGCGGCTATTAACTTAAGCATCTTTTACAGACGGTATTGTCCATCACTAGAAGAAATCTTGCCAAAATAAAGGGTCTTAGTGAAGTAAAGGTAGAGAAGATCAAGGAGGCTGCTAGTAAAGTCATCAAGGTGGGATTCATACCTGCCACAATACAGTTAGATATAAGACAGAGGGTGTTTGCCTTGTCTACGGGGTCCAAACAACTTGATTCTATCCTCGGAGGAGGAATCATGACAATGAGTATTTCCGAGGTTTTTGGTGAATTTCGCTGTGGTAAAACTCAAATGGCTCATACTTTATGTGTTACTGCTCAACTGCCCAGAGAGATGGGCGGTGGTGAAGGTAAAGTTGCATATATTGATACTGAAGGTACTTTTCGTCCTGAGAGAATTAAGCAAATTGCGGAGCGATACGAACTAGATCCCGAAGCTTGTCTGGAAAATGTCTCATACGCTAGAGCTTTGAATAGCGAGCACCAAATGGAACTTGTTGAACAGCTCGGTGAAGAATTAAGCTCCAATGCATACAGATTGGTCATTGTCGATTCAATCATGGCAAATTTTAGAGTAGATTACTGTGGCCGTGGAGAACTGAATGAAAGGCAGCAGAAACTGAACCAGCATCTTTTCAAATTAAATAGATTGTCTGAAGAGTTTAACGTTGCAGTATTTATGACAAATCAAGTCCAATCCGATCCTGGTGCATCAGCTTTATTTGCTTCCGCTGATGGAAGAAAACCCATTGGTGGTCATGTGCTGGCGCATGCTTCAGCCACAAGAATTCTTTTGAGAAAAGGTCGTGGTGAAGAGAGGGTCGCCAAACTTCAAGATTCCCCTGATATGCCTGAGAAAGAATGCGTCTACATTATCGGAGAAAAAGGTATTACGGATTCTAGCGAATAGACGAGTTTCGATTTGAAGAGAAGCGGGAAAGTTAAGGTTGAAAGACGACAATGATTCATTATGTTCTTTATCCGAGCTTATAGCTAATAATTTTACATCTATATGTATCTTCTACTGAACCAAATTCATATAGCATCAACCCACATCCTTTGAGGCGACAGTTTCAGTAAAAGCTATCAAACTCGAATCGATCCGGCATTACCACTGGGGCAATTACCGTCCAGCCGTATAGAAGGTAGCACAGCCATGCGCTTCCGATCTTGACAGCGGAATAGAAATATGTCCTTCCTACAGGGATAAAGTCCCCAACATCATCTTGTGTGACATTAATTGTTAATAGAATGGCAATCCATTGTGTCGCTATGAAAAAGATTGCGTGGAATAAAGAGTAGTTGTATCTTGTTCCCGTGCGTTCATCATCATTTTCATTCTCGTTAGATACCGCCTCTTCGCCGTTAGGGGTCGGTGAACCTAACCAAGTAGTATCGTATAATGCACTTTCCGGTAGTGAACCTTCTTCAACAGCCTGCCTAATTGCCTCATAACGTAGTTGGTTCCTTGTTTGTCTGCCTAAGCCCTCATATTCGACATCATCGCCCAAGTAAATAGGGCCGGTTTCACTACTTCCTTGAAAGGCACTATTTGCTGCTGCCCTAGTCGTCGTATAAGCAATTGCAACAAAGGTAAACAATGATCCGAGAATAACGCTTGCATTACGTGTGCCACTGGATCTAACTAGAGGGTTGCATTTCTTATCGTCAGGTTCGGACGCCATAGCGCTCATAATCAAGTACGTACAATAAACAGAAACCATGCTGCTTTGAGCCAGACCACATTTGGGATTAACTTCTTGAATTTTTGGATGAATAGATAAACCCGTAATTATCAATATGAAAATTGCATTCAGGGTAGCAGAAGCTTGATTCATGGCACAATTTCCACTGCAAAAAATGACAAACATAATGATAGTCATCGCCAGGGAAGCTGTATACATTGCACTTGTTCCGATCACCAAAAATTTCTTCCAAAATGAAGAGCTTTCATCATCGTTTTCAACATGATATATGCACGTTTCAGCCCACTCGTGTGCAAAATCTACTAGCAGAATTAAGCCAACTATTATGAATACAGCACCGGCCGGAACTGATACCCATTTCGAAAAAATGACAAAGAACCCATTAGGAATAACGAATGATATAACAACAAGTGCAACATATATCAGGAATTTCAAACTCCACCAGGAGTTTTGTAAGCTCGCGCGAGCATCTTTAGTCGATTTGACTCCCAACAAGGTTAACGCAAGGATTAGATGCAATATTCCTAAAGCAAAATTCAGTCTATGAACAGTGAAGAACCCGCATTCGCCTGTAGCTGCGCACGTTTCTCCTGGCCACAGGATTGATTTATTAGCTGACATAGATATCCATGATACCAAAGAATTAAACAGCAGCCATATGGCATATAGAAGCCTTGTACCCAGGGATGACGAACCCAGAGTTGTAAATGTCTTTGAGCACAGATTTGAGCAGCATGCGCCGAGTCCTGAAGCAATGAAAGACCCTCCCAGAGTTATCGGAAGTGATACGATACCTCCCATCAGAAATGAAATTTTTACTTTACGGGATCTAGATAGTGGGCTAACATTTATAGACAATTCATTTTCCACGACCTGAAATAAGATATGTGGGGCGATAACTTTCTACGGAATAGGGAGGATAATAACAGAAGCATGAATGAGCGAAATAGTCGTCATAAGCATTAGCTCAGCGAGTATCAAAATTGGGTCAGGTGGTCAAGAAAGGCCTGCAAAGAGATTTACGAAATTGCAAGGAGTAACGAATGAGCTTAAAGATGAAGAGCAACTGTACATGGTCGTTAGAGACTACTTTCTCGACGTCTTACTAAAAGGTACTACGAAGTTCCACATTCTTCTCGTTGAGGATGTTCTCTGTTCTTTAGTGGAAAAAAGAAGCTATTGTGATGTGCTTTTAAAAAGACTCGAATGTTTAAGCATCACGTTTCTTCCAAATGCCATTGCATCCTGCATTGCAGGCACCGTGACTGACGGTCTTGTAGTTGATATTGGGTGGAATCATACCACATGCACACCAATATATGATTTGCGAATTATTGATAATTGTATTATGTCATCAAAAAAAGCAGAGCGATGGTTCAGGGAAAATCTGGAGATTGGACTCTTGGCAACAGAGATGTTGACTTCATTTGTTGGTGTTAGCAATTCTTCACTGGAATATGAATGTGACGAACTGCCCATGACTTGTTTAATCCAGAAGACTGTTGAATCGTTGGACTTAGATATGAGGAAACCTTTAAGCCGCAATATCATTCTTTGCGGATATTTAAATGACGACAGAAACCTACGAGCCAAGTTATTGGCTGCGAGCCCCGTTGGAGTCCAAGTAATTGAAAACGTGGATTCTTGGCGTGGAGGTTCCATATATTCTACTTATTTGTCTGAAAGAGACAATGTTGCGAAATCTTTACGAATTACAAGAGCATCGTACGAAAACCCACATTGCAAAATACCTGACTGGCATGAACTAAAATTTGCGAATATTTGAAGGTGGAACGGCTTTCAAAAAAAAATTATTAAACATATACATCTAGTGACATAATCGATAAATCTTCATTCGATATGTTATGGGCTTCGTGCTCCTCCTCGTGCACATTAGAAGTCTCTATTGCTTCATCGTTTGTTCTGCTCTTCAAACTATCATCGTCGTGGCCATCATACTTCAGCGGGCACGTATATGATTTCCAAGAATATTCTTTGAATAAATCGCGCTCTTTTTTCAATTTAAAATATCCAAGTTTATCAATGCCCATCGTGTAATACATGATGTAATCATATTTTCTGACTAGCTTTTTCAGCTCTTTGAATTCTAGTTCCTTCTCAAAGCTCGGTCTTGTTTTATAAACCTCATCTTCGACCATCTTGTCAAGTATAGAGGCATAGTCCTCTGGTTCTAGTCTATTTTCATAGTCATATGTATGAAAGAAAGGTTGGCAATCAAAGTTGCGATCATAGAACTTTGATACAGACGACAAATCTAATTTCGTGCCATCGCACATTTTCAGCAGCTTCGATTCGGCAGAGTAGTTTGAGATTCCGGCTAGCGTTCGTTCTAAAGAAGGCGATTCGGGAATGAACTCGCTATTAATTTCGCCTAAACCTTCCATGGTGAAACTCTCTAGAGGAAGTCGGCGCCATCTTTTCTTTCGAATTGCAGCATGTTCAGGTTTTCTCAGATATTTTACCAATTCCAAAGTGTCCTGATCAACATTTCCTTGAAAATTGAAGCTGCGATTTGATAAATTCAAATCTCTTAGCTTAATTGCCTCCGCCTGACCCAGAGGAAGAGACTTATCGGATTTTTCACTATGGATATTTATGTAGGTATGATGGGCTACATTCTCATCATGCCTAACGGGACCAGCATTGGTGAAGTGATGCATTCTTAGTCTTTTGATTCAAATATTGTCTTAGTTTAAACCTGAACACTTCGCATGGTCGTGAGCCTCCTGAGTGAAATTGGAAGGACAGAAATGCTCAGTTACATGATGACAGACTTCAGCGACACAAAAGTTGGCAAGAAAAAAGAAAAAAAAAATAAAATTGCAGTAATTAGGAAGGATGTAGTGCGGCAAAATTCATCCATTCATTTCTCCAAAACATTACTTGATGTCATCAAATTGCTTATGTAATCCTGTAAATACTCATTTTCTTGTTCTAATTGTTGGCAGACTTTCCTTTGCTCCAAGGTTTGATTCCACAGCAAATCCAACGTATCTCTCAATATCTTGGTTTCATCGAATAATTTTGTATCCCCATTATTTTGCATGCTATCCTTTTGTTCAATTGGATTATTTCCTTCGTCACCGTTTTCTTTCGTGAACGACTGTTGTTGCTGTTGTTCCACGACCTTTACAGCGCTACTATTTCCTAGAGACATATCCCTTGCATTAGTTTCATTTGACGACTCATTTGACGACTCATTCAAATCTGACATGTCATGTAAACGACTAACTCCTGATATCAGTTGTCCTCTGAACGCTCAGTATCAAGTAGACATATCTAGCCAAGAATGCACTTGCACTTGTTCATCATTCAGCTTCACTTCCTTATGAAATCGTTTCAAACGAAAAGAAACTTCTCTGAAGAAAAAAATGGTCTCTAGCGGGATCGAACCGCTGATCCCGGCGTTATTAGCACCGTGCCTTAACCAACTGGGCCAAGAGACCTTTGTAATTTAGTGATGTATGTTGGATAAGACTCTACTGTTGAAAGCTCCCTATTTGAAGTGCAATTGTCATAATGTATTGGTTGAGCTCTAGTTTTTATAAGTAGGATAAGCGTTAATAGGCTGTAGACGTATTCAGTCCTTATCCAATGGTAATGAACCTTTGTTGATCTTCCCGTTGTCGTATTAAAACTATAGCTAAAGGCTACTAGATTGTTAGAACTGAGAATCAATGAAATATAAACGACAGTGTCTACAGCGTTGACAGTCCTATCTTCAATCTCTGATGTAGTATCGTTGTGAGGTCTCTTTGTCCTGGGTGTCGTGATGGATGAAATTTCACCATCCCTGAATCTGAAAATTTCATCCTTTCTTGCTTCTAAAGGTGTTTGCAACTTCTTCTCGATCGGCTTCTCTACCACCCAGACTGGAGATAGACTCATTGAGTTCGTCTGAACAATACCGTGAGACTCACTATTGTTATTTTTTTACTCGCTATCCTACATCAAGCTAGGGTTACTAGCTGCGTGATCCAATGGATTACGACCACATACCACGCACCTAATAACGTGACAGAAGCGTTTCTGAAGTGTCTAAACACGTCAATGCCGAGTTTGGCGTTAAACGTTACTAATGACCCATTAGGAAGGATCGATATCATGCCGAGTGAGCCAAGGAAAGTGACAGCGGCCGAGAACAGCGCGATTGTTTATTGCATTAATGAGTCTTCTGGCCATGATCACTTTTCAATTCAAGACTCGCTATACGAAGACGAATGGACTCTAGTATCTCAACCGGCTGAGGTGCTAACTATCGGGTTCGATTATTCTATCTACACTAGAGCAAGCAACAACGAGACAAGCGGGACATCAGGAGATAGCAGGCTCAACAGATGCAATGGCACAGTAAATCATTCTAAAAATTCTTCAGAAGGTAATTTATTATTTGATTTCTTTTTTTTAAATTCTTTATAAAATTTATCAAAATCAAATGGAGTAAAAAGGGGGTTGAAAATAGTTATAGAAGATTAATTATCATAATTAAATATAATCCCCTGTTTACTTCTTTATTATAAAGAAAAAAACCTTTTTAAATTTTTGATAAATTAAAACTATTAAAGAAGTAATATAATAGATATATAATTAAGTTATAATCAAATATAATATTTAATTTATAATTCTATGAGGTCTTCCATGCATCGAATGACATTTTCTAACTGCATACCATTTTTTTTATAATTACAGTTCAACCTGTACCAGCACCTGATTCAACTAATGTAGATGTTACTAAACATACAAAAGCAGGAGGTAATAATCAAAATCCAATATTATTTAATCTTGGGAATGACATATCTGAAGCTCCAATCATCAATGGTAATAAATAGTTACCAAACCCACCAGTTAAGGCAGGCACAACTAAGAATGCCAGAACTATTTTTTTTATATTGTATAAATAAAGATGATATTAATTATGAGATATCAGATAGGATAGATTCGAACTAACTATCTCTTTCTCCCAAAGAAAGCGCCTAACCCTTTGGCTTCTATCTGTTATTATATATTATATATAATATATAAACCATGAGGAGTATATGGTTCGAGGATGACGGTAACTGCGGCAGCGGCGCTACCATATTGGAAGAGTTTTTCATTCGTTGAGTTTTTTCAGAGTTTGATTATCAGACATGAGTAATTAGTAGGTGGAGTATGTACATTTATGAATACTTAGATTAATCCTTGATATTTTATATCATAAGATATAAAAAGATGTGAATGGAATATAACAAACACCAGATAAAAGTGTCGGTATTTATACGTCACAAGTAGTACCTGTTGAATCGTCCAGCACTGTCATCGGTGCAGGTTTTGCAGCCATGATCACACCATCTGATCCCATAGGATCTGTAATATGGATGATTAGTTGATTAATAAGCGCAGAATAGGTCGTAGTGATGGTCCTGATTGTTATCTTCTCGCAGTAAATTTCATTCGATTCTCTTCCATATTGAGCGATTATTGTCTGGGCACACATTACACCATTTTGCTATTCGTCAAGTCATCCTCAAATGTAACGCTGTAGACACTGTCATTTATATTTCACTGATTCTCAGTTCTAACAGATCTATCTTTGAATCCTTTGAGAGTCGTTCTTATATATACCTTGCTCAGGCTCCAGAACATCACTGTGCTGAGGAAATTACCATGGAGGTCGCTTATATGCAATACATCGCCCTGGTCTCAACCTAGTCTCTTGTAATAGATTGATCGATTTTCATGTCATGCCTTATTTCTGTTCATGACAGAATATCTCACCACAACGTTATACGTAGTATTATCAAAGAGGAATCTATTAAATATTATTTATCACTTGTGAATGACACTATGTTTAGCGAACAAAACCTTCAAAGCTAGGAGATGTATATTTATATGTTCTTCTATTTCTTTCTTCGACGAAGGTGTTTTATAGCTGAGAGTAATTAGCCGCGCTCTAATATATATCTACTGATCTAAAAGATACACTACGACTGTAGTGAGGCGCAATATTGTTTCTTGTTTCTTTTGAACTCTAGTTTTAGTAAGTTCGATAAGCTTTAGTAGGTGGTCGACGCATTCAGTCTTTATTCAAAGTAGTGATCCGCTGCCGATCTTCCTAGTCCTGATACACCTAAAATATAGCTCAAGGCTACTAGATTACTTCTTGTAGATAAAGTTTTCTATTTATGTTTTATAAGCAATGCTTTGTGGCAATAATGGTGCTCTTTTGGCTAGTCGCTAATAGCTAGTTGCAATATCGAGATGACATCGCATATACGGTACTAAGATATTGTCAATTAATACATCTTATTATATTCTGCATCATCTCATCATTTATCCTCCAAATGCTACTCGGACATGCCAAGTTAGTTGAATTGAATATTAGGACAAAGTGTAGCACATGTTTTGGAAGTGCAGTGGTAAGTATGGTATCTTCATCTGCATCTTCTAGACAAAAAAGCATACTTTTGTACATGTTATTCTACTGCGCAATCGCATCGCTTTTTTACATAATGTTAATTGTATATTCGTATCAATTTTATTTCACGTGAAAGAGTTATTCGCGTATTTAACAATGTAGACTGATAACTTTTAGGTGGTCGTACGCATTCTTACATTCCAATGGATAAATATCCAAGAAAATCAATCCACTTTGATCGACGAATAGATTCTCCTTATGAAGAGCATGCTAGAAATAAATCCAATAGAGCCAGTTATTATGCAACATAGGATCGAAATGAGAGTGGAGTAACCTATATACAAAACAATAGTAGTAAACCCACCTAACTTGAATTTAGTGAAAAGGATTGAGTGAATGAAAACATAGATTGCGCATCCTAACCCACCAACAGTAAAGGATCTCCATTGCCATTTCCAATTTTCCAGACATAAAGAGTGATACGTTATCAGAATTGTAACCAGTCCTGTGGTGAATGTCAACAGCAAAAACGAAAACAATAAGAAACCGAACATATAATATATCCTGTTGAACCACAAACTGGTATAGATAAAATACAACTCCACGGCAATCGAAGCAAATGGAAAAATACCGGCCATTAGCGCGGCTGGCAGAGTTTTCAGAAACCAAGGTTGGAATGGAATTTGTCTCACAATTTGATTAGTTCTCGTTGGATGATCATTCCAAGCACATTTCTTGTGTGCGATCAAGGATCCTGCTAATGATAGTGGAATGGAAAAGACGAACCACAAAAGAATCATAGCAAACAAAGTTCCAGCTGGAATAGCACCAGAGGAATGCACAAAAACTAAGAAAAAGTTCAGTGCCACAATAGTTAACAATATGCCGCCAGGAACGAGCAAAGGAGTTAGAATCATATTAACTTTCCAGTAGGGACCTTTAAAGAATTTATAGACGCCCATAGAAGTGTAGGAGCCAACAAAACCGAATAAAGCGTAAAGGATGAACATAACAGTTGGAAGTGAACCTCTTGAACTTGGTGATAAAAATCCAAGAGCAGCGAAGAATATACTACAAGCGACCATTAAAGCCAATTGTATTCCAGAGCCAACGAGGACGGAAAGTAATATTGATCTGTTAGGAATGCGGAATACATCCCCATGACTCAATTTCCAACCGGAATCCTCTTGAAATTCACTATCAAGATTTAGCTCATTATAACGAGCAAAATCATTCTTTAGAGCACGTAACAACATATGAACCACAACAGAAGATAACGCAATGACAATAACAGAGCAATTAATCAGCGAAAACCATTGGATTGTAGGATCGTAAACATGTAAATATTTATCCCATCTAGTCGCCCATACGGTTTCTGATGGAATAAACTTTACTGAGTAAGTGTAGTAAACATCATTGTCTCTCTCATCAGACAAGATCAATCCTCGGTTTGTGAACACACATGAGTCAGGAGAGGATCGTTTAATTGAGACAGGATCAACCGTCACACCAACTACACGATAATTACCTTCACCGCGATCGTGGTACTCGATATTAATATCGAAATGATTGGCCAAATATGGTATTTCAATGTTTTGCACCATATTCTGGTTCACATTTTTAGGTTCACGGGGTGATATGTGACGCCTTTCGTTATGAGTATTCTCGAGTTCTTCAAGAGTTGCTCCGATTTGCGAGCCCTGAGTTACTTCAACGACCCCTAGTGGAAAACCAGCACCGTAAAAATCACTTTTGGTCGTAGAGTCATGAACTTTTCTTCCCGCTGGTAAGCCATCTATTAACCAATTCTGGAAAAATCCATTCTTGATCAATTGATTGATAAACTTGGCGTCTTCTCCCGGGATCACACTTTTGCATAAAGGAACACATTCTTTGTCCTCCAGCATGTTCAATTTGAACGGAGAGTTATAAATTCTGTCACCAAATATAACAGATCCTAATGATTCTGGCTGTTTCACAACATTATCGGGTTTGCAAAAGTGAAATTTGCTGTAATAATAATTGTACGAATACAGAAAACGTTCTTTGTCATCGTCAATCGTCTGGCCATCTTTGTCACTGTGTTGGAAGTAAATAGATGGAGTCAAATGGTTAACTAACAGGGGAATCTCATCGTTTGTTCGGTATGTTGTAGGAGCGACACCTGGTAAGTAAAATGCTTTGGCCACTGAAAGACACAAAAAGAGCAGCAGCAGCAGACGATTCATAGCAAGTCGATAATGGTTCAAAATGCTTCAGAGAGTGCTTTAAGGATAATTGATGTTAACCTCACCAGATGGGGCAAGCAATGAATTTTGTTCAATTTGTTCGAAACAGCGATGATCCCAGACCTTTGTTTATATAATGCATTACTCAACTTGGCATTTTTCATCACCTTTGAGGTCCGGGTAAATTCAAGATCTTTTAAAGTTGACAAACTAAAGTTTCGAACCTTCTCTCAAAGGGCATCTCATACCATTGAGCTACGTGGATAGTTTAAACTTCGTTGAAGTTTTAATATTTTTTACTCAGCGCATATATCTATGTATGATATGGACCGAGAGAAACACCATACTTGTTGACATAAATGGATGCATACAAAGCAAGAGCTGATCTGGAAAATAGGAAAGAAACAATCAGCAGGTAGCCTTATTCAACTATGGTAAAACTTTCTTACGAGAATTATATGAATCTGCTGTTTCACCTTGAACATGGGCAAGAGAAAGTACCGCCGGATATTGCCAAAAGGATAGTATCAAATGCCATCTCACCAGTGATTAGTGTCTCTTCGACACCCGAGCTAGACAGACACATACAAGAGGTCTACAACCTTGACTCGCTATATATGTTTTTGAGGTTTTTTGGAGATTGTGTTGCCGACAGAGATCAAGCTAATGAATTTTCCGCAGTACAGGCTAAATCAAAGGAAGAAGGAGCATCGGCGTCTTTGGTTGTTCATGAAGCTGCTAAGAGTCGTAAAAGGTCCAATAGTCTCTTTCAAAGAGACCCTACGCAATCACAGTACGTTAGGTTTACTAGGCCTTTGGGAGATCTTATTGAATCTGCAGATCCCAACGATATGTTGTTCGATTACCATTCTTTGGAATCATTTCTTGAAGATATGCTACGACTGATAGATAAGCATACAGATGAAAAGACGCCTCACATTTTATTGAAAAAATCATTATATCATAGGTTTTTTTCGTTAGCTATATCTTCAACCACATATCTTTCCCCATACGAAACATTCAACCATCCTGTTGTGTCTTTGATAGCTCTAGATATTCCCATAGGACAAGGATATGAAGAAGCCAGAAACCTCCTATCAAAATTTAAGAATTTAAATAATACAACGGAGAATTTTCCAGCATTCATGAGCACCAGTGACATATTACCCGTATTTTTATTATGTTACAACGATGAATCAGAAGAACAAGTTGAAGTATGTCATTCCTTGGGTCGACAGTTGAAAAAGCAGCTCTTTGTGGAGAGTATCTTATTACCGTTGTGGAAAGATAGTTATAAGAATGATACTCTGATCACATTGCATCAGCCAGTGATGTCATCTTTGGAGGAAATGTTATATATGTTAAAGACTCCTGGAGCCAACCAATTACCGCTAACGTTAATTAACGCCACGTACGATATTTTGGAACAGCTAGTTAACGACCTCATGGTACCCTTTATGCAACGAAAGATAACATTTTGGGAGGAAACCATACTGCAACCCAGAAAGTCATTATTTCATGGAGCCAAATTTTTCAAAAAGTTCATGCCGAAGACAGCGGGTGGCACAAATATTCATCAACAGGTTTCGTTAGCAAAGGATAAATATGGTAATGAGTACTTCATCTTTTCTTCAACCGAATTTCTTATGAGGAAGCTGGCGGATTGGTCTATGATGCTATCCGACTATAAGACAGCATATTCTACTTATGAATCTTTAAGTCACGACTTTGATCATTATCCCAAGTATTTGGCCACATGCCTTGAGTGGTGTGCTATATCCGTTCTCATGGGGGCACAAAATATCGTGACAGTGAAGATGCTCAAAAACGATATAGACCCACTTATTCAGCGCGCAGTAGAAACGTACGAGAGCTGCGCATTACATGATTCTAACCCGAGCGATGATAATATCAGAGACCTTCCCGCACCGGTTCGTTCGTACGAAACACGATGTATGCTGTTGGCTTCAGAACTGTTTTTATCGTTAAGCGATACATGGACATCGACCCCGTATGCGTTACATAATCTAGAGACAATTCTTGCCGAATGCAAATTGGGACCATGCTCAAGAATCATGATATGGGAAAGATTAAGTGATTGTTATTATCAAAGGATTGACCCCAGAATTCGGCACAAAGTAGGTTATTCAGTATTAAAGGTATCTGAAAAAGCATCCGAGCATGAAACTGGAGATGATGACGAGCACCTTCATGAAGATATCGTTACTCGAGGTCTGACGAGATTGCGTAAGGCGGCATTCTTTCGATTAATTGCAGCGAATAAATGGGCTGAACAAAAACAATGGAGGCAGGCATCATGGTGTCTAGCAGATATAGAGGACTCCTACGTGGGAATCGATTTTGTTAATCGAAACGATTTGATTTTGGCAAAATTGAAAGAAAAGTTAGCAAATGCAGAATTGGATTCAACCGATACGTCACCCGAAAAATATGATTTGCATGTTGAAGAGAAAGTTATTGGAATTTAAGTCTTGGAATCCATATTCTGCAAGCAGTATTATTAGTCCACAGGAAATCAGGTAAAAGAAAATGAAATGTTTGGTAAGGATGGTAGTTGTATTTTCAGTTTAAGAAGAAATGAATACAAAACGTAATTAATATTATATAATACATCCTCAGAGATGCTTCAAGAGCATCTCTGGTGGTACGGTATCGATCATTTTTTTTTCATCGGTACGTGGATTAATAGGTTCATAGCCATTACTATCTCTGAATATGTACGCGACCAACACACCAATTATACCAATAAGTGCCACCGTGCCTATGGCTAAGGCCAAGCCAATGAGCACCACGAATCCACGATGCACCTTCCTCGTTTTGTTTTCACCCGAAGGAAGGGAAGAAACCTGTGGGCTTGATGTGTTGGAAGAAGTCGTGGCATTCACATTCAGTAATAAAAATTGCGAGTTGTATAGACTAGAAACATCTTTGTTTGCAAAGAAAGTCGTCTGAGCAGCTTTCGTTGAGTTTTCCGCACTAGTCATATAGTATGGTGACCAATCTTGATTTTGAAGGTCATAAAGCAGCGTTTGCATGCTACCCAACTCTGCATCGTAGAATTGACCGGATATTAGTAGGATATTTGTTTGTGTACCAGAGTCATCTGTTGTGTTCAATTGTTCATTTGAGGATATCAGTTGTATGGAGCTTATCGAATTATAAGAGGTAATGTTTGGTAATTGAAGAGTATTCCATCCTTTCACATCATATCTCAAGAGATTCGTACTGTTCCATGTCAAGATGTCGTTTCCGTTTATAATAAAGGATTCGAATACAGCTCCTGTCCCCCATAGAATAGGATTGATAGTATAGTTCGACAAACTCACCGACGCCAAACTGACTGAAGAAGCATTTTTGGTGTTAAAGAATCCGGACACTATAACTTCTTCAATATCGTGAAGCTGGAGTTGAGTTACTGTTCCTGTGATGGATCCATTGCCAAATTTTGACCATTCTCTATCTTCATAATTATAAAGACATAATCCGGAACAGTTGATATGGGATACACTGAAATTACCGCCAACTAATACCGTAGAATTCCTTTCAAATAAAATCATGGAATTCACTTGGCTACCTTGGTCCATGGTTTCATTGGCAATAATAGCAAAATTTGTTAGATTGAGTATTGAAAGTTGCGAAGCTGCGGGATCCCCAGGGCCTCCATATGACCCCACCGCAAGAATGGTTCCGTTGTTTGAATACACCATTGAGCTAATTACATCAGACCAAATCCACGGTCCAACACTCTCGTCACTGAAAATCAGCTGCGTCCCTGAATCATTGCTGTAGGCATGCGCGTTAAGACTTTCATTCAAATATACGGCCATGTAAGGTTCCATGCCGTTAAAAGAGCTTAAACCCACGCAAGAACTGTTGTCGAAAATGAAAGCCGAGCCATTAAGACCTGTGTACTGTTTTTCAGATATTGAACCTGAAAATATCAAATCACCTTCAGAGTTTTGTCCTGCAGACCATATACTTATGGCGAATGCGGAGGTATTATAAACATAGCTCTGAGATGATAAATTGAAAATAAATTCGTTATCGAATATCAGCAATTCTGAATCATTTAGAGTTACATTAACGAAACTTACCACGTTTGTTCCTAAGTCACCATATGAATTGAACGAACCGTTGTATGTCAGAGTACTCACAGTTTGTGAAGACAGATTAAAAGACCCAAATAGAATCAAACCCTCTGAATATGAGGCTATTCCTTCAACTTTACCACCAGTGGCAATTTTATTAGCAGATAGGATATTCAGGTCATCATTCAGCTCAATTTCTGCCACACCTGAGACTGAACCGCCTAGCCATAAAGTTTTATTGTACATTGAAGCGTAAAGTGATGCATTTGAAGGGAAGTTTTGTACAGTATATTGATTTAAAGTAGTGTTACCGACAATGCCAGTACTATTACTGTTCTCATTTGTAAAATTCGACTTTTTATATTGAAACAGTCCATTCAAGGGAATATCGTTCAGAATCTGGGTGGTATTTAGGCCATCGATTGAGTCAATCACAACATCAACGTAAGCAGCCACTACCATAATAGAAGGATTGTTTGGATATATACTCGTATCGTATTCCAAAGTTATCATGCAGGAGGATTCTAGGTGCCCAGAATGGATTTGGTCGTATTTCATATCTTCATTATTTTGATATATTAAACTAGAGGTAATTTTTGAGTTATTTTCTTGATTCCACAGTGTTACGTTAACAACACTTCTTGATGAACAAGTGCCATCTGTCAGGCATCCGGGAGTGTAGATGTTGATGGTATAAGCGCCAGGGTAGTCAATGTTAACGTAAAAGGTGACTTTAGGGATATTCTCAGAGCTCTCGATATACTGCGTCGCTATGTAACTATTGTTAGCCAAACCTTGGGTCCATATATTATCAGAGATAGAGGAATAAGAGCTCGTAGCAATGGAACTGCAACCCGCTTCGTTCAAAGAATTGTTCGCAAAAACCGATATTGTGTCTTGAAAGATTTGGAAAGAGGAAAGCCCAACGTTATCGCCATAAGAACTCAAGGCCATAAATTGCAAACCTGAAACCTTAAGATTGTTTACAAATGCAAATTCCTGATAGTCGGCTGACCAATTGACGTCTGTGTGATTATTGTCAATATAAATTATTTGTGACGCATTAGAACTTACATTAGTGCTGGCCTGTTCCAGTGTCTCTCTGTTTAAAAGAGGACAAAAAGCATCACAAAACTCTAATTCACCAGATAAAGGATCTATGTAAGTGAGGTTCATAATACTATCGGAAGGGGAAGTCATTATGCGAAACAACGAAATCTCGTTATCTTCATTTGGGGAATTGTAGATTCTTATTTTATTTGGCAGCACTTCGTAAGGAAGTGCACACTCTAAAGTCCCTGAAGTTCCCTCCTGTAACCATGATTCTGTCTCAGATTGCTGGCATATGAAGGTTGACTCATCAAAAGAGCCTCCTTGATACTCCCAAGTAGCATACTTCAACGATATCAATTGACCTAACTCTATCTGTGTCACATTACTTGAGAGTGACGTATTTTGGACAGCAGTTTTTAATAGTGAGGGATCATCCAACGAAGTGAAACTACCAACAAATAAAATATTGTCGTCATCTAATTTAACGATAGAATTTATTGTAGAATTCTCACCAAATCCAATAAATGGTAGAAGTGAAGTAGAGTTGGTTGTATAATTCCAAAATGCGGCACTGTGTCCTTCCGATGAACCATTGGCACTGGATAACGAAAAATTACCTCCAAAGTACGCTAATCGTTCATCAACTAGAATGGCATTTATATTGCTTAGTGGTTCTTCAAAAATTGGGACAATGGAAAGACTCGATAAATTGTATAATAGCTGATTTTCCAGTTTGTACCCTGATAACGATCCTGTACCACTTAGAATGAAAGATTCAGAGTCAAAGGGAGTGATTATTTTGATATTTGTATCATTTGATCCTTGTATCAGCTGTATAAAAGTTTCGTTAGAATAATAAACAAGACCATGGGAATCAGAGCTGGAAGTTATTTCTTGACTAAAATTCTGTTGCCCCGTGTACCTGTAAAAAGTAAGATCCTTGAAATTTCCAAAAACCTGCAATGAATCAGTCGGGCTTGATGAGATATTCAAAGTGGGATTATTAATATCATCGATTCCAAAAGCATTCTGGAGATTATTCAATTGAGAGGCACCTGAAACACCTAAAAGTAGAAAGAGGAATCGAAACAGATCAATAATGAACATCTAAGCTTAATCACTAGTCAGTACTATACTATTGCTCAGGTATACCGTGATATTTCCACTTTATAGAGAGAATAAAAGGTTAACCTGATTTTCTTGAGGTACCGACCGTTGCAATAGGCAAAGCCAACGCGTTATTGGACAATGATGTGAGGTGTTTTCAACAAGAGGTAATCCTCCAAGTCGGTAATATTCTTCCCTTTTAATGACAACCAATTGGTAGTATGCAGTTTTGCTTAGCTTTCTGATGGGCCTTGTGAATTTATGTTCAAGTTTCGAGTTTAGGAATGTCTGATTCTGGAAAAGAATAAACACGCCGCTACGCGAGCCCGCCGTGCACTCTCGTCAATAGAGATAAATAATATAAATGAACGTTTAATCTACTGAGGGCTTCCAATAGTCGTAATGGCAGAGAAGGTAAGGACCAGCGTGGTAGCAGGGATACACTTACATCGGACTCTCAGTTAAAATGTTTGAGCATGCTGTTTATCAGGCCATGAAGGACTCGGTTGAACCTTGAGCAGCTCTCCAAGTTTCTGACTTTTGATACGGCCAAGATGGTACTTCATATTGCTTCAATGAAAGGAGATCACGGGCTTTTAGCTTTTATGTTCAGATAGAGAGCGGGTTTCTGGTGCACCTGCGAGTTTGGCACAATGTAACTTGTTCAGTGCCCCCTGAATGGTTCTTATGAGTTTATATTTAAGCATGACAGGAATGCAACTTTTGTCTTGATAGTGCAGCTAAATGGAAGTTATTCGCGATTTATTGACCTTTGAAAAAGTGATTGTTTATCTTAAAATAGAGTAAAAAGCACAAAAAGTTTGATAGTAGAAGGTAAAATACTCGAGCGAAGGTTAAATTATGTTTAGCAAACTGCGTACCTCTTTCAAAAACCGTGTTTAGATACAAAGCACAATAATTCATTAAAAACACGAAAGAGATCCTACACTGAGAAATAAATATGGAATTCCTATTAAAATTGAATATATATAAATTTAAATCTTATACTTTCATTCTCTGAGAGCCTTTTCTACTTTGTCAACAACTTCTCTGTATTTGATTTGGGTTTGAGCCATGTCGAGAAAAATCTTGTATTTGGCATCGAGCAATAAACGATCTGGGTCATGATCTGAACGTGGTTGAACTACCTTACCACCACCAGTCATATCGTACATTACGTTCCAAAGTTCCTCGCCATTGGTGTATTTCTTTATTTCAAGAGCTTCTTGCGAAGTTGCCTTCACCGCCTTGAAACTTATTGGCTCTGCGCCTTCATCATTGAGATTGAGATTTCCAAATTTATTCTCTGGAGTCTCATCCACCACTGGAAAAGGGTACCCACTTCCAGAAGTGGAAGCGATTTGTGAGGTACTGGAGGTAGCGTGAGGAGCGGTATATGGAGATGGTAAATCTGGCACTTTCCCCTTTAAAACGCTCAATGCACCCTTTCTAGGTTCAGCCGACCCCGGAAATAATTCATTGGTTGTCAACGACGAGGCTCTTCTTCTAGTCAAATCAGATTTTCGATGATGTACGTTGAAAGACTCACTTGCAACCGCTCCAAGCAATGCAGAACCAAATACCACAGCAGCATCAATGTAACGGGGTATAATAATTGGCAATCCTGTACAGTCAGCTAAAAGCCTCATCAGCAAACCATTCCTGCATTGACCTCCTGACATGAATATTGTAGAAATATCGTGTCCTGACTTACACATTGTATCGACAATTTGTCTGGTTTGTTGGGCAATAAATTCACAAGCACCCAAGTAAGTGATAGCTAAATCATCGATAGAATTGTCCATAGATTGACCAATGATAGCAGCTCTCATAGATGCATCGGCTATTGGAGATCGGTTACCATGGTAATCACCGTAGAAAAACAAATGTCTAGCCAGCGAAACGACAGAACGTTCTTCTCGCTGTTGAACCAAGGTTTCCAGCCTAGAATTTAAGTAATCAAATTTAGAAATGTTAGCTGCGTCTGAAAGATGTGATAGTTCTGTGAACGCAGGATGTGTGGACATAACATGAGCCAGTAGTGCACCTGTACAGCTTTGGCCACCCTCTGCACACCAAAACCCTTCAGACATGACATCTCTATATGGGCCCCAAACACCGTTGACAAAAATAGGATCACGAGATAGTGCAATATGACAAGTGGAAGTCCCTGCAACAGCGGCAAGTCTGCCGGTAGCTTTATCTATTCCGACACACTCTTTATCTTTTTTAATAAGCGATGGGAGTTCCACATCAGTTTGAGCAGCTACGGTACCAATCCAGCCAGCGTATGCATCAATGACACCGGAACCAACCACACAGTGATCAGGAAGACCCAACTCTGCTGCAGCATTTTCATCCAGTGCGCCAATATACTCACCAGCGCTCAAAAAGTTTCTGTTACCAGTGTCCGCATCTTCGGCGTCGACAGAGCCTCCTAATTTTTCGAAATCGTTCTCAATAAGCTCATTTAAGCCAATTTTCGATAAGAAGTCCTTTGACCAACCTTTCGTGGAGTTCTCCACGCCAATTGGCAAAAGGCCCTGTTTACACACCGTTGAACAGAAAGAACGAG
The DNA here is from genome assembly GCA_900186055.1 of Torulaspora microellipsoides. Lineage (NCBI taxonomy): Eukaryota > Fungi > Ascomycota > Saccharomycetes > Saccharomycetales > Saccharomycetaceae > Torulaspora > Torulaspora microellipsoides. The sequence continues at coordinate 249,710 of FYBL01000008.1, read as the reverse complement.
TTTCTTTACCAGTAGCTTTAAAGGTTAAATAATCAGCCAAATCAAAAAATCTGCATTTATCAAACTTCTCCTTGGACATATTGTTTTTCAACCACTTAATCTTTGGGATCTCCATTTCGACAGACATTTGTCCACCAACATATTTCAAGCATTTGTCGGATGTAGCATTCACTTCTGCCGTCTCCGCAATAGCACGATGGTCCATCCATAAAATGATGTTTTGATCATTATTAGAAAAGACAGGCCCCACCCCTACTTCGCTTTCATCGTCTTCGTCTATAACCACCAACGAACATGTAGCATCAAATCCAATACCATGAATTTTCTCGACAATAACCCCTGAATCGCGCACGACCGACTTAACACAATGACATATAGCTTGCCAAATCTCTTGAGATGATTGAGTGATGTAATTAGGCTTCAATTCCTCCCTTTGAATAGGTCTTTCAGCCAGCGAAAGAATGTTACCCATATTATCTATGATACAGGCTCGAGCAGAACCAGTACCGACATCCACACCAACATAATAAATTATTTTATCTTCGAGAGTGACGTTATTCATTGTTTGAGAAAGCATCCTCTGTTGAGCGACCGATAAGGATGAGCGAGACTTTCCCCTCTGACGCATTTTGGTTTCTTGTTTCTTACCTCAGGTTCGACAGTTCCAACGTTTCAGTCAGCCATCCCAAACGCAGCTTAAAACTTTATTAGAGTTTTAGTTCACGTATTTATATACATCATGATGTGAAGGAGGAATCAATAGGCTTAACTCCTTTTTCCTGTTTCTTTTTCTTTGCTCGTAAAAATGACGTCGGCGGAGATATGGACCAAGGATAAATAGGGCTTCGAGTGTAGGGCTTTTGGGGATATCCATTCGAAATCGTAGAACAGGATAGAATCTATAATACGTATATATTGATGTTTTGCTGCCAAAGGGCAAATCCTTCCTATATCCAATTCTGATAACCGAATCTGTTCTTGGTGCACCATTCAACACCGTGCTCATAATATTCTTCCCGTGTGACTCTGGCCTTTACGTAGGAATCTGTGTTAGCGAAGGTTGTCATTGCTTTCCAGCCGTATAATTCGCAATCAGATTTAGGGTCGTGTACCCTACAGGACCAATCAGTGGGCAATTGTCGTTGCAATTCGGTAGCCAATCTTGTTGCAAAGTGTGGAAGATTGAAATTCCCCCCTGTGCATACGACATTACTTAAGATTAGTGGCCGTATTGCCTCAGGAACCATCGATATGCTTTCCATTATGGTTTCTATGATACCAGGTTTCAGAAGTTGTGCTACTTCGGGATGGAAAAAGGTTTCTGGAACGGAGAATAGCTCATCTCTTAGCTTGACTGTTTGTGCTTCTTCTAGCAGTGGTTGTTTTGGATCTCTTACATAACCTAAAAAACTTGTTTGAAAGTCAGGTAAGACATATTCCACCGATGTTGCATCTTTTCTTTTAAAGCTGTCAAAGTATGAAATGGGACTCATGAAAAGACATTTTTCTTTGATGTTATTCACGAGGATTGTTTCGTCCATCACGTTGTAGTGTCTGAATGATAAAGTTTCTTTCAAAAGTCCGTTTAAAAATCTACCTCCAAGATCCAGTTTTTTGATAGCTTTATAGTACGGTACACCTTTAATTACGGGTACTATCCATGTACAATTGAATCCGGAATCTATGACTATTTGAAATGGTTCATACTCTGTTGCATTCGGACTGTTATCCTGACTTGCCCAAATTGTTTCATCATTCTTGTCACCCTTTCCAGAAATCACTTCTGTTGAACCAGGGATATTAGCAAATGGTATAAACCCTGCCGAAGGTGATTTAAAAAGGCTTCCGAATTCGTATTCTTCAAAAACTACTTGATCCATATTCTTACTCAACTCTGGTATAGTCATAAATGTCTCACTTGCCACCAGGTTTTGTCCTTTAGTGTCTTTGAGGCCAAAACCATTAAATTCATCAGGGTTATAAAAGCAATAGTCCCATATGCAACTTTGCAATTCCCACGAAGTTAGTTGCCCAAATTCGTGAGGCCTTTTGAATGTAACTGATGAGATATCCTTGATACCTTTGATTTGGTTTGAAAGATACGATGTACCAAATTTGTCACGAGCCAGCGCATTAATGGCTCTAAATGGTTTCTCATCTTTTGAGGTACCAAACTTTATCTCATACGATCCGTTGTCTATTACAATAGGTACATTATCCATCGTGATAGAGCGCTTTTTTGAGAGCAGCTACGTCGTAAGATTCCTCAATGCATTTAGCGATGGATCTACTTGTGATGAATTTTCACTTAAACCGCGTTATTGAGAAATGGTGAACAGAATGTCATCAGCTCTATAGGACCAAGCTATGTGAAAAGAGAGTGAATCCAACGATTTTGAGGAGTTGAAATCTACAATGGTTTGATTGAATGAGACCCGCTTAGTTTAGAATACCATTAAGCAGTGAGATAAGGTTATAGTCACGTGACTCAAGACATTTTCATTCAATTGAAAGGTATTGAATTATCAAAAGTGCCCATTTAATTCATTTGTCGTTTCGTATTCTAGTGTAGCTTGTAGTGCATATTTATCACTTACTTGCGAACTTACTTGTAGCTTGCGAGCCGCTTACGTGCATCAAGATAAATATGTCAACAAACATTGAAAACGAGGACCATAACAAACAAAATGAAAGAACAGCCATCAGAAGCACAATTCCATTTCCGCTTTAGCAGCTTATATGTCAAGCATCCCTCTAAATAAGCGACAGAAAGTAAAAGAACAAGACGTTCTTAATGAGAGAAATGATGAGACGGATCAAATCACCAAAACATCTCCCTCATCTTCCTCAACATCAGGAATTTTATCAAAATCCCGTACGCCACGAAAATTGGTAATAGGATTTACAGAAGATCATTACGCCCATTCTCAACCTGTAAATTCTTCGTCCTCCTTACAAGCGCCGAGTTTACAGCCACCCAATACATCATCAAGAGGTCGTGATGCGAGAACGTACTCTCAATCACCTCCAAGATCCCCAGGTAGGTCACCTGCACGGAAGCTGGAACTTATACAAATCTCTCCTGTTAAAAAGAGCAGAATTGAATTACAAAAAGTTTACGATTCGCAAAATACCCAAAAAAAAAGCGGGAGACTTTGTATCAACCAGTTGGTTCTGCATGATTTCAAGTCCTATGCCGGCCGTCAGGTAGTAGGTCCATTCCATAGTTCCTTTTCAGCAGTTGTCGGTCCTAATGGCTCCGGAAAATCAAATGTTATCGACTCCATGCTGTTTGTTTTTGGTTTTCGAGCTAACAAGATGCGACAAGATAGATTATCTGATCTTATTCACAAGTCTGAAGCATTCCCCAACTTACCTTCCTGCTCCGTTGAGGTACATTTCCAGTATGTGATTGACGAACAAGATGGAGGAGCTAAGGTGAATGAAGAAAAGGGAGGATTGATAATCACGAGAAAGGCATTTAAAAATAATTCTTCTAAATATTACATCAATGGTAGAGAGAGTAACTATACAGAGGTAACCAAGCTATTGAAAACGGAAGGCGTTGATCTGGACCACAAAAGGTTTCTTATCTTGCAAGGTGAAGTGGAGAATATTGCACAAATGAGACCGAAAGCTGAAAAAGAAGGCGAAGATGGTTTGCTAGAATACCTTGAAGATATAATAGGTACAGCAAAATACAAACCCTTAATAGAACAGAACATGCTAGAAATTGAAGCTTTGAATGAGATATGCATGGAAAAAGAAAACAGGTTTCAAATCGTAGATAAAGAAAAGAATTCCTTGGAAGCTGGCAAAGAGGAAGCGTTAGAATTTTTGGAAAAGGAGAAAAACCTTACTTTATTAAGATCTCAATTGGTACAATATCAGCTACTCCAGAACAACTCAAAATTATCGAGCACATTGGAAAAAGTTACAACCTTACATGAACTTTTGAGTAAAGAAAATCAGAAGCATTCCCTTGCCATAAGTGAAATGGATGAACTCAAAAAAGAAGAAAAGGAAATCTTAGATAAATTACGATCTTACGCCTCGGAGGAAAAGAAGCTCTTGACTCAAAAGAGGAATATAGATGGAGACAGAGTATCTATGGAGGAAAAAGCAAAAAATTTGAATCAAAAAAAAACTAATGTCGAACATCTTCTGACATCAACAAACCACTCCTTGGATCAATCAAAGGCAAAACTAGCTGAGCTAGAGAAACTTCAGTTGGAGTACGAAGATGAATTGGAGGAGCTTAATGAACAATTAAAGACAGAGCGCTCTAAATTAGAGCAGATCAAACTCTCTTTAAAAGATAAGACCGTTGATATTTCGGCTGAACTTGCTCAACATGAAAAAGATTTGGAACCTTGGAATGAAAAACTGCAAGAAAAGAAAGCACAGATTCAGCTTGCCGAATCTGAAATATCCTTATTGCGAGAAGCTCAAACAAAACTGCAAAAAGAAATCGAAAGTTTAAAACAAGAAATAACCGCCCGTAACGAGGAAAGGTCTATCAAGCAAAAAAAAGTCGAAAAATTGAGAGAAGAAAAAGAGGTAATGACGAAAGATATTTCAAGTGGAGATTTAGAATGCCGTAATGCAAACTTGCGTTTGAAAGACATGCAAGACACTCTAAATGCTCATAGACAACGAGCAATGGATGCACGTGCTGCAGTTTCCAATGCCGAAAATAGAAGTAAAGTTTTAACGGTACTTTCGAGACTTCAAAAATCTGGCAGAATAAATGGCTTTTACGGCAGATTAGGTGACCTGGGGGTTATCGACGATAAATACGATATTGCAATATCAACTGCATGTCCTCGCCTGGAAGATATTGTGGTAGATTCGGTAGAATGCGGTCAACAGTGCATTGAGTACTTGAGGAAAAACAAACTTGGCTATGCGAGATTTATCCTTCTTGACAAATTGCGCAACTTTAATACGAGCACAATGAGAACTCCAGAAGATGTTCCAAGATTATTTGATTTGATTCAACCCAGAGAGGAGAAGTTTGTCCCTGCATTTTATAGTGTCTTAAGGGACACATTGGTTTCCCGTGATTTGGCACAGGCCAATAGAGTTGCATACGGAAAGAAAAGATTCAGAGTTGTCACTTTAGATGGTAAGCTGATTGATATTTCGGGAACCATGAGCGGTGGGGGTAATCATGTAGTTCGCGGACTCATGAAAGTCAGTCAAAACAAAAATGAAAACTTTGAAATTTACAGTCCAGAGGATGTTGCTCAACTTGAACACTCATTAACGGAACGGGAGAAGAACTTTCAGATTGCTAGTGAAACGTACCGCGAAATGGAAGCACAATTAAAAATATTGAAGGTCAGAGAACCTGAAATTGAATTAAAAATTTCACAGTTGCTTGTGGAGATAGACTTTTCCAATAATGAACTGAAAATGAAGGAATCTCAGTTGAGCGAAAGACAAGAATCCTACAAAAAGGCAATTGTTGATGTTCAAGAATACTCAAAAGCTGAAAACCACTTGAAGGCACTAAAGGAGGATCAGGAATCTCTGGAAAATCAGACCAAGAGTAAGAAACGAGAAATTGATCTTTTGAAGAAGCAAATCATGAAGATAGGTGGGAGCGATTTACAACTCCAAAATTCTAAAGTAAGTGCTTTGGTGCAAAGAATGGATACAGTCATAGCGAAGCAGAAAAAGGAGAAGTCAGACATCAAGAAGACAGAGAACGAACAAAAAAAATTTACTAAAACACTCAAAGAAGCCCATGATGATCTTGAATCCTTCACGCACGAAATAGAAGAGCTGGCTGAAAAGATCAAGGAAGCACGAATCTCTTTAAATGGTACGGAAGAATCTATATCAATGATCCAGGAATGCAGGAACGAGCTGAACGACAAATCTGAAGTTCTTAACAAACGGTTACTTGAAATGGAAGAAAATGCTTCCGAATTCAAATCATTAAAAGCTGAAATCAATAATAAAGTAGAAAAGCTGACTGCCTTGGTAAACCATATCAAAAAGGAAATACAGCAATCTGAAGCAGAAATGTGTAATTTAAAACTAAGAGATGTCACTCGGACTTTGGAGCAGCTGAATAATGGCGAATTGGTAGAACAATTGATATCTCCGGAAGGTGAAAAAAACTGTGAAACTGGAGAATTGAAAGATTGTGGGAGTTTCGGGAAGGAGAAGGACATCAGTGAGGAGGAACCTATGGACGTTGATGTTAATTCAAAGGAACTCGAAAGTGGCCTGCCGATATTTTCCGAAGAAGATTTGAGGCACTTGGATATAAATGCATTAGAGGTGCAAATAGCTCAATTGCAAGAATATGTGAGCTCGGCAAATGTCAACATAGATGTTTTGGAGGAGTACGCTAGAAGACTAGCTGAACACAAAAGAAGGAAGTTGGACCTGAATCAAGCTGTGGAAAAAAGAGATACAACGAGAGATCAACTAGACCAATTGAAAAAAACACGCTTTGAGGAGTTTATGCAAGGGTTTGGAATTATATCAATGACTTTAAAAGAGATGTATCAAATGATTACTATGGGTGGCAATGCTGAGCTAGAGCTAGTAGATAGTTTAGACCCATTTTCAGAAGGTGTCACCTTTAGTGTGATGCCCCCGAAAAAGAGTTGGAGAAACATCACAAATCTTTCTGGTGGTGAAAAGACGCTCAGCTCTTTGGCTTTGGTGTTCGCGCTCCACAAATATAAGCCCACACCTCTTTATGTCATGGACGAAATTGATGCCGCACTAGACTTCAGGAATGTCTCAATAGTAGCAAATTATATTAAAGAGCGCACCAAGAATGCACAGTTCATTGTCATTTCGTTGAGAAATAACATGTTTGAACTCGCTCAACAATTGGTAGGTATATATAAAAGGGACAATATGACCAAAAGTGCTACGTTGAGGAATAGAGATATATTAAATAGAGCATAATGACTTCTATATAGAATCAAAAAACACTAAGAGCGGCCTTGCACCTTTGCATATTCTTTTTCCGCGGCATGTACCAATTTTTGTATTAACACTACTGCCGTTTGATGCGTCGCTTCTGGTAGATATTTCCTGTGAACCCCGAACCATTCCATCGGTGGCGTCGCGTCACCTAAATCTTTTATTTGTGGCATTTCAATATAAGGCTCATCCAGAGCGACATACTTGAACTTTGATTCAGATTTGTTTTCTTTATCGGGCTCCTTTTCTGATTCTTTTTTGCCGTCACTATATTCACCGTTTTGCGACCGACGAACCGCAAGAGACTTGACATGTGTTGACCACATTTCCTTAATAAAATTTACTGGACCAAGGTTCCATTTCACAGCAACCTTATCAAAAAACTTGCATGTGAATAAATATTCGAGAATATTACTCTTCTGTTTTTGCCACGTTGTCATACTGACCAGCAGTCTGGGTACCTCCACTATCGTTCCACCCTTTATTCCTGAGGCATATAGCATGTAATTATCTACAGATATTTTTGAGACGCTCTCCTCATCTAGTTCCTCTTTCGATGTAGAAAGGGATACCTTCGCATTAGAAATTTGTAAGTGTAATTCCGTCTTTAGCTTTTCACCAGATTGGGTCTCTGACCGAGCAGAGACATTATCTATGTTAACGACCAGAACTTCAACATCGAAAAGGGATATGGGGGAAATTTGAGCTTTAAATTTAGAGATATCAACCGAGAGATCAGTCCGAAGGAGATTCAATGATCTTAATATATCTTCATATGGAATTGTTTCCTTTGTGTCGGTTGAATTTGATTCCTTCAGAGTTTCGATGTAAGATATGCGGTTGTCTTGTCTCATACGCATCATGGTATTATATATATCCAAAATATTTGCAGCTGTCAATGCAGTTGCACACAGAATAATTTCTTCGCATGAAAGACTTACTCGTAATAAATCTGGTAAAATGTCATAAAGATCTGATTCACTTCGCAAATTAAAGTTAGTTTTCTTGATAGTCCCAATTAAGAACATATGGTAATCAAACGCCGATTTAACTGCTATTTTACCAATGTTTAAAGACAAGGACATTTCAGGGGAACTTCTCATAGCTTCCTCTGTTGCCCAATTTATTTCAGAAATCCAACTAGCATCTTCCAGGTTGAACATGCCGCTGAATCTGCCTTCGGACGTTATCGATAGTCCATCAGCAAAGGCGTGTAATATCTGTTTCTTGCCTCTATAGTGATCTGTCGCAAGCCAGCTGCGTCTCAACCTTAATGACAATACTCCAAGGGAGGGTCCTAAATCAATATCACCATTGATATTTGTGAAAATTAGAGTAAAGCACCATGGTATTGCTGAATTTATATTGTTTGGTTGTGAAAAGGGTAGCGCTTTTAACTCGACCTTATTCTCAGCACTTTGGCTATATGATTTGGAGCTGAAGATATCACTCAACTTCCATATATCCAAAAAAAGATTCAAATTTTGCAGTTGCTTCATATTGAAAAATACGTTTACGTCGGAAACCAGGGCTACCCCGTACATATCAGGGTGAGTGAACATTAGTGTTATATCAATAAAATCTACAACGAAAGAGGCACTTGTTTCTCTTGAGAATATATGACGCACGGAAGATTGAACCTTTTCTACAGATAAAGTCACACTCAAAGGTTCTGTAGCGTCAAGATCGTTTGTGAGTACACTGAATACGAAAGATTCGAATCCTATATCAGCCTGAACTTTGGCTTTAGGTTCACAACTCAGACTCAATTGTTGTTTTCCAGAAGTGATCTTAAATGCGATATCAAACGAGTCTAAAAGTCTCTTGTAGTTAATACTCTCAGATGATGTCTTAGGAGCCTCCAATTTTTCATCCAAGCTATGTTTATGTACCATACTCCGAATATTTCTTGCAAAATCACTCAGGATGGGCACGCACTTCGAGAACAAAATATTTTGCGTGGGCTCAATGGTGATCAAGCATCGAATCCAGTGAGGTTCATCCGTTTTTTCATCGTGTTTATAATTTAAAGCTATCTTTACACCAGGGGATTTGATTTCAAGGGACGGGCCTTTATTTTTTTCCAAGTCGTCAATAGAATAAACCTTGAATACACCCCCGCCATAGTTGAATTGACAATTGATACTTCTAATATGCGATAGAAATGGAGCAAGATTGTTTGAGGCACTCTCGACGTTTATCTTGCTCCGTTGATCGTCGCCGCCTTGATGAATTTTGGCTTTTTTCAAATCCTGGAAAATCTGCATTGACTGCAATGTCGACTCTATGAGATCAATGGAACTTGACAAGAAACTTACATCAAGTGCCTCTCCGTGAACCCGTATAAATAAATCTTTCATTGTACCAACCTCTTTCAACCAATATGCTATCTGAACATTTGAAAGGTAACTTCTATTATACCGCTGTTTTTCATTTCCTTGTGAAAAGAAAGTGTCCGTAGACGCTCCATTTGCTGCAGAAAAATAACCATCAATTAGGGTCAGTTTACCGTAGTTCTTCTCGTAAGCTGAGAATAAGCGATCAAACCCTAAAATCAAGCCTGATTCAGTATCATCACCCAGCTGAAACATCCACCCAATGCACAGATTATATGATAAAATATGAATGGAACGGAAGTTTAAGGGCAGCTCAGCGGATCCTGAAGCTTTAGTCGAAAAATAATCGAGACCATATTTATGAGGTTTCCGGTGCTTCTTGAAATAATGAAGCAAAACCTCCGACTGATGATTACCCCACATTATTTGCACTAGTGACTCAGGCGACATACATATTCTAAAATGAGAGCTCTCAATCTGATAAGATTGCGGAGCGTTGGGGACTTTTTGTGAAGTTGAAACTCTGATGGAAAAATCCAATACTTTTGATAGACCAGCAGGTAATGAGCTTTCCTTGACCAGGAATAGACAGTTTTCAATGGAAAATTGACCAGAAACATGATTTTCTTCTCCCTGCTCATTAGGTGCATTGGAAATAGACGCCAATAACATGTGCAACTCAAAAACAAAATACGTAGAAGCCATAGGAACAAGTACCCCAACATAATTCAAATTTGCATCTAATGCCCATCTCAAAACCCTCAGCGACGGTTTCCTATTAGTTTTAGGAGCGAGCAGAAATTTTAATTCCTTGAAATGTTCTATACTTTCCCCAATCAACTTTTCATCCTGCAGGAAACTAGAAAGAATACGGCGTGGTTCTGAAAGTGTCAATTTCATCAATGAAGTGGAGATCCCTACATCCAACACTGCGGAAGAATCTGCAGGTAGATCAAACTTTACCTGCAAATCGCCAAACGAAAATTTGAAGTACTGTTCCGTTGTCTGATGCGATTTCAGATAAATATCACAGCCCCATAAGCTAACCAAGATATCGTTCTTACCAAGTCTGTTTAGATAGATGGTAAGCTGTTTTACTTCATGTCGAATAACAAATGGGGTCAAAGGCATGAATTCAGCGCTAATATCCGAAAAATTGAGAGTCAAAACTGTATTGAATAGAGGCTTTGAAAAATTCTCTGTTACGGGGGGGGAAGATTTCGTAGATTCTAGTTGACTTTTAATCTCTTGAATGCTTTTTTCGATTTGTTTTATAGATTCTGCCAGTAACTCAGTGCTTGCCATAGCCCTGAAATGTGAATCTGTAGATTGTACGTTGAGCGAGAGAGTAGGATTATGAGACCACAATTCTGCTGTTGCTATAACGCAAAATTCACGTACCAGAGCCTCTGCTAAAATGGCATTAGAGTGCTTTAACCATAGCTCACATCTTTCTGCAAAAAATACGACAGACAACGCAGGAGTTGCCGACTCCCTTGAATTTTCCAGCAACAAGCTCACTTTTCCGCCGATTATTCTATTCGTTAGCCTCGTCTGACCTAAAACAAATTGTAGTTCACTTCTTTCAAATATTAGTAATGTGTTGAATTTGTACGATTTCGATATGTCCAATATTCCTTCATTATGATCTCTAGTCGTTTCATTTGAGGTGGGAAAGATCTTTCCCAACTTCAGTAACTGATCACTTAATTCTCCTTTAATAGCCCCCAAACTTGCTGTAACATTAATTATCTTCTCATGACTCAAAACAGACTGCGTCCCGGAGCTCGTAGAAGTCGCAGAAGCATTTGTTTCGTCTGCAATTATAGCTGCTCTTGAAATGACAAAATTATGAGCCACACTATAACCTTCGCTGTAAACAGTAAAAAAGAAAGAGTGAAAGTTTACTTTCAATATTCGCTTCGATGGTTTAAATTGAGTCTCAGAATGATCAGCAAGGAAAATTTTTCTGTAAATATACGATCTGGCGACATCTGAAAGTTCCCAGTTTCTCCAATTCGAAAACACAGATACAAATATGTTTTTTGCATCTTCGGTTGTATTGTACCTACAGCCACTCGAAAAATGTTCATCATTATCCCAGTCAGCGGGTAGATAAGTCAGGATATGACGCAAACGAGTTATGATTCTCCAACTACGGTTTTCTCTCACGTGGCCATTCGAAAGTCGCATGATAAACGCAGGTTTTGTAATCACATATGGATCATGGCTGATCTGGTAGTGTTCACTTGCTGTCGTGAGGTTGCAAATTAAGTCTTTTTGGGCATCTTTTCTTTGCTGCTGCAGATTTTCGACTGTTGTCAAAATATTCATAATTACATCTCTTTGTTCATTAACATAACGGGAAATCCATTCAAGTTGGGACTCGTCAGCGGTGACGTCCGTCGATAATACACTAAGTACGTTAACTTGCTTATCACCCATTGTTGACCACGCCTCCCAGCCCTCAATTGCCAAAGAAAGGGCCGGAGGCCTTTCTTCTCCGCTTGAAGGAACACTTCTATCCAGAACAGTCGCCCTAATAGATCTCAATTTACTTAATATAGTCGTTTCCACTAAGACGTCTTCTCTTTCGTCTTCTATGGCCCTCTGGCCTAATTCAAAGTCCAGTTTATCAAAATAAATGTCGACACCCTCAGCCTCCTTATTACCCCAAAAAATGTTGATATCTAAAATGTGCAACTTTACGTTACGAATAGATGACGCACCATTTTTGAGGTTACCTAATCTTTTAACGATCGAAATTTCGATCGCATCAATTATGTCAATTGTGCTCACATTATAAAACTGGCCAAAAAAGCCGTCCACATAGGAACTCAATGAAGGGCTAATATCGAGCGTGATATATTCGACATTAAAAATATAGTTATTGTATTGATTGCGCGGATTAGGAGACAAATGTTTCGGTATCTGTTCCAAAGGATCATGGGAGTCTTCAGCTTCATCATCCCGCGCAGTCTCTGCTGAGTTGGAATTATCTTCTAAATCTTTGAAGGAAGTTCGGAAGAGGGTGTCTGAATTTTGCACCGCTGCATACTCACCTAGGAGGTCTTCAATAATGAAGTCTAATGTCTCGGGTAAGACTGGCAGCGGCAAAGGTGGCAATGAAGAAGAAGGAGAGATACTTCCGAGCAATTCTTTGTAAAGATATGATTCCTGGAAAAAGCAGGGGAGGAGAAACGTGCACCTGTAGAATGGAGAATCATTTAATGCTATGTAATCTCGTTGCTTATTCCTGTGGTTTTTAAAATCTCTTTTTTGTAAGAAATTTGTGAAATCAAGTTTGGTATTTAGCTCAAAAAGGGTAGTGGAGACGTTTTCTTCATTCAGCGAACAAAAAAGCAGGCTCAAAAGAGGAGTTTTGATATCTACACGTTGCGAGTATCTTTCGTTCTCAAAATCAATTGAAGTAAATGTAAGGTCCCCAACATTCAGAACTGCCCTTGATTTACTGCTTTCATTATCCACCACCACTGAAAGCTCTCGGGCACGAACTGTTACAGACGTCATATCATCTGGTGTTTCAACATCGTAGAGTAATATGTTCTCGAGATTACTGTATCCAAAGCCAATTTTATTAAATGAGGTAAAGAAACCCTTCACAAAATCCGAATTGGAAGCAAGCTTAAGGCTATCTATATCGATACCCCATTGACAAAAGTAGGTAGGTTCAGTAGGTGGCAGGCCATACATCCTATGGCCGTGGATGGTTAATGTTGCTAATGACCCATGCTCTTTTTCTGAGCGTCCGTTATTTTTACGGATCAATTCAAACAGCTCATGCGGCTGTCGGGAAACATACCTTTTGATGGAGGTATTGTTCATTGTAGCCAACAGATCCATGTAATAATTACAACTCCTCAAGTCAACGATAAGCTCTCCAAAATGCAACGCAATGCAAGGATCACAATTATATATTGTTTCAGGAAGGATGAGAGCCCCTTCCCATACCGAAAACACGAACCATATATCTGTCTCATTGCTTGTTCTTTTGACATCTGAGCGTTTCACGGGAGGATTGTTTCTCATATTAGCGTAAAATTTAGGTCGTTCTTCAGTCTCATTACTCCGAAAAGAAGAGATATCGTAACCAGATTCCTGGTCCAGATTAACGCGATCTTCCACTTCCTTTGCTCTAATGGCGCCCGTGTACTCCTCTGAGGTAATGAAGTTGAAAAAATCTCCAAAGTAATTCATTTTGACATTCATCAAATATCTTATTACAAAACCGTAGCAATGTAGTGTCGTACCAGTACTGGAACATTCTACAGATATGGTATCGACATTGTCAATGTCAAGCTCTGAATAAAGCGTATACACCCCGTCGATAACAAAATTATAAGATCTTCCAACTTCCTTATTTTTCATGAACTCATTTAAGGTATTCCATGGGGGGGTATTCAATAATAATCTGAACATAGGGGTAGAAATCCGGTAGGATATATCTGTATATCTTCCTGCAATAGCCTGGTGAGGAATCTCAACTTCAAGCAAAAGACGCTCTCCATGCAGTGATAAGTAACAGTTCTCGTTGAAATCCAGCGGATTGTTGACGATATTGTGATCGTTAACATTTAAATACATTGAATAACCGTCCATGACCCAGTTTATTTTGTAGATGAATGGTCTGAATAATTCATATGGCGTAGGATCCCCCGATGAAAAATCGGACGTTATATCCGCAATTAAAGTGACGTGTTCCCTCAAAAGAAAGGTTTCTAACTGTAAAGAAGAAATGTTGATTTTCCAAGTTGCCTCACTGTTCCATCCAAGTGGGTACCCTATATCTGCATCAATATCATATGATTTGCATTTTAACAATATATCATGATTGACACTTGACCTTACTTCCATATCCGCGAAGTGGATATTGAGATTGTTTGGAAAACCTTCCTCAGTTGGGCAGAGTATTGTATTTACATTCCCATAAGATTCTTTGGAAAATTTCAGGTCAACCCAACCGAAAGGTCTATATTCATCGCTCGTTTCCCGATAACGTTTTAAAAATTCTTGATCTTTACTCCGTTCCCTAGTTGGAAGACGCCAAGTGGACTCTTCCGTGATTGTAAAAGAGGTTCTAAAGAAAGTGTACACTCTCCTTGAACCTGGCGTTAACGTGCTTAACGGCTTTGGAGATCTTGATACCATAGGAGATAATAATCTTTGCAAATAAAGTATCTGTCTTTGGGCCCAAGGACCATAGCAAATAGTAGCACCAGAAAGCTGAATATCCACTCCGAACTCCGGAGGTGCCCCATTATTACCAACCTCAGGCCCATCTAAGGTTGGATGCGCACCATGTGGGACCACCCCAGGTATGTCATACTCATACGTCAAGGCGAGCTTGGGACTTTTTAAAATATTACTAACTTTTGCGTACTCATGATTTGCGAAATCGAAATGGATATCGTCCAGGTCGTCATGATCATCATCAAAGGGGTGACCCTTATAAAGAGATAGCCCTTTCCATTTTTTGAAAAAGGCTTCATTCTCTGTTTGTTTGCTTTGACGCCAGTGGGCTGCCAAAGTATGAATATGCAATATTTTAAAGAATTGCCCCCAAACTTTGGACAACTTTCCTCTATTTAGTTTGAATTTTGTTGAGATTTCACGATCATAACCTATATTCTGTTTTATAGAGATATCAACATCTTGAAATCCAATCTGAAATTTCATCTTGTACAAGTCTAATTTTTCTTTGGGCTGGCAAAGATCTATGATACCGTCGGCATTCTCGTAGCTAGCAATTAAAATGGACGGCGTAAATTTATTTCCAAGGACTAGAGAGCCTCTGCGGAAAGCTAACTGAATCGGTAGAAACTTCATGAAAGTAGATTTCTGCTTATAATATACCTGACTGAAAACTCTATCATTAATATTTGGAGTTTCCGAACTTGTGGTTGATGGTGTGCTTTCCGGCAAATCTTTGAATATGGTCTCATCACTATCTCCACTCAATAGTTCTGACAATGCCTGCTCATCAAGAAATTTCTCGAATTGCCCTTTTTCATCTTTCGAAAATAACTGTATTATATTTTCATACGCTGCTGTTCGATTGTATGCAAAAATCTCAAAACCTTCACAGTTCATGACAAATCTGCACGGCAGATGCATTTTCTTCAATGTTGTCGAATTATTTTCTTCATCAGCTAGTTCACTCTTATGAGTCGCCTCCTCATATTGTGATTTTCTAGTATTCAATAACCAGTATCTCCACGTTATGCTTCCTTCTAAAAAAGATATGGTGTAATCCCTATGTATAATGCAGAAATTCTTGAATACAATACCACCACCAAGAGGAGCTATTCGTAGCGACTCGACATTGATCTTTATTTTCCATCGTTTCCATAGCAGCCATTCTAATGTGAAGCTCACAGCATATGCAAATATCCGACCCAAATAGAAGATTACGGTCAACGACACAATGCAGGTGAGGACCCAATCAACAAGGAAGACCCAGCTGAAGTTTCTTTCCCTCGCTATAGAGACCCTCATAAACTGAGACTGCGCATCCATGGTTATCAGACGGTTTTCTCTTCGGGATCTCTGCTGATTGCTATCATAATCGCTCAATCTCTCCCTTTCAAAATACACGTTCTCTTAAGTTGCCCATCGCGCTCAACGTGAAAGACGAATATGTTAAACAAAGCCAACAAACAGCTTCCCAAACAAACAGAACAGAGAAACGCAAGTGCACTGAAAAGGCTGTGGAATAATGGCTCTGATCGAAAGAATACATAGAAGGGTGGTCGACATGGGCCTAGTACCCAAAATCATTGCCCTTTTACCAGTTTTCTCGGTCTTATGTACTGTTATAGGTATGGGATGGTTGGCGTTGCTTCCAATGGAAGGCCGTTATAGACGGACATACATATCTGAGAATGCATTGATGCCATCTCAAGCGTATTCGTATTTTAGAGAAAGCGAATGGAACGTATTGAGAGGGTATCGTTCTCAGATTGAGGGTTTCAAGAATATTACACATTCAGAAAGAAATGAACTGATGTCTACATGGCTTCAAGAATTTGGTACCAAGACTGCTATTTATCATGACGAACAACACGGTGATACACTTTATGGAATATTGCATGCTCCTAGGGGGGACGGAACAGAGGCAATGTTACTTACGGTTCCTTGGTCAAACACAGATGGTATGCTCAATGTTGGAGCTGCTTCACTTGCTGTTGCATTAGGGAGGTTTTTCTCTCGTTGGCCTGTATGGTCCAAAAATATCATTATCGTGTTTAGTGAAAATCCTGATGCCTCATTAAGATCTTGGGTTGAAGCATATCATACCTCCCTGGATTTAACAGGAGGATCCATCGAAGCTGCCGTTGTTTTAGATTATCCTGGGTCCAACGATTTTTTCGAATACATCGAAGTTTACTACGAGGGACTGAATGGCGAATTACCTAACCTAGACATGGTAAACATTGCAGTCTCAATTATCGAACATGAAGGTATGAAAGTTTCTCTACATGGACTGCCAAGCGCAGAACTAGCAAACGATACGTTTTGGACCAGACTTAAAATCTTAATTTTAGGTACCAAAAACGCTGCACTTTCGGGACTGAAGAAGGTGCATGGGAACGAAGCCTTTAGCGGCTGGAGAATACAATCGGTGACTTTGAGAGCTCATGGTAAAGAAGGCCCTTACGACATCACGACTTTTGGCCGTGTTCCCGAAGCAATGTTCAGGTCGATCAACAATTTACTTGAAAAATTTCATCAATCTTTTTTCTTTTACATATTGCTTGCTCCAAGATACTTCGTTTCCATTAGTAGCTACTTGCCTTCGGCGGTGGCCCTTTCCATATCATTCACAATTGCATCAGTGAACTCATATATCAACAACCAATATACCGCTTTGCCGTTATTTTCGAGGTACAACTTATTTTCCGTTTTAGCCTGGTTTATCGCAATGATTTCATCATTCGCTGTAGCTCAAATTTTTCTTCTCGTTCCCTTACCGCTACTGTTGCTATCTTTGAGCTTCCTGGTATCTTTAAGTCCGCTATATCTGGGAGATTTATTGCCAATAAAAGAGCCCCTATCGTACAGATTCAGGTCTGTTGCATTTTTATATTTTAGTTTGGTGCTCACTTCTTTGCTGATGCTGAACTTTTTTTTGGCGTTTGTTATGGGCCTTCTAGCATTTCCAATGACTTTTGTAAATACTCCTTTGGCCGGCATAGCAAATACTCGTCTAAAAGTGAAAAACAGTCTAATATTGGCACTGTCAAATCCTTTTATTTCAATATGGCTTTTTAGCATACTATTTGAGTCCGATCTTCGAGGATTGGAAATATTTTCTAAACTGGCTTCTGCGTGGAAAGACCTAAATTGTTGGACCTGGTTTGTCATCTGCATCGGATGGCTGCCCAGTTGGATGTTGGTGCTTTTCTCCGCATTGAATAATCAAAAACCACATTGTACAGACATTTCGAAGAAGGAACAATGAAGTATATAAAGGGCATAGCTACTAATTTGTATATCACTTAAATTGTAGTACTTTTAATTCAACTTGCACGTGACTTCAAACTCTTGAATGCGAATTGAAAAGAACTCTGCATTTCGATGAGCACTTCCGTAATCCATGAAACTTCAGTTGAGATTTAACTATATTTACCAATATTGGGCTTTATTGACATATGGAAAGTAGCAAGCTATGGCTAAAGGCAATCTGACAAAACTGAAGCGTAGAAATAAACTTTTTGATAAACCAGAGAGTGACGATGAAGAGGTGCCAATAGTAGACGCAACATACAATGACGAAACAAAATGCGATTTTTTGATTCCTTTTATGGGAGAATCCTACGGCAAATATGCGGACTCCTATATGAATTTGGAACTGCTTGAAAGAGGCAAAAGGGACTTACTCAAGTTTCAAGAATCTATAAATGGTCAATTGACGCAGCCAATATATGAGTTGATTAAAACTGGATCACTTACGCCAGAGACTTTGGCAGCTAATAGTGATAAATGGACTAGTGAGAATGCGGAACCGAAGTATATGTTTCTGCAAAGGCGATATTATGTGGATGGAGGAGGCTTGGTTCGAGATCAAAGAAAGTCCAACAAAGTTGTTTGCGAGCCTGCGTGCATGTTTGATTTCATCATGTGTGCACATTTAATGAATAATCATATGACATATCGGCCGCTTCATAGGTATCTGAATAAGTTACATTCAAATGTTACTCGTGATTTCATTCAGATAGCAGTTCGATACTGTTCAAGTTGTAATCCTGATGAAGAATTGAAACCTCTGGAAAAATATAGGCACAAAAATATATTTAAAGGGCTATTACCCTTTGAAAGGATTCATCTGGAAATTTTTGAACCGTTTGAAGACGAAATGATAGATGGAAAATATTCTCATATATTATATTGCAGAGATTACCATTCAAGGTTTGTATGGCTTATACCCTTGAAAAATACGAAGTTCAAACATTTAGTAACGAATGTTGCCACGTTTTTATTGGGTTTGGTTCAATTACCCATATATCTGGAGACATCCACGTTGGACAGGCAGGATTTCTTTGATATCTGTGAACAGATTTGCGGAAAATATCACTTAAAAATTGGTTTAGGTGTGAACAATTCTGCACAGTTCCACAGCAACGGCGTCAGAAGGATGAAGGGGTTAATGTCCAGACATAAAGCAGCATGTATTTCTGATTGGAACATGTGCTTAAGATATGGGCTATACTATCATAACAGAACTTATAATACTCAAGCAGTTGGGGTCCCAAATGACTTAATCTGTAGCGAAGTACCTAATTTCGGGGGAGAATTCAGACTGAAACAAGAGAAAGTCCTCTTAGAATCTTTTGCTCAAAATGTCGTTCAGGTCGGGAAAGGATTGATTTATCTGGAAGATGGGGCAGTATTTGCTATGGAAGACGAGGATAGTGAAGTGAATGAGTACGAGGATGAACCACTACGAAACGGTGAATCCTTGGAAGAAGCGAAGAGAAACGGTAGCATAACTCCTGTATCAACACATCCGAATTCTGATGAATTAATTTACAACTCGGCTACATCTCCTATGAGAGCGAATAAAAATAATACACACGCTGAAGTCAATATCAATCACTATAGTTCGGAAATTTCCGAGCCGTCTACGTCTTATTATAAAGAGCTGGTATCTCCATCGAAGAAGCGACTTCGTCAAGAACAAAATTAAAAACAAACATCAAGTGCTTTCTAATTATAGATAGAAATACATATTAGGTAAACGGCATATTTCGTTCATTGACATTTTCCTTCATTTAGCATAATTAAGGTTAATCGCGATACTTATTGTAAAAATGCTTGTGAAAAGTTTCCCATTGTTTGATCCACTCTGTACCTGGAGCCAGGAAAGTAGTTCTTAAATGATAAGTGCCCGGTTCCTGACCGAAACCTGATCCTGGCACAGTGCATATACCGGTAGCTTCTAATAAGGATTTACAGTAAAATTCATCTGGAGTCATTTCATTGTGTTGAGCAGCTTGTACAGCTTTGTATGGTAATATTATTTTAGGGAACAAGTACATGGCACCTTGTGGCTTTTGACATTCGATACCTTCCAAGGAGTTGAAAGTTTCATGAAGTAGAGTGGCCCTGCTATCTAATTCGGTATGTATAGTTTCACGTTCAAATCTATCTTGTTCGTATGATTCGTCACCCTTCTTTGGAGGAGAAACCATTAGATCAACCAATGCTTGACCAGTTACTACTGGACATAGAGATATAGAAGCCAACTTCAAAACGACTTGTCTAATTTCATGACTGAAACCGGTAAGTTCCATGTATCCACCTCTTTGTCCACATTCACCAGAGACACCTTTAGAAGTAGAATGTAAAGATGCTAGCTGAACATTATCATAAGTTCCTGGCTCATCTCTTTGCAGTTTTCTTAGGATTTTTTTCATCGAATGGAATTTTGCGCCGGCGAAAACATTTTCTTGATAAACCTCATCAGCTATCACTACAATGCCGTATTTAGCAGCTACTTCAAAGATTTTTGAAATAGCTTCCACAGATAACACAGCTCCTGTTGGATTACCTGGGTTTATAACCACTAAAACGGATGGCTTGATACCTTTATCAATGGATTCATTGACAACCTCTTCAATCTCTTCAGTATTTGTGGACCAGCCGGATTCTTCATCCAGGTAGTAAGGAAGAACATGAGAATTGTTCAAAGCCAACGATGCGGTATATAATGGATATTGTGGGATAGGAATTAAAACACCAGTTTCGGGACCTCTGCAGAAAATTGATAGTAAATATGACACAGCTGCAGAAGCACCTGCAGTTAGGTAAATATCTTCTGGATATGCGGTTTCACCATCATCTCTTTCGGTTATGAACCCAGCAACAGTTTTCCTTATTCCTAACACACCTTGTGAAGATGAATAAGCACCTACCGAACCTCCAACATCTTTCAAGATCCTCTTTGCACGCAGTATAGCGTCTCTTTTATACACATTTTTAGCAATTAGGTTTTCTTCCCCCTGTTCCAAAACTTCCGGATATTGTAGAATGGATAAAACTTGTCTGTAAAAACTCAACGGTTTTTGTTTCAATTGCTGAGGATTACCGATGTTTGCATTGACAATTTTTGTGAAAGGAAGAGACCCAGGATTTTTATGCAGCTGATTTGACAACTCTTCCGCTCTCATTGGTATAGCACCTCTGACAGCATATTTAGCCTTCAATACATTCTCGTTCAAATCCGATATTTTCACCTTCTCAGCTGGATAGAATTCATTCTGACTATTCTTATGATGAACATGATGCACGTGAGAATGGGCCAGGTTGCTATTCGACCTCTTAGAGATAAGAGAAGGATACGGATAATCTGAAACTGAATATTGTTGCAGACGAGTACGAACCGAATGTGGCATGCTAGCTTTCAATAATAGTTTCAAATGCGAATTTCCAACTGTTGATGAAGACAAACAACGCTGTTTGACGATATTTGAAGAAAGCATAATGACTCAAGAATTGAAATAACACTAATACCCTAAAAAACAAAAAAGGCCAGTACTAAATATACTAGCTGAAACGATACTAGACGAGTAAAAAAAACACTACTTGGTCACACAGAAACCTTTACTCTGTCACTAAGTTGCACACTCTTGGCTATGTGACAGGCGGGCAAACGAATGACTGACTGACTCACTGGCTGAATGACGTTGCGGTAAAAAAAAAATTTAATGTTACCGCCTCAAAAAACAACTGAAAAAATATTCCCTCTAAACTGAACAAAGTGAATTGAAAGTACTGATTGACCCAAGCGTTTATATACCTTTCTATAGTCATCTTTGAATATTCATGTTGATTTTTCAAACAAGATGATGATAGATAGCAGCCTGCTATCATCAAGTGCAGAGAGCCAGGCAATGGAATTATCATCTCTACGTACGTTTCATTGATGTGCTTGCGGATTAAATTGTCCGACATCTACGCGGGAAGCGCGCCAATGATCGCCATTCGCGCGCTGTTCCAACACCGCGTCAACACGTTCGTGCCAAGCGATATGGAAGCGACAGTCACATGACTGGTAGACGTCATGTGCGAAGGTGTTGAAACATCATTTGGTACGTTTTTTTTTTGTCATAGTTTAAAGAGTTTTATACATACCAATGGGAGAATGAAGTAGACATGATGAAGCATATATAATTTTTATCTTCCTCTGCACGGTATTGTATTTCTTGTTGGTAATGTATATAATTCTTAGAACAGTGAAATATATTTGTGTTGAATCTTGCTAGTTGGGTATGAGCCAACTATATGAAGTATTAGGAGTTTTACCGGATGCTTCACACATTGAGATTAAGAGAGCCTATAGAAAGCTAGCATTGCAGCACCACCCTGATAAAGTTATCGATGAGTCTCTGAGAGAAACTAGTGAAATCAGGTTTAAAGAGGTAACGGCTGCGTATGAAATCTTGAGTGACGAGGAGAAAAGGTCCAGATATGATCTCTATGGGGACTCTGCGGAGGACGCACAATTTAGCAATGGACAAGGACAAAGGTTTGAAGATGATGCGTTTATGAATTTCTTCAATAATTTTGCTTCTGAATCGTCTGCAAATGGGAATGGTATGTATGAAAGTTATGATGATAGTCACAATGACAGATCGAAGGATATACAAATCCCATTGAATGTTACCATGGCGGACTGCTACAATGGTAGGAGTTTTAAATTTCAATCGAAGAGAAATATTATCTGTGATAGATGCGAAGGCTCAGGCTGGCGTAGGCGTAATGGACATATCGTGCCGCCACCTCAAACAGAATGCAAGAGTTGTAATGGTCAGGGTAGCAAACAAAGAATAAGAAGATTTGCTCCAGGCTTTGCCACTACGGAAACCATAAAATGTACTACTTGTGGTGGGAAGGGCAAATATGCAACAAGACCCAAGTCGGAGAAAAATCAATGTAAAAAATGTACTGGTAAAGGTATGATCACTGAGTCCAAACCATTGTCTGTTTCAATACCTCGGGGCTGTCGCCATGGTGACCAAATTAAATTGACTGGTGAGGCAGACCAAGAAATTGGTAAATCTATTACTGGTGATCTTACATTTGTTATTCAAGAAGGTACCGAGTGTCCAGAGAAGGTTAATTTGGAAAGAAGTGGGTATAATTTAATTACCCATTTGAGCTTATCATTAGCAGAAGCAATCACAGGCTTTGACAAGATTCTGACAAAAACTTTAGATGGCAGAATTCTAAGACTTAGTGTTCCGCCAGGAAAGGTAATCCGACCAGGTAACGTCATTAAAGTAGAACAAGAAGGGTGGCCATTAAATGGGCATGCTACTAAATTTGGCGATCTGTATGTTATAGTCCATATAGAATTTCCTCCCGATAACTGGTTTAGTGAAAAATTAGATCTGCTACAAATACGGAACGTTTTACCCGGCGAGATGAAAACTGGCACTTCTGTCGTGGATTCGGACATGGGCGATGATCCAGGCAATACAGAATCAATTACCAATATGAAGATTATCGACGGTTTGCCAGATTTCATGGAAAATAAGTCCAACGATACCAGATCTCACAATGCATCTACAAATGAGGCTCCCAATGATTTTGCAACTCCTCAGTGTGCTCAGCAATAGCTTCTTTGCAATTTGCAAAATTTCAATTTCATGTATATATCTATTTCAAAGTACAACTAGTAAATAATAACGTAATGCAACAACTTGGAACACACACAAGTTTCAATCCTCCAGCAGATCGTTCAACTCATTAGCACTTATTCCATCTCCCCTGTAGGTGAGCTCAATATCTAATGAATTTCCTATCAGCTGTCCTTTTCCTTGTTTCACACCACTTTCACTACATTCAGTGCCATCATCAATTTCATTTTCATCATCATCGGAGCTTCGAAAATCTTCAAGTTCAAGCAGTCCAGGACGATTTTCTTCCTCTATTTCACCATAATCGAAGTCATGTACAGAATATGGTGAGTGGAAAGTTTTCAATTTATTAATGTCTTCTGCAGCCAAAGAGGTGTATCCGGTTGGAATATATGGTAAAGGTTCCTGTTTATTGGGACCGTATTCAATGCTTCTGTCATCTTTCTCTTCACCTCCTTTCGCTTCTCGTATCAGTTGCTGAAGCCCATTCTTACTAAACAGGCCAACTATCTCTGAATCTTCTCCATTCTCTTCATCTTTTCCATTAGGTCGACTGATTGCGTTCTGTAATTTACTGCTCAAACCGCTATCATCATCATCATCGTCGTCGTCGTCGTCATCCTCAGCCCTATTGCCGCTATCGATGTCCTTTAGGACTAAGCTCTTAATCTTTGGAAGCGCGTTATACCCAAGTACTGAACCATATTTCTTAAGTTTCTTAGGGTTCGCTAAGAGCTGTCCATGTTCTGTGCGATGATTATAACGTAACGATGGCTGCTTCTGCTTTTTGAATAAGGTAGGATTACCTTTTAGTGTTAGTGACGAAGATTGTTGTTGTTGTTGTTGTTGTTGCTGCTGGAATATGAAACTATTTGATCTGTTATTATCCTTCGAAGCTAGCGGTGGCCTTCCTTGCTGGGCATGTAGCTTCCTCAAAGGGGACTCATTTTTACCATGTTTATTACCACCTTGATTAGCCAAGTTTGGTTTTTCAGCCGGAGCTAATGACTTCAGCACTGTAGAATGCGTTCTCTTCAACAAGTGGGCTGGTGTTTGAGGAAATTGAGGGCTAATACCATCCTCAATAGGAAGTACCACATCATTCTCTTTATTTTCGTTAGCAGGCATTCAGAATATCCTTTCTATGACAACTTATGTACCTAATTTATGGCTCTCCTTTGATAATTCAAATCCACTGTTCTTGTTTTGTTTTGTTTTATTTTGTTTTATTTTGTTTTGTTTTGTTTTGTCGCGATCTTCTCTACTTGACCCGCAAAGCGATGATGTTCGCCGATTTCACAAACTCGATTACCGATGGATATGGTATATTATAAAAAGACAGCGAAAAATTGCCATGGAAGATGAATTTTAGGGATATAGTAATTACCCATGCCTAATGAACCTTTGACTTAATTGATTTTATAAACCGCATTTGCTAACAATGCCAATGCGGCTCCATGTAAATCTAAAGCGTAGTTATTTGTGCGATGGCGCCGGGGCAATCGCTCAGAAGACAACTATTCTTCATAACTTTACTCTAAGGAAAGAGAAAGATATTTTAGGAGAGAGAAAGATATATTAGGAAAGGCTCTCGACATCTTATGGTATATGATTCCAACTAAGCGTGCATTCCACTCAACTATTAGAGTCGCGAATGGTGGCGTCTTGGAACGTCGTCAGAAGCTTATACCACTATTGCTAGAATCCCTCAACAATTTACCATTGCATGCCAAAACACTAGATGTATTGAATGATCAGGTATTTTCTGCCAAAACGGACTCTTCCTTAAACAGTATCATATTCCCAATGAGTGAAATGATATATGAACACGAGAAAGCTCTAAATAGAGGGCCCCAAACTGAACAGTACAAGCCTTTGGAAGCACTCATATACCATGCACACTTCATATGGGATAATCCATTACCTGCACATTTAAGAAACTTTCAAAAACATTACGAAGACTTGCTTATGTTCTGGCCCTACGAGCATCACAGGTCTTTATTGAGTATGGATAGCCCAAAAAGATCATCTCTACGATACCGCTGGAATGATAACCATAAGAATGTATTAACGATGATGCGTTTCAAGAAGAATCCTTGGCTCACATATGGTCATAATACGCACACTGTGAAGGCAGATATTTCTAAAGCACTGGGCTTAGAAACGGGCAAAAACAAGAACCAAAATACAAGCTCAGAGACTGTGTGTAATGGATCCCTAACACATTCAGAAAGAGATCTATTATTCCACTCAATTCTCAATCATTACTATTTTTTGAAGGTAAATCCTAGACTTTGCCAGAATGGCAAAAAATTACCAATACCAATAGTGGAGATACCTATGAGACCCCTAGGAGAGGATATAGCTGCAATACGGATTAAGAACCTTTTCAAACGAAAAGTGGCTGACACTTGGAGGATTCTTGCTATTGAGAATCCTTCTCTGTCTAAACAGAATGAATTGTTGCTAAGCGACATTATCTCAAAATCCAAATCACGCAAGCTGAGTCGTCTTTACCAGAGAGCTTGCAAAAGGGCTTACTTGATAGATGACTGCAATTCTGATGGGGAGACCGGAAATCTGCTAAAATTTGAAGCTAGTCAACTCCTTTTAGGTAATATTTAATTAAGTATTATATGGCTGTTTGTTACCCGAATATGCAAGTTTGTGCTCAGTACTGAGACTGCTGAAAAAAAATAAAAAAATAATATTCGTATTTGTTCTTGGATAAGTGAAATTCACGTAATAAGTATCATTGTACAGTGGACCGGCCATTGCAAGAGCTCCAGAATGTCATTTCTCTCTAAAGCTTTATTCAACTTCATTCCAAGGAGGACTATGACGTCCTTAAGCTCATTCTCTCCGCTAAGGTCTTTATGCCAACAGAGCACCACTCAACGAATTATGGGCTTACCTCAAGCTGCAACACATCAAGCTTCGTCTCTTCTACTGCATCCATTCGGGATAGCTTCTCAAAGAAGATGGAAATCCAGAGGTAACACCTTTCAACCCAGCACATTGAAGAGGAAGAGGAGGATCGGGTTTCTTGCAAGAGCTAAAAGTAAGCAAGGATCTAAAATTTTACTACGTCGAAAGGCAAAAGGTAGATGGTATCTGACGCATTAAGCAAAATACTTTTGCTTTTGTATCCTGTATATATATACATATTAACATTAATATAAAACATATCTCAAGTGATAAAATGTTTCAAATTTTTTTTCTTCACATATATTATTTACATGATGCTAAATTACTGGTGTACATATTTACTGCCTTTAAGCAAAATCAATGACAATACCAGGGCCGTGAGTACTTGAAAGAGTTGTTTTGCTTAACAAGCTTGATTTCTTGGATTTTTGATTAGTTAAAGCCTCCTTGAAAGCCTCGTGAGTGGCTATGATATTTTCTAATATCTGCCTATCCGTGAAACTTGATTTTCCGACGGCGATACTGATACAATTGCCTAGCTGTCTAAATGGCATCGATCCTAAACTCTTTTGAACCAAAGGAGCAACATCTGTTGCAACGGACCCCTTTTTAGCAGTAGGCAGGACACCACGGGGACCAAGAATTCTTGCCAATTGAGAAGTTAAAAGCGGTACGATATCAGGCGTGGCAAACGCCTTATCAAAGTCGACTGGAATTTCACCGCTTTTAATCTTTTCAACTATTTCGCTCCCACCAACAAGATGACATTGAAATTTCTCGCGTGCAGTTTTCAGCTGTTCCTCATCACTACTGAAGACCGCTATTTTGATATCTTTTAATGGTTTAGGAAAGGAAATACTACCAGACAATGGATGTACACCCCTTTCTGAGACAATAGACGTTGTTAAGCTGATTGTTTGTTGTGAGTGAGGTTGACCAACCTCAGCTGCTCGTAAAAATCTTAAGGCCTTTGCAATAGGCATATATAGAGGATGATCACTAGCTGGTCTTTTGGCAAGAGCTTTTTTTTGCGCGAACCTGCGCACCTCTCTCTTTTTCAATTGGTCCTTTGATAGCTTGGAGACATTGGTAGTAACTTCTTCGGCTCTTAACACAGAACCAGTATAGAGCAGACGTCTGCTAATCGATTGCGTAGAGCAACTCCTGGTCATAATCAATTGGCTGAACATTTCACGACCAAAGCAGCGTAAGATGGTATTTTATGCCTTTCCTCTGCGAGATTGTTCGATTTTGTTATGCAGATTCTATCGTAATGAAATTTTCTTTCATCATAAAACTTCAGGATGAGGCATGAAAACGTGTAAGTTTCGTATGCCATGATATGTATACAATTCTAAAGAAAATTGTATAAATGCGAGCAAGATTAATGATTACTGTTTCTTCTTCTTCTTCTTCTTCTTCTTTAGTTTATCCTCAAAATCAATCCATTTGGTTGGAATACCTTGATTGTTTAGGTACCCAATGACAAGTTGTCCATGAGGCCCTTGAACTTGAACCTCTGCCGTTTTGGGCGAAGTCATAGTTTCCCCAATTGTTGTGGACCCACTGCAAATCTTTCGTAAACTAGCAGCTACTGCTTCGGGGTCCATTTTAAAGGCCTCAAAATTAGAGACTCTTGTGACCACTTTTCTTCCTATTTTCATTTCTGTGACAATTTTAATACGCGGAAGTCCACCTCTCATTGGATTCCTAAAAAGGGGAGTATTTTCATCCTTGTACAGTTGAAAATATTCCGTGAAGTTGTTTGACAAGAATGAATCCATGATTTGTGCCCTGTCTACACATCGTGCAGCTGTTTGCGTTTTGCTTTTTTTATTAACCATGGCATAGAGAAGATCATCCAATAACACCATTTTTTTATTTTTTGAATCTGCTAGGCTTTTTGCGGAGATATATTGAGTAACAGCAGTTTTCAACTCTTGCGATGTATATAATGTTGTTGGAGGGATATTGACCTGCTGGATAAAATCCTTAGCGAGATTTACAGGCTTATAAAGTGTTTCTGAGTACATCATATCACAAGATGACGAGTCCTTGCCGCTAGATTTACTGGCAGTAGTGACGCCACCAACTTTGTAAGGCACAAATTTTTTCAGTTCATCTTTTTCTTTATTCATTCCAACAATCGTCAGATCATCGCCTTTGCCCTTCAACTTCAAATATCCTTCCTTCTCAAAGTGTTTTAGAAATTTTGCGGTCTTCTTCCAAGATGTTTTTCTAATATTGACTTGATTTTGATCGACTGGCGGTAAGTTCAACAAAATATGATTTGAAATAAAGTTGGAAGCGCTAATGGGTAGAATGAGTTTTGTATCGTGCGTCAATGTAAAATATAATGCTCTGGTAAAAAAATGGTCGACATCTTCAACTCTCAGTTCATCTAATACCTCAGCAATGTCATCTAGATTAAACTTTTCAGGAGCAATAGCTTGATCTGATGCAGCTTGGTCTTCTTTACTCTCTTCTTCAACATTATCGCCGCTGTTGGCATCCGTTTGAGTCGTTTCCGTTGATGGTTCGAGATTTACTTTGAATACTCGCGATAAGCCATCCGATAGGTAATGCATAACTTTAACTGCAACACCAGATTGACCAATAACTGAATCATAGGATGGTAGATTCAACTGTACTATACCGACTGCCATTACTTCAGTGGGAGCTTGCTTACTCGCGATCGCACATACTATAGCAGGTAAACAACGTGAATCGAAAGGAGGCAATGTACCTGCCAGCATCAGATTGGCACCATTGAATATTCTCTCTTCGATGATAAAATCATGCGTCAGCACGATGGGAAGTAAGGTAGAATTAGACCAGCAGGTATAGACAGTGGGAAAAAGCAACTCACCATGTTTTTCTTTGAACCAGATGGGTATGTTAGACTCATCAGTATACACCGTACCAGCACTATTTTGAGCGTTATAATTGGTTTGTTTGATAATGCTTGTGCTGAAATTGTAGTCCGAGTCTCCTGTTTGTTGCTTGCATGTCTGGAGCAATTTTTTTCGTTCAGAGTTCTTCAGGTTACTCAAAGCCTTGATATGAGGATCTTTTTTAAACATATTTATAAATATCAGACAGTTTCAACTTGTATTTCTATTGAATGGTGTATCATTATAGTTATTGAGTATCACAGCTTGAAATTTTTTCCAGTTAGCCGAAGAAGGGAAGTCGCTTACTCTTAATCGTGCAGTAGGTTTAAACCAAACACAAAAAGAACAATTTGCCAAGGCGAAGAACCGAATGACATATGGATACCATGTATGACCCTCTTACTGATGATTGCATATGTCGTAACCCTTTTTACCCATTGTATGCTAAGAAAGTCGAAAAGGGACTTTACGTGAATAGAGTCGCCGATGATGCCCGAATAGCCACCATTATAGTAAGGGATATAAGTCAGGTGGTAAATTATCAATGGGATGTAATTAGTGGGAAATTTCTAATCATATTTTACAAAGATGGGACTGCAAGAATTTATGATGGATTTAAAGCCGGAAAGCTTATGTCATTGCTTAGGATTACCAATAAGAAAGTAGAGGGAGGCATCTGGGACCGAATCGAAGAGGCTACTTCACCTAGCCAAAAAATTCAGAAGTTCGATCCTGATATTAGCAAATTGATGCCAAAGATGATCAAGTTCGCCAGGGACTCGAGACAAATCTACATTTTACCCTATGATCTACCAAACAGTGAATGGCGGCAATCTGTAATAGAAAAACATGGAAATAGGTATGATAAAAAAACCCTTGATATACATATTGTTCATCAGGAAGACGATGAACTAGTTGTAATGCTTAATGGAGACTATGCGCTATCAATTAAAACACAAAACGATGCTTTGGAACGCTCACATTTGCGGAACATCCTAGTGACCGAACATGGATTATATCATTGTTTTTATGAAGATGGATCAGCGGCGACATTGAATTTGCGTCCATTACTTGAATGTCAACTCACTATAGGGCTACTAAATCACGTTGTGACCATGAGACAATTGTATGGCTATCTATATGCTCATCTCGACTTGATAAAGAAGGACTTAGTTGCACCATATACGGATTTCATGAACAAAGTGTGTGGCAACGCATATGGTTTTCAAAGATTGAATGAAGAATTAACCTCCCTCTTGCTTGTTGGAAGCGTTTCCGAACAGCTAGAAGACTGGCTTTGTAATACGATTGGAGAGAAAAATTTGAGAAAATGGAGAAAGTTGGAGTTAGAAGGATATCAGAAAAGTATTCAAGTATTAACATTGTCATTTATCCCCGCCTGTGAAAGGTTAATCATCTTAAGTGAGAGATTTCGAGGTATACTTAAAGCTTTACAACTAAGAGAAGAACAAATGGTTGTCGAGCTGGTAGAGATCGCAGATTTAATTAATGTACTCCAATCATGCTTAAAACTTACTTTGAAGGAAATTCAGCGAATTAGTACTCAAGAAAGATTGTCTCATATATTTTTTGAATGGTTTAACGACAAAGTGCATGAATCCCTCGATGAGGATTACGGACCAAAAGTGCGGCTAGAATCAGACTCCACCATTGGACATGACTTGGCGCTGTACATCAAACTGAAATTCGAAGAAGATAGCCAATCGAAATTACTGGATGAGTTTATTAAAGTAGAGACAATAGATAATGTTCTGCAAGCAATCACGCACAACTTGGAAGTTGTGGCAAATGTTAACGTTCAGCCAAGGATATTAGAAAAGATTGACGTCGCATACCGCCACAAAGTCCTTAATGACAATAATGAAAAAAAATATACACTACTCGACATCGCCTATGCGCCGTTACACTCACATATTCTATACATACTGGCCTCGACAAGTAATGAATCCACCACATATTCGATTGGAACTCTGGACAATTATACGCTAAAGAAAGTTTCAGAGCAATCTCCAATTATTTTGCCACAATATTTGAAATTTCAAAGTATTGAAAATGCAAGAATCGGAAGGCTATTGGAGACCGATGATCACAATCCCATGCGTGATAACGAACTCACTAATACATTTCCCTTATCGCTTACGGTGAAATCGGAGGAAGGAAATTTACAAGACCCCACAAAACTAGAGCCACTATCCTCATCGATTGCTTGCCACTGCCAAATCACGCCTAATGGTAAGAACATCGCCATTCAGTTTACGGCAGGAGCAACTTGCACGTGATATGTTTTACTGCTGTCTTCACGTGAAATTTCCCATTACTCACCCTTATTTTTTTATTCCGCATCAACCTGCTTGATTTCACCGAGACAGGAAAAGACAGAGCCACAGTTCTGCTGGGAGTGCTAGACAAGGAGCGTATAGTAATACACAGTGTGAAAATGAGATGAAAAAGTTTCAAGAATTGGAAAAGTAGCAAACAGTCTTAGTAGCACCCATAGAAAATACATGGCGGCAAAGATCCCAAAGATATATTTATAAGATGAAGAAAAGTTACATGAATATTAATCAGATCTGGTTCGAAAATATATCTTGATTTTCAGAATTTATCATCAAAGATTGGTAAGGAGGAAAATCAAATATGACGAAACTACCTTACGAAATCTCTGCCTCTGGTGATGATGTGGAACTATCTGACGTTTCTCATTCTCATAAGGAGGGAAGTCCAGAAGATAATTTGGATAATTTAGAACTAGAGTATGATCAGTATAAAGCAGCTGAAAATCAGACTAGGGATGCAGGAAATGCAGGTGACAATCAAGAAGAACATTATGAATTAGGACCGGGCAAGCAAAGTTTTCAGGCACAAGAGATGGAACTTCCATCTGCTAGTACTTTTTCATCGTTTGGATCTATTCCAAATTACGAAGAAACTCCTGTTTCTATGAAGGAATATTATAATCATTCTTTAAAGGAAATGTTGACGTTTAGAAGTGCAGGTAATTACTTTTTGTCTCTTTTCCCAATAATAAAATGGTTTCCGCATTACAATTTGACATGGGGTTATGCAGATTTAGTTGCTGGTATTACTGTTGGTTGTGTTTTAGTTCCTCAGTCGATGTCTTACGCACAAATTGCTCTGTTACCTGCCCAATACGGTTTATACTCGTCGTTTATTGGTGCATTCTTTTATTCCATATTTGCTACTTCAAAAGATGTTTGTATCGGTCCTGTTGCTGTTATGTCTTTACAAACAGCAAAAGTGATCACTGAAGTTTTAAAAAAATACCCAGATGATGAAGCAGTTGTTACTGGTCCAATTATTGCTACAACTTTAGCTTTACTTTGTGGTATTGTTGCTTTTGCAGTGGGTGTTTTGAGATTAGGCTTTTTGGTTGAGTTTATCTCTTTGAATGCCGTTGCAGGTTTCATGACTGGTTCTGCTTTCAATATTATTTGGGGTCAAGTTCCTGCTCTAATGGGTTACAGTAAATTAGTTAACACAAGAGTAGCCACTTATAAAGTTGCTATCAACTCATTGAAACATCTACCTGATACAAAATTGGATGCAGTTTTTGGTCTAATTCCACTATTTATCCTTTATGTGTGGAAATGGTGGTGTGGTACATATGGTCCAAAATTAGCAGAAAGACATCTTGCACATGATCCTAGGAAGAAAAAGGCTTTGCTGGCTTTTTACTTTTATGCACAAGCAATGAGAAATGCAGTTATTATTATTGTTTTCACTGCCATCTCGTGGCGTATAACCAGGAATAAATCGACTAAAAACCAACCAATCAAAGTGTTAGGTACTGTTCCATCAGGTTTGAAAGATGTTGGTGTTATGAAGATTCCTGAAGGTTTATTAGCCAAGATGGGTCCTGAAATTCCTGCCTCTATCATTGTTTTACTTTTAGAACATATCGCGATTTCAAAATCTTTTGGTAGAATCAACGATTATAAAGTTGTCCCTGATCAGGAATTAATTGCCATTGGTGTTACAAACTTGGTAGGTACCTTTTTCAACGCTTATCCAGCAACTGGTTCATTTTCTAGATCAGCACTAAAAGCAAAATGTAATGTACGGACACCATTTTCAGGTGTTTTCACTGGTGGTTGTGTTTTGTTGGCTTTGTATTGTCTGACTGAAGCATTTTATTTCATTCCTTCTGCAACATTATCAGCAGTCATTATTCATGCTGTCTCCGATTTATTGGCCTCTTATAAGACTACGTGGAACTTCTGGAAAATGAATCCACTTGATTTCCTTGCTTTCATAGTTACCGTTTTGATTACTGTTTTTTCTTCCATCGAAAACGGTATTTACTTCGCTATGTGCTGGTCATGTGCAATGTTGCTTCTGAAACAGGCTTTCCCTGCAGGTAGGTTCTTGGGTCGTGTTGAAGTTGCAGAGGTTATCAGCGGATCTATCAATGATAGTAATGAAATTGTAACTCAGTACAGCGTGGAAGCGGACTCTCCAAAAGCTGAACCAAACTCTTCGAAGAAACTGAAGGCGGACAACGACAAGGGATTTGTTTCTTCACCTTCTTCTAGCCCAAGATATAAATATCATACCAAATGGTTTCCCTCTGACCACGGATACACAAGAGAATTGAACCCTGATGTGAAAATACAACCACCTCCACCTGGAGTACTTGTTTACCGCTTCAGTGACAGTTATACCTATCTAAACTGCTCTAGACATTACGACATCCTTTTCGATGAAATCAAAAAGCAGACAAGACGTGGTCAACTAATACAGCTCAGAAAGAAATCCGACCGTCCTTGGAATGATCCTGGCGAGTGGGAAATGCCAGCATCAGTTAAAAAATTCTTCAGATTCAAAAAAAGAAAGGACGACGAGGAAGAAATAGAGGCCGTTGATACTACAAACAATAAAGATAGAGATGACAGACCAGTGCTGAAAGTTTTGTGCTTAGATTTCTCACAGGTAGCTCAAGTAGATTCTACTGCAATTCAATCTCTGGCTGATTTACGCAGGGCTGTTAACAGATACGCTGACAGACAGGTTGAATTCCATTTTTCAGGGATAATATCTTCATGGGTTAAAAGAAGTTTATTGAGTATGGGGTTTGGTACTATCAACGAAGAATTCAGTGATGAGTCAATTACAGCTGGTCATACTTGTTACCACCTCGCAAGGCTGCCGCAAAATTCCGATCAATCGTTCGCTAGCGATAGCAATGAGGAGCTAGGTCGTGAATACGACGTCTATGCAGCAACCGGTACGAACTTGCCCTTTTTCCATATCGATATACCAGATTTTTCCAAGTGGGACATATAAAGTATTGTTCAGGTAGAAAGAGTTTCCAATTATATAACTCTAACGACGAATAAATGAAGGCTGCAAATGGTGGTTTAACAATTCTATACAAACAAACAAAGTTTATAATTAATACTATAGAATTAACTCTAACGACTTAAACAAAACCAACTCCAGCCATAAAAGGTTGCGTGCACCTGGTAAAGATCTTGGCACTGCTAAAGGCAAATTCAAAGTGACAAACCTTTACTGGCATTAACCGATGAGGGTTTATCCCTCAAAAACTATTATCGACAGCTCAATACCCCAGTATACGGCTTGTGAGTTGTTTAACAACGGTCTTCTAAATATAGCCCCAGTAAATCTGCCATTTTTTTCAAACTGGTTGTGCTTTTCGGTAGGTCGGATCCCTCTTCATTTATGATTGTGGCATATTATAGTGGTCAGAAGGTCTCTCCGTGCCACAACGCCGTATGTAACAGAGCATGCCAGATTTAATCAAGATAATGTTAAAACTGAAGACTGCCCATCCTCATAGAGGTCCAACAACTACTCATATATTGTATAATCATAGACACTTAAAATTGAATTGCGCCCATGTTAACGGCGGCCTGGCGCCTACAAGCCACACTTTACGTTATCAGTGCGAAATCTAGCTTACAATTTGGATTTGCATAGTATGATAAAAAGTAGGACAATCGAGAACTCTTATAATATATTTTCCGTGCTCCTACATCTACGCTTAGCATGGACCCTTTCAAGATCACCTTAAGGGTGCTTATTGCTTACCAATTTGCTACTACTCTTCAGAAGACTTTCAGAATGTCTTCAGTTCAAAAAAGAGAAATCAATGATAAACCCGCACCCGACATCCGCCATGCGAAAGAATAAAAGCTGAGAATATTGAAAGCAGCGGTTAGCAGTATAGTTATCTTTGTAAAAATTTTATGCTATAAATATTCTGCTTACAAACAACTGAAAAGTCCGTCAAACTCTTCATTGTTAGTAGCAGCAGCTGGCCCCAGGAAGAATATAAACGCATTATTCGAGCTGCATTATCTCTATTTCACAACAGACGACAATTTTTGTAAAACGAAGTGAAGTTAGAATACTAGAGCAAGAAAGAGCAGCAGGGTGGTAGCTTTAGTGAATTTACGAAGGTCGAGGAAAATTAGCGTTTCAAAAGAATTGACGAAATATATCCGACGCACATATGGCTGATCCGACTAGCAATGAAGTCCCTGAGGGACGGTCGAGTGAACCGGAGAGTTCTTTCTCATTTTTAAAGCCAATAAGAAAAGATATTCTTCAAGACGCAAGTACAGACTTACCAGGATTTGTGGCAGGAGAAATCGAAGAACAGGAAGAATCTTATCTCGAGAACCACGGAATCAAACTTAACTACGGATCCATCGCTAAAGCGGATAATGATGTTGAAACTAATGTATCGGAGGTGTGTCAAATTTCTGCTGCCGAAGAAAAAATTCCCAAAGCAAAGTTACGAATCATAATGCTGTCCATGTATTTGGGAATCTTTCTAGCTGCTATAGATAATACGATTGTGTCTACGCTTTTAGCTCATATTGCTTCTGAATTCAACGAATTGCCTCGAATTTCGTGGATTGCAACAGCCTACCTGTTTTCCAGTGCCACTTTTCAACCATTATATGGTAAAATATCTGACATATTTGGGAGAAAGCCACTATTAATCTTTACTAACATTGCCTTCTTGGTTGGTTGTTTGATGTGTGGATTAAGTCGCTCATTTTGGTGGTTGGTAATTGCAAGATTTGTTGCCGGTGTTGGTGGTGGAGGTATCACATCAATGAGTAGTATAACAATCAGCGATATAGTACCATTAAGGGATAGGGCTTTGTATCAAGGAATGTCTAACCTGTTTTTCGGTCTTGGAACCGCATGTGGTGGGATAGTAGGTGGTTGGTTTAGTGACAATGGCGGTGGTTGGAGAGTTGCATTTTTGATGCAAGTGCCATTATCAGCGATCAGTGTCATTTTGATTTTTCATTATCTACAATTACCAAGAAAAAATGTGTCTCCTGCAGGCGAAGGTTGCATTTCCGTCAAGTCTAAAATTTTAGCTATCGACTGGTGGGGTGCAATTGCATTGGTTATCTTTTTAACTCTTTTCCTATCGAGTGCATCGTTAGGTGGTGGCGAGGAAATACCATACAATTCTAAATCTTTTTTGGCGTTATGTTTGTCATCCTCTTTGAGTTTCATAGTTTTCGTTTACATTGAATTGAAGATTGCTCGTGATCCGATATTGCCGTTGTCATTTTTAAAGGATCGGAGTGTCCTGGGCTCCAGTTTAAGCAATTGGTGCTGTATGATGGTACTAATGACCACCACCTACTATTTGCCAGTATACTTCTCCGCGGTCTTAAATATGAAACCAACGGATATTGGCAAAAGGCTACTACCAAACTTCTTTAGTGTAGCATTTGGATCATTAGGTGCAGGTTACTACATGAAGCGTACCGGGAAATACTATTGGTTTGTCATATTCTTCTGCGCAATTGCTGTCTTGGGACAATTCCAAATTTTCCTTATCAATCCTACCATCTCCACTTGGAGACAATATATTTTGACAATAATCCCAGGATTTGGTACTTCCGTATTGATCACCGTTGCATTGTTAGCTATGATTGCTGCTGTTCCTCACAAACATCAAGCTGCTACTACTTCAATTTCATATGCTTTCAGATCTACTGGCTCAACACTGGGCGTTGCAATTGGAGGTGCAATTTTTCGTCAATCTTTGAGTGAATTACTTAATCGCAAGGTATTGCACTTTGCTTCAGATGAACATCCAAAAAAAGAATTATTGGAGATTATAAAAAAAGCATCCAGCTCATCAGAATGGGTGCACGACTCTGCACCAGAATATATACGTCCTGCATTGATTTCCAGCTACCATTATGCAGCCAAGAACACTTTTCTATTTTGCTTCATATGTTCCATCGGAACTCTATTGAGCATTGCCATCATCAGAGAGAAAAAACTCTACTCCTCAATTAACAGAGAAGAAGATTAAGATGATATCCAGGACTACTGGCAGCCATCACATGCCGTAATTATTATTTTGATATAGACGACAGTAATAGCGAACCTGACATCATAAACAACGAAATGCGATAACTCCGTACATTCATCGAACCACCTTTCTTCTTCTTATAGCCCCACAATGGTGAAAAAGCATGCCACATAAGTTCGCAAAAGTCAAGTGGAGAGAGAGAAACAGACACAACCCCAGATTTAGTAGTCAGAAAGTGGAGGGTATCCTTCAAGGTCAAGGTCAGGCCACTTGGCGTTATCAGCTTGCTCAAAATGTTTTGTGGCAGGAGCAACCCAAGAACATCCGTTACAACCTTATCTGCCTTCGATGTTTGTGCACCAGATGAATTAGAGGAAGGGATGGCATCTTGTTAGATTATATAAAGGGTACTTATGGTTCGTTTCAATTCCTTCTTATGTCTCTTACTTGTAAATTTCTTTCTATATCTATATTGGATCATACAGTCGCAACTTTACCGTCACATACAATTAATCTTTCAGTCACAAAATGTTCTATTCTCAGGTTTTAAGATCAACAGCTGCTGCTGCTCGTAATCAAAGAGGGAATGTTGGTCGTCATTTGGGCGAATCATGGGCTCTTACTGAAACTAGAAGACTGGCGCCATCTCTGCTTGGTTGGTCAAGTGCCCTAGCAGTCATTTTAGGCTGGCCAGCTGTCTTTGAATATTTCTCCTCTCATCACAAGGCTGTTAAATGAAGGATAACGAAAATTATGTAATGATAGTATATTTATATTCAAACATATTTGCGTATGATTAAGTAATGATTAAAGAAAATGACACATTTTATTGTTTTACACTTCAGTATCGTTTGTAGAAGCAGTAGGACGAGCTTTTGGTCCCCAGTTTTTAGTTGGATTCTCTTGATATCTAACAATTTTCAATTTCCTTAATTTCTCTACGCTTCCACTCTGTTCATTTTGTTCGAACGATAATTTTTCAAACGATTTAGCATCCTCATCGGATAGCCATTTTTCTGTGTTATTCAATATCTTATAGCCTGTCGAATTCTTATTCATTTTTTCTAGGTCTTTATTTCCGTCTTGTTCACATTGTTTCATGACATACCAAATGGCTTCCCAAGGTGCATTGGTCTTGAGAGAGGAAGGTTGTGCATGTGTCAATGAACAACGATATCCTAAGGAACCCAAACCTGCGACGACTGTTTTCAAAGGTGGAACTTGCAGTTTCAAAATTGATGATATATGATTGGGACTGAAGTAAAATGGTGAATCCTGTAGCTCATTCTTCGCTAATGTCAGCATGCCCTCAATTCTCTTGCGTGTGCCATATGTCTCATCCACTGTATGTTCTTCGCGATTTATACGTAAGACTTCTTCAATGAATTCACTGTTATGCAAGGATCCGCCGTACATCGGTCCTGCAAGATGGAAAGTACCCTCACAAAATTTACATTTACGATCTACTGGAGGTCCTTGTGCCACGGAATACTTGGTGAATTTTTTTTGCTTTTTAGTTAAACGTTCATTAGAGCGTCCCAATGGTTGATTATGGTACGAGCCACATTGTGAACAGTGATATGTGATCATTGTCTTCGATTGTAGATTTTTTACCTCGATAGGACTTGTTTTCACTTTGACAAAAACACGAACATAGAAGTCAATACTTAGACATAGTAACGGTTCTATAGTTTTCTTGTATTTTGCTGCACTTTGATTCAGCAGATTCAGTACTAATCTCAAGGCACTTTCATGAGTTGATTCATGAGAAACCATATTCACACCACCATACAGTGCAAAACATTTTTCAGGATAGCCATTACCTGCCAAGACAGACAAGTCAGTACATGTTACTAGCATTAGTCCATCTTCTTCGATAGTTTGTAATGCTGCATCAACAAATGGTGTTACTGTACCATATGGGTCAAGGTCGATCACATGGAATTTAGTATTGTTGGACTTATTACGGTACATCAGGACATTGGCATCATCTAAATTGGGTTTTACCAAATGCTCGACATTGTTGAATTCAACGTTACGTTTAATAGACTCAACAGCATCGGGAAGTAAATCGTTGGCGACAACTTCTTTCACATGTGGGATTTCACGAGCATACCTAATAGCACGTAGTCCAGTAGCAGACAATGCCTCCAAAATCTTTATATAAGGAGAAACATTATCTTTGGAGTCTGATTCTTCTGCTTCGTTATTCTCTAGTTTTCTGCGCTTCCCACGGCTGGAACTCTCTTCTTCTTCTACGTCCCCTCCACGTTTATTTTTGTTCCTTGCATGACCCTTTGTCCTTCTGCCTTTCGCTCCTTTCCCGTATAGATTATCCCAAGCTTTAATACAACAAACACTTAGGTCTCTGTTAAACTGCTGAACAGGATTATAAAAGACGCTTTCTTTTTTTGGGAACAGAATTTCTGCTTTTCCTTCTTTAACTATGTTATAGTCCTCCGGATTAATCCAGGTGGTGCTATTGGCTACAAACCGAGATTTTAGCTTTGATATTGCAGCGCGTATCATCTCAAGGTATCTGGTCACTTATTTGAAGCCTATTTTCCACCATTATTTACGATTTATCAATTAATATTCATCGATGAGCTTCAAGTACAAAGTGAAAAAAAAAACAATAATTGAAAGACCGTTATAATCATTTCGCACGTCTGCAGCGCAACCAAATACAGCAGTTTTACATGAATCTGGGATACATCAAGGCATTGGTTTTCTGAGATTTATCTCAATCGTCTAATCATATATTGTGAATATTCATCAAACCATATTCAGTGCTTCGTATCCTTTTCGAGTTGCCCGTTAGGCTAAAAGCGTCTTACAGTGTTAAAATCATCAACAAGTGATCTTGCATTTTTTTAATTCAATCATTCAATTAGTTTGTAATAACTCTCTCTTTTTATCACCACAATATTTGCAGGCTACGCTGTTTAAACGGTCGCGTGGGTTTGTTGGTAAATATCATATCTATACTTGGCCACTAAAAGAAACAACACGACAAAAGCTTGCAGGTGTTTCGTACAATAACGCCAATAATCAACCAAACAATGCCACCAAAGGGATGGAGAAAAGATGCACAGGGCAATTATCCCACCACGTCCTACATAAAAGAACAAGAAAATATCACTATACAAGATCTACTGTTTCCAAGGAGTGTGATTACTAATTTAGCTAAGGAAGTGAACTCTGACAATAAAAAGAAACTGATTATAAATAAGGACGCTGGATTAGCTTTACAACGCAGTGCTACCGTATTTGTCAATCATTTACTTGTATTTGCCAGAGAGATAGCCAAAAATCAAGATAGGAAAAGCTGTAATGTTAATGATATTTACGATGCGCTGGATCAAATTGGACTAAGTGGGTTCAAATCAATAATAAATAGCAAAATGATAGAGTATCAAAATGCAACGGAAGTGAGGAAACAACAAAAGCTTCAAAACTTGGCTAATAAACCAACCGTACCTAACGGAAAGGACACAGAGGATGAAGATGCAGATGAGGAGGAGGAAGAAGAAGAAGATGATGATGACGACGACGACGATGATGACGACAATATTGATGATAATGATGTGGAGGGTTATAAGGAGATGTCAAAAAAGCCCAAAACAGTCGAATTAGAGATCAATGAAGAATGATGCAAGTAAGAAGCGAATCTCACAAACACATTAACTATGTATTATCCTATATATTACGGTAAGACGCTTCAAGATTTGTCTTCATGATGATTGTTTTGCAGTAGAAGAAAGAAAATAACCGCACTGATGCATAATATTATGGCGAAGACCAATAGGGTGATATTTTTCATCCTATGCCACCACATTCTTTGCTTTATTCGATTGGCCTTTCTTTTGAATGTATGACTATTATTATTCAGCTGTGAAGTCTTATCAACCAGTAGTGAAATACGTTCTTGTCTCTGCAAAAATTTATCGATGTTATCATTCATAACTTGAACAATATCTTGTAGATCACTTTCGGCAGCATCTCCACTTTCCGTACCATTTTCATTACTATATGATCTTAACTCCTCATGAAACATATCTAAAATTTCACCGACTTTCAGGCTCAGATCAGAGTCGGTATCTATTTGAGTTCCCTGTTGTTTCAACTCGCTAAGTAGTCTAATTGGCAAAATTTTGGGTATTACTGTTCTAATAAAGCAAACCAACACTCTTAACCCATTATCACTTTCATCGCTGGGTGGTGTTGTGGTATAATAACAGTCATAACCATCTATTAGATGTAAGGAGACTTTCGTAACTTTATTACCCTCCACAGGTACTACCTTTGGTAGTACCATATCATCAGTCAGTTTATGAAACAAAGCAGGAGTGACAACGGATTCCCCTAAGGAACCATATTGGGAAGAATTTTCGCTTGGATCTACTGGTTGAAAACAACTTGCTACAGTAGTACCTTCATTTATAACTTCGACGTAAGAGACATTAAACCGTTTCATTGGCATGCT
Source organism: Torulaspora microellipsoides (assembly GCA_900186055.1). Lineage (NCBI taxonomy): Eukaryota > Fungi > Ascomycota > Saccharomycetes > Saccharomycetales > Saccharomycetaceae > Torulaspora > Torulaspora microellipsoides. The sequence goes on along the minus strand of FYBL01000008.1, from coordinate 207,591 downwards.
GTAGAGTACTCCACTTGATGTTTTACTTTATTTTGTGCCCTTGTGTCGTTTGGTTTTAACCTTATTGTCTTATATGAATGAACTTCCTGCCCCTTTTCACTTTTCGCCTTGCATATAGGTTACAGCAAACGACGGACAAAGTGTCTGGCTGAAAAAAAAAAAATGAATGTAAATTAAAAAATGAAATTATTATTCTATAATTTAAATGCTATTAAGTCTATAAATACTTATGCTATTAGTATCGTTATCTTTATCGTTATCATTATTTTGTGGAATTATTCAGAATCTGCTATCACGCCAGCCCTTCACGACGTATTGAATTTCTTTCGCGTTAGGTCCTGACCCCAGCTTTATTCTACCACATGGTTTCAACATCGTATTATTTACGATGTTTTTGTTATCACCTAACCAAGGCTTTAAATCTGATTGCACGCGAACTATTGAACTTTTCTTTTCGGAATCATCATCCGTATTTTGCGTGTCAGTTTCTTCTGCAACAAATTTCAGGTTCCATGGCACGGATTCTCCAAATAAATCTTGTCTTTGTCCATGAACCATGTCAGACCATAGTTTTTTTCTAGTTATTAAGGCCAATTTGATATCATCAGATGATACGTTTTCATTCTTATGAATATCCGTTTGAATGTCTAGTGCCCTTATTTCGTTGTAAGACAATTGTTTTAAAATCTGTTCATCGACATTAATCTCTGGCAACAAGTTCTTTGATTTACTTGACATTTCAATAGAATATAACTTCAAGAAATTTGGATTCAAACTTTGTTGCCTGGTCCGTTTGTTTGGCAAAACTAGATTTTGTGAAATTTTTAATGCTCCAATGTCATCATCATCAGAAGAGGAAGAGGATTTTGATGATGGCCAGTGTTCTAATTCCACTTTGTCATTTTCATATATCATACTATTACTCTTAGAACGAGGTTTATTCTTTTCTTGAATCTCGATTTCCACAGATGAACGCCGTACTCTTTGCTTTCTTTCATATAGAGGTGCGTAACATTTGATCAGATCATTGGTTTTCCATTCGTCTTCAAGATCCAAATCCGCCATGTTCAAGGCTTTCATCATTGGAATAGGGTCGCTGTCGACGTCAGCAACACTCTGCGCCTCACTTTGTTGCTCATCCTCAAGCGAAACATTACATTTGCTTCGTACCACCGGTTCTTCCAATAGTGGATGTGTGTCACCACTACCAATTGTTGTGATTGTGCTTGTCGTTTCGTCTGATAACTTTCTTTTCATTCTCTGTATCCATTGAGACCAATGGAAGGGATCCTCTTCATCATCATCATCATCATCATCAGCTAGAAAAGTTGAGGTCGCTGTAGCTGGAGAGTTGTACTTTTTGATTTGTGACATCACCGAGCTCATTGATGGTGTCATAGACAAGCCAGAACAACTGCTGTTCATACTATTGTTGCTCAAATTTCTTGCCTTTATCTTTTTACTTCTTTTAGATCCTCTAATGCCTTTACCTGGGGCACCTACCCTGATGTCAACAGCATCAGTTTCGTCCAAGAACCGCATGTCCTCCTCAGCACATGTTTTCTTATCTCGAAACGAAGATAGCATAGACAACCGGTCATTCATGCCAGCTCTCATATTCTTGTCATACATAACTATAGCACTTATAAGCATTGTGACAACCCTTCGTCGATTTCAAACACTCCTATATCCTTTCCACAAGAAAAAAAATTAAGATAAGAAAAAATATCTCGAATCGACCCGTACACAATAATTACATCTACGCTCATGAATACATTTTCTTATATATAACTAATTAACCTTTCTAACATTCATTCCCGAGCATAGCCAACCAACCACACACGGTTCTTTGAAACAAACGAAACAAATTGGAACCCATGAGGCATCTTGCCGATCCATGACTGACTACCATTTCTTTTCCCCATCGAACATGCTTCAAATTCACGTTCATTCTACACATCGCTTCTCCCAAAGAGCCCCAGAGATGAATTTGGCAGATTTCCGTTGCCGTGCGACCTTTCGAAGATTCGAAAAGATGAAAATTTGGTGCTGACGGCATTTGGCTGCGGTCTTTTCTTTTTCTTTCTGTTTTTGGCACGCTGTGCCGCGCGGGGGCGCGGTGGACTGAGTGCGGGTAACGCTAGTTTATCGAGTCTCGTTGCCAGCCGTTAGAGAGATCTGGTAGGAGGTTTAGAGGAAGTGATTCGGCGGTGGTAGTGGAAGTGGTAGTTGATGGATGGTTGGGTTGGGTTGAGATGGCTGTTACGGTGGGTTCGACGGGGTTGGTGTTTTGTAGTAGTAGTAGTTGTTGTTGTTGTTGTAGCTGTCTTTTTTCTTCCTTGAGTTGTCTTTTCCTTTCTCGATCTTGAAGTTGTTTTCTTTGTTTGAGTCTGATTGCTTTCAATTCTGGTACGAATTGTTGGCGGAGTTGGTTTTCGGTTTCACTTAAGCACCATGCGCATAGGAATGTGACGGATTCTTTGATCGGTTTTCTTTTATCGATGGGTCTGACGTATTCGGGTTCGTTGTGTTGCTTACGGCTGGATCTTCTGTTTGAGAAACCTCCCAGCTGTACTGCGGCGCAATCACGTTGTGTTAGTGGTTGATCGATGGGTTTGTTCAATGCTATTGTTAATAATTGAATGACTTGTGGATTCTGGCATTCCCAATGTTGCCATCTTAAACACATATCACAACATATGATGGGTTTATTAAAAAGTTCGGCATTTGCCTCTTCATCTTCGATGTTCGAGATAGTTAGCAAGGGGAGGTCGGATTCTCCTGGACATTGAAAGACCCAATCTTTGTCATCTGGTTGCTCACTGGTAGTAGAAATACCATAGTTGGCTAGTTCATGCAATTCTTCTTTGGTTATGCAAAGAAATTCGGGTAATTCCAAGATATTAACAGGTGGGGTTTGATGTGGCGGGACGTCTATTATCCTTTCTTTGAATCGTGGACCATTTTCAATGACTGCATTATCAAGTGCGTTCAGCTCTCCTTCATATTCGTTTTCGTCTTCTAGTAATTCATCATTACGTCTTTTCAATTTCTCCACTTTTATGTCTTGTTCGTATTTTGACCATAGTTGATTCCATAGTATGTCTTTCAGCCTTTTCGTCTGTTTGATAACCAGTTTATTTCTTGTCTTTATAAAGTGCTCTCTTTCATCTAGCTTCTCATACCACTCACTTTCTATATCCTTACGTTTAGTTTCTTCTTCACGTGCAACTAATCGAGATGATCGTTTCCTTCTCACCAATAATTCGGCCATCGATTTTTCCTTCTCCTTTTGTAATAATAGTCGCCTGGTATATAGTTGATGTTCTGTGTACGTGGGTATTAAAGCTGTGAAATCTACATTTGACGAAAACTGATCGAACTTTTCTAAAAAGTTTTCCCAGTTTTGCGTTAAAACTTCGTATTCTATTTTGAAAGACTTCAAATATGTGTCAATTTCGTTGGAAAGATCTAGATGTACTATTTCCAAGATATTGTTTTCCTCATCTCTGTAATCAACGGTGCAGTTACGTAACTTAATGGGAACATCTAGAGTTACATCTTTCGCTATTTTCACCAATTTCTTCTGCACCAAAACACCTACATTTGGTAACGCCAGTATTGAAGTTTCATCGTTAAGTACATATTCATCGAATTGAAACATTTCTAAATTGTTCGTCAAATAGTTTATAAAAACTTGACTCTTAGTTTCAATAATCTTAATAACACGGTATAACATTTCGAATTGTTCAATTAATGACAAATAATTGAACTTAGTATCTTCAGAATTGGATAAATGATGGTTAACAACAGTATCCCAATCTTTCAAATGAATACCTTTATTATTAGACAATTGTTTTAACAATTGTAGCCTGATCATCATATACAAAGATTCATCAAAATAATCACCACTGTCAGCTTCCCTAATAAACCCACTTTTTTGAATATCATACAAATCATTCAATAGCAATATCTCATCGAACTTAATATCTTTCCACATTGGCTTAAAGGATCCATCTTCAGTCGCGGTACCATAGCCAATCGTAGCGAAGGAATCACAGACCTTATAAAGCCACGCAACAACGTATTGGTAATTCCAACTCGCAAATAAGGTATCAGCGAATGATTCCTGCATCAACTGCACATGCGGATCTGTTTGTTGCAATTTGTTCCATTGAAGCAAGGTCTCCTCAGGCAAATAGGTTTGCCACTCCGGCATATCATCTTCAGTTTGCGGTACCACAGACCTAGAAGTGGATGTAACTCCTCTTCTATTTCTCTTCATGACCCTACTTAAATAGCCAATTGACCAATCTCAATGCATGTCCTTACCAAATCGTTGAGAGCTTTCATGCAGAGCAGCTTGTAGATGAATGGCGTTTTTGTCAAAAATACACTCCGTGTGGAGTGACAGACGTTCAGAATGATAGCGTTACCCTATCGTCGCTTTTTTGGGAAAGGGAGAGTTCGCATAAAACAAACAAATACCTAAAGGAGCTGATGGCCACAGCAAGACAAGATTGATTAATCGTACATTGAGTCATTTTAATACTTCTGGAAGACCTTTTGAAACTCTCCAAAAGTAAGTGAGAGAGTGGGTGTAGATCTAATAAGTGGTTATAACTTTTGTTGCGAAAGAAATAGTGCTCAAGTACCGCGTTTGTTCTCCCTGTTTACTTATTCTAATACTGCGGGCGATACATTGTAATTCTCTGATAAGGATTCCAAAGTTTTGCAATCCTACTCTAGGTACTCTCAATTTTATTTCGGTTAGCTCAGATCAATTAAGGTAAATAAAGCACCACTTACAGGAAGTATAACAACAGAAAGTGGAATAAGGTAACTTCTGCATTCTGACATTACATACAAATTAAAAACGTTGATAATGCCCAGTACGAACGACTATCACGTTAATGCACAATTCAAGATGGGTGGTGGAGAATCTGTTGCATCAAGGACGGTTGCACCCGCGACAGCAAGAATGATGGGAAACAAACAACAGCAAACTCCGTTAATGCCTCCTGTTGAAATTTCCGATACTAGTGATGAACAAAATATACCCCCACCACAGCAACAATCGCATAAGAATGGGAAATCTCATCCTATGGAACCGAAGCAATTTCATCGTAAATCTTTGGGCGACTGGGATTTTTTGGAAACTGTTGGTGCTGGTTCAATGGGTAAGGTAAAATTAGCAAAACATCATTATACAAATGAAATTTGTGCGATTAAGATAGTCAATAGAGCTACAAAATCTTTTTTGCACAAGGAACAATCTTTGCCGCCACCCCAAAATGAGCAAGAAATTTTAGAGAGACAAAAAAAATTAGAGAAAGAGATCTCTCGTGATAAAAGAACTATCAGAGAGGCCTCTTTAGGCCAAGTTCTTTATCATCCCCATATATGTCGTCTTTTTGAAATGTGTACGATGTCAAATCATTTTTATATGCTTTTCGAATACGTTTCTGGTGGTCAACTTTTAGATTATATCATTCAGCATGGTTCTCTGAGGGAACATCACGCTAGGAAATTCGCAAGAGGTATTGCTAGCGCTTTACAATATTTGCATGCCAACAACATTGTCCATAGAGATTTAAAGATAGAAAACATAATGATCTCAACATCGGGTGAGATTAAGATCATTGATTTCGGGTTATCAAACTTATTTGATAATAGAAAGCAATTGCATACATTCTGTGGATCTCTATATTTTGCAGCACCAGAGTTATTGAAAGCCTCTCCCTATATGGGGCCAGAAGTCGACGTGTGGTCTTTTGGAGTTGTTCTATACGTTTTGGTATGTGGTAAAGTTCCTTTCGATGACGAAAACTCAAGCGTTTTGCATGAAAAGATTAAGCAAGGTAAGGTAGAATATCCCCAACACTTATCAATTGAAGTAATATCGCTGTTATCTAAGATGCTAGTAGTAGAACCAAAAAGGAGAGCAACTTTGAAACAAGTTGTCGAACATCATTGGATGGTTAGAGGTTTTGATTTTCCGCCTCCGTCCTATGTTCCAAACAGAATTCCTCTTACATCGGAAATGCTCGACATAACTGTTGTGAAAGAGATGTTCCGCTTAGAATTTATAGATGATATCGATGAGTCCATGAAATTTTTGGACAAAATAATAACCGAAGAAGCTTATATTCAACTTTCTAAACAATATTGGGTGCTATTGCAAAACTCGAATGTCCACAGCATCAGTACTAATAGCGATCTCAACGGCACCACAAGCAATGATCTTACAAAACTAAACAACGGCGGTAGTTCATACGATAAAATTCATAGAAACTCATTTGAAGATCCAACAAGGGCCTATCATCCATTACTTTCAATTTATTATTTAGTCGATGAGATGTTGAGACGTAAACTTGCCAAATTACAAAGAAAGCAACAACAACAGCAACAATCCGCCGTTTTGCCACAGAAGCAGGTTCAAAAACTGGAACAACCAATTGAACTACCGTCCAATCAAGGTACTGCTTCACCAATTCTAGAAACGGTTTTACCTTCAGTAGCGACTAATAATAAAGCAAGTCCTATCGAAAGCGGTAATGCAATGCTACCTCCTCCAATACCTGCTTCCATTCCTTCTGTCAAGCAGAGGCCTTTACAAATATTGGTACCACCAAAATTGGCCATTCCAGAACAAGCTCATACTTCACCAACTACCAGAAAAAGTTCTGATGCTCAGAAAGATCCAGAGTACGTCCTTTCTCCCCTTCCACAAACGAACGATTACCAGCAACGTAGCACATCGCCCATATCTTTGGATACATCAGAAAAACCTAAGTTTGGTAGCCTCTTCAGGAGGTTGTCACAACGTCGTTCTCAGCAGCAACAACATGAACAGCAAAACCAAACGCAAAGTCAGCAGAAAGCACATATCCAACAGTTACAACAGCAAAGACCACAAATTCAGATATCGCCTGATGACAGTGGACGCTTGCCGAAGATGCATTCTCGTGCCGTTTCTGAATGTACACCGGCTTCTGTTAAGTTGCCGGCTTATGGACTTTCTGCTCATAATGGTTCGAATACACAAAATATCCCAAGTACACCGATGAGATCAGCTTCGCAAAAGCAGAATGCCGAACTACCTGCTCTGCCTTTGAATGCCGAAAGTTTGGTACAACAACAGCGTGAGAGACACTTAGAACAAGATATGGAGAGGTTAGGCATTGCTGGAAAAAATAGCTCTGCAGGTAGAAATGATTCAAATCCAGGAGTCGTTCTTTTACCTCCACAAGACGAGAGTAAACCATTACCTCTCTTGAATGTTGCTAAGGGTCGTAAACTGCATCCAAGCGCAAGAGCGAAGTCTGTTGGGCATGCTCGCCGGGAGTCTTTGAAGTTTATGAGACCACCTGTTCCCACGTCAGTGTCTCCTGGAGACTATGAAGAAAACGGATTTTTGGAGTATAGTGATGACAACAAATCGTACAATGCTAATTCAAACAACCCAGCAAATGCTGCAAACAATGTAAGTCAATCAGTTGGAACACACTCTGGCAATGCCGATCTCGTTACTACTGTAAATACGAAATCAACTGATGAAGAGTTGACAGACGACCAGATTTTAGAAGAGGCTTCTAAGGCTCCTGCTGGGTCTATGCCATCCATCGATTATCCACGTTCATTATTCTTAAAGGGTTTTTTTTCGGTTCAAACCACCTCCTCTAAACCATTGCCCATTGTTAGGTACAAGATTATTTTCGTTCTGAATAAGATGCATATTGAATTTAAAGAAGTTAAAGGTGGGTTTGTTTGTGTTCAGAGACCCATGCGTGATATAGCAGAAAATTTGCCTCTGTCTGAGGCTACGGCACAACAACACCTCCAACCTCCGAAAGCAATGGAAGCAGCGGCTGCAATACACAGAAGAACTGGATCTCGTCATGGCTCGCTCAGACGCCAAGGGCCTTCCGAGCATTCTCAATCTGGGATGCCATCTACCCCTGCAGCAGCAAACATTCATAATCATGAAAGAAACCTGTCAATGATTTCTTCACCACTTCCGCATAACATATCAGAGGAACTTTCGTCTGCATCTTTAGAGTCTATGCGTCAAGATGATATATTGACAACCTCTAGAGCTCAAGATATGAATAAAGTAGAAAATGAAGAAATCACAAATAGTAGAGAAAAACCTCCCATTAAGTTTGAAATTCATATTGTAAAAGTTCGCATTGTTGGCCTGGCAGGTGTCCACTTCAAGAAAGTTTCTGGTAATACATGGATGTATAAGGAATTGGCATCGGAAATTTTGAAGCAATTGAATCTATAATATCTCGTTCCTACGTACAGTAAATAGAGAACAACGTTCATTCCATAAATAATGTCCTGCTCAATGAATGTTAGTTTATATAACTACGCAATTACTAAATTATACATTTGCTCAAAGCATGCATTTCAGATTTAATATTTGGTTTATAAAAGTTGAATTTGAACATAAAATTCTTATCCTCTACTTCCAGATATCACGATGTTGTCATTACTTTTCAGCTCCTTATTTTCCTGGAGTAAAACTTCCAATTGCTCATTTGCCTGCAAGATTGACTTCATATCCTCCACTATAAAATTCAACAGAGTATGTTTAGGTATCCTTTTCTCAGTAGTAGGCTTGCTTATCTTGCTGTTTTGACCCCGTGGATATCTGGTCATGGATATAAGTTCATCAAAAGTCCTTTTTGTATTATTTCTTCTAAGCCTTTCGACCTCGACATGCTTCCACTTTTTGAGCAGAAGAGGATTACTCAAGATGCTTGAAGGAATATCTGAATCGGAAATTGCAATATCGGGAATTTCCACAAGTGGGGGATTATAAGCATCGAATGAATGAGAAAAGGGTGCAGAGCGCACGCTCTCCTTAATGTTTTTGCTTGATTGATTTATAAATTCCTTTTCCCTTGAGCCACCAGGTATTTCTAGTACTGCCATATTGATTGTTTCCTCTAAGGTTTTAGGAGCAGAAGAATTATTTTGAGAAATAAGGCTATCCAGAAAATGCTCAATTGCATTAGACTCATATGTGCTCAACAATTCGGGCCTGGCCGATACGTTGCTGTGATAAGCCTTCTGTGGATGTAATACAGAGTATGCTGCCTGACTAGGCGCATTATGCACAGAGTGGACTTGAGGTGTTGCGACCTCTACAGAACCCTCATTCTCCGATTGCTCCCTTGGCCTTTCCTGTTGAGTAATTATTGGTGTTGCTTGTGCTTGTGTATCATCGCCTCCCAGTTCGCTGAAATTCAATTTCGGCAGCATAATTCCATCATTTATTGATGAGATTTCCTCATCGAAATTGCTTATCATCCTGTAAGCAGTCTCGAAATCAATGTCATTACCATTATCTAGATCAAATAGATCAAACATATCTGTACCAGAAACCCCATCCATCTCTTGACAGCCATGTAAACAGCTCGTTCTTGCAGCCTTCGAATGGTAAGATGATGTGGATCCTAGGCAATGTGTCCAATAATAAATAGTTCACTTGATTTTGAAGTTCGACTTACTATTTCAGATCTAAAAATTTCACATGAGCCCTTACCTTCAAGATCTTTTAGTCACATGATTTTCGGTATATAATATATAGAAACTATCTAGTCAATTATAATACATTATTATATGTCTGTCATATAGGATTTAACTCTCGAGAAAAGAAATGGTTTCTCATTTCTCAGGGAGCATTCCGACATATTGCCTTCTTTATCAAGGACGGTGGAATTTAACCACTTCAATTTATGATGTCTCCTGCTCCCATGACTTTTTATCTGCAGTTCTTCCACGAAAGAGTACTTTTCCGATGATCGTCTAATTGTTAAATGCCCAAAGTTATCAGCGAACCCTATATCCCATCGACATATCTCACTACCATGGGGCGGTGTCTTGTCTGTATAGCGCTTTACTATTTGGGAGGGTTCTTCGGTGGTTAATAACCTCAGGCATTGCCCGTTGGGATAAAACCTCAAATATCTGTAGTATGTGATCATATGTATTGGGTTGATCAAAGATGATGATCCTTCTGCGATAGCACCATGCCTCAAGTAGTTCACAATACTGATATACACCCCTTGAAATTTGACATAAGGTCTATCTTTTAGCATTTTTTCATGGTTACTACCCCATAAAACCTCTTCCAATACGGAAAGATCGCTCACTCCATTTAAATCCATGGAAATTTTATCGTATTTTTGTCTTGAATAAATGTAATTAGCAAATGTCTTGAATGCTATTGTATTATGAAAACATAGCTCATTGAATGTTGAACATGTTAGGGACAGATTTAGCCATGACTCTCCAGAAGTCAGAATGACACTTTCAACTATCTTGAGGAGAATGTCATTCGGCAGCATTTGCAAAATCCAACAAGGTAATACATTTTCCGTTTCTCCGCCAATATTACTTGAGAGTTCTTGCTCAAGGTGTGCATCAGCAGCTAAAGTCCCTTCCTTAACATTTGAAGATACTTTTAGTTCTTGTAATTGTTTCTGCAGAGCCCATTCTTCATGCAGTATATTTCTATATATCTTCTCGACTTTTTCGTTTATCTTCAAGGCTTGTCTATAGAAGTTAACAGCATCAGTCATCGAGCCATCCTTTTCCTTCTGAACGCCCTTTTCCCAAATGGCTACAGCTTCCCCTGCTCGATCAGTATTGTGTGAATTGTTACTTAATTCCTCGATCATCATCACCCTCCTTACCGTTTTTTTCCATTTGCGATCTACTTGCGTCTTAGATTGGATTCATTTTCACTCTGAAGCCATTCAAAGGTGAAACAACGATGCGGCGAATTTGTTTTAAAGATGTTGTGAGTTTGGCTTAAGTTAAAAATAAGTACGTTTAGAGCTCACCATAAGGCTCATTGACATTATATAAGCAGTGGACTATGAACTTCAGTAATTGAGATATGCAGCATTTGAGGTTATCCTCAGAGAGAGAGTATCAGTTCCACCATGAACAAGTTCAATGAGATGATGGTATTATTGTACAAGGAAGGATATGAGTTCTCTATTTTTGTCAAAGAGAAGGGGAACACGATAAAGGGCGAAAGGGTCAAATTTTCTAATGCATATGTGACACCTGCAGCGCAGCAGATTTTACCTATAAATGTCTGGGACTTGGTTGATGGCGAAAGTGTGATAAAATACGATAATGAACCGACCAAGGGCGAGAACACCTACAAGACAATCCATCTTCCACTAGATAAACCTATTGCCATAGAGAAGTATCTTAATAGTGCTCTGAAGCTGTTACGCCAGGTTCCTTGTAAGACAATAGCGAAAGTTTGGATAAAAGTCATTGAACCCAAAAAGAAGACGAAATACCCTTACATAAAAGGAAACCTTACAAGGCCTGCCTGGTGGCCTAAAGAAGTGGAGCATAGAGAACCAGACCACCTTCAGAAACCTGACAGGTTGAAGCTTATGTGTGCAATCATTACTCAGGTATTACCTGGACTGAATAATCTGGAAGTTTTAGAGGAATTGTGTAGATCTACATTTGCACTTTCCCTTCTAAAAGATGAACCCGAAAAGAACTTCATTATAGCCAGTATATTTGAAATATCAAGAGCCTTATTCAAGAGGAAATTTACTGTAAATCCTGCGGTCAAAGTCGTAGACTTGAAGTGTTTGAAAAAAAGTCACAGAGAAACGGAAGCAGGGGACTCGAAAAAAAGTTTCAAGCTTGACTCCATAGCAAATAAACCACACGTTCGTTCAGAGATGGACAATAGCGGCTGCGAACAGCTGTGTGAGTATACCTCACTAGAATACAGATTCGGAACATTTGATCAAGTCAGTGTCTCGACCCCCATTCTCATTGACATGCTAATTGAAAACGATCCAGATTTGAACGATTATATCGAAAATCTTCGTGCAGAAACCTGACCTGATCTGAAAGAAAATACGCCGGGCAAAGTACGGCGAGCCTAAAGGTTATAATAATTAAAAGATTTGATAAATACTTTTCCATCATATTTGCGGGAGTTTCTTCTGTCTTTTACTCAAAGAGAGTGTCAGTTCATCGACACCGGCATACGATATTTTCGACCAGAACATGGTGGAAATGGTAGAAGATGCAGTGGGGAAGGATGCAATTGTGAGAGCATCAACGTTGTATATTGCAAACCTACTAAAGTAAAAGAACTCGTAAGACCTCAAAGGACCTCGAAATGCTCTAGATTCAGCACATCAGCTGGACCGTGGAGCCTTCACTCTAGCGTGTATTGCAAGTCCTTATCAGAATAAAGTTTCATATTTATTATTTATTATATCTACACGACAGCGCTCGCCTAACTCACCTGGCGCGATTTTTTTAGGATAAAAACTCTAGCAAAGATTTATTAAAAAACTCCGGATTATCAAGGAACAAATTGTGACCCGCGTCTGGTATTTCAATATAATCAGCACTCGTATTCCTTCTTTGGGTATTGAGAATCTCTACCATACGATATCCACCGTAGCTGTTCATCCAATCATGATCCCCATACATAAGTAGTACTTTTTTTGCATGCAAATTCTTCAATGAATCCATGATTGGGTCTTTTGCCAGGAGATTTCTGGTAAATAAGTTGGTGAATATTTCTCTTGCAGTTAGTGGTATTCCGCCTTTTCCATAAAGCAATTCAAAGACGTATTCTTTGTATTCCATCGTGGGTATTCTACTATACGAAGACGTTATATAGCTCCAACACATTTTTGCACCAAGTGGTCCCATCCATCTTAAAACATCCGATTGGTTTTTAAAAATGAACTCAGGTATTTTCCTTTTCTTCGTAAAGAATTTGGATGCAGGATCCTCTAAATTTAAATCGTACGACGTATTACAGCTTAAATTATTATTGACAGAATACACGTTACTTTCAACACCTAAAGGTGAGACCAAGCACAAATTTTCTATGGCATGCGGATACTTTACGGCGTACTTGAAAGACAAATAACCACCGAATGAGTGTCCAACTAAGTTGATTTTGTTCAATTTATTAGATTTTCTCCAGCGTTCAATGCGGTCCAGATAGTAGTCTTCGTATTGTTGAATAACAAATTTGTTATGTAATACATCAATAGTATAGGGAATTGTGAACTTGCCGTTGTCCTGATATTTAACCTTCAGAGGTAGAGGCTTCGTAGCATTTATTTTCAAAGGTTGCTCGGGGGATAGCCCATTTGCGGGTAGATCAATCGCATACAAGTCCTTGACACTCTGCGACAACCCCGCAAATGTCCTGTAGTATGCCATCGACGAAGCAGCATAACCATGAATCAACAGTGTGGGTGTAACCACCTTGGTAGCGGCTGGGTTATGGAAGTGCCACTCATTTATCTCTTCGAACACTACTCGATTTTCTTTAGTCCCAGCTACTTCAACAGTATCCATGATTTTATCCTGAAAACTTTTCAGTTCATTGGCGGTCTTATCGCAGTTATTCCAGTGAGAGAGCCACATTCTTATCGCAGGCCTGGCTTCCTTTTCTTTCTTTGTTATAGGCCTTCGAGGGTAAAATACACGTTTGAATACTTTCTCTTGCAGACTCTTCTCCCTCAGTACAGCACTTATCGTGGCAAAAGTTCGACAAGGACAACTGTATCTTAAATATAGTACCATAGAACCTTGGTTACCACTGAGAGTGGCAAATCATGAATGAACTTCCCTTATAACCTCAGCCGACATCTTTTGGTTGATTCCGATGGAAATTAAAAACGGAAGCATTCCACTTCCGCGGAGATACCAGTTCCCTAAGCGTGAAAGTACGCTTCACTACGGTCGCTTACCAATATAGGACAACAAACTGAAAAGGTGACAACACCAGAGGTACTACAAACGGAAGCAACAGAGAAGCGATAGCGTTTATGAGTGTGGATAATCCATTCAATCCATTGTTGCAGTTAGGGCAGGGTTCTCAAGCAGAGCTGAGGCAGGACTTTGGTGAAGAAGTTCTTGATCAATCAGAATATGACAGTGATGAGATGGAAGATGACGTAGACGTAGAGGTGGAAGAAGATATAGAGGGAGACGACAGTGAACATTCCGAGTATGCGTATGATGAAATAGACGATGTGTTTGAATCGCAGCTTCTTGACGCTCAGCAGCAATGGGAAGAGTCTTTACAACAGTTGAATAAGGTACTCAATTGGGTACTGCTGCCGTTGATTGGTAAATTCATGGGCAGAAGGATTGCAAAAGTGATATGGAGTCGTGCCATGGAATATTTCTGGCGATGAGCTTGATACGGGTATGGAGCATTTGTGGCATTAATACTAAACAGTAATATGTATATATGTATATTACGTTTAAAAAGAACTTATTCTTGCAATTCTTGTTTCGCTTGAGCCCAAAGTATTCGACAATAGGGTTGAACGAACTTCATTTGAATGTTGTTTAGTATTGATTCATGCAAGACGATTTCTGTCTCTTTGAAAGTGGATTGTAATGATTCACAAAGATTTATTAATGCATCGATGAGAGAAAGGGTAAGAATCTTCTGATCTAAGAATGGAGTTTCAAAAAACGACTCATGTACTTCCATTTGGGGTTGGTTCATCTTGGAGACGCCAGTTGGGGGTAAAATTGAACGTAATCTTTCACGTATATTAAACAATGAACGTTGAGTTACAGGCTGCTTTTGTGCGTCACAAATTAGATCGGTGAATAGCATTAACGATTTAACCCTGAGCACGTCAATAATTCCGTCACCTAGATGATCCATACTATCATTGTACCAGTAACTTTCGCAACAATGTCGTATATCTTGGGGCATTATTTTTACGGAGTTCAAGTAAAACGAGGTGCTCTGCGTCACTCTTTGCAAATGGTTCAAGATGTCCAGCATCGAGTTGAAACTAATTGACAGCTTGGAACCTGAGTCCATTTTGAATCCTGTAGAGGCCATCCTGTACTTTTTGCTTGCAGTTACATGTTTCAAGAAATGGGATGTGAATCAAAATGTTTTTTTTTTCAGCCTTATCAAATCGTTAAAGCCGAAGGTGCCTCATCATCAATGATCTGAGATCAAGAAAGTTATAGATAGTTAACATCCAACCATTGAATTTTTGTATAGTGGCCATAGGTTCAGATTAAATGAATAGCTAACAAACTGATGACTTCGATTGCGGTGGGCAGTTTTGTTGATAATTAATGAAAAACGCCTTGGTGAGAGTATTTTTTTCCCATCTTTCTAATAGCGATTGAGAGGCGAAAAATTACAAATAGAAATAATCATGAAAGGAATTATGACTTCGAAAAAACATCGGTGTGCATGAGATGATGGGTATGATCCTGTCGATATTTGCTATTTTGCAGGTGATAGTTCTACTGCTTTCGCCCTTTTTCAAGCTCACGTGGCCGTTCTCAGTATATTACAGATACGTATTCAAACCTTTGTTGAAAGATAACAAACGATATCGTTGGAAATTTTATCTTGTGCCCTGTTTCTATCTGTCGCTATACACATTCATTGTTTACATCTTTTTCACAGGTGTGTTGCCTTTAATTAAAGATCGGTTAATTGGGTTAGAAAAGGTAATTTTAATACCTTTGTCCATCATATTACCACCATCGTTGGGAGTTTTGAGCATGATAATCCCACCAGAAACGACACGAAAGCACAAAAAGCGCTCACTACAAGAATACCAATATGATTACCTTTTATATTATCCTCAAGTGGGATGCCGAACTTGTCATTTGAATAAGCCTGCTCGGTCGAAACACTGTGACATATGTGATAATTGTGTCCTGGTAGCCGATCATCATTGCATATGGGTTAACAATTGTATTGGAAAGGGTAACTACGTGTATTTCTATTCCTTTTTGCTGGCAAACAATCTATCTATGTCTTATGCGTTCATAAGAGTAGTTCACATTTCGATTACTAGAGACATAGAAACTTCACTTCCACGTATTGCACTTATTCTCACCATTCTTTGTGGAAGCTTTGCATTGATCTGTGGCATATTCACCTACTTACAACTAGATTTAGTCAAAAATGGCATGACCACGAATGAAAGGGATAAGTGGTTTACGATTCAGGAAATGATGAGAGAAGGAAAACTGGTTAGAACCAATGATAATAGATGGTTCATCGAATACAGCTCGGAATCTTCTTCGCTTGAAGAAAACGAATTTTATAGCACCAACACATATGATGCAACGGTCTACCATTTGTATAACTATACAACTGTGAGGGACCCATCAGAAATTGTTAACATTTACGATTATGGTTCCCTATGGTCTAATTTCAAACGACTTTGCACGTGATGATTGCAATGACTCAACGTAAAAATTTTTACTAACCGCCGCGGTGCCTGACAGGTGCGAGGTCAGCCAACTTTGGGGGTCATACGGGGATACATATTGATTTAGCAAATAGTTTACTTCAGAAGCGTACCTTGTTTAGGTTGAATGAAGGCGTTTCAAAAGGTTAAACTTCTTAAATACAGTTAGAATGGTAGCCTTCGAGAAAGTGTCTATTTTGGGCAAAGACTCCATCCATGTAGGTCATAGGATCCATTCGCATATAGTAAAAACAATCATTGAAGATTGTCCCTCATCTACTTATGTGGTCATCAATGATACCAATCTTTTAAAAGTTCCTTATTATCATGAGTTAGTTAATGAGTTAGAAGAAAATTTACCCGAGGAATCGCGTTTGTTGAAGTACTTTATAAAACCAGGTGAAGCAAGCAAAACAAGAGAAACCAAGGCTAACATCGAGGATTATTTATTGTCAGAGGGATGTACTCGTGACACTCTGATAATTGCCATCGGTGGGGGTGTCATTGGTGATATGATTGGATTTGTAGCATCCACCTTCATGAGAGGTGTTCGTGTCGTGCAAGTTCCAACTTCTTTATTGGCTATGGTGGATTCATCTATAGGTGGAAAGACAGCTGTAGATACATTGTTGGGTAAGAATTTCATTGGTGCTTTTTGGCAACCAGAATTTGTTCTTGTTGATATCAAATGGCTGGAGACGTTACCAAAAAGAGAATTCATCAACGGTATGGCAGAAGTCATCAAAACTGCATGTATTTGGAATAGCGAAGAATTTTCAAGATTGGAAGCTCATGCTGCAACGTTCTTACAAGTAGTTAATAATGCCAAACTCATCAAAGTGGCTAACGAAACAACTGATGATGTTGCCGAGGTTTCTTATACAAACATAGATCAAATGTTAGAGCATACTTATAAGTTAGTTTTGGAAAGTATAAGAGTCAAAGCTCATGTAGTTTCGTCAGATGAACGTGAGTCGAGCTTAAGAAATTTGTTGAACTTTGGACATACAATTGGGCACGCTTACGAAGCTATCCTAACTCCCCAAGCATTACATGGGGAATGTGTATCCATTGGTATGATTAAAGAAGCCGAGCTTTCCCGCTTCTGGGGAATTTTATCCTCTACCCAAGTCGCTCGTCTTACTAAGATATTGGTCGCGTATGGTCTGCCAGTATCTCCAGATGAAAAATGGTTTAAGGAATTGACCCTACAAAAAAGGACTCCATTGGACACCTTATTGAAAAAAATGAGTATTGATAAGAAAAATGATGGCTCCAAAAAGAAGATTGTGATACTAGAGAGAATTGGTAAATGTTACGGTACATCCGCTCACGTTGTAAGTGATGAAGATTTGAGGTTTGTCTTGACGGATGAAACGTTAGTTTACCCATTTAATAGTCTCGCAAACGATGGAGTCAAAGTAGTTACTCCTCCAGGTTCCAAGTCAATTTCTAATCGTGCTTTGATCTTAGCCGCGTTGGGTAAAGGCGTATGCAAAATAAAGAATCTACTTCACTCGGATGATACAAAACATATGTTAACAGCGGTCCAAGAATTGAAAGGTGCAACAATATCTTGGGAGGACAATGGCGAAACTGTTGTTGTGGAAGGTCATGGAGGTGCGAATTTAACTGCTTGTTCAGATCCGTTGTACTTGGGTAACGCCGGTACAGCTTCAAGATTTTTGACCTCAGTAGCTGCCTTGGTGAAGTCTTCCTCGAGTCAAGATTACGTTGTGTTGACTGGAAATGCTAGAATGCAACAAAGACCCATCGGCCCATTAGTTGACTCACTGAGAGCAAATGGTGTAAAAGTGGATTATTTGAACCAAGAAGCTTCTCTTCCCGTAAAGATTTATACAAACACTTCCTTCAAGGGTGGTCGAATCGAACTTGCAGCAACTGTATCCTCTCAATATGTCTCTTCAATTTTAATGTGTGCGCCATATGCTCAAGAGCCAGTCACTCTTGCTCTTGTTGGTGGTAAGCCCATTTCTCAATTATATGTGGACATGACTATCAAAATGATGGAGAAATTTGGCGTCAAGGTCGAGACTTCAACTACTGAGCCATACACCTATCACATTCCAAAGGCACAATACACTAACCCTCCAGAATACGTTATCGAAAGTGATGCATCCAGCGCCACTTATCCATTGGCGTTTGCCGCAATGACAGGTACAACGGTTACAGTTCCTAACATTGGTTATGAATCATTACAAGGGGATGCTAGATTCGCTGTCGAAGTGTTGAGACCTATGGGTTGTGAGGTTGATCAAAAAGCAACCTCTACTACTGTCACCGGACCTCCAAGAGGCTCCCTGAAACCATTAAAACATGTAGATATGGAGCCAATGACAGATGCTTTCTTGACTGCTTGCGTTGTTGCAGCAATTGCTCATGATGATGATCCACAATCCAAAAATACTACAACCATAGAAGGCATTGCAAATCAACGTGTTAAAGAGTGCAATAGGATTGAAGCAATGGCCACGCAACTTGCTAAGTTCGGCGTTACTACAACTGAACTGCCAGATGGTATTCAAGTTCACGGGCTGAATTCCATTGCACAGTTAAAAGTTCCTTCAGACTCTTCGGGCCCTGTAGGCATTGACTCATATGATGACCATCGTGTTGCTATGAGCTTCTCGTTGTTGGCAGGAATTGTTAATTCTCAGAGAGGGCCATATGAACAAGGCGTACAACCTGTGAGAATACTTGAGAGACATTGCACAGGAAAGACATGGCCCGGTTGGTGGGATGTGTTACACACGGAGTTAGGTGCCAAATTGGATGGTGCAGAACCCTTAGCTCTTTCATCAGGCAAAAAATCGAGAAAAAGTGTGGTTATTATCGGTATGAGAGCTGCAGGAAAAACTACTATCAGCAAATGGTGCGCCGCAGAACTGGGCTACAAGTTAGTGGACTTAGATGTCTTATTCCAGCAGCAATACGGTAAAGGTACAGTCAAAGATTTTGTTGCCAAGTATGGGTGGGATGAATTCCGTTCCCAAGAAACTCAAATTTTCAAGGAAGTCATTGAAAGGTACGGCGATGAAGGCTACGTATTCTCTACTGGAGGCGGTATTGTCGAAAGTCCAGAGTCGAGAGAAGCCTTGAAGAAATTTGCCTCCGGGGGTGGGTTTGTTTTACATTTACACAGAGACATTGAAGAAACGATTGTCTTCTTGCAAAGTGATCCAAGTAGACCCGCCTACATCGAGGAGATTAGAGAAGTATGGGAGAGAAGAGAAGAATGGTACAATGAATGCTGTAACTACACATTTTTTGCGCCACATTGCTCTACTGAAGTTCAATTTCAAAATCTTAGAAGGGCATTTGAAACTTATATTTCCACGATTACAGGTGCGAAGGAGTCACAAATCCCAACCAAAAGATCCTCTTTTGTATGTTTGACATTCGATGACCTAACAGAACAAGTGGATGAGTTGCCTGCGATTGTTTATGGCTGTGATGCAGTTGAGGTTAGAGTGGATCACTTAGCAAAATTCGATTCTGATTATGTTTCAAAGCAATTATCAGTCTTACGTACGGCTACCAATAGTCTGCCAATAATTTTTACTATCAGAACCAAGAAACAAGGCGGGCACTTCCCGGACGATGACTATGAGTGCTTAAACAAACTCTTCAACATTGCCCTTAAGGCGGGAGTAGAATTTATTGATTTGGAATTGACCCTTCCTACAAGCATTCAATATCAAGTCATGAACAACAAGGGCTCTACAAGGATCATTGGATCTCACCATGATTTCTCTGGTGCATACTCTTGGGATGATCCCGAATGGGAGGTCAGGTACAATCAAGCCCTTTCTCTAGATGTGGATATCGTCAAATTTGTTGGCTTAGCTAGTAAGTTTGAAGATAATCTGGCCTTGGAGAGGTTTAGAGAAGTACACAGCACCAAACCGTTGATAGCCGTAAACATGAGCGAGTTAGGTAAAATCTCACGTGTTTTGAACACGATTTTGACTCCTGTTACCTCTGAGCTATTGCCAAACGCAGCTGCTCCAGGTCAACTAACTTTGGCCAGAATCAATCAAATCTATACCTCAATTGGTGGTATTACCCCCAAAGAATTTTTCATTGTTGGTAAGCCAATAGGCCATTCAAGATCCCCAATTTTGCATAATGTTGGGTACAAAATTTTAGGGTTGCCGCATCAGTTCGACAAGTATGAAACAGACTCCGCGGAAGACGTCAAGAAGAATCTTTTAGACGCTAAGAAGGATCTGGGTGGGTTGGCCGTAACGATTCCTTTGAAGTTAGACATAATGAAATACATGGACGAATTAACTGATGCAGCCAAGAAAATAGGTGCTGTGAATACAGTTATTCCACTTGGAAATGGTAAGTTCAGAGGTGACAACACGGACTGGCTAGGTATCAGAAATGGCTTAGTTAGCAATGGTGTACCAGAAGCCGTATCCGGAGTTGCTGGTCTTGTTATCGGAGCTGGTGGCACTTCAAGGGCTGCCATTTATGCCCTGCATCAAATGGGCTGTTCCAAAATCTTCATGATCAACAGAACTACGTCGAAGCTCTCTCAATTGAAGAAGGATTTCCCAGCTGAATATAACATTGTTGTTATTAATTCCGTTGATGAGATTGAAACTACCGAGGCTCTTGCCGGTGTCGCGGTGAGCTGTGTCCCTGGAGATAAGCCATTAGATGCGGTTCTTTTAAGCAAATTGGAGAGGTTTTTGAACAAAGCTATGCACTCTTCATTCGTTCCAACCTTACTAGAGGCAGCTTACAAGCCTAACGTTACCCCAGTTATGAAGATAGCCCAAGATAAGTACCACTGGCAAGTCATCCCCGGTTCCCAAATGCTGGTACACCAAGGTGTGGCGCAATTTGAAAAGTGGAACAACTTGAAGGCTCCTTTCAATGCTATTTTTGACGCTGTCACCAAAAATGAATAGGTCTCGATTCAGTATACATAAATGCAAAACTTACATGTAGATTTGTTGTAGAGGTGCCATATTTAGACTTCGCCAGACACACTAAATATAATGATATCAATATTAAGTATAATACCACAGTAATTTCCCAATCGTTTCCCTTGCGTTTCCTCTGCCCTTTTTTCTGTCATGCTCCCGCCAACCGTTTAATTGCAGCAAATTGGACGGCAGTGCGGCGAACCGAACGGCCGAGAGGACCCTCCCCTGCACATAATGCGTATAGCATACGCTGCAAGCAGACTTTGCATATTCTCGCGAAATGCACTGCCAGAAAAAATGTAGACGTTGGTCCCTTCGCCCTCCCGCATAAGGAGCTCTGTTTGGGAAACAGTTGGCGGTTGGAAACGTTTGAGAAGCGCATGAGAAATCACTCTATTTTATCGAAAGATATATAATAACTTTACAATTAGACCTTTCAGTATATACGGGTGTAGAGCTGCAGTGCACAGCATAGCTAGTCTCACAGGACTTCACGCTATCCTGCATTTCTCCTTGAAATCAAGCGCTCGCGGAGGAGGCAGGGGCAGCTTGTGACTTTTAGAAGGTGTTAA
Source organism: Torulaspora microellipsoides (assembly GCA_900186055.1). NCBI lineage: Eukaryota > Fungi > Ascomycota > Saccharomycetes > Saccharomycetales > Saccharomycetaceae > Torulaspora > Torulaspora microellipsoides. Next base: position 185,778 of record FYBL01000008.1, on the reverse strand, counting down.
GACAAAATGGCGGAGTGCAAGGAAGAAAGCAGCTATTTGCGCAGCATTCCAGGGTCAGAGGGCGTGATTATTTGTCCCCCCAGAAGCAGCAAAGTGTTTAGGAAAGAGTTGCAGTGATGCTGATGTAAGAACTTGAGAGATCTGAAGCCACGTGAGAGCACTGAGCGATATTACAGAAATGCAGCGTTATATATCAGCACCATGCTGGATCATAGAACCTTTGCACTCGCGTGCGTTGGAGGTTTTCTATGCATTTCAGATCATGTGTAATAGTTATCTGTATGCACGAGGATGCTCTCGCAGAATTCGCTCGCCTGGCGCGAGGTACCGAGGTAGAGCTAAGATGGGTTACATGCAACAGTTTAATCAATATCGAAGCCATAGGAAGCACGCTAGCATCCCCTCAGAAGGTCCCCCGCATTAGTAATGACAGGATATGTTGGCGGAGATCCTTATGATTCGCCTACTTTCGGAAAATCTTTGTCACTGAGGGTCGATGGAGGTGTGAATGCCGTTTCTATTAATCCCTCCGGTAGGGATGTTGTGCTAGCTAGCAGACAAGGTTTGCACATTATTGATTTAGACGATCCATTTTCTCCTCCACGCTGGCTGCGGCACGTTACACCATGGCAAGTTGCTGATGTACAATGGTCTCCCCATCCAGATAAACCGCATTGGGTCATTTCCACCTCAAATCAAAAAGCGATCATTTGGAATCTTGCCAGGTCATCATCAAATGCTATTGAGCATGTTTTACACAGACATTTCAGAGCAATAACAGATATAAACTTTAATCGTAATCACCCTAATATATTGGCTACCTGTTCAATCGATACATATGTGCATGCGTGGGACATGAGAAGTCCGGACAGACCTTTTTATACGACCCGTGACTGGCGTTCTGGCGCATCTCAAGTTAAATGGAACTTCGATGATCAGAATGTTTTGGCATCTGCACACGGAAACGATGTTTCTATATGGGATTTAAGAAAAGGGTCTACACCACTCGAAAAATTAGTGGGTCACGGAAGTAGCGTTAATAGTGTAGACTTCAACCGCTTCAAGAAAACTGAAATTATGACTGGTTCTAATGATGGTACTGTGAAGTTCTGGGATTACTCAGTCAGTTGCACAGAGGCAAAGAAAACTATAAGAACAGATTTTCCCATATGGAGAGGTCGCTACTTGCCATTTGGTGAAGGGTGCTGCCTCATGCCAACCGTTGGGGGTAATAATTCAGTTTATTTGGCAAGTCTTGCTAACGCAGAAACAGAAGATAACAAAGATGCAAAATTGCAACCAATTTACGCGTTTAAGGGACATAAAGATCGAGTAACGGATTTTCTTTGGAGATCGAGAAGTTCCTTTGATAGTCAGGTTGATGATAGAGAATTTCAACTAATAACGTGGTCTAACGATTGTGATTTGAGATTATGGCCTGTACCAGAGATGATATATGATAAAGTGCACTTTGAACGTAAAAAAAAACTTGAAGAAAAGCTTCCAAATTATGAATACATTACGTATAATAAAGAGCCAGAAAATGATAAAATTGTTTTGAAAAATCAGAATAATTACAAAAAAATAAAAGAAACATTTGTGACAACTTCTGGGTTGAAAAGTAGTAATGACGTTAACCACATTACGTGGCTCTCAGGGGTCAGAATGAACAATACAAGCTCTCCGGAAAATATTTTTAGTGACCGTGTCATTCAAAACTTGGGTGAAGAAGTTAGTTCCATCGGACATAAATTCCCCAAAATTATTTTTGAAAAGATTTCTGTTTCCACTGGTGAACTAATACTAACTCTTAGCGGACCCTGGTCAGAGACTCATCCGGAAGAATATGTCTTTCTAAGAATTGACGTCGAGATTCCTCCAGATTATCCAAACAAAGGTAATGCACCTGTGTTCACAATAGAGGAAAATGGTAATTTATCCGCCACACAGAGACAAGAGCTTACTACACAGTTGAAAGCAATCGGTGAAAAATACACAGATTTGGGCCTCTATTGTTTAGAACCTTGTTTGAGATTACTTTTGGGTGAAAAAGTTAACTTGGATGATATAAATCAAGACGATGAACCGTTACTTAATTTTGATATGGTGGACCGCCTTGATTTTGAAAATCTTTCATCTTTACCAAGCTCGGAAAATAGCTCGCAATATCTTACTGACACTTCTTCTGAATCTGAGAACGAAAATTATAAAGATCCTTTTGTGACTGATGACCAAAGAAACTCAAAGAAGAGATCAGAAGCAGATCTGGCTTTCGACAGTACTCCTGTACCCAACGAATGTGGAGCTGTATGGTCACCAACAGGCCAACTACTGTGTTTTTTCATATCAGAGAATAGGCAAGAGAAGACACAGCAAGCCATGCTTCGCCTTACCAATAAAGAAGCTACTAGACAGCAAAAACGTAATAAGAGCGGTTCCCAGCCACGACGGGATCAAGAGCTGTTTTCGGAGGCTGCTACCGATAACAAGACTACAAGACCGAAAAGATACGTTGAAACAATTAATACTCCATTGAGCGCCTCAGGAAATGGCCATATCTCATCTGATGATGAACCTTCGTCCGAAGAGAGTTCCGATAGTTTTGGCGATGATTGGAGTGATATTTTGAGAAATGAAATTGTTGTTAGAACAAAACTACCAGCAATGCATGGAAATTTTTCGAAAACCTTTGGATCTGTCCATTCTGGATCTGCAAAAACCGTGGACTCATCAAGACGACATAGGAACATTATCTTTCTGAGAGATTTCGGTCATTTGATTCCAGATCGCAAAGAGTTGGCATTGGAATATGATCTCACAGATTTAAGCCTAGAAAAAGTAACCAGAAACAATGCCCTAGTCGCAGAAAAATACAATCTAGAAGAAATCAGTCATTGCTGGCAAATACTGTCGGACCTTCTTATGGCTAAAGAAAACTACGACCCATATGACTTAATTTGGGACAATCATCCAATGGGAATCAAATGGTTTGTGAAAGAAGCAATCTTATACTTCGAAAAGCAAAATAACTTACAAATGCTTGCAATGCTTTGTTGCGTAGTGGCAAGTGCACTTTTTCAACCGGAAACGCCAGGTGAAAAGAAAAAGAACAATTTCCAGGTAAATGCAAAGAAAAAAGTTGAAAGCACTATAACTTTTCAGGCTAATGATATTACAGGCTCATGGAGAGCAGATATGCGTTCACAATATTCAAGTACCATGATTTCAACTCCATCAGAAGCTCCAGGCCGTCTCAGACTTACTCCAGATGATATTTCTATTAAATCTGAAGATTACTTTTCTAGACATCATAATCATGGTAGCCATATAGCTACCGCAAGCCCTCCGATACCAAATACAATGTCGATCGGAACAATCGCCCGCAATCAGCAATTACAGGCACGAATACCCAACATCAATATACAATTGGTCCATGACGAGGTTTTAACGGCCATTGAGGATCCTGTCAGGCATTTACTGGATCTAAAGGATGCTAAGAAGTTTAGATACTATAGTTTTCAATACGCGAAACTATTATTTAGATGGGGTTTACCAATGCAACGAGCTGAAATGATTAAAATAAGTTTTAACACAGAGCAAAAGAGCACATCAGAGGTGACATCTCACCTGCCTGATGAGCATGAGGATTTATTTAGCGGTATCTCAACAACCTGGATAGACAACGACGATAAGAAGGGGACCTTCCAAAACTGTACTTATTGTGGTCTCAAAGTGACTAGAAGTATTTTTGTATGTGAGAGCTGCGAACATATTATGCACTCATCATGTGCCAGAACATGGTGGCTCAATAGTGAAGAATGTGCCTCTGGTTGCGGCTGTAGTTGTCCTGACGTCTTCCAAATATTGTAGATATGTATTATAGTATTTTTTAGAATACGCACCTTTTTTTGAAAATTGGCAGCTTTCAATCTCGTTTAAGAGGCGCGTGCTTAACGATAGAAATCATTTGCATACCAAAAAAACTACTGAGAATCCATAACGTACCATTATATACACTGAAGAAAGGCATCTGAAGCCAATTAACACGACAAGCCGTCCAATCATGACCGCCAGAAAAGTTGCAGTGATAACTGGGACGAACAGGTAAGTTGATTGCCTATTTTTCATGAATTAATTATCGACAATGGTAACTAACAATTTATTATAGTAATCTTGGGCTAAACATCGCCTTTCGTTTGATTGAGAAAGAAGACCCAGAAACGAGATTGACAATAGTTGTGACTTCAAGGACGTTACCCCGTGTTAGGGAAGTCATCAAACTGATCGAAAGTCATGTTCGGAAGACAAATCGAGCAAGAATTGTTGATTTCGATTACCTGCTAGTAGACTTCACAAGTATGGTAAGCATTTTAAGCGCGTACTATGACTTGAACAAAAAATATAAGGAAATAAATTACTTCTTTGTCAATGCTGCTCAAGGTGTTTATGATGGGATTGATTGGGTTGGAGCAACCAAACAAGTATTTGGAAATGTATTAGAAGCAGTCACGAATCCAACTTATCGAATCCAAAGAGTTGGTGTTAAATCCAAAGATGGTATGGGTCTTGTTTTCCAAGCTAACGTCTTTGGACCTTACTATCTAATTCAAAAAATCTTGCCTCAACTTTCCGCAGGTAAGGCGTCAGTTGTCTGGATTTCCAGTTTAATGTCTGATCCAAAGTACTTGTCATTACAAGATATTCAATTGCTACAATCCGATGCCTCCTACGAAGGTTCCAAGAGGTTGGTTGATTTGTTGCATCTTGCAACTTACAAAGAAATGAAAGCACAGGGAATTCATCAATACCTCGTACAGCCAGGTATCTTTACAAGTCAGTCATTTTCAGTATATTTGAATTTCTTCACCTATTATGGAATGCTACTTCTGTTCTATATTGCTAGGTGGATCGGCTCCAATTGGCATAATATCGATGGATATAAAGCCGCAAATGCCCCGGTTTACGTTGTAACAATGGCCAACCCAAATTTTGAGAATCAGTATTTGAAATACGGGTCTGCGACTTATAGAGACGGGATGGAGTACATAAAGACGCTAGAGGTTGAGCCTACTGGAGCAACTGACGTTCATGAATACGTCACAAAGTTGAAACAAGAGTGGGACAAAAAACTGGAGAATCAAATTACAAATTCAAGAATTCCAATTTGAACAACCAGCTTCCAAAAGTATCGCTGATTGTTCATCCTCTACTCCTCTTTCAAAGTTTGGTCAATTTTTCGACTGTTAGAATGTACTTTCAAAACTATAGGTTCTTTATAGTTTACATAATCATACTACGATAACTTTACTATTACATTACAACAAAATGAGGTCCTTTGCTAAGTGAAGGGTTTTTCACTTTTTCACAGACATTAAAGAGGCGACGAAAGTAATAATCAATCTTGCGCGAACCTCATTGATATCTTCAGGGACCAACCAAATTAGTGCACCTAACTTTCTTGCAATAGATATAGCCAACCTAGCATTGGCATATCTCTCCTCTTCCGTGTTACCTGGTGCAACCATATCGTAGTCAACATATCCTGGAGCGATACCGTTTATAACATCCAGCAGAAAGTGAGCATTAGAGAGGGCTGGATCCTTGAAAGAGCGTATTTTGGAAGATTTGCCACCTTTAGTGACCTGCTCCTGAGCCCACTTCAGTATTTGTGAATCACTCATGTCCCGACCACTAGAAGAAAGAGATTTGATAGTATTCGCAATATTTCTACGCATTAATTGCCAAACAAGCCCCAAGGAGAGCAATTTGTTACCATCAACAATATCAGAACCTTCGATACCAACGAGGGAGAAACCATTGGATTTACCCAAATCTACAGCATAGTTTGTATTCTCCAAAGCTTTAAATCTGGATAATTCCGCACCAGAGCTTGGTTTTTTATTAACGTGATTGTATTGTACCACACCAGGCATAACCTTCTCGTATGCTTGTAACAAAACTAGACCATCCTTTAGATCTTCGAACAAAGAAACAACTGGAGGATCAACATCCAACGAGTTCAACCACAATGTGAATACCCTAGCTTCTCTTTCACCTTCGGCATCGAATTCTTCAATTTCTGGTTTTTCTGACTCTTCCACAGGCTCTAAACCTGGATGAGTATTGAATAGGTGTGCCACAAATGCTAAATTCAATTTTGGGTTACCAGCAACGAGGGAGCTGGGAGTTAAATATTTTCTACATTCCAACTTTTCAGCATTGACTAAAATTTGCTCTGCTCTTTCCAACAGATTAGTTGTTTGCAAGGGATCTGTAGAACACAAATTTGAGTCCAACTGGTTCAACAAGATAGTGTAGTTTTCACCATCTGATACATCTTTTGAAAAGTTGCTTACTCTTCTGTTCCAGTTCGCTTGTTTTAAATGATAATTGAACCAACGTAGCAAAATTTGCTCAGGAGGTAACCTTAAGAATTGCTCTAATGTTTCATCTTCTTCTAATAGACGGTATAATTCTGGGTGCAGTTTAATATCAATTTTACTCAACAATCCTCTTCTAATAATTTGCCAGATCAAACCTAAAATTAAATGCTCTTTGCCCTCAATAATGTCTTCTGAATGAACATTAACAACCACACAGCCTATGGCTTTTGCGGAATTGATGACAATATTAGCATTTTCGCTTGCTTGGAAGTTATTGAGCTCTTTCCCCTTCTTAGGCCAATTTAGTACTCTAGTATCGATGGTATCGGGAACGGAATCGTTAATTAACTTTGACAATACCAAACCGGATCTACATTCGTCGAACAATTGAAAAGTATCTTCTGGAAAAGGCAGCACATGACCGATATCGGCATCCCCAGCTAAGACGCTGTTAATATGTTTAGTAAATTCACGTCTTTCTTCTTCATTAATTGTGTGTGTCGTACCGGTTGTAGATCCACTAACAATAATTTTTGCTTGGGCACCAGTGCCCTTATGCTGCAAACCAGCACGGCTTGGTGTCTTTGTCATCGGAATAGCTGTCTCAAAACTAGTTTGTGGGGCGGGACCCGCTTGAGATTCCTTCAACTTCGCAATCAATTCCACATAATCATCTAATTCAACATGACCAGAAGCATCGACATTAACTTGTTTCAAAGTTTCTCTTGCCTCGTCGTACGAGGCTTCACCAGATTTCGAGACTGCTTCCAAAGCTTGTTGCTTCTCAACCCAACCTTTATCATCCAGGTCAATTGCCCTGAACTTTTCAATGGTGGTGAAAAGATCCTCTTGGGATAAAACTGGAAATTTTCTCTACGAAAGGGGTCGACGAGTTAGTAAATGGCAATTACGAATATACACGACAGTGCAAAACAACAAAAATCAACATACTTGCAACTTGACAATATTCATGATGTCTTTAAGCAAGGCTACTAGCTTCTCAAAACTCAAAGACTCAATTCTTTTATAGTCCTGAACTACGCCTCCGTTATATACGCCAAGAATGCTAAAAATCGTCGAGAAGCTGTTCAAAATTCCTAAAAGTTGCCCCCCTTTTAGCCTCGCTTGGCGCTCGCCTCGCCTCATTCTGCAAAGAGCAGAAAAAACACGTGTAATAGAATTATTTACTGGCATCAGACTTGAAAGTATAAATGTATATTAAATACCTAATTTTTCGAGCAAATCTTGCGATATTTATCGTTAATGGACTCACTGTTTTGCGCTTGTAGTGTCCTTTTGATGTGAGCTATCTCCTTTTGTTCCTGTTGCAGTATAACATATTGTTCATGCAAGTGATTCCTCTCTAACGTATTAGCAAGTTCTGAATCATCCCAAAACCTTTTTAGTGCATTGACTTCATGATTCAGTATCTCATCGATTCTGCGGACATTCGGCCGTTGTAACATATAGTCCTTGTTAAGAAGCACGTTTAAATCCTGTTTAGTGCATCCTGGCACACTTTGCAATAGCGCTCGATGGTCTTCGGTATTATCGGTATCATCGAGTTCCCCACAGTCCCTCTCAAGATCAGGCCTATAGGTATTCATATCGTCCAGGTGTGCGTCCTTATGAAAAATTAGACAATGGACAGCCCTTTCAGAGTGCAGGAAGTCTCTTACCTTACTTTCACGTAGCAACGCCTTTTCGGACAAAGCATAGTAGTTGTATTCCATCTCGCCGTCGACCTTTTCTTCCGTGATACTGGGTATTTGAATATTTAATTCGGAATCTTGATAATCTTCTTCATCCTGCAATTGTTGCTCTTGTTGAGAATGATACACTAAAAGTGTGGATGACTTTCGTAGTGGCGTTGTATAGTTGTTTCTATTTTGTTGTTGATTTTGATCATTTTTACATCGAGGTGTTTTCCAAGGAGGTAGCGACGGTAACTGAAATAATCCACTTTCAGAGGGTTTGCTCTCCATATTATCATTATCTTTATTCCTTGTAGTTCTTTGCATTAGCTACCCTTTGTTTCTCTGATTTTGCAAGAATTGTGGAATTATGATTTCAGCGGGCAATGGTCTTCATTTTGTGGTATAAAAGTGAAAAAATTCGTAAGAAAATCTACTGATAGAAGAAACTATTAAATGATAATTAAGTACTGTTTATATGCATATGAATACTTTTTAGTTTGTGTTTTAAATGATCTAGACTCAACATTTACAAGAGACCACTTAATGTCAATTTCTCCAGAAATGGGGACAAATCTTCTCGACGTATTTCGATAATGGAACTCTCAAAATTGTCTATCCTAACTCTTGCACCTGTTTGAGCAGTGATATGTTGAAAAGCCATACTGAAGTTGTTAAGAATGTGCTTCTTAGCTTGAAGGGTGTCTAAACCCCTCGGATATCTTGGAGGAAGGCCGGCCACCAAATAGGTGTCTGTGTTTTCATTCAAACTAGCAAGTACTAGGGGCAACAATTGCTTGTCTTCTGATTCGGCACAGCACTCAATAAGCCAATTACCTAGACGTAACAACGTTAGCGGATTTCGATATAAATCAAGATCAGGACCATCTTGAAGAACGCATAATCTGTAGATTCTTAGATTCTTTATCAGCTTTTTTTCCAGAATTGCAACCCCTGTATTGAACACAACTTTTTGTAATATTCGGGCATGTTTAATTCCACGGTTTAGAAGTTCTACTTTATCATCATCTAGAGCGTCCCAACTCAACCAAAAGTTGGCCACCCATTTTTTCTGCGCTTGCGATTGGAGATTCTCCTTGCCTTCTACAGCTAAAATTTCTTCTATATTGTCCGTATTTTCCCCATTGTTGCCTCTAGTTATTGATAATCCAACTTCAAGTAAGGCCATCAGGGCCTCAACAAACTCACTACCACTGACGGCGCCACGATACCCCATTGTACGTACAAATCCATCTCTGATTATATCCTGTAATCCGTATCGATCGAGATTTTTGTCAAAAATAATACCCAATTCTCTCTTGATCGAGTGGTCCATGTACAGCCATGTTTCTTGTGCAATACTTAATGATATACCCATTCTTGCAAACATCTTATGCAAACGTTTCTTACCATTTTCGTTCCACAAGGAGAGTTTGGCATTCACATAATTAGAATAATAAAAACTATCGTATAAAGACGAATGTCTCAGAAGGAAAAGGTAATAATCAGGTTGGATCTCCAATGATAGCGTGTCCGGCGTTTTGGACAAATGACTGCTTGGTGATAGTCGCTTCACTTCATCTTGTAAAAGTGGATACAATCTATTATACACTTGAGGATGTGGTGTATCTAATGAGCTCGCACCCAGGATCGTTAGCCACAAGTATTGTAAACTGCATTCACCTATTGTTGATATCAAAGAGTAAACTTGGAGTGACAGGGAGTCCACTACAGAAGTGCCTTGCGAGTAATATTCTTCTAGTATATTTTCGTATTTATTAATCAGCTTTTTTCGCTCTTTCCTCTGCTTCTTAGTATGTTCTTCCCCCGTTGGACTGGGCCTTTTTCTGTTCAGGACATCATCGTCTTCGTCGGTGTCATCATGTGGTTCGTCTTCCTCAGTGTCCTCGTCAGGATATTCATCATCATCTGTGCTTTCATTATCGGCTTCCATCAATTTAAAGTAAGCATCCTTTTGCTCACCCAAATAATCTTCCACTGTCCCATCATCCAAACAGCTGACAATTTCTGACCCAAATATATTATCCAAGTTCCAAGGTCTGTGGGTATCGAATACGTAAATATTTCTTTTAAACTTTTTGATGTGTCCTTTGTTCTCATCGTCGGTTTCAACCAAGTATTCATTAGGATCGATTTCCAGGAAGGCCTCGATATCAATACTGCCTCCACATCCGACAAGTATAACGCTGCTAACGTTATCATCTAGCCTTGAATAATGATGCTTCAACTCTGAATAACCAAAAACGGGGACTAACTGAGATTGAACCAATTGCTTCTTGAAAAGTTGTGAGAGCATTTTAGTAGCACAAAGAGCATCAACATTCAAACAAGATACGAATATAACTAATTGGCATGATGAATGACTTGATGAGTTTCGGAGAATATTCTGATACGGATCAGCAATTTGTCGGATTCCGTAATACATTTCCTTTGAAGCCAGTTGAACAAATCGACAGTGCGCTTTATCTAGCAATTCTATCTGAAATATAGTGGCTCACACAAATTTGCAAGGAATACCAATATTAGTTTCCACAGCGGGATTATTTTTGTCTTCTTTTATTATCGATGGCGATGTATCAATAACCATCTGGCTTCTGTAATAAGGCGCGTAATGAAATGTCTAAACGCCAAAATACGAGTTCACGTAAAGTGAATATAAAGAAATAAGCTACACACATTTTAAGTCTAATATAAATAAATAAAGCTGCCACAAGCGAAATTATCTAATATCAAGTGCGTGAGATTCTCTTTCATAGATTCCTTAATTATTCCAAACAATTCGTCTACATGGTGCAAGATAGTAATACATGTCATTTCATCTAATCACTAGCTTCCATCATGGTCATTCATCGTCAAGAAGCACCTTTGGAGGTTCAATAATACAAGGTAACAAGCACAGTGCGACTGAAGCAAAGCTGTGCATTCTTGATATTCATATCTCATAGTGATTTCACGTGACCACATAATCCTAAATTTTTACCTTCTTGTTGATGATCTGGCATCTCATCATCACATTTGAAGTGGTTCATTAGTGCTAGTAGTGCGTGAGCAGACTCGAAATTCGCAGTAATTGTAATATCAGCTAATGCTTGGAATTAAATTTCACATGCTTTTGAGTTTAATACTTATTGTGCCGCATGCTTTTGGGTTTTTATTCAACTTCAATCCAAATCAGCACCAACAAGAGGAACAACAAGCTGTTCAATCTTTTGAAGATAGATATTTGAATAGCAATTGCGGTGAGTTTTTATGTCCAGATACTATGGAATGTGTGCCTCATATGAAGGATTGCCCATGCCCCTTTCCAAAATCACAACTCAAATGCCTCCTGCCAAATGAGCGTTACATTTGTATATCTAAGCCAGCAACTCATGATTCGAAGCTAAATGAAATATACGATGATCCCGTGAAGGGCCCCAAGGCAAAAAATAAAGACGTTAGAGATTGTGGCTGGGTACTAGATGCATATAAGGATTTGGTGTAGGAGTATCTCTACGGAGGAGAATCGAATTTTCTTTTATATATTTACATAAAAAATATGATACTCAATCATCTGAGTCTTCAGTCCCTATTCTTACCGGCCACCCATCTTCTATATATAACTTCCCCTACTTTGTAACTTTGAAATACCTTCGCTAGTTGGTTTCGTTTCCACATTTGCAGTATTTCATCTTCCGATACCATCTTTTGTATGTAACACAATACCAGAGTCTTCTTAGCACCACCAACGACACGTGCTACACTGGAATACCATGTATATTCATGATGTTCTTCACTATCCAAAATCGTCACGCAGAATTGTGCATGTTGGAACGGTGGACCTCTCTTATACAGAAGATAGTCGCACCCAAATTTGATGCCTGACCTTACACACCATCCATGCGATCTATAATGATGATAAGCCACATATTGCTTGGCAATCTGATCTATATCTTTGTACAATACCTGCTCCCGGTGACCAATTAAGCGATCTAACAATTCATCTGGTGAGATATCTAAAACAGGCAGCGCAAACGATAGAAATATGGCTTCAACAGGCATCAATTCTAAGTACTCTAACTGTACTACTTTACCATTTTGATCAATCAACTCGTCGTCTTCAGGCCTTATTTGAACTTCTCCATTCCCAATCGATGTTAATAACTGCTGTGCTTTGAAGTTTCGCAGGATTTCCCGTTCCTTTTCTAACAACGAGTTCTCCTCTTCAATGGTCCCCCCTTGCTTTCTTAGTTCAAGTAACTGCTTTTCTAAGTCAACACGCTTCTTTTTGAACTCCAATCGTAGAAGTCTTCTTCTTTCTGTAACCTTTTCCAATGCCATTTGCGGCACATTCCCAACGTTCTGTTCATCATAAACGCCTAACCTAGTCATGGTTCGCTCTTTCCATGTAGGCTCACTGCGTGACATCTGACCAGTACCAAAAAACCCATTATTCCACAAGTAGAGCATCTGATCTGCGTCCTTTACAATTATATGAGAGTATTTGTTGCCAATGATTTCCACATGAATCCTTTCTCTTAGACTGTTTACGCTACTGAAGTAACAAAACGTCCAATAGAGCCAGGACACTGGGTTATGAGGTATCAAAGGCGGTAACGAATCTATTGGATGAATGGGCAATGGATATCGATACCTTACTGCATTCGGGGTTCCCTTTGCCATCTTCTGTGCTATTTATTATCTATTCTTGCTTTATTTTCCAAAATTATCAATCAGATGTATTTGTCGCGATGAGCTTAAAATGAGCTCCAATACAACAATATAAACCTGATCACAATTCTGACACTGCAATTCAAGGAAGATTTGAGCCTTTATTTACACAGGTTGCTATGCTGAGGTTCCATGACACTGTTGTTACCAACTTTGAAAAGGTAACAAGATGAGTATAAAAGTCATAAGAAATTTTGCAAGGCAAATTGTTAATATATAAAATCTAATCAGATACCGTTGTAGTCTATTGAGAAATCTTTGCGCTCACATCGACGTATCTTCGAGCAACAAGTAACATTATATCATCATTTTAGTTTCAAGAAAAGAATAGTCACGTAAGCCAAAGTCGGATATCAAAAAGTATCGACCATCTGGTCAGTCCTTCATATCTCAAGTGTTTCTATGGTTACCTTAAGACAATTACTATAGTGACAGGAAAATTGTGGAATTTGAATGAATCTTTTTGATAGAAGTGGTGGTGAGTTAACAGAATCTCTTGCTTGCATTATATATATGTATTCCTAGAAAAAAATATCAACCCGAAAATTTTTTTACAGTTTTCAAAAAAGGAGATTTAAAGTATTAGGGCTTGCAAATAATAAGCTCTGGTTATAAAGTAGTGGGCGATTAATAAGTATGGCTATAAGCCATTTTCTCTATCTTAGACGTATGTATTAAAGTACATAGTTATAATGTAACCAAATGGTGCTAACAGCTATGATTATGATGATGCTAAATCGGAAAAGTATTGTCTGAGAATTACGGATAGCATTTCGGGTAACTCTGTTATGTCATGCACAACAACGTAAAACTCGAATGGGAAAGTATCTAAATACTTGTCAATCTTCAACTGTACGTTACCAAATTGATCTGGAACGTATTTCACTTGGCTCATATCCATAATTGATTCATTGGAGTTAATACCATCAATAATGACGAATACCAACATAATCTTGCTTTCTCTTGCACGACGGACCAATCTTTGTATTGTTTCATGGTCTTCGCACACACCATCAGATATAATAATCTCCAACTGCCACTGATCGCCACCGCTAGAAGTACGTGAACGCTCGAAGATTTTTATAGATTCTGCAACAAGCCTCTTGATATCTGTTTTAGTTTCATTAAAGCCAAACCATTGGAAGGCTTTTGCACCTGCTTCATTACTGAATTGTTCCTCAAACGCATGAACCTCTCTAATAGACTCACCAAATTTGACTATGGACAAACCACCTGATTCCAACTGCGTTAAAGTCTTTGATACCAAACATAAACTATCGAAGGCCAATTTTACACATTTAGACTCACTCATTGATTTAGAGTCATCCAGAGCGATCATAATTTGGTATTGTCGTTTGCTTGGCTTTGTTCTTCTCAGCCATATTTTATCCTTTCGGAATTGGGATGCAATGTACGGTATAATACGTTTCATGTTTAATCTTTTACCTGTTTTATAATCACCCCTCAGCTTTGTAGCAAGAGTTGGTTCCAAAATTAAACGCAATTGTTCACTTAGACGAGCTGACAATTCCGCTGTAGCAATTTCACACTCACGCCACAGCTCACGAGATTCTGTTAAAGCTCTAGAAGGTTCCTCCAGTTTACTTTCTTCGCGAACCTCATTATCAATCTCATCCATTAGTTCATTTAATTCATCTTCTTTTTTCTCTTGTAGAAAATCTTCTTTCAGTATATCACTGTCCAAGTATTTATTTCTTTCACCAATCACAGCTCCTCCGTTGCTATTCTTCTTATCATTTTCCTCATTGTTAATATCATCAGGTAATTTGGTCTCTTCGCTTTCCGCACATTCAGACTCTATCTCTTCTTTTCTCATGTCAATATCTTTTTCATCGGTATTATCATCGTCGGATACATCGTCTTCAACAGCCATATTCTCATCAATGGATTGTATTTGCTCCTCCTTCGCTGAGCCCAAAGCTTGTGTCTCGGTTTCAGTATTGGCACCGTTGACGTGCTCAAATTCATCAGGACGTTGATTGGCTTTTTTGATTTCATCATTTTCATCTTGCTCATTAGATGCCTCGATGATCTCTTGCCGGCGTTTGTGATATTCCTTCAAACTATCCCCAAGTTGTTTTAAAGCCTCCTTCGCTTCTTGTCGAGAAGCATCTTTATTTTCAGAATCTTGTAACTGCTCCTCTTCATGAGTATTTTGTGTGGCACCAGAGCTTCCGATATCTTGTTGTTCTTCTGTATCTTTCGAATTCGAGCCCATACCTTTAGAACCAAATTCCTGCTCAACTGCTGCTTCTGGATCAATATTTTCATCTTGTAAAGCTTCATCCATACCATCCAGGCCTTCAGCACCCTCTTCGCGACCATTTTCGAGCTTCGCTTCTTCAGAGGGTTGTTGCTGTTGCAGATCTCCTTCATCGGTCTTATTATCTTCATCAAGATCTTCATTATCTTCCTCAACATCATTTTGCGGCTCATCATCATGTTGCCCAGTTTCATCCTCTGATTCATGGTTTTCTAGATTTTCTTCCATTACCATATCTTGCTCATCTAAGTCAGCCTCATCGGAACTATCGACATCGGAAACTTTATCATCATCAATGTTATCTTGAAGCCCATCCGAATCGCTCATGTTGTGATCGTCCTCCTCTTCGTCCATCTCATTACCTGAATCTAGATTAATGTCTTCTGGAAGATCCATCGTCTCAACCTCTGGGACATCAGCAGATAAATCTTCCCCTTTTTCTTCGCGAACTTCATCTTCTTGCTCCCCGACATTTTCTTCTTCATTTCCTTCGTCATTTTCTTCAAGTTCATCTTCTTCAGTCCCGTTTTCATTATCCGGTATTTCGTCGTCATTTTGACCTTCATTCTCCCCATTGTCACCGTTTTCAAGATCATTTTCAGCAGCTTTAATATCAGAATCATCATTCTTGTTTTCCATATTTTTTTCTGGATTCCCCTCCTTAGAATCCTCGTCAGGCTTTTCATCCCACATTTTGTCATCAATTGCATTGGGATCATCGTCATCAATATCATCTATTTCCTCATCCATATCATCTTGATCTTGCTCGTCGAGTTCCTCATCATTATCTTCTTGATCGGATATATTTTGTAGCTCACCTGCCATGTCACCCTCCATTTCCACGGCATCATCCTCGTCTTCACTGTTATCATTCTTGTCTTCATCTTTTTGTTCTTTATTTTCTTGCTGGGCATCCTCAGTCAAATCCTCGTCTTGCTCAATATCTTTAGAATTACTCTGCGCACCTTCTCCATCTCCCAAGCCTGTCCCCTCGTGCAGATTATTATCTTCTACTTCTTCCGAAGGTGGTTCAGGGGAACAGAAACCATTCTTTGCCAAATTTTGAAGATGCACAGCTAAAATATACGCACCATGCGCGGTATTCTGATAAAACTTGGTTGATTTTTGCAAGATAGAGAGCATGGCAGTCTGGTAGTGGTTAATCACTGGAATTGTGAAAGTAACAAGGGCTTTCAACAGTACCGAGTTGTGAGCAATATAATCGTTATCTTTGACCAATTTCACGACAGCCTCCATATTTCTCAAGGTAGCTGACGCAGATACGATTTTCGTATCTCCGATTACTCTCTTGGCCGTAATTGAGAGCCATTTATCGTCGGCCTCACTCACAGAATCGACACCTAAATCCACTATTTTCTGGAAGCATAAAAGAATACTAGTAAATACCTTCCGGAAAGCTTGTTCTACCAATTGAAGGGATACTTCCTCAACCTGTGGATTAACAGTTGGTAAATCTTGTTCCATAATCCATGATAATATAACATCATAAACGAAGAAAGAGTTGCTCAACTTACGGTCCTGAAGCTGAGTAATTATCTCTGATATGAATTTATCGAACTCAAAAAACAAAACCTCTCTTGAAGTATCCCAAATCATAGCTTCTGTTGCTTCATGACTAAATTCCAGAACCCTTTCTCTGATGTTCTCTAAAAAGGAAACATCTTGTGATGACTTATCAGCATATGCGATAGTTTGTAATGTCGAGATCGCATAGTCTAACAAAACTGGAAGCCACTTACATATTTGATGTAATCTGTTTGAATTTACTTTCATGGAAGAATACTTGATCTCCCCCTTAGAATGCAGCATATTATCCAAATCAATTCTGAGTTCTTCAAACCTATTGTAGCTCACTGCTAAATTGCGCATTGGTTCTCTAGTGGTTATTAAAGAGAATATTAAGTTCTCCACAATGGCCATGCCCTTTTCAATGTTGACTGCTGGAATATCATCGGAAGGTTCAGAAACTGCGTTTCTCAAACGAGGCAACATGTCTATTATTCTGAAAAAATGAGCATCGCAACCTTTCAGTGGAGCACGGGAAAAAGATACTATATTTGCCAAGATTGCTGTTGCTGTTAATTGAACCTTGTGAATATCTTCTCGGAAGCTGCTTTTCAATCCTATTCTTTTCAATTCTTTCAAAGAGTCACTTAAAGCCTTACTTTTTTGCATTTTCAGCGAAGCTAGCTTCTTTTTATCTTCCTTTGAATAGATTTTTGGTGTTTCTTTTTCTAACCGCTCAGCTTCAAGAGCAAACTCTTTAGCTAAGTCTGTAAGATTAGGAAACTCCATAATGGAGATACTTCTGGCATAGCTTTGCATGTTGACATTCACAACATCTATATTTTTCAAAGCTTCCGGCCTTGAGGTCCAATCTGGAATTTCAGAAACTAGACTTTTTGCCAATGAAAGATCAACTTCTTTGATCAGAAGTGGTTGGAAAGTATTTGCATAATGAATTTTCTCAGTAGAAGGGACGCCACTTTCAATCACAGAATATATATTTCCGGATATCAATGTGCGATACTTACGCACTACCTTGTAGAGACTGTTATGAGAACGACGAGAGCTTTGTTTTAATGCGTCGACATTGACGTCTTTCCAACTGGCGAGTAGTATAACTTCTTTGATTTCCTTTTCCAGCTTCTTTCTCCCGGAAGCAATGTAGCTGTCTATCAATGGTTTGAACTGACCATAGAAGACTAAGATATTATGAACAGCATGGGAAATGTGAGTGTTGGACCATCCCAGAAGAGTAATGTGTTTTGTAAATGCTTCTAAAAGTCTCAGGCGTGAACTAAATTCGCCAAAAGTGCTTTTACTAAAAAATACATTCAGCGAAGATACAAGAGACATATGACGCTTCTCGTCCAAGTCTTCTATTGAGGCGTTAGACACAATAATTGTCTCAAACAAATGGAACCACCATTTACCAATGCTCGACTCTGCCGCTTCATCCTCAGCCTTTAGTAGGCTATTCCAAGTCAGCAATTCCAACTTTCTCCAAGATATAATCAAGTCCGTAATATTCTTTATATGCGCAGTCAATGACACTTGGGAAGATGCGTATTTTTCCCATTCCGCCATAAAGGTATAAATTTGTTCTATCTTTTGTAACTGCTTAGCAATGGGTGTGTTGGCCGAATACTCTAAAAATTCTTGACAAATTCGGAATAGTTCCTTCAAAGTGGCATGTTCAGGCCACTGTGTCAACAATTCGTAAATTGTGTTCCAAAGAGCCTCAATAATGGTGACTGCCCTTTGCGACTCTGAGATTGAAAATCCTTTGTAGAAATCGATATGCTCAGGGTTGGATTGCTGTTCAAATGCCTCGATTTCTTCTGCTAGTTTATTCAAAACTGCAGTTAAATGCTTTCCCTTAAGATCATGTTTTTTCAGAGAATTTTTAGATTTCAAAAGAATTTCGACTACTCCTGAACCATTCATCACAATATGCCTCAAGTCTTCACCATGCTCACCATCAAAGGCAGTCATGTATATTTTTGCAATAGAATAATTAATGCTATCGAGTTCACCACTTGCGCTTGTCGAATCTATAGCTGTAACATCCATAATGTCCTCATAATCAGGGAACATTCTCTTGAAATCTTCTTCGTAATTCTCACTGTTATCTTGATATCTGAAGATGCTGTTTTGTTCCTGCATCTTACTTTCAGCTTGCGCATGTCTGAGAGACCACCTATAGTACAAGGTTTGAAGGACGTCATTTAAAGTTGTTGTCATATCAGAGGTGTGACCATGAAATCTGAAAATCTGCAAGAAGAAAATTAGAATCTTCTCTACGGACATCGTTTCAACAGAGCTCTTTTTGAATATCTTTTTTAGCTCTGTGAATATTTCCCTGATCCTCGCAAGGCTGATGACACTTAAAGGATCGAGAGGCCATAATGATGAAGCAGTAATTTCCTTCTTCATTTGCCTCTTTTCAAATCTCATAAGATCGAAACCACATTTCATGCTGAGAATATACCCTTTAAATATTTCATTCAAATCTGAGTAGTGCCTGTAACCCGTTTCTAATCTGTCTAAAAACTGAGATGTGTTTTGTTGAAACATCTCTAAGCGACCTTCTGAGATCTTCTCCCAATTATCCATGGAATTCATTAAATCTATGGCTTGATCTTGACTCACAGTTGAATTAATCAGCGCAGTCCATTCCTCAAATAGTTCATCAATTCCAGAAGTTGGACGATACACTTTAGGCTTTTCAGGAGCAACAATTTCTGACGTAGAGTTGATGAGCTTTTCAACCCCAATAAGTTCATCACCGTTCGTTACCTTTCGCACAGCTGCCCAGCTCTCTTTCAGTTGCTCAGAAAATGTTTTGTGCTTCAAAAAGACATCATACAAAACATAGTCATGAATTGCAGGATCATACGGACAATCAGGTGCATACAACATTATTAAAGCTATGCCAAAATATATCCAAGCTCGCCCAAGAACCTCCGCTGAAGTATGATGTTTTGAAGATTGCATGGCGGGCAACAAATATTGTTCAAATATGGCGCTGAAGTTGTCATTTGGCTGTGCTAGAATTTGTTTTACTAACTCATCTTCCTGAAGATCCACAACTTCAAGTTTTGTATGGTCCTGTATAACACGAATTATCCATTTGTACAAAGTCTCGGCAAAACCGCCAAGCTGGTCCTTCAGAATATTGCCTGAAAAATTTGCCAGTGATGATAACAGCAACTTTGCATCAGATAGAGTTTGCTTAATGTGACTACCTGGATAGTATTTAAGTGTATTAGCTTTGATAATGATTCCTTCGAAAAATGATGATGTGATCATTGTTTCAGTAAAAGAATGGAATCTTCCATCTCTTTTATTCCAGAGTATATCCAGTAGTGGGGGGTAGCAGTAGCGGCTGGCTTGATGCCTAGCTATTTGCTCTGTGGAAATTGAGCATAATGAAGCCAGCAAAGAAATTGCATCGGGGCTTCCTTCCTGCTCACTGAATAAGAGCCTTAATAAATTATCGAACTCTTCTGTAAAAAAATGTTTCCTTTTCACTAAGAATTTCTTTGATATGTCTTCTAGTGCATCAATACCAAGCTCCAGCTTGGAAGTTAAGGCTCTGAACTCCATAACATCATTACTTAAGATGTCTCCGAACAACGTTATGAAGATCGTTCTCAAGGCTTTGATTTCTTGATAGGATTCCGAAAACTGAAGTTTTACAACTCCATCAAATCTTTTCGATATTGTCAACAATTCCTCCCAAAGAACCCAGCATTCTGCAGTAGGGGGATATTCTTTTCTGAATGATTCCCATAATATTTTGATCGATTTACCTCTTTTAAGAGTCATAGCATTGTCGAACTCTGAAAATATGATTGAAAAGTCTTCTATGTTCAATCCTTTGTGTTCTGAATATGATGCCCAGTCTTCAAATAGATCCTTGTATACTCTCAAGCGAGCTTCATCTTTATTGCAGGAGCTTTCAAAGGCGCACATCCAAATAATCAATAATTGCCAAAACTGTTGATAAGTACAGTAATCTATAAAGAGTTCACCACTCATCACATTCGCCAATACGAGGTCCGCCGATTTCTTAAGAATTTTGAATATTGGAATCCTCGGAGGCAATTTGATATTCCGCCCATTTTGCGATGCTGCTGATAATTCGATGTACGATAAATCACTTATTTTTCCACTAATGGATTTCAAATTTGTTTGCTCCAATTCAGAGATGGCTTTTAAGAGTATCCTTAATGAGCTTAATAAGTAAAGCGATTCTGAAGATGCACAGTGGCCATTTTTGTTGAAGATTACTGGTTGTGTGTAGGGGTTGAGGATCGGGATTAAACTTTGCTCAGTAATCTTCCTCAAGCCTGTTCCAAGGATGTTAGATAGCTTCTCTTGAGTGGGAACATATAATGTAACCATTCTTTCTACCACGTTTGCGTTCATTAGAAAGGTGAAGAAAGAGCTTAACTTTTCGGTGAGACACTGCTCAGAAAAACACCTGTTATGCGCAATATTTTCAGACCACTTCGCTATTTCAGTTAGTTGGTTTATAGGAATATTACCCAAAAGCGACTCAAGCACTGGATTTTCACCAGACATAGCTATAATATCGTGAAGCTGGCTGAAAACACTAACTGAAGCTAGGTAAGCCGGCATGTAGCGTTTCATGGGCAATAATAATTGAGGCTCGTTCAAGGAAAGTAATTTTAAGCAATCTTCCATTTCTCCGCTATCTTCTTTTTTCCATCTGGCTTCAAGTCCCAAAGCCAAAGAATCAAAAGTGGAAGCCCTATTGTTCAAATCTTCAACGTATATCTCAACACCTCTATTTCTCATAGCTCTGGATAACTCTCCGTATTTAGGATTGACCGTTAGAAATAACCTGAAGTTTGGATGCGGGAAAAGAACACGGGGTTGCCCGTCATCTTGATTGCATTCATTGATTACTAAAGAGCCATCAGTTTCAAGTAACGAATTTAATCTATCTAGAACTGAAGGAGAGCAAAGGTTTGCGTTATCCAAAATCAGCCATTGACCCTCTTCAACAGCTCTGACAAGAATACCATCGAACCATTCGAAGCGAACCGATTCCTCCATGTCAACTATACCTTCCATGCTTTTGATTCTATTTGCAATCCCCTGTAGCTGCCTATTTTCATTCGAATAGGAAAAGAATGTGTAGAACAAATGAGAAAACGCACTAAACGTTTCAGGAGTTACTACAGACTGCGAAACATAGTTCAATAGGTTAAGACCAGTGATGATCGCATCCTTATTCTGTGAGTCAATTCCTAAGTTGATCAATAGAGTTTCCCTTAAATATGAATGAAGGTCATTTGTAATGTGTGATATCTTTCTTGTAGTGTCTACCTGTTCATAACCTCCTAATATATCCATGCTGTCGACATCGCTATTCATGGAAAAGATGGCCACTTTCGCTCCAATCGTAGAGGCAAGAAATCTCACAATTTCGGTTTTGCCCGAGTTGCTCGGTCCCACAAGTATTAAAGGCCAGTTATTGTTGATACACCTTAAAGCTGATTCGTAAACGTTGAAATTGCATTCTAACGGAAATAAATTATTATTTGTGGGATAGTGGTACAATGGATTTCTCCGCACGATCTCTCCGTTGACTTGAAGATAGTCCTTGTCAATCTTATAAAAATTGTCTTTTTTGCTGTAATTGCCGAAAATCTTTTCTATCAGACTTTGAGCATGTTCTCTGTCTTCGTCGGAGCGGAACCTCTGCTTCACAACAAGATCAACGAAATCGAATACTTGAACATCTTCACTAATAGACTGAAAGCTCATTAATTTCAGCCATCTTAGTGTGTCTCTTAAGTTGAATTCCCAAGGCGCTCCTAACCCTCCCCACAGTTTCTTTTTGCAGACTTGATCTTCTAGGTTTGACATTAGTTGAATCATTTTCGAACTAATTTCAGAAGCTATATTAGGATACAACTGTTTTGCAATCAATAATAGATCGTCAGCAGTAAGTACGTTAATATACACGACGCTAAAACGATTCACAAATGATTTGGGTAGACCTTTTCTGCCACCTCCCTGATACTGCGGATTTTGTGCGGCAAATACAACAAAATTAGGATGGCAGGTAAATGATTTGTCAAGTTCTGGAATGTAAACTTCTCCACGATGATCGAGGCAGGCATTCAGACCCTCTAAGACTGACTGTGATGCCAGGTTCATCTCATCTAGAAGAACCCATTCACCTTTCTGCATTGCTCTGAGAAATGGAGCATCACGCCAGACAAACTCTCCTGTTCTTTCACCTGGAACATCTGAACCAAAAAGATCAATTAGGTCAGTTTGCTCCGATAAATTAATACGAGTAAGTTTATTGCCTGTAACTTCTGCGAGTGCTGTCACCAAACTTGTCTTGCCTACACCAGGACTACCTTCCAATAAAATTGGTTTTTTCACCAACATAGCGCGCGCCACTCGCATTAAATTGGTAGATGTGGTAGGAGCATTCCAATTAAATGCAGGAGCTGCATGGTCTATCTGATTAACGGGCAATTTGAATATGCCAATCTCTAAAGTGTTCTCTGAAACTTGTATTTCAGTAGTCTTGCTAAAGTAAATAGCAAGATCCTGACACGTAAGTGCTGAAAGTTTTTTAATGCATTCATCCTTTAAATGTGCCAAAGTTGACTCACTCTCTGCCAAGTACGCCGTACTATTAGTTCCAAGAGCATCTACAAAAACCATCGAAGCTCCATGAACTAGTACGGCATTGGCATCATTTATACTTGGAAAAGTATGATTCATAAATTCCACCCATGCGAGAATATCACGCAGCGAAATTGCCCCATTTGTTGTACTTCCTCCACCAAATTTCATAGCGAACCATTGCGAAAATGAAACAATACTGTCGGTATGGAATTTCAGGTCTGGTATCAGTTTAGACAGCACAATAAAGCGTACATCATCAAAGTTTTCCATTGATGAGACCCATATCTCTGTAAACCGGTTTCTAAGAGCAGGAGATAATTCCTTTTTTCCGTAATCACCACCTGGATTCATAGTAGCAAAGAACTGAAATCCATCAGCCGCAGTTACAAAGCTATCGGCAGAACCTTTTTCTGCCAGTAATAAGCTTCTTTCTGGCTCCAAAACGCTATTCAGCCTTTCTAACACAGAATCATCCGCCAGTGAAATTTCATCTAATAAGAAAAAGTTCCCATCCTTTAATGCATGAATTAGCGGACCGTCGGACCATTCAAAAAGAATATTAAGATTATTTCGTAAATCTTTTATCTCTTGTCTGCAATGATCGTCTAAGTTAGTCTTGTTTGCCGCATCATACATTGTTAGCAGATTATCTAGACTTACCTCCTGTTCTGCCTCTAGAGTTAAATTTAGAGTAGCGCGTAAGATCTGCGATAATTTGACCTGAAGTTCAGATCTGTTTCGTACAGGTCTCTGAGCCCCTAATATATCACCCGTCTCCGTATTCTGATGGGCATTTAATGTGATCAATTTCTTATTCATAAATGACGACAGTATCTGACAAATTGTCGTTTTACCGCAGCCTGTTTCGCCTACTAAAAGAACAGGCTCATTGTTCTCCAAGCATGAGGAAACCAAAACAGCTAATCGCCGCATTGCTTGCGTCCAGATAACATTGCTCTCTAGAGACATCAACGAAGTATTTTCCAAGCTACTGTAGTACTTGTTCATATCCAGCTTCACCTTCATAACTTTTTCCAACGTGCTTTTCACAACTTCTTTTTCTTGAGGTGTACGACATCTTTCAGCCAACAGCATATATCCATTTGCTGCCAACTCATCATAACCAACAGCATCCCTAAATGCCCAACGGAACAGATCACGTAAAGTGGCGAAACTGTTCTTTTGTTCGAACAGTCTTGAGGCTGATCTTTCTATTGATAACTGACGGTATGCTTCCACAATTTTCTTCGCATATGAAGGTGCGATTTTACAACGCTCACGTAGAATGATCTCAAGCTCATCCTTAGGTATATCATCAAAATGGAGCTCTAAGAAACGGTTTCGGAACGCTCTAGAGAGTACTTTACGGCCACCATAAAGCCCTGGTGGATTTTGAGTTGCAAATAGCATAAAATCAGGGTGAGGATGTACAACTTCTTGCGTTTCCGGAATGAATAGTTCTCGATTATCATCCAACAATCTGTTTAAAGCTTCTAGAACATCTGTAGGAGCCAAATTCAGCTCATCAAGCACAATCCAATACCCTTTTCTCAGTGCTTCAACAAGAACACCTTCTCTAAATGACAACTTCCCTGTGTCATCTGTGATGTATGTGCCTAGATATTCTTGCAGGTCTGTGTGCTCATGATTGTTGATACGAACAAATTTGTGCCCGGTAACATCGGCCAGATACTTGATCATACTTGTTTTACCGGCTGACGTTGGACCTTGTACTAATACAGGGAATCTTTTACCAGAGGTGGCTCTCACCAGATTCATCATATTCTTTTCAACAAATGGGGTAATAATATAATGGGCTTGTTCCGTTATCTTTTCAGGCCCTCGTTTCATCCAATAATGCTTAAATTGCACATATTCTGGACCTGGAGACGGAGGGGCTTGCGACATTACAGATTTCAGATTTTTTAGTCTTCCAAGAGTGTATTTTTGAATAATTGGTTCGAGAAGTGCCTCAGAACTTTGCGAAAGAAGCGTTAGAAAACTCATGCAAAATCCATCGTAAAGAGACCGACGAAGACCATAAATATGCACGATATCGCAAACATAAAGTAACGTACGCGTTAGAGTACGTATACTGAAGTGTGGTTTCTGGTTTGATCCATCCACTATTTGATTATTCTCTGCCAATTTTTTCGCTTCTAAGTATAATTCAGCGATATCATTTCCTACCCACTCATCACTTGTGCTATACTTGTATATGTATTTGTCAATTATGGACAAAAGGTCTGCAATATCTCGATCTGGAGAATGTACATATATTTCTGTAAATCGTGACCTAATACCAGGAGGTAAATCTTTTTTACCAACATCGGTGGCCGGGTTCATACAGGCAAATATTCTGAAGTCCGGATGTGCTTTTATAGGTTCAGAATCCCCTTTTTCAGAAATTAGAATACTCCTAGATGAGCTCTCAGCCAGTAAGTCAGAAATGCTTTCAAGTGTATCAGCGGAAGCCAAATTAATTTCATCTAACAGCAACCATTCTCCGTTTCTGACAGCCTTTACCAACGAACCCTCGACGAAGTTGAAGACAAAAGAGCTGTCAATGGAATCCGATTGAGCTTCAAATTTACGTATCATGTCTTTGAAATCAGTCCATTTTTCTAAAAGTAATTTCTTTTCATGAGAATTTAACTTTCTTTTCTTTTTTGTATTCTTGTCAATTTCTTCTCTATCATCTATAGGTTGCGGCTCAAGTATGCTTTGAGCCATCTTGTAAGCTTCATTCCATAATCTGACGACATTCTTCCATTGACTCTTATTGAAGCATTTATGTAATGTCTTGTAATATCGTTCATTTTTTTTTAAGGAGAAGGTGGATGCAAACAATGACTCGAAAGTTTCTTGAACCGGTATTGCGATGGTTTTAGAATTGACAGGCTTATATCCACCTAAAAGGTCGCCAGTTTCAGTCTGTTGGGATACATTGATGACGGTCAATGGTCTATGGACAAGTTTACCCAGTTGTTGAACTACTGTTGTTTTACCAGTACCTGTTTCTCCCACTAGTAAAATAGGTTCAATCATCTGAACAGCCACTGCGATTTGCTCCATTAATCTAAGGGAGTGATTGGTGGTAGCGAAAGATGTGATATTGAAGGTCTTTTTAACCAAGGAAATTCGTTCTTTCTGTAACTTTGATCTACCAATTTCGATGAAATTCTCATGATTTTCAAATTTAGGAACGTGCTTTCTCAGATATAATACAATTCTTGAGGCCGAAATTTCCAATGACTCACCAATACTGTTAACAAGGGGCTCTAAGGCTTTTGGTTCACTTATTGCACCTGCAAAACAATCAGCAGCCTCTGCAAAAATGTTATCGTAAACCTGGGATTCGATTAATTGATCCGGCTTGACAATCTGGTGGTTTTCAAATAGTGCTTGAAGCCTGTTGCATAATTTGGCAATATCTCTAACAGAAACAACCCTCGCATGTGCGCCTCTATTTAATGCAGTAAAACGTGAGTCGAGGTAAATGTTCTTGACACCACTGTACGCATGTATCAGCTTAGGAACTAATTGCGATAAAACAGGATATTTTTGAGTTAAAATCTCAAGTAAATCGTCGTCTCCAGATTCTTCCAACTCTACGGTTCTCCAAATTCTCATACCAAGCATATTCAAAGTATAGTTTTTTTCCGTGGTTTGTCTGATTGTTTCCTCGTTTATCCTTACTGTCGATATTAATTGAAAGCCGTTAGCTGCTTTGACTACTTCTCCTCTTGATGGAATGGTTAATTCACGTTTTTCCAATAATGTTAAGAGAATGGATAGTACTTCTGTGGGTGCTTTATCCACATCTTCTATGAGTACCCATCTACCTTCTTTAACTGCTGTGGTCAAAACACCAGATCTCCAAATAAAGGTGCCAGGCTTTTCACCAGAAGTATATGTACCTATTAAAAGTTTAGCATCAGTTTGTTCTCCTAGATGTATTTTTACCACAGAGTCATGACATCCAACATATTTGCTCAATTCATTGATCAAAAATGTCTTACCAGAGCCTGCTTTACCAATTAGCATCATTGGTTCGGAGTTTCGAATATTTTCAGCTAATTGACGCAGTGCTGAGACCGCCTTCTTCGTGGGTACAAGACTTTGGGTATATTCCTGTGCGTCAGGGACAGCGTTGATTTTCGGGACCAAAATCCCACATATTGACACCACGTTGTTACTAATATCTTCAGGTCTTATGATAAAACATCTCTTATTAGGTGCTTCCACGAAAACATCTGGGATCACGAGTAGCTTAGAAAAATTGGAAAATATTTTTGCTTCATTTACCTCCAAATATTTGTAATTAACATGAGAGTCCATTTCATAACGCCCAATGATGGCATCCTGAGATGTAGTATGTGTGTTGACCATGTCATGTAGCGCACCCTCCCCTGTATCCAGGTAAAGGGATAAAACTTTCAAAGCCAAATATTTGATCACCTCTGTGGTATATATATCCGATCTTTCGGCAATAATCTGATATAAAACCTCTGGCTTGACATATTTGGCAAAAACTTCTTTATCATTGTTCAGTAATCTGTAGTATGCAAGTAATATAATGCGCAGTTGTTCTTCATCCTGAGATGACGGATTTTGCAGTACAGTTACAAAATGCTCATTTTCTTTGTTTAAAAATTGTTCAATCAGTGATTTAGCTACTGGATAGCTTGTGATTATTCTGGCGGTGGCATCGAGAACTAAAATGGTTTTTTCCCTATCTGAATAATTAATCCAACGAGAAATTACCTCAAGGAAAATCTGCTTGTAAACAAATAGATAACCTAAGCCATATCTTTCAGTCAAAGCGACTGCAGATAGCCTGTCTAAATTCTCCACCGGCTCTAGATCTGCTTTAAATTCAAAAAGACCATTAAGCGCCTCAGCTGGGAAAGTGGAATTGAAGACATTATATCTCTCTCTGATAAGATCCAAATCTAACACAATATTATCGTGTGACATTATACTAATGTGTTAAATACCAAACCAAAGATGTAACTAATCACTTTTCTCACTTGATGTTCTGTTCAATATGTGCAGGTAATCAAAATAATTTCGACATTTAATCTCATCGCCATCTCATCGGCACATCTAAAATTTTCACCGTTTCTAGTGATACTTTTAATATTTGCCAAAAAAAGATGTCGAATGGAACGTGATCAGCACGAATAATAGATTCATTAAGTGGAAGCCTCAACATATGTTATGTTTTCGATAATTCTAGTACAGCATATAATATATAAATGAGCAGCTCGGTACGGCCCATCGACCTGCTGAATCAACCTGCACCCTATCAGGATAGATACAAGATATTGCAGAAGCTACTAAATCAGTTGCAAAAGCTAAAACCTAATGCGACAGGTACTCTAAATAAGCTGGCGATAGGGCTTGAAGCTCGAATTGCTAAGGCCAGCACATCTCCTCAGAGTTATAGGTTTAATATGAGCGTTCTCTTGAGAGATCTAAATAAGTATAAAGGCGATCTATCAAAGATCAAAATAGCACAAAACCACATTGCTACTGCGGGTACGTCAACAGAGGCTAACGTGACGAAAAGCAATGCTTTGGAAAAGCTAACTTCGTTGCTACTTGATAAAAAGCTGTTGAAAGACAATGGTTACATCACAGAATTATTTGCGGAGACGGATGGTCAGGAGGAGTCATCCCTGTATTCCACTTGTGTGCGATGTAATACCAAGTTCGAGAAGGCCAACATCATGGAAAAAACCTTATGCCGATATCACGTTTCGAAGAGGCAATACGATAAAGTGTCCAAGAACTTTCAATTTCCTTGTTGTGGCGAGACTACGGCGTCTACCTCATTCCTTCGACTTGGTTGCAAGACCCATGATCATCATGTGTTCAAGTCTGACACTTACTCGGGATTATCTTCAATATCTATGTTTACTGAAACATCTGGGGTCAGCGGCGAAATGAATGTACTTGCTTTGGATTGTGAAATGGCATACACATCTTTGGGGTATGAAATGATTCGTCTAACTATTGTAGATTTTTTTTCATCTCAAACGATATTCGATGAAATAATTAAGCCGATAGGTGAGGTAATCGATCTTAATAGTCAGTTTAGTGGTGTTCATACGATAGATGATGCCAAATCGTTAAGTTACCGAGAAGCAATGGACAGGGTTATTTCAGCTTCATTTATAAATAAAAGCAGCATTTTGATAGGACATGGACTAGAAAATGATTTGAATGTAATGAGAATAGTACATGACAGAGTGATTGACACTGCAGTACTATACTCGAAAGGAAAGCTTAAATCATCCTTAAAGAATCTTGCTTTCGAATATCTCAGCAGAAAAATTCAGTCTGGTGAACATGATAGCTCAGAGGACGCTATAGCTGCTATGGATGTAGTTAAAGTAAAACTTGGTATTCCTATCAAGCAGAAGAAATGGGAATCTTGACATATTTAGAGCTTTTATATGGAACGTAACGTTGAAATTCTACCTTCATTACTTGTCTTCCTCTTCTAAAGCTGTCAGCCGCCTTTCCATCTCTTTTTGTTGTTGCAATATTTTTGACAACAACTTCGTCATATCTTCCAGTTGATCCGTAATTTCAATCTTGTCACATTTTGACGAGTGAGGCAATTCGAACGTCACAGATTTTTTTCTTGGCTGTTTTTTTGTCAGCTTTACCCTGTGTTGCATGCTGGCGTTTACTTCAGTGTTTTTCCTTGTGATTGATGGGATGCTACCATCTTGCAGGTCTTCATCTTTAAGTTTACCGAATAGATTTCTGCCTTTCAATTCCGAAGGGGATAAACCTGCGTGCGTTATCGAGGACATTCTTTGGGGCGATAATAAGCCGTTACTAAACCGAGATCTGATTTTACTTAGTGAGCCATCACCTCCGATTTTTTTCTCGTTACTGAAGGTGACCTTGGAAGGTGATGTGGAGAAAACGAGATTAGTGATGGGACCATTTTCTTCCAACCTGTTTCCACCATTATTATGTTTTTTAAAGTGTGGACGATCCATGCTTTGCGTCACATCCGAGACATAATTCCTTAAGCAATCCGGGGAGTGAAGTCTCTTTGGAGTAGATTGATGAGTCTGTTTATTAGGACTTCTTTTTACTGGTGAAATTCTAACCGGTGGCTTTGAAAGATCATTGGGATATTTTTTAGAAGGTGAGGTGCTAAGCCTCTTAAAAACATTGCTATTATGAGAAGAGTTTTGATCAGCAGACGATGACTCCAGCGTGTTACTGATGTCTCGTAAACTACGAGTCAATTCCCTGTCTGACATACAATATTTACAGATTCTTCCTTTTGTCTTTGCTCTAATATTCTCCTCGTCGAAATAGATGTTATGTGTTTATTGATAATTTCGCTTTGTTTACATCTCGGCCTTTTCACATCGCCTTTGCCTTCATAGGGGTCGCGATGGGGCTAACACTCTCTAATCAAACAAAGATTCATCATTGACTAATTGATAGATTTGATTACTTTCATATCCCTTCGAGTAAAATATCGGAAAGTTACATCGCTGTTGATCGTCTACTTGTATAATTTTCGTAGGCAAATCGTTTAATGTCAAGAATTGGAGATTGGTAAATTTTTGAAGAAAAAAATTGAAAGATTTCTTTAAAGAATGGATTTGAGCATGGTACAAGCGTTGGATGTCCTTTGCAGTAATAGCCCTTTGTTTTGTTCGTTCATTGTACCCAAGTAACACGTTGATTCTCCTTGCATGGTCTTCCGATGACTTACAATTATAACCAATCGCTGGATACCGATCTACGTAATGCGTATATGGTAAAATGGGGTACAATTTAAACATTTGCAGAATGAAATTTCTTGTTTCTATATCCTGGAAGTGCCTTATAGTCAACGAGTCAGTAGTGGGAAAATATTTTCCTACAATAACTTGATGGAAAGTGTCACTGCATACTTGACATTTGCAACTTAAATTTATGTTGAAAAGAGAAACTTCATCTTGCATTACCGATATTAAAGGCGGATCGAGCTCTTCAAATTTAACATCTATATATTTCAAAGTTTCTGAAGAAGATGATCGTGCCATTATCTCTATTAGGGAAGGATCAAGGGGAATATCGAACATGTAATCTATTTTTATTCTTTCCAAATGTGAGAAATTCATAAAGCACTTCTCTAAATATGCAGAATTTTCGAAAAGTGACAGTATCGTAAGCTCCTTAATGTTATGAAATTCCCAAAAATGATGCAGATTCCACAGTTCATATAAGTTTAGATTTGTTTCTTCTGCATTATACCACGATAAAACTTCCAATTCTTCCAATGTGTCAGTGTCGAATATCTTATAATATGGCTGCTCCAAAAAAGTACCATCAAAGGTATCAGGTCTTAGATTCAAACAAAGTGATCGTATTTTCAAGGGTACTTGCAGATGTGGGAAAAAAGTACAAGCATTCACATGTAGAGTCAAACTTTTGATATTATCCCAATTGTATTGAGATAGAAGAACTTCCATCTTTCCATAATAAGTATTATTAGCAGGCCCAGCTGGTAAAATTGAGGGCGGCGTAATATCAAGCGAAAACAGTTGCTTTCCCTTAGATGCCAATAAATGACTTAGATTTTGGTCCAGGAAATTCTCGAAGTACTGTAAGTTAATACCATGAACTATAAGCAAGCGAACAAATTCGATCAATGTTGCATATTCCAAATGCCATGAACAATGCACTCTTTTCACGAGAGGACATAACTTTGAAGGTGACTCTTGTAATGATCTGACTAATAATGCGAATTTATTCCTTGCTATGAGCTTCGCAGTATTATTGTCGTATACAGATGAAAAATAAAGAACTGACCAACGGCTGGTCCCCAAAGTATTGTCAAGATCGCTAGGGTAGTATGGCTTCTCATTCAAAAAAAGGTTTGCGTAAAGATATGGAATAGTTCTATCATATAAATGTCTAGAGACATAAGTCAAAGATATTTTGTCTTCTTGAGAGAGCAGTAAACCTATTTTACTAAATACTTCAACTGGAATTGAATCGATCATAGGCTCAGTGCATCATTTCTTTAAATCTGACATGTTGATGATATCAATTGCTTTGTAATCTGCCCGAGCTTCTTATTGTTGGAAAACCTCGAATCAAGGAAGACAGAAAATTAAGTATACAGACCAAACTTAGAGTAGATTTCTAACATTTTTAAGTGCCACTTTCTAGTGGCGAGACCAACTTTATCATTCTCATAGATGTGGTGTCCTTGCGGTCCCAGAGGAAAGGCTTATGCGCTTGCTCAAAACCTGCTTAAATTGGCACTGCTCATCACTCCCTGCCTTATTGTTGAACAACCACTATATGAGTTCTACGATACGCTTTCCATGGGCCCATTAACCATACTAACAACCACTATTAGTTAGTATGTGCTACTGTTATAACTAAAGTCATGTGATGCGAGCCCTGAATATGGACCACTAAATTTTATTTTTGTTTGTCCATGGAGTAACCCTTCGTGGACATTTGGTCAATTTGAAACAATACAGAGATGATCAGCAGTTCCCCTGCATAAGGATGAACCGTTTTACAAAGAGATTTATTAAGTTTTTTTTTTTAACTATCCACATTTGACTAGGAAGTAAACTTTATGTGCTGCTGAGAGCTGAACACTATTCTACGAGAAGACATAGATCTGCTTTTTGACATTCCTGAAAAAACCATTTCCGAAGTTCGAAGCTAGTTGGGAGTACATTTAGAAAGGTCGCGTGTGACTATTTTTATTATCGGAAAGAGAATATTAATATGTATAATACAAATATAGTTACATTATGGATGCGTATTTAAAGGTAGTTACAGATATTCAATCATTTTGCAGAATTCTTTAGTTCCATTGAAAGATTCGGCTTTAAGGGCAATCATCATTATTTTACCATGTTTAGCACCAAATTTCCACACTGATTTTGACAAGTAAAGTTGCATGCCTGGACAATATGACGTTTCCTCCATGTTAGTGAAATCAAGAACTTGTTCGTTTGAATTGCTTTCTGTAACTAAGAGACCAAAATTAGGGCATTTACGCCCGTTGACATTCAAATCCAAAATTGAAACACAAGCCGGAAGAACCAAATGAGGTGGTTGACTGCGACTTGAGGATGATGACGATGACGATGACGATGACGATGACGATGACGATTGTATGGCTGGAAATTTCACTTTGTACTTGGATAGATTTATGCCTATTTCTTTCAGAGCTGAAGAGAAAGACATCTCGAATTGGCGAGCTGTATTATTTGCAAGCGCGACGTGAATGATCTTGTTGCGTTTGTTAAATATTAGAGTACATTCTGGTGCATCTATTTGAAATATCAGATCACGAGAATATTCATCTAAGTAAGGTCTCTTATAAGAACAAATATTCCAACATTTCTTATACCTTACGTTGAGAGGCACAGTTTTCAGCTTTTTAACTGGTGGTTCACCTTCTGATACTTCAGGAGAGTAATCTGTATTAGGGCACGAATCTGTGAAGCATTCCTGTGTGATGTTCGATTCAACCTCCTTTTCCTCTAGTATGTATATGCTTCTCTTATTTAGATCATCTAAGGAAAGGTAAATGTCCTCCTCTTTTGTTATTGGATTATAATTGATTCGACTTTTAATCAATCTTTGTTCCAAATTCAGAAATCTGTAGTATCGACATTCTTTGATCAAGGATTCTCGTCTTTTATCATCCAAATCTATTGAAGCACCGCCTAACAACTCTAACAAATCCTGAAAGAATTCAGGAGATCTTGGAACATACGGTGGAGATTGAGGTGGAGGTCGCAATAATTTTTTGGCCATGAAGAGTGCTTCAACATCCGAATACAGCGCGTCATAGGTCATCAAAAAGAAATTTGGAGAATCACCTTTTCTCCTGAATAAGCTCTTGGCTATTTTAAAAGTTCTGCCACTAATATTAGTAAAATAGTACTCATATTCCTTCAAGATGGACCTTAAACGCGGCAAATTATAGTACATCGCATCTGCATATAGCATTGTGTATTGAACTTCGTTCTTAATGTCGATGAAATATCCCTGCAAATGTGTATAGATCAGTTGGAAGATTTCTGCAGATCTGTCTATGAACAAGACCTTATGATCCGCAGATGTGTTGGATGGCTTCATGCCGCCATCCTGCTTAGAGAAGCAATCCGTGAAAAAGCTTGGACCATCCGAACTGAGCGATGCACCACTGATTTGGAAAAGTCTACTACCAACCTGAATCTTGTACATGTTTTCATGTGGTAACAAATGCGGGATGGAAGGGTCAAATCGCGTCTCCATGAGGCGCAAAGAAGGTTCAGTATTCATGTCTGTGATCGATTCCGTAGTATAAATGATTTTCTGCAGCGTTACAAATCCTAATGTGTATCACAATAAATCATGGAGATAGTTCCAAACAGTGTTTTAACGCTTTCTTATACTGTCTACATGACAATTACTAATTCAGATGCAGACGGAATCGGTGGAATGAGCCGAGAGCAAGCCCTACTTTTCTAGCCCTGGTGTCCACCCTCCGGAAGACCTACTTTGGTGCCCTAGCCAATACGTCATAATTTATCCGAAGTGGCTGCATTGCAAAAAAATTCACGATGTTGAGCTGAAATTTCAATTTTCCGATTACTAATGGAAACTGTTGGAAAACGGAATCTGGATTTTGAACGCCCATTAGTATTGTGATGTAACTAATCTAAACAATGGTTGCGGTTTCGTGGGAAAACAAAATTTGTTTAGGGTAAAAAGACATCGGAAAGCAACGAAGTAAATCAAGTTGCTCAATTCTAGAACGAGAAATGGATCCCTAAGCCATGGAACTGAAAGGAAAAAAAATAGGGGGCAGCAGGTGTGTAATTAATTGCATCAAATTTATTTCACTCAAATGAACCCATATATAAAGAGCGACGGGTAAAACAGTATACACGGTGAGTCATGTCTAAAGTTACGACCAACAAATATAACAAAATATATTACAATGTCTGACCTTGTTAACAAGAAACTAGCTACTGGTAACTTCAAATTCCAATACATTCAGATTGATGCTAAGAACTCTGATAGTGAAGCATGTAAACTACCACAAACGGTTGAGTGGTCCAAGTTTATTGCTGAAAACAAAACTGTTGTGATCACTGGTGCTCCAGCAGCATTTTCTCCAACTTGTTCAGTTAACCATATTCCAGCATACATCAGTTATTTGAACGAATTGGTTAACGATAAGAAGGTTGACCAAGTTGTTGTTGTCACCGTTGACAACCCATTTGCCAACCAAGCATGGGCCAAGAGTTTGGGTGTCAAGGACACTACCCACATTAAGTTTGCTTCTGACGCTGGTGGACATTTCGTCAAATCTTTGGGTTTGGACTTGCCAGTTGGCGATGACGTTTACTGGAGTGGTAGATGGGCTGCCGTTGTCAAGAACGGTGTAGTCACCTATGCTGGCAAGGAAGAAAAGCCAGGTACCGAAGTCACTGTCTCTTCTGTTGAAAGCGTTTTAGCTCATTTATAAATAAATATATTCTAGTATGTAGTAATTGATTTATTTTCTTACTTTTAAAACTATACTCATTACCGTTGTTTCGAATATTGCAGTAATGACTATGTATGTAACTACGGCAGACTGAATACTGTTATTAATTAAGACTTTCTAAAGAGACGAGGTGATAATTATCAAAAATTTATTAACGAACTACAAACACCCAAAAATATTTATAAATTATACAAAAAACTATCTTTTTAAAGATAATTTTTGATCTTTATTATTGTTTTCTCAGTTTATTATTAGTATTATAATTATTAAAACAATTCTCAAAAGATTTCTTGGTTTAAAGAAGAAACTTCTCTTATTAGTAAAATGAAAAAAATAGAAAACAATCAAGTAGCATTCGATATTTTAAATTTCACCATAGAAATAATAAAAGCTGATCTTGTTTAAACTTTGGAAAATTTATAGAAATTGTCCACTTCCTTATCAATCAAATGATTAATGAGTAAGTAAAAAAAATTTTGTTTTAACCCCCAAAAATATAGAAAAAATAATAGTGTAACCAATGCATCTAGCAGTAGCAGCATTCAATGTTTGT
Organism: Torulaspora microellipsoides; assembly: GCA_900186055.1. Lineage (NCBI taxonomy): Eukaryota > Fungi > Ascomycota > Saccharomycetes > Saccharomycetales > Saccharomycetaceae > Torulaspora > Torulaspora microellipsoides. Next base: position 149,384 of record FYBL01000008.1, on the reverse strand, counting down.
TGTTAATGTAAAAAAATAGCTTTTCCGTTTAAATGAAAATGACTAAAATTACAACAACAAAGCAGCGGCACCAGCGAACAAAGCACCTGCAGCTGGCAAAGCCTTAGCGGCAGCACCAGTGTAAGAGGTAACAGAGGCAGTGGTGGATGGAGCAACAGTGCTCAAAGTGGTGTTTGAAGCATATGAAGCTGGAGCAGCAGAGGAAGTAGCGGTCAATGGACACCAAGTAGTGTACAAAGTAACTTCTTCGTTAACTGTGACGGTAGCGGTGGAGACCAAAGCTGGGGAAACAGTTTCAGAACAAACGTGGGAAACACATGAGGTAATGGTAACCAAAGTGGTTTCTTGGTTGGTAGCAGTGCTGGTGGTGATGTTAGCAGCAGAGGCAACGGAAGCGGCAGCAGCAACGATGGCGACAGTAGAGAATTGCATTTTTAGTTTAAAAGTTTAGTGTTAAAGCGAACGACAGAAGATAATTGATTTCTTAGTGTTTTCTAAATGTTAAGAAAGAAAAGTAGAGTAACGTTTCATAAATACATAACAGACATAAACTCCCTGTTTATATACTTTTTGTGCCAACTAACCAGGTGGTATGGAAAAAATTTCTCTTTCTTTTGCCATTACACAAGGGACACGAACCCAGCAGAACAATAAGGCCTGAATTAAAAATACATTTCCCTAGAAACTCCTGCACAACATCCTGGAAACATAAAGATACAAAGAGAAAAAATTTCGCTCCCTACCGCGTTGTGCGCCGATCTCTGAGGCGAAACACGAAGAAAAGGAGGGGATGCACGCATATGGCGAGCTTGCGAACGTTCTTGCACAGGCGCGAAATCTCCAGCACTCAGAGCGTCGCGCAGAACCGCGGATCTTGAGTATTTGCCTCAACCGTACCTCCCATAGAAATCCCTGACCCGATTGGGAGAAATCGTCTTGCTGTACTGGACCAAAAGGGAAAAGGGACAACTGGACGTGATGCGAGGGGAAAAGCCTGGAATGGACAGCTTTCTGCCTTGGAAGCGAAGCAAGCAGAACGGCAATAACGATAATAGTAATAATAATAAGAAGTGTAAGCAAGCTGTGCTAACGGCTTGCCACTCGAAAGTTGTATGTGCGGCAGGTGTTGCCTTATTGACGAGCCCCAAGACTGTATGATTATTACCTTTGCTTTGCTGTGCTGGTGTTACTGGCTTGCTCTGATCTGATCTTGATTTGAAATTGATTTGATTTGATAATGATAATGATATCATATCTTTTTGTTTCTATAAATAGGTTACATGTGCAATAACCCATACCGTGCATGATCCTTCCTCCCCTAATGCCGTTGGAAGGGGCAAACTGTAAACATTCCGGAATCGGACGGCGATAACTTTTTCTCGGACAACGGGCCGTCCTGTTACCCTGACGTTCGTGCTGTTACCCGGAGTTTCTCTTTTTTTCTTTTTTGGTTTCAATTATTCCCCAATGCATTATCTATGGATGAAAAAAACATACGTAATTCGTCGTTCGTCCCCTCGAAGATGCGGGATGCAATCCTGCGGCATGTAGTTTGTAATCAAGGAACAAGAACAATAAAATTGAGAAACGTTGGAAGACCATAGAAGGACCTCTAGATTTTAAGGTTTGTCGAAGAAGTAAGTCATTGTCAGATATTACGACAAATTCCATTAGTAGTTGTACTCTATCGTGGTTTTCCGCTTCCTTCGTTGGGTAGAAATTGAACAGTTCCATTTGAAAACATGGCGACACATGAAGAGTTTATAAGAACCCAAGTGTTTGGTACAGTTTTTGAAATCACAAACAGGTACACGGATTTGAATCCTGTTGGTATGGGCGCCTTTGGGTTGGTATGCTCTGCAACTGATACCTTGGCCAACCAACCGGTGGCAATAAAAAAAATTATGAAACCTTTCTCTACAGCAGTTCTTGCAAAGAGAACGTATAGGGAATTGAAGCTTTTGAAACATCTGAGACATGAGAACTTGATCTGTTTACAGGATATCTTCTTGTCTCCTTTGGAAGATATTTACTTTGTAACGGAATTGCAAGGTACGGATCTTCATAGGTTATTGCAAACGAGGCCATTGGAAAAGCAATTTGTTCAGTACTTTCTTTATCAAATACTGAGAGGTTTAAAATATGTTCATTCTGCTGGTGTTATCCATAGAGATTTAAAGCCAAGTAATATCCTCATAAACGAAAATTGTGACTTAAAGATATGTGATTTTGGTTTGGCAAGAATTCAAGATCCGCAAATGACAGGTTATGTGTCGACAAGATATTATAGAGCTCCAGAAATTATGTTAACTTGGCAAAAATATGATGTCGAGGTGGATATTTGGTCCGCGGGTTGTATATTTGCCGAAATGATTGAAGGTAAGCCTTTATTCCCTGGTAAAGATCATGTTCATCAGTTTTCTATAATAACAGACTTATTAGGTTCTCCTCCTGAAGATGTCATTAATACGATATGTTCAGAAAATACTTTGAAATTCGTTACATCTCTACCTCATAGAGATCCAGTTCCATTCCAAGAAAGGTTTAAGACCGTAGAACCAGACGCTGTCGATCTACTAGATAAGATGTTGGTTTTTGATCCTAGGAAGAGAATTACTGCAGCAAGTGCTTTAGTACATCCTTATTTAGCTCCATATCATGATCCAACTGATGAACCTGTGGCAGATGCAAAATTCGATTGGAATTTTAACGATGCAGATCTCCCCGTTGATACTTGGCGTGTGATGATGTACTCTGAAATATTGGATTTCCATAAAATCGGAGGAGGTGATGGTCGCATTGATACCAATGCAACATTTGACGATCAAGTGGCTGCTGCAACTGCTGCGGCTGCTCATGCTACTGCAGTCGCCCAAGCTCACGCAAATATTTCCAATCGCAATGATGCCAACGTTTCATCAAATGAAAAGGCAACCTCTCAATCTGCTAGTGCTACAGCTGCTGACGATGCTATTACTAATTTTGGCAACCAAGCAATTCACTATGCTAATGAATTTCAACAATAAATAGACTAAATATATGTGTGTTAAATTAAGTATTATCGAAACAAGGAAGAACATTTACACCGCATACAAAATTTAAAAATGTAAAAAATGTTCGGGTTTGACAGAACAAAACATTAACTAACAAATATCACACCAGTAGTAAAAAAGAAAATTAATGTCGAGTGAATGTTCAACTACATAACATATATGAAAAATCTTTTTAAAGTTACGTATTAATCTACTCTGCCGATATTTCAGTCAAACCTGCTTCTTCACACAAAGAATAGAAAGCAGAATCGCGATTTTTTAATAGATTTTTAGGCGTATCAAATTCAGATACTCTACCTGCGTCCAAAACAATAATACGATCGCTATCCATTATTGTATTCAGTCTATGCGCGATGGTTATAATTGTCCTATCCTTAAAAGCGCTACGAATTGTCTCTTGAATAATTTTATCAGTCTCTACGTCAACTGCTGCAGTTGCTTCATCTAAGACCAAAATTTTGGACGGAATCAACAATGCCCTTGCTAAACACATCAATTGTCTTTGACCAACACTTAAATTCCCACCACCTTCAGTCAGCTGTGTTAGTAATCCATCTTTACTCATATTCAAAACATGGGTCTTTAGATGTGATAATTCTAATACTCTCCAAATCTGTTCGTCAGTATACACATTGGTTGGATCAATATTTTCACGAATTGTACCTTCAAAAACTTGACTATCTTGAGGTATGATGGATAGGTTGTGTCTCAAATCGTAGAGTCCAACTTCATTTATTGGAATCCTATCAACGACAATGCGGCCTTCGGCAGCTTCAATCATCCTAAACAATGCCATAGTCAACGAGGACTTACCAGCACCGGTTCTACCAACAATCCCCACCTTTTCCTTTGGTTTGATATGTAGATTTACATCTTTCAAAATTAAACCCAAGTTAGCTCTGTAACGCGTGCTGTAGTGTTCAAATTTGATGTCTCCCTCAGAGGGCCAGTTCTTAGGGGGTCTATGATCCTCTATAATCGATGGTGCTTCACTTTTAATATCCGAATACTCCTTGATTCTTTCTACAGAAACAATATTTGTTTCAACTTCCACGGTCATTCTAACAATCCAATTCAAGGATTGGGTGATTTGCAATGCGTAACTCAAGGATAGACCAATCATACCCGGAGTTAATGTCCCATCCTTCAACCTAACTATGGAAAGGAATGCGGCACCAAATATAATGATCGACCCAATAAATTCCAATCTGAAAGCTAGCCAACGGTTTGCATTCACGGATGGATAAAATGCACTCATATTATTATCTATACGAGATTGGTTGATATGAATAAATCTTTCTTGTTGATGATAACCTCTAATTGTTGAAAGACCACCGAGACTTTCCTGAAAGTGTGCATAAATTGGGGACCTTGTAACAGAATCCAAACGACGCAGTTCTCTAGAGGTTCTCAAATAGTATTGCTGATAATAAACGTATAAGCACCCCATTGGAATAATGACAAATGTAAATTGCCAGGTGGTGAAGCAAATAACAATAAGGGTGAAACTAACCTTGATCACATTCACAAAGAATTGAGAAAATGTTCTACCCAATAATTCATCAACCTTGTAAATATCATTGGAAAATCTATTCAATATACGACCAATCGGTGTCGTCTCAAAAAAAACCATTGGAGCTCTCAAGACTGAGGCTGTCATTATAGCATGCAAGTAACGTGAGCCACGAATGGTGCAAAAAACCCATAAGATCACCGTTTGAATAAGAGTTGAAAAGGCAGAGCTGATACCTAAAGCAAGATAGATAGCCAGGTAACGGCCAGCATGTGGATTAGTACCATATTTAGAATTAACCTCTGACCAATGCTTTAGCCAAACATTACCCATCACGGATAAAAACATGGACAGAACAATGAAAAATAGAAATATGAAAACATTTCTTGGATTACAGGCTTTCGCGTACTCCCAATAAATCTTCCATTGAACCTTTCCTTGTTCACGATGCTCCCTGTTTTTTGAGTTTTCTTCGTCACCAAAATCAATACTGCCAAGTGTCGCATCACTAGCTCTTCTTAAGCTATGAGTTGGTTCTGAGTCAAATTCTAGGCTATTCAATTTCTGTAATTCCTCAAGTTCATCTTTAATGGGAACAGCAGACTCTTGTCCAGAGCTGGAAGAAGATGATGTTTCGGTAGATTTTTGCTTTTTCTTACCATATTCGTTAATTAGTTTCGATAACGGAGAGTCAACGTCTTTGGAAATTTCGTCATACGAGCCCTGCTGGATAATTTCACCGTTCTCAAGAAGAGTCACAGAGTCGGCAATCGACAGCACAGATATCTTATTGGTTGCCAGGACTTTAGTCTTAGTTTTCAGCAGGCCATGCGCGCCCAAAACATGTTCAATCAAGTGCTTAGCAACATGTTCATCAACTGCAGCCAATGGATCGTCCAATAGATATGTATCCGCCCTTGAGTAAGTGGCTCTTGCGAGAGATAGCCTCGCCTTTTGGCCACCGGATAAAGATATACCTTTTTCACCAACCATAGTCTGATCGCCATCTGGTAAAATGCTCAAATCAATCGTTAAAGCACATGCTTTTATAGTCAAATCATAGAATTCTGCATCAAATTTGTGACCGAACAGAATATTGTCTTTCACCGTACCATTCATAATCCAAGGAACTTGGCTAACATACGCAACGCTGCCGTGAACTGAAGCAAAACCTTTGACTCTGTATAGATCTCCTAAAAGACTCTGTATAAATGCACTTTTACCACTACCAACTCTACCCACCACACAAACCAGCTCGCCTTTTTTTGCCTGAAAGTTAATATTTTTTAGCGCAACCTGGTATTCTGGCTTACGCTTCCATAGAAATGTAGCATCATCGCCTACCTTTATGGCAATATCACCTGAATTTTTTACCTTAGGTAAATGTTGAACAGAATCTGTCTGCAATTCTTCATTAGTCAAGAATGAAAACAATCTATTTAAGGAGACAGATGCTTCAATAAACGACGTAAGCACATTGGGGACCACATTTAGCGGGAAAGCCAGTAGATTGAATAAAGTCAGTGCTGGGAATACCAAGTCAGTGGTTAATGGCCTATTTTCCGTGAAAACAAACACAGCAAAAGTCGAACATGAAACTAAAAATGGAACTATATTAAATTGGAAACTTGTAAGGGCCATGTAACAACCCATTTTCGTCAGATTTTTAAGCTCTTTATCATTTCTAACATGTTCCAATTTCTCTTTATAAGGTTGCTCCCAAGCATATAACTTTAAGGACTTTATATTATTCAAAATTTCGCTAATGAGACGGGACCTTTCATCTTTATTCTTCATTTGTATTTTTTGTAACTTTTTCTGGATTCTCATTAACATAGAGTTTAATGGCATCATAATAATCAGGATGACGACACCTACCCACATTGACCTACCTAATAATTTGTACAACGACACTAAACACAAAACAATTTGGAAAGGTCCAGACCAAATCAGATGACACCATTGTGTCAAATCCTGTAATCTCTGGACATCAATGCTCATCAAATTGACAATATCACCAGTAGAAGACATTTCTGCGGCCTCATTCGATAAAAACAAAGCTTTTCTGTAAATAACAGAGGTCAAAGCACTTTTTGTATTCATACCTGTATTGAATGAGTAGAGAAAATATTGATGAAGAATACATGTTTGAAAAAAACTTACAAGAAACATGGCAATTGCAATCATAAACCCTTTGACGATTGGTAAATCGCCAAAATATTTACTGATAGTGACAACTCCTAGTTTTTCGCCTAATATTTGAAAATGCTCCTTCCTTTCCTCCGTATAATCAGTTACAAATTTAATCAAAATTCTCAACAATTGAGGTTGAGTATATGCTAAAATATCGAAGAGAACCTTAAAAAGACCTGAAATCACCATCTTGTATCCAAAAGTGATCCACAGCGTCCATAATAATGATGGATTTGGCTTATGCTTTATTTGATTTTGCCAGTTGTGCTCGAATTTTTTGGATAGCTCAGCACTACCAAAGCTCTTAGGTAATTTATATAGATCAGTCTCCACTAAATATTTTTCGTAACCTGTTTTCATCAAGTCGGTCATCCATGAGAAAGAGATTCTGGAGAAAATGTTAGCGGTATCATAAGGGTTCACCTTTCTCCTTGATACATGTTGTTGAACAATCTGGTATGGCATCAATTGCTTCTTTGGAAGAGCCTCCAGTAGTAATATCAAAAAGGCATTGATAGTTTGAAAAACAGTAAAGATAAAAACCATATAACCAGAAGTCCATTCATCTTCATACGTGTGTCTGATTAAGAAATTTGCAGTCTTCGCAAAGTTGAAGAAAGTCTCAAATAACCAAAAGAATAGCACGATACTACTAGACACACTTGACCTGTAGTATTCGATCCAATGCAGAGCCAATACATCAAATAGAGATAATATTGTCAAACCATATTGGCTAATTATTGTGAAATCCTTTTGCTCTTGAGAAGGCAAACTAAAAGACGACAATGAGACAAACAAAATCTGTAAAACAACCAGTGATATCCTGGAAACAATTACCCAATCAGTTCTGTACTTCAAGCCCAAATGTGCTTTACGAAGCAACCTGATTAGCTGTCTAGTACCCAAGATAAGCATGAAAAGGGAACATAAGTTCAACAAAACTCCATCAATGAAACATTGAGTGAAATCACCGTAGAATGAAATCGGACCAAATCCTTCCCTGGACTTACAAAATTGGCAAGCCCAAGACATACGTTTCAATGCCTCAGTCATTATATCTGCACAATATTGCTAGCTAGTTTCACTAGTCTTGTGAACGAAATTTCCTATCAACTAGTAAAATTTGTTTGTATTGCATTATTAACCCTCATATATAATGAAATTTCATTATGCCAGAAAAATAATTAGTAATACATGCTGCTACCATCGATCGGCCCTACTAGAATTTAGCACCGGTCATACACCAAACCCAGTCCGAGATCAGAGTTTGTTTTTATTTCTAATAATATTACTTATTCTTGTTCCTCGTGGCCCAATGGTCACGGCGTCTGGCTACGAACCAGAAGATTCCAGGTTCGAGTCCTGGCGGGGAAGAATAAATTTTTTTTATTTTGATCAACCGCCTAACATGATATACCTTATTGACGAAAGAGATACTGAAAACTCGCATTGGATAACGTGGGAAAGAAGAGAAGTCCCTATTCAATCAAAGGGCTTTAGTACTCGACACTCTTTAAGTAAGCTTAGCAGCATTCTTTCAAAAATATCGCCGTAGAATTGATTCAGCATGCATACTCATCGGATAGATTCTTTTCTCGTTACGGATAATATTAGGTTAGAAATTGTGCATGAATCTAACCCCTACTTTGCCGGCGAATCAATATCCTTGGTCGTGAGGTTGAAACATTTGGGTTCTCAAAATGAGCTTCTCAATTTGAAAGAGGGTATACGGGAACTGCATCAACAGATTGAGAGGAAACGAGAACAAGAAGAGGAAGGAGGTGATTCGCAAGAAGATGAAGGCCGAGTATGGTCCATGAAATCTTTATTAAGTGCATTTAGAGGAGAGGATGATACCAGTGCAGGTAAGGTTGGCATGTCACAAGCGGAATTCGAGAAAAACTCGAAGATTCAGGAGCAGATTAAAAAGCAGCTTCAATTTCATAAATCTATTGACCTAATGTCTGGTTATGTTCAAATATCGGGAGTCCTACAGTTCGATCCAGAGTCTATTGATGAGACAAAATTAGAGCATGCAAGTACGGAAAAAGTTGGCATAGATAACTTTTTGAACAATGTAAAGAGTGATAAAATGGGAGCAGCTATTGGCGAGGAGCCCACGAGCAAATCAGAGAATAACAGTCTAGCGAAATACTTTAACTCCAAGTATAATGCTTCATCAACAGCATATGATGAACGCGATGGTCTAAAAGGTGATGTGACTCCGGTATTCGCTTTAGGAAACATGAGCACTGCCACCGAGTACAAACAACTACCCATCTTTCTCATACCACAAACTCTTCTATTTTCAGAGATGATATTGGAGGCAGGAAAGACCAAATCATTCCGTTTCAAATCAAACAAGCTTCCTGCTGCTCTGGCCCCTTCTTATAACATTTCTAAAAACATTTCCATGAGCTACAACCTAGAATTCGGTGTTAGTAGATTGGTGGTCGGGGAGATCAAGCAGTACAGTGTCCGTGTTCCTATCAATATAGCTCCTTATGTGAGCAGTGCGGGTAGTCAGTACACCTCTATACTGAATCAAAGACTTGTCATGATGGAGCCTGGAAATGTAAAAGAACTGAAGCAGAAAACTTCTGCTCAAAAAAGACCATCAACCACCTCCTTGGCTCCTTTAAGCAGAAGATCTTCCTCCTTCATGGGTCTGCAAGAAAAAAATGATGAAGCGGAAAGAGTAATACAAAATTTCGTCACTTTGGTTGAATCAAATCAAAATGGTTTTAAAGACATCGATGATTTGGTAGAATCACAAATAGAAATGCAATTCCCCAACTGCAATTCGGAGGAAAATTCTAATATTACTGCCGAAACTACTAAAGAAGAAGACCAAAGCATCTACACGACGAAGAAGTCAGATTTGGTATCAAACAATATTTCGAACTTATATACCTTAAGCACAGCTTCTGCTGATGGAGAGTCAGCTCCTGTGCCAGCTTCAGATTCAGGAACTAGCTTAATTCCGCAACTGAACAATTTGCAAAAAAGCTATCAAATCAATTGGAATGGGCAACCCATTACTAAATTACTACTATCCAAACCTTTTTACACAACATCAGATGACATTGATCTTGTGTTGCAATTAGATCCGAACTCACCTCCGCTGCACAAAGTTAGTGCGGTTACAGTATCTTTGGAAGCATTCGAAATAATAAATCGGAAGTATGCTGCAGACATTGAGAGCTTTAGTAGACCTCGTGGTACGCAGGTATACGAATCTCATGCGATATGTTTCGATACGTGTGATAGTATTCCAGTTAAGATTGTAGTTCCTAAAACTCCGATGAATCAATTACCCAGTCAATTTAGAACCGATGTTTTCCAGTTCAAATGGATGTTAATTTTAAAATTTGTGCTGGTTCCAAGGGTAGCAAATATTAGTCTCGAACAGTTCTATGAAGACAAAAAGGGAGTTTTGTTTCATGCAAAGGAAACACTGGATGGTGAGGAATTTTCTTGTCATATTCCACTGCCACTTCTGCCATCAGCCCATAACTTTGGTGGTTGGTAATAAAACAATATTCACAAGGGTGTACAATACGTACAGTATTACTTACTACTAATATATAAAAGAATAGCATTACATTAAAATTACCTACAGTCTTGGATGTTCTCATGATCTTCCTCTGCATGCTGATCAGGTGCGTGGCTTTCAACTTTCTCGAAGTCATTATCATTTTGATCATCATTTTCCCTTTCATTCTCGTCGTTCTCACTTTCCCCTTTTATGATATTTTGCTCATGGTTTTCATCGTCATCATCATAATGTAAACCGAGACCCACCAATGCACTTCCAATGGCTTCCTTGGTAGAGGATCCGTCGTTCAAATGTCGAGTAGCTTTTACAGTGTGATCGACCTCTCCTTTCTTTCTTGATATTTTCTTGGAGTTGAAATATTCTTTCCAGGAGGTCCAAAGATTCTGGTCTTTATCACCTGCATTTGAAGTTCTCGAAGACTGCCTTGATATGCTTTTCGTTGAGGGATCTGTTAGCTGACGATCGAGTGACGATTTTTCCTTATTTTTAGCATCGATGTTGACATTGCTGTTGCTTTTTTTCAGGTTTTGAAATGTTGCTGCCAGTTTTTGTTGCAATACAGTTATAGTGTCAATACCGTTATATGGATGTTTAGGTGGAAAAAGGTCAAATATTCTATCATCCGTACTGTCTCTGAACAACATGAAATTTTGGGTATCTTTCCACCTCGATATCCAATTGCTGTTGAAAAATTGTATTGGATTTGAATTTAAAATTTCTTCCGGAAGTGATTGTAAAGCCATCTCGTTGCTTTTATTGCCCGCAACGTAGTCACTCAACTTCACGCTTGACAATAGCCCTGTCAAATAATCTTCAAATTGCCATCGTATAAAATCATCGCTACCTTCGAACTGCGAGTTTTTGGGTGTGTATAAGTCATTCTCATTCCAGCTTTCACAAACAACCGTAGCAATAGATTCTATCCATTTTTTATCATGATTGCTTAGTTGTAAAGCCGAATGCAAACTCTTGTCAATGATATCCACAAATGACTCATCCACATTGACAAAAATGTGACATAGCTCACCCTTCTGTTCGGCTAGTAATGAATTGGAACTGCCTATCACAAAAAATTCGGTTTTAGGCGACTTAATATCTTCCATTTGTTGAAGGGGAGTATATGGAGAGAATAAGCCGCCATTTTCGAATATCTGTAAGGGAAATCCCAGAAATCGTAGTACTGATTGTCTATCACTAGATCTGAATGAGTCTGCCACAGTTAGATTCTTTAAAGACTTGTGCAGTTGTGGGCTCCCGGAATTTTGTAAATTTGACAGTAAATTTGGAATCAAGCTGATTAATCCAAATTGTAAATTACACAAAGCTTCCACATTACTGCCGTAAAATATAACTTGTGTTTCCAGAAGCATAGCTTTTAACAACACCAAAGTATCCTTTTTGAAATCGTAAAGAATCTTGCGTAAAGAAAGGCCAATATTCAGATGACTATCTTGCAGATTGCTCGGTAACGGCTTGAACATGGATATAAGATTTTCGTGTAACGATGATAAAATGTTTCTATCTGAAAAATTGCGTTGGAGAAAAAATGCGGTAGTAACTAAGCTTAACTTGTCTTTTATTTGACCAAAAATCGGTTGTCGTGAAATGACAACAACGGCCTTCTGTACTGTTGATCTGGTAATATCCTCATCTTTATGAGTCAGCTCAGCACTTCTAATTTGCCTCGAGCAAGATATAGCAAATAATGTAGTGTAATCATCAAGCTCGTCCTCTGGAAGGTCTGTAGCACTATTGACAGGGCTGCACTTCGTCCTCTCATTGAATAGTAAAGTGAAATAGGTAAACGTCTCCTCAAAAGAGTGAGAGCCATCTGGTAGGGCTTGAAAGGGTAAGTTGGGCCAAATATTCGACTCATGCGTTCCCTCAGGTAAACCAAACCAATATTCTACCTCTGGACCTCTCGTATGATGGAAATCAACTAAACAAAGACCCACTATTACGGGGTGCTCTTCCTTCATGCTTTTAAAACAATTGATCAGCTACTTGGTTTGCTAAATCAAAAATATTAACTATAAATATTACGCACATCCACGTAAACTCTAATAATCAGTATATGTCTTAACCTGTTGGCATACTTGTTTTCTTTTCATCTATTCAACGAATTCGGAGGCCAGGTTGGTTTCTTGTTCGCTAAGCGCAGATGGTCCTGGTGTTCGAGAAATTGAGCTTCAATGAGAGATATCGGACACTACTGAAAAGTACATCCAGATCTGTGCATTTGTCGAATGTTGCATTCAGTCAGTGCAATTTAAACAAACATACAAACTGCATTTTAATGCTGTTGAATGCTATCAGTTACAATGCAGAGGGCGAGGAAATGTGATTCAAATGAATCTCTAACATTCGAGCCATATCAGCCGTATCACCATCAGCGCAGGAGTGCAAGTATTAATGTTGTAAAATCTCAACCTGCTCAATGGATATATATAATTAGAATGATATCAAGAAAGGTGCTGTCGCTCGAGCAACTCACAGCTTGTCAGTAATTGCAGACGAAGATAAAATATTGCAGGAATATAGACAGCACGGTAAACTCCTCCTACTTAATATTTCTACTTGCTGATTACTGCGATAGATAGGTAAAAATATTCTTAACGTGTATATGTATATTTACATGATCGTACCCAGCTTGAGTTTTGCATTTTCATGGTTAATGCTTGGGGGACTTGAGAACTTTCTAAAGGATGAGGTCTTGAAGAAAATACTGTGGATAGTTGCTTACAGTAAGAGTTTGTCATCCCAGAATGCAGGAGAGTACTGCTGCCCATATTAATGGCACAAATCAATACCCTCAAAAAGATCAAGCACTCCGTCAGCTTGGGGAAGGCATTATGTGGGGAGTGATATTAAACTATCGTAAGTGAGCTGGTTACGGTTTACAATTTATTCAATTTTTCCATTCAAATATCTTCAAAATTACCATGCTTGACAAAATATTTGCAAGTTCCTCATAAAACTAACGCAAGATTATTACAGTGGGCGAAAAGCTCATGGCTATCGTTCAGAGAATGTGCAAAAACGCTACTTTAGCTCAGCACAAAGCAGAGCTGTAGCACCTTTGCAGTTGCGTATGTTGGAAGTCCCTTCTGGATTAAAATCTTATATCATTGATTTTATCTTTATGGACGGAAAGGCTTGTCCGTCTCGCCTGGCGCGTTTCCTCTAAAGGCAGACTAAAGGTATGTCAACGTACTAACCCACTTTGAAACTTTGAGTAAGAAGGCTATACCTCCAATATCAATACTGATGGCATATGTGGAGACTTTGGTGCAGGAATGCGTTGATTTTATCTCTCCGTCTCTGAGTGGCTTGAAAGAAGCAGAGAGAATACTTTACGAGCCCACAGATGTCAGTGACTTTCCCCAGGAAATGCTCCAATTCCAGTGGAAACCGCTCTTGGATAAATCTCCTAGTTTAAATGTGGATTCCCTGGTTGCACTAGTACTGAAAAGGGTCGTTACTGATTCATTACTGAATGAAATGGAGAATGAGAATGATATTGAGAGTGAAACTAAACCCGATGCAAAGAAGTCTCAAATAGACAAAAGCGGTATAAAAATATGTGCAGTTGTACTTGATTTCTGTTTCCATTCTAGAAAATATCGCGAGAATCCTTCATTGTGGTGCGTGTCTTATTTTTCGCTATTTACTACCGTTACAGAGATCCTGAGTTGGCCTTGCGATATACAACATTTTTGGCCATATGCAGAATCACGTATTGAATGGTTCAAAATGTGTAACGATCTGGATCCTTTACCCATCGGTATTACTAATCTCATCAGTTATAAACAGCCGCTTTATGATAAGTTACGCCATTGGAATGATCTTTTGAAGACTATAGAGAACAACTCGTATTTAAATACTCCATTAAATTACACAATGAAATTTAAACTAGAGAAATTTCTATCAGAGCTTTTACCAATATATGAAGAGTCGAATTTCAACAGATCAGCCCTGATATCAAACAGACAAAACTCAGGGAATCCTTGGAACAAAACAATCTCAAGCGCAACAAGGACAGATCTATCCTCAGAGAGTATATTTGCAACAGATTACAATTACGTATTTGATAACTTGCTTACCTGTCCGCTGGAATTTGTATATAAACCATTAGAGTTCAAGTTGGAACTCGACAAGTTACTAACTCCTCTGCTCGATGCTATTTTTGAAATTGAGGAGGATTTTTATAAACAAACAAGAAATTCTCATAAAAAAATTTCTGAAATTAACCAAAAACTAAATCAGGATTATCCAGTGAATTTCGAAGTCATGCAAGTTAAATGTCCAAACTACATCAAAATTTCCACTAAGATACATGAGGAAAGAGCAAAATATTGGGAAGAGTTCATAAAATTTGACCAGTCCACTGCAATCATGGTTCAACCTACTTTATATGATATTTCCCTTTCAAACCCAGAGGTGCTGTATCAACAAATGATGGAACTTGATAATGATTTTTACCGAAAGCAATTTCTATTGCAGCTGTACTTCACAATTGGTCTGATTCGCCATATCATAACCTCTACAGATGTAGAGAATTATTATAAAGTTTGTTACCAAAGGGAAAAGCCATCGAAAAGTATTAATTTCGACGACTTGAGCGATTCTAATCGCAAAAGAACATTAGTTTTATGCAATCACATCTTGGATAACCGCATACGCAAATTCTATCGGTTTAGAGACCCTCAATTTGCGTCTATTATACAAAAGCTTTTAAATGCAGATCAAGCTTTTTTGAAAGCGAAGACTGATGGATTTAAGTCATTTCAAAATTTCAAAATACCAGACCTTCCAGTCAATGAAGCACCATTTGAATACTCTTTTAAAAAGTTTGGTTTTATTAAAATGGGAAACAAATCTATCACCAATGTTTGGAAAACCAACACTGGAGTAGCTTTGATAAAGAAAAGACCTGTAAGCCCTAAAGAATTGCATAGCGAGTTATATCAAAAGTGGAAAGCCACAAAGGAAAATGTCGACAAAGCAGAAAATGTATCTGATGATAAGATTGTCAAGCAGTGGCAAATTCTGCGGTCATTGAGATCGCAATACTTATTCGACTTTAGCAAAGTGAACGAGACTACGGGTATTTATGGGTTGTTTGACTCCTCTCTAATGGAGAATAAGTTGGGAGAAAATAAAAGATCACTGGATGGCGTACTAGCCAAAATGAAGCAGCCTCATCGAGAGAAACTCGAACAAGCGAGGAGGTTTATGGAAGACAGACAAAACAAAAAGAGATTACTTGAGGAGGAAAGGGAGCAAGAGAGCGCAAAGAAAGCGAAGCTTACTCAGGACGAATCATCCTCTGCAGCAGAGGAGATTTCGACCAGCGTCTCTAATGAATTGACACAAAAAGAGTTCGAAGAGTCTCCCCAACACTCGTTTACTGCACCATTGGAACAATTACCACAAATGCAGCAGACAAAGGAGGATGATGTCCTTTCAGAAAACCTTTCGCAAGGGCAGACTGAAGACAACCAAAAGGTAAATGAACCGATTTCGGCTATAATTAACACAGATGGCAAGGCAAATGGAAATACACCGCCTCCAATAGATTTGGCGCATCAGCCCGAAGGAGCCGCAACAATTTCAGAGGAACCTTCAATTTCTGATGAGAACAAAAGCTGAGTTGAGTATATGATCGTAATGAGGGATTAGATGAACATACTTAATGTACGTAATTTTTTTCAAAACGGGAAGAAATACCCATTGATAGTAAATTAACCCAAATCTCTTTAAAAAGATTGCTAATGAGCCTTAAATTGCAATAAAACCGACAGAAGAGAATCAGTTCCTTCTGAGCTGGTGACAACTCTTAAATGGTGCCCACGATAGGTCAAGTAAGCATGTAAATCGTTGGAGAGTTTCGATTGTTTTTCGTGACATACATCTATATCTGCAGCGGAGAAATCAACAACAACTTGTAATTTTTCAATTATCATATTCATCAATCTCGAATGAAATGGGTAGTTCAAAACTTCGATAATTTGAGCTGACAATCCTGGTACCAAGTATGCTACGTCGTCGAATTCATTTAACAGGGAGAATTCTTGTATTACTATTTGCAACAATGGGATTCTATCAGTTTTAACTTCTGTCCATGAAAAAAACGACGTTTCAAGCGCAGTTATATTGGTTGTTAGTATATCTGGGCAAGATTCCTCAAATATGAACACAACATTTTCCTCTTCGAAAGGATCCTCAGATAAGGGAGCGGCTGGATATATAGGGGTGAATTTTGTGTTATTTGCAGATGATTTCCTCCTTTCATTGTAATAGCTGGAAAAAGCAATAGCGCTTTGTCTCCTTGCTGTTTGACTATCAGCACCGGCAAGGCTATTTCTTCTAAATTCAGAGGGCGACACTGCATAAGTAATATTTGGAGATGCTCCCATGTCGAAATACTGATTCGCACAGTCGATGGGTGATGGTATTTGGCTAGAAGTTTGCGAATCTGTATTTATCATAGCGGCTCCCGTCATGCGATGTGTATTACAACCTATACCTATCAGTGTGAAATGCTTAATGTAGGGAATCCTAAATATAATACAATTATCTTCAAGCATCAATCTCCATTTTTCCAATGGTATTGTATTCAATTTAATAGCGTCCATCAGAGCGGACTCATTTATAACCAATTTCAACGAACTACCATGATCGACGTTCGGCAAAATCAGATTCTTGAGAAGGTAACAGTGCCATAAAAGTTGAATATCAATAGCTACTGTCTGAAATTTTAAGTGAGTCTTTTCAAACAAAGAAGATATAGGGAAGTCTGTTAATTTTACCTTAGGTGCTTCAATGTATAAGTTTTTTATTACGTGTGGGCAGGAGGTCAGCCAGCGCAATTGTTCTAGGGACATTAATGTAACAATGATATACTGTATGTTCGCGCTTGCGGATGCTAAATCCGACCAAGGAATAATGCAACAGCCACAATGAAACGTCGACAAATTCGAAAAATCGCAGTCGTAGAACCTTACCAAATGGCTTCCAACCTCATTTAACTTCAATGACAGTTTTTTGATATTTGGAAACAGTAAATCGTGGAACTCAGGATCCGCCGACCTTAAAGCTGGAACCAATGTCAGCTCTTCATATATATGTGTACCATCGATGGTTTGATAGTTTGATCCATCAACGTAATGTGTTAATGTGATACAATCACATTTTGGTAGCATGATCGGTCTCTCCTCATGACCTATTGGAAACTTTGTCGACTCTATTACTCTCAATTTAGGACATTGAGTTAAAAACTTGGACGAATTTTCATTGAAATCAAGAAAATTGAGTTGTTTAACAATACTCAAATCCTGAGAAATCAGTTCATGCGCGGTGTTTTGAACTTCCAGCGAATATATGCTTCTTAAGTTATAAAGATATGTTCTTTCAAATAATGTATCGATATCACACATTTCATCTCTATTCACCAACCCATTACCTATGACATGAAGTTCACATAACCGTATTTTCTTTCGATATAAAGACAATTCGCGGAAGTACAGCTTGCTGAGAAAGTTTAAAGATGTACTATACACTACGCAAAGGTTCGTTTTAGGGGAGCAATGCTGGGCTATTTCATCTATAATGTTTGTTAAAACATCGCTATAACTTCTATCTGTCTGTATTACCACTAATAAGTTGAGATATGTCACAACAAATCTTAAAATTGATGGATGATCCGGATGATCAGTTAGTACAGTATATGTATTCTTCTTATCCATAAGTAACATATAATCAAGAGGCGATCGCATATCGTGTAATGCCCCACTACCATCCTGGAGCACTATCACTCCAAGTTGATCAGTAACAAGTTCTCTAAAAAAGGGAGAGATCTGTGACCAGGATATCGATGTCTTGCAGCTGTCTAACCCTTGTGACACAATGAGATTTAAGATTTCGTTTGGAAATTCCATATCAGCAACTTCCCTCTCGGAAAAATATAAGGTTCCAAGCTCTTGTAAGAACACAATCAAATAGGCTTATCTTCTTACTGGATGATAAACTCCTCATTCATTATCTCGGACCGAATATCCTCTTGGTCACGTGAGCCGTTGTGATGAAAGGAATTAAGGCTGTCTTAATGTCGCCCACCTCATTACCATTACTACCTCTGGTACTCAAGAATATCTTTGAAGAGCTTCTCAAACTTTGTTGTTTTCATCTCTTCCATGAGAGGCTTATTACTTTTCAACGAGTTCGACAATAAGAAGGCGAGCATCAAAGTGAAAAAGAAAAACTATGGAAAGCAAGAGCGTTAGGAAACCTCCAAAAAGAAAAAGGTGAAATCACTCTTCGTGGTTGAAGAGCTTTGAAGTATGACCTATACCTCTACTTGCTGTGATGATGGCTCTGGATGTTCTGTAGGTACAATTATACGTTCTGACAGTGTAACGATTCTACTAGATCCTGGATGGCATAGTCCAAAAGTATCATATGAAGATAGCGTACGTTATTGGTCTAACCTAATTCCCGAAGTGGATGTAATCTTGATCTCACAGCCATCGCTTGAGTGCTTGGGTGCTTATGCTCTGATATATTACAACTTTTTATCGCACTTCGTCTCCAGAATAGAGGTATATGCTACACTTCCAGTCACTAACTTGGGCCGCGTGTCAACAGTGGATTTCTACGTATCTAGAGGCCTAATTGGCCCGTATGAGTCCAACAAAATCGATCTGGAAGATGTTGAAAAGGCATTCGATCATATAGAAGCTTTAAAATATTCCCAATTAGTAGATTTGCGATCGAAGTTCGATGGCCTTAGTTTGGTAGCGTATAACGCTGGTGTTAGTCCCGGTGGTTGCATGTGGTGTATATCAACTTATTTTGAGAAGCTACTTTATGCCCGTCGCTGGAATCATACACGAGATACTATATTAAATGGAGCCTCTCTATTGGACAATACAGGAAAGCCGCTATCCGCTTTATCAAGGCCATCTGCTATTATAACTACATTGGACAAATTTGGCTCGGCAAAACCTCATGTCAAGCGCATTGAAGTATTAAAAGATACCGTGAACAGAGTTTTAAGCTCTGGCGGCTCCGCAGTGCTACCAGTCGAGATAGGTGGTAATTTTTTGGACTTATTGGTATCAATTCATGATTTTCTATACGAGAAATCTAAGAGCAGATTATTTAGGGAAGTTCCTGTTCTATTGGTATCCTACTCGCGCGGCAGGACTTTGACTTACGCGAGATCCATGTTAGAATGGCTATCATCGTCATTTTTAAAAACCTGGGAATCAAGAGATAATAAATCCCCTTTTGAACTAGGACGCCGGTTTCATGTTGTGATTCCTGAGGAGTTGGCTAAATATCCGGGATCAAAAATATGCTTCGTCTCTCAAGTTGATCTACTAGTAGATGAAATTATTACAAAACTATGTCAAATAGAAAGAACAACCATTATTTTGACCACCTTTGATGATAAAGATTTGAGTACGATCTCAAAGCTGCAAATGGAATGGAAATCTGCTGAAGAAAAGCAAACATTGGAGGAAGGAAGAACGATTACATACTCCAAATCCCTTTCCCTCAAAAATGTGAAAT
Source organism: Torulaspora microellipsoides (assembly GCA_900186055.1). Taxonomy (NCBI): domain Eukaryota; kingdom Fungi; phylum Ascomycota; class Saccharomycetes; order Saccharomycetales; family Saccharomycetaceae; genus Torulaspora; species Torulaspora microellipsoides. Next base: position 129,490 of record FYBL01000008.1, on the reverse strand, counting down.
TGCAGCCTTTATTAAAGGAAGAGTTGGAAGCGTACGTAAATAAGATCACAGAACGGAAGAAAAAGAGGTTAGAACTAGAGTTTGCTTTAAAAAGAGATGCCAAGAATAGAAATCAAGCTCTTGGTACATTTTCTCGTGACATAGCAAGCAAAGACATCCCTGAGAATGGCCTCGATGGCATACAAAGTGGAGATGATGATGCTGCCGGCGGCAACGATGATGATGACGAGGAGGACAATCTTTTAGATATTCTTAGAGACGAAACTCCATCTTCAGCAAGAAAGCAAACTGTGGAAGTACCAGTAGACACAACAGTTTTATCATCCTCTCTTCCGAAACACAAAATGTTCCCTTTCCACCCAGCTCGAGTGAAAATGGATGATTATGGAGCTGTCATAGATTTTAACTTCCTCATGACTGACGATGAAGAACAAATAGATAAAAATAAACGACGTGCTGTTGATGAAGAGGTGGAAGACGAGGATCCGTACGATTTATCGGATCCTCGTAAGCTATCCTCAAAACGAGTTCGTAGGCCCAAGTTGAAAGAGCTTAACTCATCAAATGAAGATCCTACCTTTGATAACATTGATTATTTAGATGCACGAAAGGCGCCGGTTAGAAGAGTAGAATCATACGTCAAAGTCACCGTGAAATGTTTGCTAACATTCATTAATTTGGAAAGTTTGGCTGACCAAAGATCCGCGTCTGTTATATGGCCAGCTTTAAAGCCCAGAAAAATATTACTTCTAGGTCCAAAAGAAACTCAAAATAAGCAATTAGTCGTTACTCTTCGGAAAAAAGATATCGAGCTGGTCGAAATGCCATTCAATGAAGATATTGAATTCAATACTACCATAAAATCTTTAGATATATCAATCGATCCTCAACTGGACCAACTATTGAAATGGCAGAGAATTAGCGACGGATATACTGTTGCTCACGTAATTGCTAGATTAGTAAAGGAAAAACCACAGCTTGCAAAACAACAGCAAAAACCACAACAAGCTGTTAGAACTAAGCTGATTTTGAAACCTCTGCTAACCGTCTCAAAAATTCATAGTGGTGGATCACTGTCGATCGGGGATGTTCGTTTGGCTGAATTGAAGAGGAAGTTGACCGGGCTGCACTATCGAGCCGAATTTAAAGGTGAGGGTACGTTGGTGGTTGATGGAGAGGTTGCCGTGCGCAAAATTAATGATAGTGAAACCATTGTTGATGGTACTCCATCAGAACTATTTTACAATGTAAAAAAGTTGGTTACGGATATGCTAGCGAAGATATAAATATTAGATATCATAAAGTACATTTCTACTAAATAATGAAGTATAGCCAAAAGAAAGATAATCACTACCCACGAATCGTAATCGACATCACGGAAAATAATGAGAAGCAATATAATAGAAAGTTTCAAGATGGTATGTAATATTATAGTGAAAAAAATGAAAATTTACATCAACCTTAAACAATTATATCATAATGCTTGAAGAAAATTCTCGTGGTCGTAACCCACACAATGTTAATGAACGCCTTTGGGGCAATAATACCTCGGAAAATCGTATGGAGTTTTATAATCCATTACCCACAAAGATCAGCGGATCGCTAACTCAAGAACAGATATCAGCTTACCAGACCATGTTTAGAATACAAGAAATAACATCCACATTGCGTTTAAATGAAGTTAAACCCCCAGAAAGAAGAAATAGATCTCCATCGCCTCCTCCTGCATACGATTCTCGTGGTAAAAGAATTAATACACGAGAACAACGATACAGAAGAAAACTAGAGGAGGAAAGGCATAGATTAGTAGAAATTGCGCTTAAAATGGTACCGCACTTTGTAGCTCCTGAGGATTACAAAAGGCCTGTAAAATTTCAGGATAAGTATTATATTCCTGTTGACCAATACCCTGGCATAAATTTTGTAGGATTATTATTGGGCCCTCGAGGTAATACTCTCAAAAAACTGCAGGAAGATTCTGGTTGTAAGATTGCCATCAGAGGTCGCGGCTCCGTAAAGGAGGGTAAAAATGCACACGATTTGCCTAGAGGAGCAATGAACTTTTCAGATCCATTACATTGCCTTATCATTGCAGATAATGAAGATAAGATCCAGAAAGGTATCAAGGTTTGCGAAAATATTGTTGTCAGGGCTGTCACTTCACCAGAAGGTCAAAACGACTTAAAAAGAGGTCAATTAAGAGAACTTGCTGAACTCAACGGGACTTTACGCGAAGACAATAGGCCATGTCCCATCTGCGGGTTGTTGGGACACAAGAAATACGAGTGTCCAAATATGGAGACATTTGCCCAGAAGATTATTTGTCGAAAGTGCGGGCAAAGCGGGCATGCCACAATTGATTGTTTAATGAGCGCAGAAGGTCAAGCTTCGGATGAATCTAGATATAGCCGCTATAAAATGACAGCCAATACTGGCATCTCACAAGATTGGCAAGAAGGCAGCACTTATCATGAATATAGAAATACCTCTAATGGTTACCAAAATGGTGTGCATAACCAGGATGACTCACTCAATCATGCTGTTAGTTCTTACAGATCTCGATACAGTCGTGTGGCTCAAGAAACACAATCACAATACCCGTCCAATCACGAAAGTCTCATCCCCTCTTCGCGCACTCAAGGGTCACTTCAAAGCCTAAAAGCTGCTACACCAACGCCTCCCCCCGGCATGGATTCCCAACTGGCCCCTATGCCCGCAACGTGGGGTGTACCAGGCATGCCTTCTTTGTCGCAAGATGTAGCACCTACCACTCCATCAGCAGTCACAAGTACATTTCCGCCAGGTTTGAATGCATCGAATCCTTCTGGTCTGCCAAAAGACTCTGTTTTACCATCTATTCCAGGCCTAAATGGGCCACCTGGTCTTTTTGAAAATGAACAAGAATCACAGGCACCTCCTGGTTTAAGTGGACCACCCGGCTTATAACTTAATCATCAAAAGAAATTATATGAATTTGAGCATTTATTTTTACGTTACTAATTATTTGATACATTAGAGAAACTTAAATTAGCTTAATTGCGCCTATTATCGTTCCATTTTTTAGCAAATGCTAAGAATTTTGAAACGTTTGGTGTCTCTTCGATATCATCAGGAAAAGTGTAATCTCGCTGGACACAGCCATCCGCCGTTCCTTCTTCAATCACTTGTGGCATCCTTTTCGTTATCATAGCTTGTGCTTCAGTACTTCCATATGTGCTTTCATAGCTACTGTATGCCTCCAAAATGACAATCCTATTCTCCTTGTCACCTTGTTGCTTGAAGTGCTTTAGTGCCCTTTCGAAGATCTTCCTCGACCGGGATCTGTTCTCATCAGTTATTTGAAACTCAATCTCATCCTCTTCTTCTGCTATATCTGCTGCAGCTGCTTGAAGACCCCGCAACTGCTCTTCTGTAGGAGTGGAGCTCTCATATAACGCATATTCCACCCAAACCTTAACAGAATTCCCACTTATTTCCAGATACCTCTCATAAAGTTCTCTAGCTTTTTCAAACTCTTCCGCATCTGTTTCAAACTGAATGAACCCCTGCATTAAAGTCATCCTCGAGTTCTGTGGTAAATCGACTGGATTTCTGAACAAAGCAATCTCATAAATACCTCTGGACCTCTCTTCATCCCCTAAATTCTCCTCAAGTTCTGCATATTTTATCCACGAATCCAAATTTAGAGGATCAAATTCTATATATTTTTCGTAAAGCTTCCTTACACGATCAAACTGCTTCAGTTTAATCTCCATTTCTATGTAGCCTTCATAGGTTTTTCTTTTAGGACACAAGCCTAATGATTTGCCTAATATTTTCCTCGCCATGGAAAGATTTTTTTGTCTGATTTCAAACTGGCTGTACATGAGCCATATCTTGGAGAACGTAAAGTGCTTATGCGGAATGACCTCATTTAGTAACCTTTTATACAAATTTCTGCATAGGTCAATATCACCTGCTTCCAATTCTAGATACGTCAAGCATCTAATCCATAAATATACGTATTGTTTCCAAGCTAGGCTCTTCGTCAGTTCTTGGGGTTGATTGCTCATTATTGACTTTTCCAAAGAGCTCAAGAATTCTTGCTGAAAGTTCTCTTGCATGATGTCCAAGTATAGCCACCATGTATCGTAATCTCGTTCATTTTTTTTCAAAAGCTCTTCATATCGCCTTCTTCTTTTATGAACCACACTTTGTTCTGTAGATGTAACACTGCCGAACTTTTTTTCAAATTCGACCATGCTGTCTTGCAGAATTTTATTTTCAGGCCATTTTTTAATTGAAAGGTTATACAGAGCCCTAGAGCGTTCATATTCTTGTTGCATTGTCTCCCAGTTCGCAAATGCGATGATGACCTTTGTAAGATCATTATTGTTGGAGTCATTCTGAAAAGAAACTAATGTATCTACTGCCAACGAATATACTCTTCTAACTGTGGAAGGATCACCATAAATATTTTCGAAATTGACCCATTTTAACCATGTGTCTGCTTGCGGATGCACCATGACATACCTTGAGTATACATCTCTTGCATTTGCCCTGTTTTCTTGTCTTATTTCATAATCAATGAATGCATTCCATGCGTTTGGACTTGGCTCCAAAGAAATCCACTTGGTGAATAATGACCTGACTATCTCAACATTTCCCAGCGACTCTTCCATCAATAGATACTTATACCAAAGTTTATCTACACGCGGAAGAGTACTGACAGCCCTATTTAACAAATTCCTTGCATGATTTATGCATTTCAATTTCAATTCTGCATCAATGTATCGTATCCAGAGTGGTATATACGTGTTGCTTACCAACAAAGCTCTTTCGAACACAGATCTCGCACGCCTCACATCATGCTGCTTTAGTTCGAATAAACCATATCGTATCCATTGGCCAACGTCTAGCCTATTACGCTTCAAATAACTTTCAAACTCTGCTCGTTTTCTACGCTGATGCTCCTTCAGCTCTTCCAAATCTAATATATCAACCTTCGTAGACGGTTTGACTATCTTCCTTCTTTCATAAACCTCTTTCAGAATCTGATCAGCTGATATCTGATGATCTAATTCCGTATCCATGATGAGCGGGGTGATAATTTGTCTTCCTTGGTTGTTTTATCCTTTTCGTCGGCAATCGCAAGATGTTAATTCAAGATCTTGTCGGTGAAACTTTACGTAGGTACATGTAAACTACTAGCGCAGAAAACATGAAGAAAGAGAGTGCAGTATATCGTATCTTATTTTTCTCAATTCGAGGCATCAATCTTTTTAGTACTTGAAAATATTTATGACTCCCTAACAATCTATGTATTAAATTATTGTCTACGTCAAATAACAATCAAAATAAAAACTTCATCTATTCAAACGATGGGGTATGTATTCTGTAACTTGGCCCAACAATTACTGAGAAGACCCTTAATTTCCACCTCTCAATGTTAACACTAGATGTAGCTGCATGCCATCAACCAGCTTAGCTGAAGCTAACGTTTGTTGATCATCTCTGAAACCGATATCGAGTTAGTAAAAGCTAGAACAGCATCGTTTAGAATTGAAATGAGTATATAGTATCATACATTTGTTTACCTTGGAATATCAGTCTTTGTTGTGATGGTGGAATGCCTTCTTTTTCCTCTAAAAGCTCTTTAATGCGATAGACTGGGTCTTCACTATTCAACTCCACAGCGATCTCCTTACCAGTTAGAGTCTTCACCTTTATAATCATTACGTAACTAAAAGGATTTTCTTTTTGATCGTTTTTCCAAATTTGTCTTTTCGTAATACATGTATAATATGTAAATCGGTTATATGAACTGCGCAATTCACCCATCTCGGTATTTGAAGAATGCACATAAGAGCACAACACTAAATATGCTACAGACGCCATATATTAAATGCAACTACGAAACAGTTTACGAGCCATCAGAAGATAGCTTTTTGTTATTAGACGCTCTTGAAAAAGAACAGGTTTATCTGACGAACATATTCAAAGATCAATTGTCTGTAGTATGCGAATTAGGTCCAGGTTCAGGAATTGTTACGACATTTATGATGCAACATGGTATTCCTTCAAAAAACTATTCCATTTATATTGCAGCTGATATTAATCCATGGGCATTAGATGCAACAGTAAATAATGCCAACCGCAATAACTGTCATAAACAATATTTGGAGCCCATACAAAGTGACTTGAACTCTTCCCTGAGGCCGAGACAAGTCGATTTGCTGCTATTCAATCCTCCCTACGTTCCGGCAGAATATGTTCCAGAAATTCCAGGGTCTAGAGAAGACACAAGTACATGGCTCGATTTGGCATTATTGGGTGGTGAGGATGGAATGGTCATTACCGAAAAGGTGCTCAATCAACTCGATAACATACTTTCCCCAACAGGAATCGCATACATTCTATTTTGTGCTCGGAACAACCCTGAAAAGGTAGCAGAAAAGATGAGAAATGATGAGCACTGGAAAGTCGAATTAGTTCTCCATAGGAAGGCCGGATGGGAAATTTTAAGTGTGTATCGCTTTACCAGGATACATGTACAAGAAAAAAATTCTATTAAGTGTTGAGTAAATGGTTAGCTAGTTTACTGAAGTTATATAATCATGCGAAGATATCTAGATATAAATCTGTTTCACAGCCTTTCAGATCAAGCTCTTCCAAGCCGAATACGTATTCGTAATGAGCGTAACTCAAGTTCTGAAAGAAATTCCTGAGTTGAACATAGTTCTGAATAACATGCACTCCATTAAGTAAGGGGGTTTTCAGCTGTACTCGATCAACGAGTTCTATTTCTTCAGTTTTACCCATCTCAAATTCTTTACATTCGTATATTTCGTCAATTAATGACATGAACGGATAAGTCTTGTAAATGCAATTGATGGAGTCGATAACAAATAACCATTCATTCGTGGCACTAAATCCCTCAAAGTTCAATGCTAACAGGAGGTCTAAAGTTTTGCAAGTTTGAAGCACTAATTCAGCATTAACTTCCTCTTGTATTTGCAAAGATTCACAAAATTCCTGCAAATTTGTTTGTAAGCAATACGTGATCATAGACCAGAATTCTTCAAAATGAGAAACCTTAAACCTCAGAAACATAACTCTCAAAAGTATCCAACTCTTTTCCTTCAGTTTCACATTTTTGGAGACAAGATATTGACAAACACAGGATATTAACGATTGGAACTGCAAAAGGTAGACATCCACAGGAGAAACCATTAGTAAATAAGAGATTCGTAGAAGATTTTGGCACTTGACTTCATTTTCTGTATCATTCCACGAGTTGAAGGTAATCAATGCTGGTGTTATACTTGTCACTCTTGAGCCTATCATAGATAAGAGGTCGTTCAGTAACTTGAATTTATTTTCCGGATATTGGGCCCACTCAGAAATTATTTCCTCCCACAATACATTATCGGAAAGGGAACAAAATTTCCTGTCGTCAAGATAAAACTCATTGACCAAAGATCTCCAGTTTTTTACTTTGCCTCCGACCTTAGCAATTTCCAATGTCAAGCTCAAAACGTATTCCGGTATTGACAGATTCTTACCTTTGATAAAAGGGGTGATACATTGTGCCACGATAATTGCAATACAGCTATTGAACTTATCACCACCAATATTATCGTTGGTGATGTGTTGGAGATTTATTACTAAATGTTTGAGATCAGAAAAAGATTGTGACGGGTCTTCATAGTCAAATGGAGAATCTCCCAGAGCGCTTGGTAAATATCTCACGAAAGTGTCCGAGAGTTCTCTTCTGATGCGCTTCTGCTCTCCAAATTTAGATTTGCTAACCTTTTGGGCAACGATTGCAATAAATCGAAGAACGGATTTAGAGATAGGTTCGTAGAGATTGTAATTTATAGAAACCTCCTTGAAAAAGAAAGAAAAATCAACGTAAAAGTCTTCAATGGCAGCATTTTCAACTGAGGTAGTATAGGCTATCAAGAATCGCATCAAAGCCTGTGAATCGAGCCTATTGATCAGAGATGATTCCATCCGACCGCTTTTGCTATTCCCAGAGTTATTCATGTTTCCATGAATGGATAATTTTACGGAGGCAGTCCTATTTTGTCGGTGTATGACACCAAGAAAGAGATAGGGAATGGTTAAAGCTGGTCGATTTCCATCTAATACATGAATCAATGAAAGCGTATTATTTGACGGTATGGCCACTAAATCTTCCATTACTTCTTGGGGCTCCAGTGAGAAGAGCTTTTCCATTATTCTTTTCGCAGTGAATTTGAATTTGTACGAGTTATGATTTGTTTGATCCGCAGTGCTTTCTATATTTACGGCTAGGCCGTGAGCCCATGACCATATTTCAAAGCAACAATTGACAACTTGGTTGAAAGATTGAAGCACGACATCTCGCTCACCTTGTATCTTCGTATCGTTCACTGAAGAGTCTGTAGAGAAGACGTTTGAAACCATACTTTGCAGAAAATCGCCCTTAGATCCATTAGAAGAAAAATAACCGTCTTTCTCGTCGGCAACCAAAAAACCATGCGACACTTCAAGCAATTCCTGTAACCCATTCAGGAGTAAGGATATAGACTGATAATATCCACCGCTTTCCTTCTCTTTTATGAGAAGCCTTTGCAGACATTGTACCATTGACGCGCTTAAAGGTAATATCATTCTAAACATAGCGTTTTCAAAATATATCATACTTTCAGATAAAAGCTTGATATATGATGTTACGATGAGTGGACCCTCCATAGTGGATACACTAGTGACCAAGTAATCAACATATTTCAAATGAGTATTACTATCATCGAAAATATCTAATTTAATACCATTTTCATGAGATAATCTCAATACTTTTGAGACAATGTTCAACAAGGAGACAGCAATAAGTTCTGATTCTAGTCCTCCTCGGGATATATATTTCGAAGACATTTGAAGTAAAGAGATTACAATCTCCTTAAAATTGCGTTCAGTACCATTGAGTAAACACTCCAAAAGAATTAAAGCACTCCTTATACTTGTCGCGTGATTATTATTTTTAATCTCGAGAAATCTGAATACAATGGCGAGAACCAAGTTTTTGTACGTCGATATATCTTCGCTTCCCCAAATGGCTAACGAATCTATTGATGTCAACTCCGCAGAAAAACTCTTTATTATAATGCCGTTGTTTGTTTTCAAAACAGTGGTTAATGACCGAATTCTATAAGTGAACATATCCAGGTCATCCAGGTCATTCAAATGATCCCTGCTTAAAAAATCGAATTGCAGCAGCTTATCCGTCAAGAAATAAAATAGCCTATTAGATGATCCTGCATTATTAACGGAAAGAATCCACTTGGAAACACTCAAATAATGCGGATTCTCTTCCCCGAAGAGTTGATCAATCATAAGCTCCAATGGTCGAATCGTCAATACTGAACGGGGTTCTAATTGAATCCATAACAACTCTAAAACTATTAAACTTCTTGATATATCCTGCTCCTGAACAAAAGCATTTGATAAAGCCCCTTCAATGTATAACGGGCTCATACACCTTTCCAAAGATTCTAGACACTTGACCGCCCTTGGTTGCCTATGTGGCTCAACTAAAAATTTCCATAGAGATTCAATAATAAGTTTTATTAATTTATTGGATTGCAAAAGCGACATTCTGGAAGAAAGATACCCACTGAAAATATCTACTATTCCGAAGGTCGATTCTGATTGTTTCTTCGAAGTAATCTCGCTTCTCATAAATACGATTTCGGTCAATCGGTCATCGGACCAATTAGAAGCATGTACTCCTGAATCATCTCTATTTGAGGGTATTTTTTCAGTAATCATAACAAATATTCTTGCAACTTCATTCAAGTATTCATCATGTTCCACACTGTGAACCAAAACATCATGAGCCTTACTGATGATAAGAAAAGTTAGATCCTGTGGGCTGAAAGGCGATGATAGATCAACGGAGTCTTCTGCGGTTTGAGAGAACGCAGGATCTGACACACGGCTGTAGAAATCAAATATTTTATCTAAAACGTCCTTAGTACAAGAATCATCGCCCAATTGTAGTTGTGAGCTGTCGAGCGGGAGGAATGCTCTTTCCGGTATAATGTTCAATAATTGCCTGCACAGAGAATACCGATCAACCCCGTTCTTCACAGACTCCCCGTCAACATTATTCTCAAAGTTAAAAATAGCTAACAAAATAAGCGGCAGATGGCGTACAATGATCTCTTCTTCAGCAGTTATATTAAATGTGGATAAAACAAAACTTAAAAATCCTAGGTTTCCTGTGTCCATGATATACTGAAATATTTTACCCCAGATAATATTTGTTTCGACCGTATCAAAAAAAATATTGGCTGTTTTACGAATCTGAGAGTCCCTTATAAACCTTTGAGTGGCAGATAGCAACGGTATAAACATTTCAGGAATTACTAATGTTCCTATTTCCCATCTATCCATAACGGCGAGACAAATATTGAACGCCGAAGTTACCGAAACCTCTTTCTCGATCATTTCATTTAATCCCTCTAATAGCGTCATTAAACCATGCGTTGAAAAGTATTTGCTTTTATTTTCATCGTTTTTATCCTCCTTCTCAATATCATTTCCCGATGTATTATTAGAATTCGATAACGCTGCCACAGCAGGACCCAATAGCCAATTCCATATTCTTCTATTTAACGACATATCCTTCTCCAAGGTTGTTTTACAACAGCTCATGATCAACATCTTCTTATCTGAAGGGCTTACTAATGTCCCCAAAACTGGTGAATCTAAATGTAACCGTTGCAAAAGCAAATCCCATACTCCTCTTTTTATCAGCAGGTCATTATCATCGTTTAAACAGCAAGCCAAACAGCGGATTAGTAGCCCTGGCTCTGGCGATAGTAAGTCTTTAGCGACGGGGAGAAGTGTCGCAAAAGCTTCGTCTCTTAATTTTCTTGTGTCCACCGTGGAAGCATCTTTGTCTTTATTATGATTTTCGAGCTCCCTCTGCGCAACTAAATGAGGGACTGAATTCAATGTTGGTAGCTTTTTAGTTAACCAGACCAGTCCGCCTAACCTTCGATCTTTATTTGTAATCATCACGAGAAAGCAACTTTGCCAAAATAGGGAATCATCTGCCAGATTTTCTTTTAGAGTTTCTATCAGTTTCATGGTTAATGGTTGGAATTCACTACTTTCATCATCAATACCAGGAAATAAACTGGAAAGTAGAGGTTTGATCAACAGTTTTAGAGTAGAGGAAGGTAGTTGAACTAAATAATTGTCATAAAGTTCGATTAGATGTGATTTTACAGACATGGATGCGTATGACATCAACGGTAGAATGCCAGGAGCCCAAATATTGCATTCTGAAGCAAGTATATCCGGTCCAATCTTTTCAAATATGAAGGTATAAACTTCCAATGTTTTTTGATGGACCCCTGCCGGTAGATTTGGAGATAATGAAGAGGTTAATCTCCTACTCACTTGATATGGAGATGGTACATAGTACTTAACATTTTGGAATTGCGGTGACCAGCTCTGTAGAGCTTTTAAAAGCTTTCCTAAACTAGCAATATAATCTGCCCATTCAGTGACTGAATCGAAATGTTCAAGTGCGCGGACAACAGTAGCATTGAACTTCTTCTGTTTTGAATCAAGCTGCCTACTGTTTGAATCAATTGTCAGTGGTTTCAAAGGCAATGACATTACGGATAACTAAAGCCTAATGTGAACAGATTGTTCAATGTATCCGTTTCTTTATACTTTTTCTTCCAGAATTTTTAAATGCAATATATGCGAAGTGTAAAGATGCCTAAACTTCAGCCTTGACCTTCAAGGAATCTACACTGATAGTCACGTGATTCTCTAGCAAATATCCGATTACGATTGTAAGTCATATTTCAAGAGCCTATGAGGGCGGTAAAGATCAGCTGGACTAGTTTTTATGTAGTTTAAATATGTTTTTGATGAATTGAACGAGATCGATCATTTCTTCAGGTGCAGTAGAATGTTCCAATCCAGGATAAATTCTCAAATCGTAATATCTAATACCACATTCGCTGGTGAAGAAGTTTTTGGCTTCCTGCCCCTTATACAACGATACGACGGGATCACAATCTCCATGACCATGGAACACTGGTGTTTCAGCATTTTTCTGGTTTTTAATTTGACGCAGCTTTTCAGGAATGGTACAAAACCCAGATAACGAAACAAAACCACCAATCTTGACAGGCAGTGTCACTGCCGAGGCCAAGGCAAGAGCTGCTCCTTGCGAGAAACCACCAACAATAATATTTTCAGGTTGGATTCCAGCATCTATTTGTTCTTGTACATAAACTTGAGCTACCCCAAGCGATCTTAGAAAACCTTCTGTGTCCACTTTGGAAGGTGTCAAACTCCACTCCATTATATCAAACCAGGCCGGCATCTTCATACCACCATTGGCAGTTACTGAAAGAATAGGTGCATGTGGAAAGATGAACCTGGTATGAGCAAATGCTGGATCTTTTTGCAAATAGTCGGCTAAAAAGGACCATCCGCTACCTGAATCTCCCAAACCATGAAAAATAATCATTGCCTGTTCAGCAGGTTGTGTTTTTGCTGCAACCCTTACTGCACTCATGCTTGCCATTTGATAATATATCTCTTGCTATTTCTTACCAACTTGTAGCACTTGCGGATGTTTCGAAGCTTTGTTAGCAAACATGTACCTCCACGACTTATCTCTCGAACAGACTCTCAAACCTTTCGAAAAAAATGTAGAAACAAGAACAAGAGAAGAAAATGTCAAATACTAATTTTCCCATGGCAGCTAATGGTCATGAAGCCCCTGACAAGATAAGAAGCGATATTCCATTACCTGAAAATATTCACCTCTTGTCATCAAATGAGATCTTTGAATTGCTCAGTGAACATCGGGCACAGTTGGAACTATACGTAGCCAAATTCCATCCCCAAAAGGAACTACAGAACGAAGTGTTGCGACTTCGAACTGAATTAAAACAGCTCGAACAACGATTTGAAGAGCTGGAAGCTGAACGTAGTAATGTTCAAACGCAGCTTGAAGAATGCCGAATCCTGGAGTCTCAGTATGTCAAAAACTGGCAAGACTTGCATCAAAAAGTAGACGAAAAATATAGTGATGAATCGCTTAAGGCAAAGTTAGAGGAACAAATCAAAACGTTGGATAATGCTAGCGGTACCTTGGAAGTGGAATCAAAACATATCGAAGATATGGATCAATTTCTCAAGGAATACATGGAAATCCGAACTGAATACCATGTGCGAAGAGAAAAGTTAGCTACATGGAATGCAAAAGGTGCATTGAGGATGTAATATTATATGACTATATATATATTAATGACGTGAATATTATAACAACAAAACTGTAAAGTTCTTTTAATGAAATGCGTTCCAAATGAAGACATTGCCATCCCATGCAGTTGATGCAATATAACCTGGTTGGCCCCATAAGCTCCACTCTGCCCCATAAACAAATTCGCTATGCTGTGCAAACCTGTATCTACAACCTCTATTTGGATCAAGGCTATTCGTCTTCCCTGTATTTCTCTTACCGTTATTACTTAGATCTTGCCACACACAACATGTCATATCATAAGAAGTAGAAAGTAAAATATTCGAGTGATGCGGTGACCACGAGACTTTTCTCACTGCTAATTCATGTCCACCAGCTATTTCGTTAACACATACCGCAGGACATGAGGCCGCCCGTTGAGGACCTCCTGCGCCTAACTTTCTCAAGTCCCAGATGCGAATAATATTATCTACGCCACCAGTAGCTATAGTATGCGGTCTATATTTATTGAAGTCACATGTAAGTGCTTCCAATCCTGTATGAGCAAGGAAACTGCTTTGATTTGTTGGGTTCAAAGGTTGCCTGAGGTCAAATAATGTTACATATGAATTTCCCGAGCAACACATCACCATATTTGTATCATGAGGAGAAAACTGAGCCTGATATATGCAGTTCTTATTTCTCGATATATCGGCATGACTTTTCTGGTTGGACATGAGAATATTCCTAGTTGGATCTACCTTTTGCGAAACTTCTAAAGATCGTGGTAATAGAGTAAGTAAGCTTTCTTTTCTTGTAGGAGACCATATTTTCACTGTGCCATCCCATGAACTACTTACAAAAGTTTGTTTCCCTAGAAGGTTCCAGTTACAGCTAAATACCTCTTTTTGATGCTCTTTGAAAATTGCGATGGGATATTGTGCTAATTTGGTGTCGAACAATCGTAGGGTACCATCGCCTTGGGCAACCAATACCTGACTTTCATGCAATTCATTCCAAGAAACGTCAAAAAGACAATCTTGGGTCAAGAACGAGTTTGATTCATGAATCATTCCGTCTGGATCAATATCCAATATGAATAGCTTTCCATTTCCTACCAGACCGAAGTTGGAGCCCGACACAACAGCTAGCTTATTATCGAAGAATGGGGAATATTGGACTCCATAACCGCTGTAGCCTGGCATATGATATCTAAGCATGTCGTGTGTATTATATATATATCTAAAAAACCCTTAGATTAATCTGAGATTGTAAGGCAAATATTAGTGGGATGAAGGTATCTCTCAAAGAATAATCACACAATGTCACCTAGCACCTATTCAGCTGACAACTAGTCGATAGAAAAACAGAACTTACCACCAATCTTTTCTTTATATGTCTTATTTTGTCAAATGCATTATAAAGGTAAGAGTTTCGCTTTTACGTGGGGGGCGGGCGAGCTAACGGGTGCGATAAGGCAAGACAAAAGATGCGCCATCATGGAGTGTTCAAACTTTACAAAATGTATTTCAAGTTTACGTGTAACTCCAAAATAATGGATGAGTTCTGTGGTATATATTCTATATATAAAGAAAGAGACCCGTCTATCATACAGTCGTACTTCAATCGAGATATAATAAATCACGGATTAGAATGGTTTTCATTATCCCTTGGTAATTCGTCATCATGTGTTTGAGAGGAGGAGGAATTACCTTCATTTTGATTATTATTTGAAGTAGAGTTAGATGCTCGCTCGTTCTCCGTCTGGGGGAAGGGTAGGGGACCTTCTCTAATATGAAAGGTAGAGACATGTCCATCTTGGTTTCTATAACTGGCAACGCCGGAGTTAAACATATTGGTATTGGATTGTTGATGCAGAGAAGTGATATTATGAGCATGGCTGTTATTGCTCTGCGGAGTGGTGGTGTTTGGACGATTTCTATTACGATTAGTTATCCTTAAAATGTTTTCCAAAAATGACCTCCTGCGAGGAGGCACAGTAGTATTTAAAGATGCATTGGACGTATTCGAAGGGGTCACAGACGTGTTAGATTGCACCGATGCATTAAGAGGGATCGAATTGGGTCCTGGCATGAAGTTAGGAGATAAGGGGGGCATGGCTGTTGCTCTATTCTCAGTAGCGTCGTCTTCGCGATCAACGGTATTTTCTGCGTGAGTTACACTGAATATATGATCGAGTATTGTCCTCAGTCTATCATTTTGGGGATTGCCTTGATTGGTTGCACTTGCATCATTAGTTGCATTGCCGTCGTTATTTTCGGATGTCATGTTTATTGATGTAATTGGCACTGGTATCCACTGTATTCTTCTAGGGTTTCTTGTTCTAATGTTATCGACATTTTCGGTTGGCACTTCATTGTGATTTTCATTTACATTAATATCCGGAGTAGCGGGTGAGTTACTTGAAGAGTTGATATTAGGGTCTGGTCTCAGGAATACTATTCCAGAACGAGAAATTGTGAAGCTCTGTGGGTCCGGATTTTCACGAGATGCATTGGCAGGAGTATTTGTTCCACCAGATTGTAACTCTGTTTGCCCTTCGTCCTGTGTTGGCGGATTATATAGAAGCTGCCCAATTCTTTCAAAGGCATCTGCATTGGTGTCAGTGGCTCCATTAACATTTCCACTTCGCTGCTCCGGTGTAGACTCCACAATTTTTTTTCTGCATAGCGGACAGCTGTTTTCCAATTGTGACCATTTATAGAGACACTCTCGACCAAAGATGTGACCGCATGGTAATTTTACAGCCGAGTGAATATAACTAGCAGGTTCATTTTCTATTGATACTGGTGCCACATGTGCAGATTGTCCCTGTGTTTGGATATAATCATTACTGTCTTGGTTGTGAACACTGCTAACAACCAATGGAGATTCTGATCTTTGTTTCTTCGCTGAATCTAATCCCGCTTCAACATCGTTATCTCTAGTTCTTTTTAACTGTTTAATTAATTCATCATCGTACTTTTCATAGCATATACTGCAAACAGACTGTTGTTCGTCAGCCAACTCACTACTTTTAAGAACAGGTAAAAGCGCAAACTGTTGCTTCGTTATACCTTTAGGTTGAGATATCATGTCGCTGAACCGACGCATAGCTAACTCTGCTGCGATAGATATGATTGATTCCAACCGTTCTTGAGGTGTTGATACAGGGACCTCCCTAAAAGACAAGACTAAAGCACCATCAGGTCGTGTGGAACTCGTAGTATCGGTGTTATTACCAGTTCCGGAATCAGTTGCATTACTAATCTCAGCTGGGCCTCCGCTTGCATTGGCGGTGTTCAGGTTCGCAAAACTATCAGGTGTAAAGTATGAGTATTGGATGGATACAGTTATATTTCTCGTAGATCTTTGAGATTCAGCACCATCTCCATCGTGTGAGGGGGCTGGAGCAGTAGTATTGCCATTTGGGGGATCGACGTTCTGGCCGTTATCAGGCTCACTCATAACGGAAATGTATATCCAAGAGCAGCTTTGACTTAAGGCTCAGGTATCCTTCTATAACGAATTCTTCCTTCAAAACTGGTATTCAGTAAAAAGTTCTTACCAGATAACAAAATCGTTTTCTTACCAAGATGTGGTTCCAACTAAGCCGATTCCCCTTCGTTCCCTTGCTGTCGTTGTGACACAGAAAAAGTATCAATTTTAACATGGTCACCTGAGTAAGCTACGTCGGTAACGACAATATTCGTAATAAAAAAGAACAAGGAAATAAGTACATATCTAGTGGATGTTAACTAGCATCGTAGCCAATGTGGCCGTAATGTAACTAATATATACATATATATGTTGCTTTTACTATTGTACATACATATGGCCAAAAAAAAAAAGCGAGTGAATTATTTTGATAACCAAGATCGATGGATGGTCAAAAAATGAGGTAATATATGCCAAAAATAATAGAGAAAGAGCAGTGAACGGTGCAGAATCATTCAAGTGAATAATGAAGACAAAATAGAGCTGAAAAGTACAAATAGAGAAGATGGTACCATTTTACCCCCATCATTTTTCTTTACACTTGTTGAAGTAGAGTTAGTAGATGATCTTGAAGAGCTTGTTGCAGACCCGCTAAGAGAAGTTCTCTGCGAAGATCCTGTGGCGGTAGCACTACCAGAGCTGGCGGTAAATATATTCCCTCCTGTGGTAAAACTTTGCGTAGTAGACCATGTGCTTGAGTAACCAGGAGCAGGGGTAGCACTTGGAACGGTGCTACTTATGACTTCTATGTCGTCTGAAGTTGCATTAAATCTAGCTTGAGCCATCGAAATTTCGTAATTTTCTAGATCGTAGACGACATAAGCATGAATCAAGAACATGTCACCCAAAATAGCTGAAGAGTCACTTTGAGGAATCATACCCAAGATACAGGTACCAGTGGAACCTGAACTTAAGATATAATTCGTCAGGTTCGTTGCGATATTAAAACCTCCAAAGTCGAAAACAATTTGAGTATCATTATCGGCACTCGGACACGGCATGTAATAGTATCCTAATCTGCTTGAGTATTGTGCACCTATGCTACCCGCAATTAATTGTGTCAAAGAATATGGCAAGTAGGTCAGAGTGGTACCAGAATCCAATAATGCAGGCATTTGGGATGTTGTAAGAGTACTTTGTTTGGTGCCTACTGAGACACCAACACCTTGCACAGTTACATCAAACTCCAGAGGATTAGTAATACCTTTGCTTTTGTAAAGATTCAAGATGGGTATGGTATACAGCTGGCCAGAATACTTACTATGATCCACACCACCAAATAAAATACTACCCGTATCGGAATCTGGGTCATTTAAAAATAAAGAATATGCCGTTCTTTTGATGATTCCCTCATCTTTCAAAACCATTGGGAAATTGGCATACTGATAAGATTTTGTAGTTGTACTTGTTGATACACCAGAATAAGTACTTTCTAAACCTGCCAAACCAATACCTAAAACTCCAACTGTAGAATTACTGCTATTAGCTACCGCCAAAGAGACGGAACTGACATTCAGATCTCCCAAGTTTAGCGTGTCAGTTCCCCAGGTACCAGAAGCATAGGTTCCATCACCATACGAGATGCTAAATGCAGTATTATTAGAACTGAAAGTAGAAGAGTTAGAGGGATCAAAGGTACCGTATTTGGAACAATCAATAGTAGCTATACCAGTGGATGATGATGTAGTCGCCGTCGCAGTACCGGAGGAACTCAGCGATCCGGTTAGCCACCCAAACGGTGAATTGTCATCCATATCAGATTCAGACATACAATATGGATTGTCCGGACTAGTAACCCAGAGATCAGAAGAGCCTGTATCTAGCAGTACAACAACTTCTTGGCTGGGTGTACCAATTTCCAACTGTACAGAGTAAAAACTTTGCTCATTGGTGAGATCAATCTCTTCTGTTCCATCCGCCCTTTTGTACAGCAAAGCTCGTGGCTTGTTTCTCTTCGAAGCAGTTTCATAGGAGCTACCATAAAGTTTATCAAACGAGAATTTGAGATAGCTAGCTGAATCGGTATCATCTGCATCAGCATCAGCAGCAACAGTCAAATGGCCGCTCAAAAACGCGGCAGAAGCAATAGCTATTGGAAGGAATTTCATAATGAAGCTTTTATGGTTTTCTGAACCCAAATTTTTCCAAGTAAATACGCGTTCTTGTTCTTTTCAGTAGCCCTTTGATGTATTGAACCGAGGTGGAATTGTGTAAGATAGTATTCGAGCAATATTGCTATATTCTTATATATTGGTCAAATGAAAAAAGAAAAAGCGGTATTAGGAGAAATCGCTTGAGAGAAATTCTGGAAGACGGAATCACGTGAAACGGAGAAGAGGACAGCTAATAGGGGGGTTGAAGTCTTGTCTGTAATATATATTCGAGACGCGCAATTGTTGCTTTCAAATAATCAAAGAGTGTGTAGATTATCGGTAGCTTAAGCTTCAAGTTCTTTTTTTTAGCCTTCTCTGCGTGTATTCGCCAGGTGTCAACTACGTGTATGGATGTGACGTGGCGCAGCCTTATTTGAAACAATTAAGATGGGCATCACTATTGGGGGACATAAACATAGAGTAACCTGCATATTGATAAATCTATATATCACATCTGCGCCTTTTACATAGCCCCTTCCAACAAATTGATGAGCATTTTGATGTATTCCGTACAGATCAAGAATTATCTACAGCAAATAACAGGCAAGCTATTATGTGATGACATTGATATTCAGAGAAGAAAATATCATATGCCTATATCATTTGTCTGAATAATTTCCAAATGTACCTGGCTACGTGGGGTCCGTCATTTGGTAGCGAGTCACATTGCTGTAGTATGCTGTTATGTTCCTTTAAAGATGGTCTGTCACACTCGTTGGAGTATTTGTACATGTTTTCTAACCCACATTTTGCTGCATCTGTAACAAACTCAGGATGACCCTGAAAGCTGATGACTTTATTACATCGATAAAGCCCTTGATTTTCACATTTGGGAGTGGATCCCCAACTGACATAGCCTTTGGGAACCTCAAAAACGACGTCATTATGTAACTCTGGGAGACATAGTTTTTCTCTTCCTTCGAATAATTTTTTACCTTCTTTGTTCAGTGCAATAGGTAAAATACCACCTTCGAATCCTTTCGGATTTCTTCCAACTTTGCATCCTAAAGCGGCTGCAATAACTTGATGTCCAAAACAAACACCAGCGACAGGTGGATACTGGTTCCCAGTTAGTATTATTTTCAAGATTCTTCTTAGCTCAACAATCTCTTTTATTTCAGTATCGAATGCATCATGTTTAGAACCGGTAATATAGATGCCAATATACCCATTTTCCTTTGTTATTGTATTTAGATTAGGAAAATCATTGTGTAAAATATCAAAAACACTATATTCTACCGAAAAATTATCATCTTCTTCAAGCAAACGTCCCTTTTGCAAAATTTGAATAGCCATCTCAACGAAATTGTTCCAAGGTTTAACCCAATCAGAATCAAAATCTGTATAAAAAATTGCAATTTTTTCAACCATGTTCTGAACTATCTATCAGGCACCTAATTTTACAAAATATAACTACAAATGGAAAGTAAAGATCTTAATCTTAGCGAACATTCAATTTCAATCTTCCAAAGTTGAGCGTTATCTTGAAATCTACAGCCTCTTGCATGAGCGATCGCTCAAATTGGAAAAAGCTAAATTTTCGATGATCCAAAAAATGACAAAATGCGCTCGCATCTGAATTACGAGAGATAACAATTTTGCAATCATTTCAAAAGTTTATATGACCCATTGGATGTGCTAGCTAACTTTTCATCTTCAATTAACGTATGCAAGTATGTTTCTAACTGTGATTGTGTTATCATGCTATAATTAATTTCTTTCGGTACGGTGACTTTCAAAAACGAGTGGATTTTTCCTGCTTTCAAACTGCCTAGATTAGTGAGCATACCTTGAATGAATGGCCAGACGTGATCGAATACCGTAGATAAGTGTTTCTCTCCATCTAAGTTGGCATCCTCGTCTTCATAAGAAGTCATGTTACTACCGCTACTACGTACTTTTGGCTCTTCTGTTTGCTCATATTGTTGCTTTAATTCTAATGGTCCATAAAGATTTCCTTCTCGACCTAAAATCCCTTTATCAATCCAAAATCTTAAGGCGTTTTTTACTCTTGAAGGACACATTTTCAGTTTGAAGCTTATATCATCCACATCTAACATAACAGAGACTTCATCATCATCAAATAGTTGGATAAGGCTGCATTGTTCCAATGTGGCCTCGCACGTCAAAATTCTTCCATCTTTGAATGATAACTCCAATTCAATGACACCTTGATCTTTACACAATTGCAAGGTCCTGCCGGGCTTCATTTCGCTGTAGACATTACAGTATTTTTCCAGTTCTATGGATAAACCGGGAGTCAATTGAAAATCAATATCGTTCTTGTTTTTGTTTTCCAAGCGGCGATTCCAATATAAGAAAGAAATAAACTTTGGAAATATTCTTTGATCCAATCCGGAAACTTGATGCATTTTATTGCATAATTCATTGCTGCATTTAACGTCCCATAGCATGACATCAATATTGTTCACGTTAGAATAGTCTCCATTCTTGCCATCGTCAACTCCGGGACCTGTGCTCACAGCCGCAGCTGTTGACGAATGGCTTTTGTTTGCGAATTTCGTCTTTAGTAATTGCATACACTTAGACCAATTTCGGTCCAGTTTATAATATTTAAGAGCTAACAGTTTTCTTTTCAGCAATTTCATAAATTCTGAAATGAAAAATTCCTTCGACTCGAAAATCTCCATAAGGATATCCAGAAGACTTTTATTTACGAAAAGCCCCTTCATATTGTTTTGCGGTACCATGTCAGTTGGCTCAGGAGTCCATGTGAGAAAATTGGTCAAAACTTCTTCATACATTAATGAAGGATTGCCATCTTTCCTCTTATGCCTAGTAAATGTGGTACTCCCATCGTTATCCGCGCTGTCCCGACCAACCGCAAGCGAAGATGAATCATTTTCTATACCATACTCTGGATCTCTCAGCTCCTGTGCCAAATTCTTCAAAGCCTTTGCATTGACCTTCACTTTTGTAGTTTCTAACAACTCATCTGATTGTAAATCAAGTATCCCGTACAACAAAACGATTACTAAATCCGCTCTGTCTTGAAAGTGATGCTTCACATATGAGGTTACAGAATTTAGGTATCTGCCTGTTACATCCAACGTTAAAAATCCTTTGATGCTTTTCACATAAGCAAGCAGAGCGTCTACCGTTGTCACGCTGGGATTCAATATGTTTTTCTCAAACTTAGATAAGAATTCAACAACAAGCTTTTTGAAGTCCTTTGATTTCAACAAAAGTTTTCGCATTTCTAGTATTGTTGGTTTCGAATGAGGATATTCGACAACAAAAATTTCGTATATTTCCTTTGTTCGTATATTGATAAATTGCCTTTCAAAGCAATTATATACAACAGTAGTTAACCCATGATCATCCTCCGGGCAATCTAACATCAAGGAAAAGTGACTCCAATATTTAGTGATAAATTTGTTGAATGTTTCCATAACAAGAAACCTTTTATGACATACTCCAATCATATGTATTTCACAAAACATGTTTATTTTTGTAACAATTAGATCAAGCAAAATATCCGTAGATGAAAGGTAACCTTTTGTTTTGTTTATCCACTGTAGTATATCCATTACCAAATCAAAATCATCTTCCATTATCAGATCTTTTAGTCTTTGGATTATATTGCATTTAAATATGTCATTCCTGTTCAAAAGGTAATGTCTTAAGTTATCCCTCTCCATTACCCATTCATTAACATTTGCTTGATAGAGGAAGACATGCTTCAACGGAAACTCGTAATACTTTTCTAATTTTTGAATGTCTTTAAATGTCTGAATCGACCTAAAGGAGCCAAAGAAATGGAGTCTGACTTCATATACGTAATATTGTTTCAATAAATTTAATAGTTCGTTTTCCACTTCTTCATGAAATTCAATACGGCCATCAACAATATGGCGATTATTGTATTGCTGATTGATAAATAATTTTATAGCATTCTTCATTCGCAGTGTTGGAGGTCTCATTTGATGGTTACTATTTGGTTCGTTGGGGTTCATCCATGTTAACAATGATTCCAAGTCATCCTCACAACCAGCGTGAGCCTCTCCAGCGATCTGCTTAATGTTGTCGACCAATGTTCTCAAATCATCTGAATGGGTTTCAATCATGTTTTCATTTCCTAATCCTCCTTTGTTTCGAATTTATCATTATGTGATTAAAGATTGATGGTACAAAGATGATAAACATCGCGAGATGTTTAACTTCAACAAAATCTTTCATAAAACGATTTGCATAGAACACAGGAGGTATAGATTACTGAAGTTAACTTCTGTGACATACCGGAAATGGTATGATAGTAACATATGCTTTTCATTTGAACGAACATAATACTGACGTTGATTCCCTTTTGTTTCATAGCCCAAAGATGACGATACATTAAATTCTTTTATATCCCTAACGAAATGTGACGAAAAGATTTCGAAAAAATATCTAAATCGAAATGGTTGGAACATAAACTATGCGCTTAATGATTACTATGACCAAGAATTTGGTGGCTTCGTCGAAGGTATCAAAGACAACACACCTCTAACATACCCCGAGGAGTTGGTGAAACTATATGAGAAATATGCCACGAAAGATCAAGATGTAATTGAAGGCGAGGGATTGATTAGGTTTATTGGAGATTTGGACTACCAATTAGAGGATTTAGTTACTATATGTCTTGCAAACCTGCTCCATTGTTCCAACTTGGTTGATGGAATAACAAGAGAGCAGTTTTTGACCACGTGGACTTTACAAGAATGCACTCAGCTATCACAAATGCGAAAAGTACTAGATGAACTAGGTAGGAAACTTGAATTGGATATCAACTATATGTCAGAAATTTATAACTATACGTTCAATTTGGTATTAGATACCAACAAACGAACATTAGATGTCGATGCTGCGATTGAGTATTGGCAAATCTTCTTTCAACCTAAATACCCAATCCATGTGGATCCAAGTCTCTTATCTTCATGGATAGATTTCTTAAGAGAAGAAAATAAAACAGTCATTACAAAAGATACGTGGCAGATGCTTTTGGAGTTTTTCAAGCGCTT
The DNA here is from genome assembly GCA_900186055.1 of Torulaspora microellipsoides. Taxonomy (NCBI): domain Eukaryota; kingdom Fungi; phylum Ascomycota; class Saccharomycetes; order Saccharomycetales; family Saccharomycetaceae; genus Torulaspora; species Torulaspora microellipsoides. The sequence continues at coordinate 105,575 of FYBL01000008.1, read as the reverse complement.
TCCCACCAAAACAGCCATTAAAGAGGACTATAATGAGGCAGACGCTTGGCCATACATCATTGACGAATATTATGAGTATCTCCTAGACTGTGGGTTAATATGAGAACATAGATAAAGCGCAGAAGACAATTTAAGTGATTAAGTAGTTAAATTTCTTGTAAAACTAACCTGTCAAGTCATTACCCGGACAGTTAACTCTTTTGAATTCAGCGCGCAATGTAAACTTGACCGAACCGTCTAATGTGTTCAGAAGGAAGTGAATCCAGATAAATATTTGAACACGATAGAATCCAAGGACCTCGTAAGACTGAAACGCATGGTGCACTATGTCATTCAATAATGGCAGTACTGGAGGGAATAATGGTCAAGGATCCTCATCGCAAAGAATCGGTACTCAGCAGAAACAACTCCTCGAATTGACTGCTCAATTCAAGGCTTTAGTTAACGAGGCTAAAAACGTTGGTGAAAATACGCCAAGAGGAAAAGAATTATTGATGAAAGCTTCAAGAATCAAGGCAGCTTATGATAATTATCATCGACAAAGGCAACAAGCAGCTCAGGCATTTGGTCAAGCTCGTAATAGTAGTAGTGCGGGGGCCCCCCCAGGATCTGGTGGTTCTTCCGCTTCTATTACCGGTCCAAGTGCTGCTGTTGGTAGTACAGGTAGCAACCCTGCTCAACAAAGTAGAAGTGGTGGTAGTCAGCTTGCGAATATCATTAAACAAGTGCTGACGCCGGAGCAGAATCAACAACACGAAGCATTATTGCAAAATTTTCAAGCTAGAGTAAACAACATTAAAGATAAGCATAATTTCTTGAAACAGCACATAGAAAAATTAACCCAGGAAATTACCAAGCATACAGATGCTCCAGCTAAAAAGCAACTAGAAGACAAAAAAGCTGAGCTTTCGAACAATTTAAGAATGCTGAGTATGGAATATAGCGTCCTGCAGCAAGAGTTTCAGAACGGTAAGAAAAAATTTTATGTTGAATGTGCAAGACATAATCCAGCTTTGCAGAAGCTTTTGCAGAAAACCACACAACAGCAGAGGATGGCCCAACAGCAACAACAAGCGCAAGGGCATTCACAACCACAACCACAGCAACAACAGCAGCAGCAACAACAACAGCAACAACAGCAACAACAGCAACAACAACAGCAACAGCAACAGCAACAGCAACAGCAACAGCAACAACAGCAACAGCAACAGCAACAACCAGAAGTGCACATTCAAAACACCGCTTCGACGTCAAGCGGTGAAGCTGGTGTAGCCGGATCTCCTGCTGTGGGCTCTCCTGCTCTGAGGAAAGGTCAACAGGGGGCACCTATCAACGTAACCACTCAAAAGTTACCTCAACAAAGTCAAGCCCGCTCGCAATCAAATTCTTCCAGCTCAACAAACAGACCGCAGTCACAAGTTACCAATGTAAATGCCACTGCTTCAATGGCAAACAAAAATGGAGCTAGCAAATCTGCTATATTCAAACAATCAGACCCACTAGTGCCCATCTCGGAAACTTTAAACGCTAAAACACCATCACCAATAGCATACAAAACAAATAGGCCTAGTTTAACAAGTGGAACTGCGATGAACGCAGCAGCTTTGAATACACCAGCAATGACAAAACTCCCACCCTATGAAGTCGATACTGAGAGAGTCATGTCCAAGAGAAAATTGAGAGAATTAGTTAAAACAGTAGGAATTGATGAAGGGGATGGTGAAACAGTAATAGATGGCGATGTTGAGGAGTTGCTTTTAGATCTGGCAGACGATTTTGTAAGTAATGTCACAGGTTTTGCTTGCAGGTTAGCGAAGCATAGAAAATCCGATAACCTTGACACTAGAGACATTCAACTACATTTGGAGAGAAACTGGAGTATAAGAATTCCTGGCTACTCTGCCGATGAAATTAGAAGTACGAGAAAGTGGAATCCAACTCAGGGATACAACCAAAAAGTACAGACAATAAACTCAGACAAGACCATTTCTGCTAAAAATGTCACGACTGCTTCTGGTAAATCTCTATCGCAACCCAAGTGAACTGTCGCATATAAACTTTCTTCTCAAATTATGTAATATCATTTTCTTTAATATATTTGACTAAATACTTCCGTTTGATTTGGTAACTCTGTAAGTGTAATCACGTGACCTTTATGAGAATCGGAAAGCGCTGAAAATTTTGCAATTTTACTAAATTGAATCCGAGTCCCAGATTTCATCTCATCTCATCTCATCTCGTCCATATTTTGACAAGAAAAACACATATAGAACTGTCAACGAGATAGCAGCATGGTTAAATCATATCAACGTTTTGAGCAATCTCATGCTTTTGGTGTGATTAGTTCGAACAGCAATTGTGTATGGCTTCCACCGCAAAATAGAAAAAATAATAGCCCTGGCCAAGTTATAACTGGCGCATTGGAAAATGTCAACATTATAGACATTAAAACTGGTGATCTGATATATCAATTATCTGATGGGCTACCTCCAGGTGCTGTAGATGCGAAGACTACGAAACCTGCAGAGACAACTTATCTAGAATATCATAGCGACTCGAATCTGTTAGCAGTCGGTTATTCGGATGGTGTCATCAAGGTATGGGATGTAATCTCTAAAATTGTTCTCCTGACTTTTAATGGGCATAAATCGGCGATTACTGTGTTAAAATTTGACTCAACAGGTACGAGAATTATTTCAGGTTCAAAGGATTCGAACATCATTATATGGGACCTAATAGGTGAAGTAGGACTTTATAAACTGCGCTCACATAAAGATTCAATCTCGGATTTATGGTGCCAGGATGACAATTGGCTAGTTAGTACGTCAAAAGATGGGCTGATCAAAATATGGGATCTGAAAACACAACAATGTGTCGAGACGCATATTGCCCACACAGGAGAATGTTGGTCACTCGGCGTGAGAGGTGATTTTGTTGTAACGACTAGTGCCGATTCCCAAGTGAAAATATGGCTACTTGATTTAGATAAAGACGCAGGGTTCAAGCTTACTGAAAAAGGTATTTATGAAAAGCAAAGTAAGCAGCGTGGTTTAGCAATAAATTTCATCGATTCAACTGATGGTGTAGGATTCTTTTACATCCAAAATGCAGATAAAACAGTAGAAATTTTCCGAATTAGGAAACAGGAAGAAATCTCAAAAGCTATGAAGAAAAGAGAGAAAAGGTTGAAAGAAAAAGGTTTGTCGAATGAGGAAATTGGGCAAAGCATCAGAGAAGGTTATGTTTCCATAATCATGCATCCATTTCAAATCTTAAGATCAGTTCACAAGATCAAAGCAGCCTCTTGGGCCATAGCAACGTCATCTAAATTAGAACTTGTTGTTACAACATCAAGTAACACTATCGAATATTATTCAATTCCATACGAAAAAAGGGAACCCAAACTACCAGTTCCCAATAAGCCTTATACAATTGAATTGCAGGGACATAGAACTGATATTCGTGCTATAGACATTAGTACCGATAACAGTTTGTTAGCTACTGCATCAAATGGAATGTTGAAAATCTGGAACATAAAAACGAGGCTGTGCATTAGAACCTTTGAATGCGCTTATGCTCTGTGCTGCAAATTTTTGCCGGGCGGTGTGCTTGTGGTTGTTGGTACAAGAGGCGGTGAGCTGCAGTTATTTGACCTTGCCTCCTCAACCCTAATAGATAATAAGGAAGATGCGCACGATGCTGCTATTTGGTCATTAGATATTACAAGTGATGGTAAGAGACTTGTCACAGGATCCGCTGATAAGACAGTAAAGTTTTGGGATTTTCAAGTAGAGCAGAAGTTGGTACCCGGCTCAACTGATAAATTTGTACATTCTATGATATTATCTCATGATACAACGTTAGAATTGAGTGATGACATTTTGAGCGTGAAGATATCCTCAGAAAACAAACTACTTGCTGTTTCATTACTGGATAATACTGTCAAAGTTTTTTTTCTCGATACTATGAAATTCTTTCTGAGTTTGTACGGTCATAAATTGCCCGTGCTATCAATTGACATATCTTTTGACTCTAAATTGCTAATCACCTCTTCCGCGGATAAAAATATCAAAATTTGGGGGCTGGATTTTGGTGACTGTCATAAATCTTTGTTTGCTCATCAAGATTCTATCATGAGTGTCAAATTTCTACCCGAATCGCATAATTTCTTTAGTTGCTCAAAGGACGGATTCGTGAAGTATTGGGATGGTGACAAATTTGAATGTATTCAGAAATTATCAGCACATCAAAGTGAGGTATGGGCTCTTGCTATATCTAATAACGGTAGGCAGGTTATATCTGCGTCACACGATCATAGCGTAAGAATATGGGAAGAAACAGATGATGAGGTGTTTCTGGAAGAAGAACGGGATAAAGAACTTGAAGAACAGTACGAAAGCGATCTACTAACTTCATTGGAAGAGGGATCTGCCGACGCGGCTTTCAAGAACGATACTCAAAAGGATGAGTCAGAAGAAGGCGAGGCGACTGACGTTCATAAACAAACGATGGAATCTTTGAAGGCTGGTGAAAGACTAATGGAATCATTAGACTTGGGTATTCCGGAGATTGAACAGAATGAGAAATACGAGAAGGACATGAAACTTTGGAAAAAAAAGAAAGCTGATGTCAAGCCAGTGAAACCGCCAGGAAATGCTATATTGATTGCAATTAACAAAAGCCCGGAAGAATATATCATGGAAACATTAACCAGGATAAAACCTTCGCAACTAGAGGACGCCCTGTTGGTACTTCCATTTTCTTATGTATTGAGATTTTTGAAATTTTTTGATGTTGTCATTCAAGATAAAAGAGTACTTTATAATCACCTGCCTCTCATCTGCAAAAATCTATATTTCATCATCAAAGCGAGTCACAAGGAGTTGATTTCACAAAAGAATGAAGAATTGAAATTACGAATTACTAGAGTCAAGGACGAATTAAGGAATGCTTTAAAGTCCAATGAAGATGATTTGGGATTTAACATAGAGGGCTTGAAGTTTATTAGACAACAGTGGAACTTAAAACACAATTTTGAATTTGTTGACGAATATGATCAAAAGAAGCAAGAAGAAAAGATGGCAAAAAAGAGGGTGTTTGAAACTCTGGTATAATATAAATAGCCTGAAAAATGTATAATAATATCATTTACAAATATCACATTTTTCTATACAGTACTGGTGAAGCAGATGCTTAAAAAGTCAATTTTAGATCAGACCCATTTGCCTAGCAAGGCCATTAGTGCAGCTCCACAACACATTAGCATATAAGCGGATAGCATTCTTTTGAAGCCCGAAGGACCCTTAAATTGGTTGGAATACAAGAATTCACGTCCCATTAACTCTACGAGACCCGTGTATATGAGTATACCCGACGATATAGAGTCGAACACTCCATTTGCAATCAAGGCTTTTCTTGATTCAGGTACCCACGAACTTCTTACACCGATACCAATAGCGATTGCGATTGGCGTGCTTAACGTAAATCCTAATGCCATCAACCAGGGCGTACATTTTTTTCCTGTTGGCCATTCAGTTTCTGCTAATCTCGTTCCTAAACCTAGACCTTCGAACATCTGATGAAAAATCAATACGATAAGCAAAGTTTTGAATTCTTCTCCTGAAACAGCAAGAGATAGGCCTACAAATACGGAGTGGAAAACGACGCCCATCTCTAACACGCTTACTGCTAATATTTGGTTTAAATATTGCTCTTGGTTAATTTCTTGTTCTGGTATGCGTGGCTGCAGAAGCTCACCGTCATTTTTCGAATGCGAATAATTATGAATTCCCGTTATTTCCACATTTTTGTTGGTTTCTTCTTCTACTAGTGTATCCTTTACATATTGATTACCTGACCTGCTGCTTTTCTCATTCTGATAGAATGGCAACTTGGAATTAGCATTCATCTCATCCTCCGTATAATGCACTTGATTGTTGTCTCTTACAACAATATTAAAAGTTGAAGGGGCCTGATCTTCCTCACTGCTTTCATTGCAATTGTCATGGCCAATTTTCTTCGCTATCATGTAGTTGCTAACGATTTCAGTGAAGAACAAAAGAAATAATGAAATCAAGCATATGGCAAAAGCGAATGGATAATCACCAAAAGTAGCGCCGAGGCAATCATTACCCAAAGCTTCAGATGCTGGATGCAACAAGTGAATGAATGCGGTTGCAATAATGACGCCAGACCCAAAATATTTAGCAATGAAAAAACACCATTCAGGAAGTCTGATGATGGAATAGCCTGACGAAAATAGGGGAAAGAAGGCACCTAAACCAGATGATATTAGCATTATAAATACTGCCAATATTCTTAACTCATTATGACCATCGTAGTTATTGCCTTTTTGACAACTATCTGTGCTTTCGTCATCGTTTCTTACCGCCAACTGTACTGGATTCATCGAGCACTTTTATTGATTATCCTCACTTCAAATAGAGCAGCATATATTACTATGTTCTGAAAGATGCCCAATTTATAAAACCATGGTTCCCAGGCAACTACTGCAAGGAGTGGAACTTTTCCTTTAGGGAATTCCTTCTACTTGTTGAACTATACCATCTCATCGTGTATTGCTTTTTTCCCTGCAGCAATGATTTACATCCAGGCCACAATCCCGCGTTCCTGGAAATTTTTCACTTGCCTTAGGGGTCTGAAAACAACCGAAATTTTAAGGTTGCTGTGGGGACAGAAGCTTCTTATATGGCTCTATTTATCGCCTCACTTTCCATGTATACTTCATATGATTCTCTATTTTTACGTATTTTATGTCTTCTACATTTTATTATTACTTTCGCTCCTATCGTAGTTGATCAATCTGGGACTTAAATCACTATGATCGGAGGACGCTGAGGGTGACAGTAGTACAGAGTTATTTGTGCCTGGTATGTTCAGTGAGGGTCGCAGTAACCCATATTTCTCCATTTCGTTTCTTAGTTGCTCCTCCATTTTGAACATAAGATACCCATCATTATCTCTGGCAAGCGAATCTTTGACCGGACTGCAGGAGACGCTTCCATATCCGTCTTTTTTTGGTCTTCCGCGTTTTCTTGGAGATTTCTTTATAACGATATTTTCATACTTCTTGCCACCAGAGCAGATCATCCTACTTCTATGTACGATTAGGGCATCTTCACGATTGAATTTTTTACCACAGGGGCACCCGTAGCTTTTTTCAGCGTGAGATTTCTTGTGTCTTACTAGATCATGATTTCTGACGAAGGCCTTATCGCATCCTTCAAAGTCGCAAACATATGGTCTATCCTCTAGATGCGTTTGAATATGTGAACGAATGTTATACCTCCTTTTGAATACTTTGTCACAGCCAGGATACATACATTGAAACAGTTTATCTGGTAGTTCCTTAACATATCTGTCAATTGATCCTCGGGGTAAAGTAGTTGGCTTTCTGGTGATTTTCAGCGGACTCCCGCTATTGCTTCCATCAAGTTCGAAGTGCGGAGAGGTTCCTTCGAACTTGCCCTGTGATTTTAGTACTGGAGAGGGTGTCCTTGCCATAATAAACCGGCTTTCGGGTTCCTCACCCTGCTGAAGTTCATCGTCATTATCAATACCCGGATAGTCTGAACTGTACCCGCTATTTCTGCGACCGCCGATTATAGGAATGGATGGTGGTTTCAACTGAGGAGTGCCGATAGTATCCTTGAACAACTTCTCGTTAACAGAGCTACTATTATGAGAGGGAATGTTTTGCTGTTGTTGTTGTGTCTTTATTGGGGTATGTTGAAAAGTGTGCTTTTGCGGGAGTTGCGTTTGTTTTCCTGCTGGTGTATTATCTGAAGATCCTGGGATTGGAGGTAACATATCAACTGGTGGAGGCCTTAAAGAATAGCTATGCGGAGCTTTCAAAGATTTTCCGTTAATTGATTGTATCCCCAGGCCTAGCAAACTTCCAGATTCAGTGTCGCTACTTTCATTGTCTTCGTGAGGTTGTGGAATCGTTGAAACAGTCGATATTATGGATTCTTTTTTCTTATGTGACGGTGATACCATACTTATTGGTGACCTTGATTGGTCGCTTGGACAGAAGGGGTTTTTATAATTGAGATCAAGATTTCGTTTTTTCGAGGGTGACTTTTCAGAGTTAGTAGAGCCCATGTTACTGTCTAAACCACCAGTACTAAAGCCATGTATATATTGAGAAAGCCCGTTGTTATAACTGGCGCCATTTTCAAATTTTGCCGAAGCTGAAGAAGTTGGTACCCTCTCTTCCTTGGACTCCTCTGTTATTCCAGTTCTTCCTTTAAAAGGCCTTCTAGATGGCGAGCCGTTAATCGAAGTATTGGTACTTGGTGGTGATATCATTGAAGGGGGCGGAAATTGGTAACTGCCATTATTTGAATTTGAAGTGATGATTATGGCATCGTTTCTACCATTTTTGGTCACAGGTGTCCTTGTGGATTGAGGAGGAGAGGTTTCTGGAACCAATCTATGGGCAACTGCTTCTTGTTCATGTAATACCCTCTGTAAGTGCTCTTGTTGCAATTTGTTTGCTTGCAATTGCTTCTCCAATTTTCTGTTAACCTCCTGCTGTCTTTCCAAAGCAATACGTAAGTCTTCCTGTTGCTTTAATAATACCTGGCCCAATGAATTTTCATTTGGGTTGGTTTCATTGCGGAAAGAGTTTGTTTCCTCTTCTTGCAGATCGAATATAGGCTGAGAGTCACTCGATAGATTATACATGGATTTCTGAAAGTTGGAAATACTTAGGGTTTTATTATGATTCACAAATCCAAAGATCGCGGTGCCACTAGGTCCCCTTTTGTGAGTTGCTTTTGCATTATATTTTGGTGTATTATAAGCATCCGCTTTTGACAATTGCCCGCAGTCGACGTTCGAGCTATCATAAGGTGCATTACCATAGTAATCTGCATTGTTCCCTCCCTGAGGAATTATTGGGATATCCAGATCCTTGAGCTCCTGAGATAAAAGCTGATCAACGTCGTCATAATTTATATCCAACAGTCTCGCGAAATCATCTGGAGGTAAACTCATATGTGGCGCACCATTTCCATCGTTCTTATTATTGTTTCTGTAGGCATTGTCCATATCGCAACTGTCATCGTAAACATTGCCAGCATTGGAGAAATTGGCCTTCAGCAAATCAGCAGGATTAATGTGCCATGGGTCCGTAAGAGATTCCATGATGCCAAACGGTTATTCTTTGTGATTTTTCTCGAGAAGCAATGTATTTAGTCCTGTCCTGTGGTCTTAAGATTGATTTATTAAGCAAAAATGTGATATTATATAGCGCTAGTGTATTTTTTGGTTCTCAATTTCAAATATTTAGCTTACTTAATGAGAGTAAAGCTTGAATATGTTTACATATATGTACAGATAGGGTATCTCATAGGTACCTCTTCAAGCTTATTGTTCCTAATAGGCTAAATTATATTATTTCTGCAATGCGACTTGTTTATTTACCTTTCTCCGTTTTCGGATACATAATTTTTTCATCCAGTTGTGGAGTCATGTGATTTGTTGTCGCATCTCAATTACGAGCATGTCACGTGACTACAATGGGATACTCAAAATTTGTCTATTCTTATCAAATTTGAGACTTAGTAAGTCAAATTCAAAGCACTGCCCCTCATAGTTCATGGGTAATTGTGCCGAAAGCATGTTCCAATTATTCATGATGTCATCAGGTACATTCAAAGCTTGACCGATTGACATGTGGACCATAGATGGGTTACATGACATACTTTCAATCTCCGATTGATTTTTTTGAGGGAAAATTTCCTTTAAAGATTCCTGAATTATGCTGTGTGTATATCCTATCTCATTTCTTTTGATCGCTGGATCTACCGCTAATGTAAGAAAAAGACTATCCTTCAAAAAAGAGGGTAGAATGCTAAATATTGGTTGAAATTTCATTGTAAAGGGAAAAAGGTTTTCTGATTGCTGTATTCTTTTTGATAAAGACACGTAAAATGCATTTCTATCCGACTCACGAGTGAAATGAATGTTCTGCGACAGTGAAATATGTAAAGGTAAAGGCGAACCTAAAGAACTAAGATGCAGGGGTTCAAAATGAATTCTTTTGGTAACACCAATATTGTTACTGTCACATCTTTCATTAAACTGGGAAACCATCTCCGCTAACATATTTCGTTCAATGCGATTGGGTCTCCATTCGTAGTATAAGAATGTACACCAATTTTTAACGTTAGGACTTATTTTGCTAGAGACTGACATATTGGTATTGTATTTGGCTCTGTGGGGTTCAATATGGTACTTGTGAAGAATAGCGGTCGGCAAACGTGGTAGTGAGGGAGCAGGATGAAGTTGCCTTTCGAGTTCGTTATCGGTGTCACTGTCACTGTCACCGTCACTCGATGAGTAGTTCGTTTTGATCAACTCCATTTGCAGCCTTCGATCTTACTTATTTTAATCAGTTTACTGAATTTCATTTCCATCATAATTTTTTCACATGGCTATGAAAAATCTTTATGCGCGCGAGTCGTATATAAGATCAAACCTAAGAAACGTTCAGATACAGAAATTCTAGGCAGAAATGGTAATAGTGAACCATCCATCACACGTTCGATGTCTGAAAGTCGATCCTCAAGAAGTAACTCTAGGAAGAACTCCTTTTCCGTCAGTCATCCGAACTCCCGATCCGGGTCGCACTCGCGCTCAAATAGCAAATCTAGGAGACACTCCTTAACGAGAAGAAGGTCGTCGCATAGGTTAATCCGGACCATTAGCATTGATTCTGATATATCCAGAGGAGAGGATGACTTTGCATTGGACATGGGTTCCACTGGCACAGGATCCACCGGTACGATAATCGCAGAAGATAGTTCTATAGTTTCTGACATACGGGGCCTAAAATTGGAAAGTGATGGCGGCAGTGGAAGACGCAGCGCGGCAAGTAACCTGAATGGACCTACCGAAGTCATTGAAGTTCCATTCGTAAAAGTTACCTTGGATAGCACTTTACCGTTAGATTATTTCAAAGATGATGTTCTAAACACGGCGCATAGCTTGAAGATCCCACACTGGTACGTTAAAGGATCTATGGGTGTTTCTCCATTGGACAGAGAGGCCTTGAAATTGACTAAAATTACGGGTGCGATGACTAACGTAATATTCAAAGTTGAATACCCATCATTGCCTTCCCTGCTACTGCGAGTTTATGGTACTAATAACGATACCATTATTGATAGAGATTATGAACTACAAGTGCTTGCAAGACTCTCTGTGCGCAATATTGGTCCTTCTCTTTACGGATGCTTTCAGAATGGTAGATTTGAACAGTTTTTAGAAAATTCTGTCACTTTAGGTAAAAACGATATTAGGGATTGGAAAACCTCGCAGAGAATTGCGCGTAGAATGAAAGAATTGCACACTGGTGTCCCCTTATTGCGGTTTGAAAGGGAACAGGGGCCTGCTTGCTGGTCAAAAATTAACAAATGGTTACAAACCTTAGATGACAAGGGATCTCATTGGGTTGCCGATGATGAAAACATAAAAAAAGTGTTACTATGTCACAATTGGTCAGATTTCAAATCCATAGTGCAACGCTATCACGATTGGCTATTTATAAAAGGGCCCTCGCATGTTAAAAAGAGCTTAGTATTTTGTCACAATGACGCGCAATATGGAAATTTGTTGTTTACTTCTCCTGTTGTAAAAGCTGAGGAGCCTATACTTTCTAGTGCCAGGAGTTCTTCGGCGAGTTCTTTATTTCCATTGAATTCCAATGTTTCATTAGATCAAATTATTCATCCAACGATTCAGGATCAGAGCCAAGATTCCAAGTTAGTTGTTATTGATTTCGAATATGCTGGTGCAAATCCTGCTGCGTTCGATTTGGCAAATCATTTCAGCGAATGGATGCACGATTACAATTGCTCGGAACCGTTCAAGTGCAACCCTTCCAACTTCCCAAATAAGGAGCAAATGTTAAATTTTGTTTATTCATACGTTTCTCATCTTAGAGGTAATCCCACATCTTCGATTGACCAAGAAGTGAGATACTATTATAACGCAATTTTGAAGTGGAGAGCTGTTGTTCAACTATTTTGGTGTTTGTGGGCTATTTTGCAAAGTGGGAAGTTGGAAACTGACATGATGGAGAGTGAAGAGTCGGAAGGTCCAAGTGGTGGTAAATATATTATCAAAAATGAATCTGCTGAAACAAATGAGGGTTCTGTGGACTCTGATTCGGATGGTACTGAAGGTGTTGATGTCGACACTTTTGATTATCTAGCTTATTGTAAGGATAAGGTTGCATTATTTTGGGGTGATCTCATTAAATTCGGCATTGTTAAGGAAGAGGAATGTACTATATCTGATGTTAAATACCTAGATGTCCAAAGAATATAGAGTTGCCTATTTTTTCCAACCAAATCTACAAGTAAAACGGAGTGACAGAGATCATTCATGCAAGTGAATTCTTTTAGCCAATTTCAAGTAAGTTTCATTGGTTAAACATAAATAAATATACTATATACGTGCATAAGAGGTAGTTCAAAAATATTTTGCTTCATATATATTATGTTATTTCACTCAAAATAACAGCATCTTTCTTGGATCTTCGATCAACTCTTTAATAGTTTTTAAGAAAGTCACAGCCTCTCTACCATCTAGCAATCTGTGATCGTATGTCAAAGCCAAAAACATCATTGGTCTTGAAACAATTTGCCCATTGACTGTCACAGGCCTTTCCTTGATACCATGCAAACCTAACACAGCAGTTTGAGGCATATTAATGATTGGAGTACCGTATAGGGAGCCAAAGACACCACCATTAGAGATGGTGAAAGTACCACCTGTCATGTCTTCTAGCGTTAATTTACCATCACGAGCTTTACCACTTAGACGGCCAATTTCTTCTTCAACTTCTAGGACACTTAAAGACTCGGCATTGCGAACAACTGGTGTAACTAGACCCTTGGGGGTAGCGACTGCAACAGAAATATCGGTGTAATCACGATAAACGATTTGATCCCCCTCAATTGCACCATTGACAGCTGGAATATCCTTGGCGGCTAAGGTGCAAGCCTTGGAAAATAGCCCCATGAAGCCAAACTTTGTACCTCTTTTCTTGATGATTTCGTCTTTGTATAATTTTCTCATTTCTAATACAGCGGACATATCAACCTCATTAAAAGTAGTTAAAGAGGCAGCAGTATTTTGTGATTCCTTTAATCTTTCAGCAATTCTCATTCTCATACGATTCATCTTTACTCTACTTTCATTACGGGAAAATGAAGTGAAAGAGGGAGTAGAAGATGAAGATTTTTGGGCTTCTTCTTTCTTTGGCGTAGCGGCAGGTTTTGAAGCTTGTTCTTTCTTAGGAGTAGGGGCTGGTTTGGGAACTTCTTCCTTTTTAGTCTCTTTCTTGGATTCGGGAGCTGGAGCTTCAGCAGCTTCTGAAGTCTCTTCCTTCTTGGGCTCAGCAGCAGGAGCAGAAGCACTAGCTTCACCAGGTTCTATCTGAGCCAACTCTTCACCAACAGTAACGGTGTCATCCGGTTGAAAGTTCAATTTTGTGATAGTGCCGCTCACAGGGGAGTTCACTTCAATATCAATCTTATCGGTTTCAATAGTGGCTAACAATTCGTCCTGTTCAATGAACTCGCCAACTTTTTTGGTGAATTCCTTCAAAGAACCCTCGGTTAATGATTCAGCCATTGGTGGAACTTTAACAGAAGTAGATTCCCAACGACATTTTGGAAACACATCAATAGCGGCGATCCTAGCAGAAGGAGTTAAAGTCTTCGCATTTAAGTTTTGTAACAAACCAGTAGAAGCATATCTTTTAACTGCCACAGTTGAGACTATCTTTTTGGAAGAGCATAGGGCTGATGACCTCAATACCTTGCTTACAGTAGTGCGAGCTGACCTTGAAAGCATTCTATTTTCTTGTGATGAATTTTATATGTGTATGGGTAACAAAGGAATATTAAAGATATAACTAATGCGCAGAAAGATGAAAAAAGTGCGGGATGAAATAGATCTATTGTTAGGACGCAGCTGAACAGTTTTCTGTATAATTATCAATATGGCGTTTGAAGAGGCACAAACAAATAATCTCTTAAATTTGTGAATGTGTGAAGTAAAATATACCGAACAACTGGTGGAAGAGAATCTTAGATAACGAGCTTATATGGATGAACAAATACTATCCGTCTATAATTGAGAGGAATTGTTACTCTGCACTTGATCGCATACTAAACACCCTTATACCCAGAGGAGTCAAATTGCTGGCGGTTCCCCGGTTGGCAGATTGATCCCCTCGTCTTTAGTGACAGTGAAATTATTTCCGGAACCGACGGCGGCTTAAGCGGGCGTGACTTTCACGTTCTTCGTATGAAGCAACTTCATTGGTTCTATTGTGGGGTTCCTGCATGAATGCATTTCTCAACTTTCCGAGAGTGGGTCGTTTGAGAGATGATATGGTAGAATAAATCACAGGTATGCTACAGAATTCAGGTGATACTTGACTCGTAGGGCTATGAGATGGAAACTATGATAAACGGTCAATTCATTCTTCAGAGATACAGCTGCGCTTCTTTGGGTCACTGTATACGAGGTTGGGAAAACATGATCATTGTCCTTGATGTGTTACCCGACGTTGTATAATGGTGGGGCTGCGATCTCGATATGTCAATATCATACATAAGAGACATGGGCACATTATTGAGATGAGGTTGAAATAAACGGTTTATATTTGATTACATCAATCACCGAAGTGACCGGTTATCACTTATGGACTTTCAAAGAGCTCACAGGAACCTTCAATTGATATACGAGAATGAAGATGAGGGTGATCAGAATGGTAGTTTAGGGACATTAGAGACACCTGACATAGCTGGTACTCAGGTTCCTGGTACAATAACGTCTTCTTCATGTCTCTCGGCGACCAATTCTTATCAAAATGATGGAATAATGGAGGAGCAGGTGTTCATAAATACTCAGATTCAAAGCAGGCTAGATGATGATGAGCACGACAGCATGCAAAAATCCATGCTTGGACGGTTTAAATACTCCAATGAAGATGATGTAGCGGGACTAAAAATTCAGTCAAAAAAGAAACCAACAGTTTCCAATAAGAAAAAGAGCAAAGTAGCAAAATCTGCCGTGCAACCTAGCGTTGAAAATTATCAACAGTCTAAGGCTGAAGGCTTGCTGAAGCTGTTATCAGGTAAGCATAAGAAAGTTAAAGATATGCTACATTTTCAACAACAAATGGATAAATCTTCTGGAAAACGCAAAAACGGAAAAAGAGCTAAGGTTCAATACGATACCTATAATGCTGAAGAATGGCAATATACCTTCAAACTGTTATTGGATAGATTTCCCCATAGTGAACCAAATGATGTTAAGCAGGTTTACCATTATCTATACGGGGAAGGTCAAGAAACTCAAAATGAAAATTTATGGACTGCATCTCAATTAGCACCAGGACTGGACCCTGAGAGCGCAAAATTGACAAATTTACCATTAACGGCAAGAGAAAGCCAAAAGATTACACTTCTATCATTATCTCAAGTTATGAACGACAAAAGCGGTATTGAGTCTGACGACGAAGAACAAGCAATAGAGCCAAAACAAGAAATGGGGACATTACTGGAAGAAATAAGAATAGATAGAAAAGGTCCCCATCCTCAAACAGCGCAGCCAAAAGACTCTGCTCGAGGTGTTGAGGACAAAATTGACGTACCGAAGGAGCAAAACCAATATCATCATGATGAAGATACTGATGATGCCTCGACCATACCAGATAGTACCGATGAGAACTCTACAATAATACCCCTTGGGGATGCGCTTGATCGAGAAACCGGGGCGCAAAGTACACAGTTTTACACGCCAAGTACTTCTCCACCGGATGGAATAATCGATCTCACGCAGGCTTCTTTTAAAGTGGTCAGAAGTTTAATCTCTCCGTTGAAACGAGCCGATACAGCATTAATCCAGGTGCCGGCAACTAGAACATCGACCATTTCGTGCCATGGAAAATTGCCATCTTCTGAGTCTTATATCAAAGCTAACTTGATACGACTGAAGCTACGTAAAAGTCAATTGCCGCTAAACGTGAACAAATCTTCTGAAGAATTCACCATTCACACACATGAGCCATCAGAAAGCAATCCTATTATTTTAGACACTGAAGCTGAAGACAATGATTTTCAGAGTTTTTGCATGATAGATTTGGAATTAAACGACTCCCCTACTAAAATAGCAAAAGAAAATTTGACTATAACCAATAGTCTGGAATCACAATCTCTACAAGAACTGCGACAAAGTATAAAAACTATTGGCTTGAAACCTTCCAGATCCAAGTCGAAAATGCTAGCATCACTAGACGCTGCATCTCAATTACTGGATAACGCAACTAATGAACAACAAAAAAGACAAGAAATTTATGATCATCTTACATCGATCGCTCAATCATGCCCTTCGCTGCTCGAGAAAATATACACCTTCCAGCCCATCTCGATAGACGACCTCTTATCCCCATTAATAGATGTAAACTCTTTTGTGGATAAAATAGATGAATCCACCATCCGAGAATGGGCAGACATACAGGGAATATGTTTGAGAAACAGCTAACGATACATATTTTTAATTATATTACCCGTCTTCTTAACGCGACATTTTTTTTTATCTCGGCAAAGTAAACAAACATAATGACTAGATCATTCTCCTCTAAAATACGCTAAGTACTCCCCTAAAATACTACTTAGCTCATCTGTATCGAAGTAAAGAAACTTGATATTTAATCCATCTCGTTTACGTTGAGACTAGGGACATACTTTTAGTGTTGACAAAGCGTGGGTCGACTGAACAGCATGTCGCAACCAAGGAAGAGAGAATCATTGCTAACACAGCTGGAAAACATCCATAAGCAAGTTAATGACGAGACTCAGAGAGCTTCTATTGATAGGAGTGAATCTGACGTCATGAGTAGTGAATCAAGTGATGTCAGTCATAAAAAGAAGCCGTCCTTATTTTCAAATGTGTTGAGCAAAAGAGAGAAGATAAATTCAATGCCTATGTTTGCAGGTAGTAGCTCTCATAATAGTGTCTTAGCAGATAATTCCAGCCAAAATATGAATTTTGTAATGGGACTGAGTGAAAATTTACTTGTAGAATGCAGGAGGCTACAAGCTGAGAATGATAAAAAAGCTCTTAAACTGAAAACCATCCAGCAAGATTATGAGAACTTGTACGATAAATATGGCAAATTGGATTCACACAATCGAACAACAGCTAAGGAGTTGGAGGTAATCAGGGATTCCAACTGGGAATTAGAAGCTAAACTGCAGAACTTTTCGATAGAGTTCAAAGAGTTGAAAGACCGATTTAATAAAAACAAGCGGGAGCTCAAAAATGAGTTGGATATATCCAAAAATCTCAAGGCCGAACTAGAAGTAGCAACCATAGAAAACTCTGGTCTACAAAAAAAGTTAGATTCCTTAAACCAGCATTATATGATAGAAATAGTTGATTTGAAAAAGCATGTTTCTGATCTGAATGATGAAAATGATAGTTTGAATATCAAGTATAAAAATTCTCATGACGAAGTGCAAAAATTTAAGTCCATTAATAAAGTCACCTCCAATGAAACTGCAGATAAGCCAAATACTTCAGCTGCCGAATACGAAGCGCTGAAGGATGATCTATCGCATGCTCATCATATCATTGCTGGTTTGAAACGCAAAATAAAGCGTCTGAATACTACCAAAAATAATGACGGCATAAAAAAGGCTTTACTGAATGACAGCAATACCGCAGATAATAAAGAGGCCTTGGGAAAATTGTCGAGTGATGATCACTCCGAAAGTGAAGCAAGTTATGTTTCTGACATAATAGATGAAACACCATCGCTAAATGACCTCAATGGTGCCAATGAAGGTAGCGATTTCGATTTTGATGACAGCTTGAGCTTCTTCGAAATCCAAAAATATGCCAAAGCTCGCAATATGGTTATCTTATCAAATGAGGAGTATGAAAGTTTAAACAGTTCTACGGGTAAAGGTCCTGAGACTGAGGAAGAAATTGCGCATACTATCAAAAATAGCAACCTTGTAACATTACCTAATGATGATACTGGTGAAAAAATTTACTCACAAAAGTTAACGGACGAAGAAATGATTCAAACAGTAGAAGCTTCTGGATACAAGGTACTATCGTATCCTGATTATAATGAAATTCAAAAAAAGCTATTAGAGATCGAAAATCCTTCCGAGACTTATCTGGCATCAAAAGCGAAGGATCAAGACAAAGTTATCCTTTCAAAGGAAATCTATGAAAATGCATTGCATCCCCCCATTGACGAAATGATTGCTAGGTTAAACCAAACTGGTCACTTTGTACTCCATAGTGATGAACATCAGAGCATGTTAAATGCGATCAACAATCCAACTTTTGAATACCTCGCAGAGAAACTGCTAGCAATGAATAAACTCTCTATCTCAAAAGAGGACTACGAAAAGTTCACTTCGCCAGATATTGACGATATTATTAAACAAGCTAATATAATGGGTTATACAGCAATTCCAAATGGAGAATATATCGAAATGAGAACCAACTTATCCAATCCATCCATTGATGTCATTAAAGAAACCCTGCAAAAGCAAGATTCCCAGCCTGTTCTTACTTGGCTTGCTGATAAACACCATTGCAATACACTAACCGAAATAGAGTTCGATAGACTCCATTCGTCTTTTACTAATCCCACAGAGGAATTTTTGCGAGAGAAAGCCAATAAGCAAGGTTTTGAACTGGTAAATAAAGCCGAATACAAAGAGATGGAACAGCAACTGGACCAGCCATCTTTGGAATTTTTGAATAAGAAGGCAGTCGCTTTTAATAATAAATTGGTTCCAGAGGAACAATTGGAGGGGCTGGTGAGCACTTCGGAGAAACCGTCGTTAGATTTCCTTAAGCTCCATGCAAAAAGGATCGGATTTTTTATCATACCGGAGGACGAGTATCAGTCTTTGAAGAGAACCGTTGATGATCCTGGTCTTGAGTACCTCAGATCGAAAGCTAAAAATCATAAATTGGTGGCTGATGATCTCTACGAGACACTTTCACAAACATCAATTGATCCGTCTTTGAAGTTTTTGACAGAAAAAGCAAAAGCAAAAGGATATGATGTTGTGAGTGCCGATGGGCAAGAAGAACTGTTAAGAAAGGCTTTGAAACCATCGAAAGAGGAAGTTGAAAGGTTGGCAAATAATCTGGGCTCTGTGCTTGTTCCCGTTCGAGCATATGAGGAGTTGAAAACAGTTTCTGAGACGCCGACCAAAGAATTCATTGAAGATAAAGCAGAAAAAATGAATTTGTTTGTAATTGACAAAAAGGAATATACATCGCTTGAAGAACGAGGAGCTAGCAAAGAGTTTATGTTGACTTCTGCGAAAACCTTGGGTTTTATTCCTATCCCTGTTGCACAACTAACTGCGTTGAAGGGTTCTTCAATTAGCAACGCTAGTCTTTCTGACATTCAGAATAGATTGACGTCTTTAGGATATGTAGCCATCTCTTCTGAAAATTATGAACTTCTGAATCAACCTGTCTTACATAAGGCAACGAGAGATGATACAATAGCTCTATGTTCAAAATACTCCTTGAAGCCGGTTTTACTTGAAGAATACGAAAAGTTGAAGCAAGATTCTAAGAAGGTTGTTTATTCTGAGGATGAGCAGATATTGATGTTGCAGTCGCATGGCTATGTGGTCCTTACAAAAACTGAGCATGAAAGTTTAAAAAATCGACTAGAAGCACCAGACTTGGAGTTTCTGCAGGAGCATGCTGCAAAGTCAGGTAATGCAATCATTAAAGAAGATGAGCACAGGAGAAACATTCAGCTGCTTGAGTGTCCTCCTGCTGAATTTTTAAAGGAAAAAGCTTCCAATATAGGTCTTGTTGTTGTGGAAGAGAAGCTGCTTAAGAGTTTTGAAAAACAAATTGAATCACCTTCAATGGAATTTGTTGAAGAGAAGGCTGCTTCTCTAGACATGACGTTGATTCCAGTTGAAGAATGGAAATCTGTAACGAAACAAATTGAGCACCCTGAGCTTCCTTATCTGAGATCAAAAGCTATAGAAATCAAAAAATGTGTGATAGATCAGGATGAATATGCCGAACTTCAGAGAAGAACTACCTTCCCAAACCGTCAAGAGCTAGAAGCTGATGCCATGAAATTAAATATGACTGTCGTTGCAAAGGATGAGTACATTAAGCTTTCTGAGCAAGTTGAAAATCCGTCTCTTGAATATTTGCATAAAAATATTAAAAGGCTGAGTTTTGTTCCCGTTCCAAGCGCTGAATATGATTTGCTGCAGAAGAAACATGATGAGCCGGAGGAGGTCTATCTATCAGACAAGGCGACAAGGTTCGGGAAGATTTTAGTTGATAAAGCAGGATATATGGATCAACAGAAAGCCTTCGAAAGTCCTTCTGAAAAATATCTCGCTGAAAAATCAATCGGTTACCACAAAGTTCTTGTAAATGAGTCTGAGCACAAGTCCAACCTTGCTAATCTGACGACACCTAGCGAAGATTTCCTAACTAATAGGGCTAGGTCGCAAGGTCTAGCTGTTATACCACAACTGGAGCTAGATCAGCTTAAGAACACTATCGAAAACCCTTCAGTAGACAGCATGAAGGATAAATTGAAGTTTTTGGAATATGCAATAGTGGAAGAGAAGGAATATGAAGAATTAAAGAAGGAGGCTGCATCACCGTCTCTTGCAAAAATAACTGTTGCTGCTAAAACTTACGGTTATGTTTTGGTGTATGCCAAGGACTTGGCGAGTCATCCAACATATGAAGGCGAAGATTTAGCATCTTTATTGAAATGTGGCACATTTGTTCTATTGGGTAAGGAAACATATGATGCCTTACTCCACTCTAATGTAAATAAAATTAACAAGAGGGAAGTAATTGATTTATGTTCTAAATTTGAATTAGTTCCTATATCTTCTGCCGAGTACGAAGAATTGAGGCAAGTGCCAGATATGAGAAAGCTAGAGTCGTATGCTGATCAGCATGCATCCGTGGTTATTGCACGTGAGGAATACGATTTAATGAGATCAGAAATTGATTGCCCGTCTGAAAAAGCTGTTACGAAAAGTGCTAAACAGAATGGTTTATCCATCCTAAAAAAAGTAGAGTACGAGAACTTGCTACAGAAGGTTAACAACGCCACCAAACATGATGTAGAAAAGCAGGCTGAAAAGTTGGGTTTGGTTACTATTCCAAGTAAAAAATACGATGCGTTGCTAAAAGAGATTCATAGCAAGCCTTTATCGTCAACTCCTTCTCCGTCGTCGAAGGTGCTCGCTAGTAAACAATATTTTGAACAGGTAATTCGCAATGAGAATGAAAAATCCGAAAAGTTCCTTGAATCAACAAAAACGCTTGGTTTTGTAACCTTGTCCAACGAAGAGTATAAGAACCTAAAAGAAAATCAAAAGGAACACGTTTTAACAAGGACTGACATATATCATGGAGCGAAGTCCTTTGATTTGACAGTCCTGCCAACCGAGAAGTACAAGGAGTTGTTGAAAAAGAAATTCAGCGGCGCTAACTTGGACTATAGTGATCTTGAACAATACGCTGCAAGGTTTGATATGAAATTGATCCCCTTAGATTTTAAGGACGTCGAATCACCTACTCCTCAGCGTACTAAGCCGGTTGGTAGCGGGCAAGGTGTCTCGCTGACCTTTCACAACCAAAACTCTTCATTAAGTTTGAGCTCATCTGCCACAAATGAAACTGAATATTTTGATGCGGAGGATAGTACAAACAATGTTCTTCAACGCCAAGGTACAACGTCAACTGTATCCTCAACTGACTATACCGATGCTCTTGACAACAACATGGAAGATGATGTTTCAGATGTTGTGTCGCATGCATCTACCGTCCGCGCTCAGGAGATTGATGAAACAGCTACATTAGATAGTCTTAAGGCGAAGGCTAAAAATCTTGGTTACATTTTAATTCCGGCTGACACGAAGAAGTCAGTCGACGATGAAATTCCTGAACTTGTCAATGACGAAGATCATGATGCAAATGAGGAGCCCATTGCGGATACAACTAGCGTGACTAGCAGCCTAAATGAACAAACTTTGAAAGAGACAGCAGCGAAATTGAATATGGTAGTTTTACCCAAACTTGAATATGAAAAGTATTCTGCGATTAAAGAACCTGTTCTCACGAGGGAAACGGTCGAGGGTGAGGCGTTTGAACTTGGGCTAATAGTTCTTGAAAGGGATGAATACGATGATATAAGGGCAAAAGCTGTACTTGATAAGGACCGTATCAAAAATTCCGCTGCACAGTTTGGCTTAAAAGTTTTGGCGGAGGAAAACTATAAGAAGATGGAAGACCAATTGAAAGAAGGGCAGCTTACTGTTGAAAATGTCAATTCTCGAGCTAATGCATTGGGATATGTGGCTATAAGAAAGGAGGAGTTTGAGAAATTAGAGTCGAAGGTATCAGTTGAAACTCCCAGATTGACTAAAGGAGAATTCGAGAGGAAAGCACCTGAGTTTGGGTTTAGTCTTCCGTTGAGAGCTGACGATCTACATTTGCCAGGGAATAAGCCTCAGGAGCCTGAAGAGAAAATTAAGGAAGACGTCATTAGAAGAGCTCACTCATTAGGAATGGTTATATTAACTGAAGAAGAATATAAACAGCTAATCAATGATGCTCATAACGACGGTAAACAGGAGCAAGAGCAAGAAGAAAAACAAGAACAGGAAGGAATGACCGTGGATGATGTTGTGGAGCGGGCTGCAGCATTCGGCTTGGTTCCAATTGAAAAAGAGCAATTTGAGCAAATCAAAGAAGAATTGGCAAATCCAACCTTCACGAAGGAGCAAATTGTAGAGCAAGCCCAAAAACATGATCTAATAGCTATTGGAAAGGAAGAATATCAGCGTTTGAAGAAGCCTTCAACAAACGATGTTTTGATCAAAGCTGACAGTGAGCCCCATGCACCTGAAAATAGAGAGGATGATCGCGGCGATGGGCTCAAAAGCGCTGCTGGTTTAAAGGAAGAGAGCGACGATTTGGATCAGCTAATGGTAACTGCCAAAAAGCATAAATTGTTATGCGTACCGCAAAGTACGTTTATCGTCACTCAATTCGGAGAAACCCCCGATCCTGAAAACGTTGTAGTGTTACCTACTTCATATTATCATGAATTACTAGCTAAAAAAGGAAAATTATCTGAAGAGACCGAAGAGGAAGAATCAAATGTGAGCGAAAAGACTTCAAACCCAACCCCAAGTCAAAAGAAAAATTACCATTTCAATCCACCACCCCGGATTGGTAGTCAGAAAATGAACAGACAGAATTCGAGAGGTTCCCTAAGGTCAGTTGCATCGGGGACTAGAAAGAATTTGGTGAATGCTGCCGCGGCTAATGCATACAATGATTTCGAAAAACAGCAGGAAACCCGTTTTCAGCCTTCTTCTAAAGCTGCGCACCACTCTAGGGCATCTTCTCTAGTAACTAGAAATGCAAGTCTAATGGATTCCTCAGTGCTGAGATCTGGATCGGTGGGAGGCATTTCTTTGGCCACAGTTACATCATTGAGTGAACCAAGCATCATTCCAGCGTTGACACAAACAGTCATTGGCGAATATTTGTATAAGTACTACCCTTACTTAGGCCCCTTGGGTGTACAGTCTCG
The DNA here is from genome assembly GCA_900186055.1 of Torulaspora microellipsoides. Taxonomy (NCBI): domain Eukaryota; kingdom Fungi; phylum Ascomycota; class Saccharomycetes; order Saccharomycetales; family Saccharomycetaceae; genus Torulaspora; species Torulaspora microellipsoides. Next base: position 81,880 of record FYBL01000008.1, on the reverse strand, counting down.
CCATGAAAGATATTTCTGGGTACATCCATATACCCTGACTCTGTACTGGTCTGCTTCCAACCCCGTTTTAGACAACCCATCAAACCATAGAACTAGATGTGCTGCTATTCTCGGAGTTGATAGTATAGTAGATGCGAATCCATATCCTGCAGGCTTATATCACAAAAGCATAATCATAACAAGTGAACATAAAACGATTAAGATAACCTGTCCAACAAGACAACGGCACAACATATGGTATAACTCCTTGAGATACTTACTTCAAAGAAATATGGAAGGTATCAGTCTTGAAGATATTGCAGATGATCCAAGTGACACTATGTATTCTGGGAAGATATTCCCCTTACCCGGTGAAAATCCCAAAAGTGCAAATCAGAGATTATCTGGCTCAAGGAGGTCTGTTAGAACGAAGTTACCAAAATCAGCATCGTTATCTTTTAGAAAAAGGTGATACATAACTTAAATATGGTCCGAAGATGTATAATAACGCCAAATAAATAATTCAAATACATGTGTCAAAAGTCTACCATGTAATTTTTTGCAATGCCTTTACATTTGCATGTAAGTTTTTCTTGATTTCAGATTTCTCATGTTCAGCAGCGCGGCTACCAGAAGCCTTCGAATATAACCTGATATCTTGATCATTGCCATGTTTGAAACAACAACGTTTGCCGTAAGGGCAATATCCCAGTTTGGTCCAATTGATACAAGGCTTTGTTCGAAAGTTATTTGCTCGTGGTTTGAACTTTAACTCATGTAAACCATGCGCAAACTGACATTTATTGCCATATTTACAACTACCCTTTGTGGTAAATGATTCGCATAGCTCAGTTTTGTACAATTCCTTGTTTATCTCTGGTTGTTGTTCTTGAGAAGACTGAGTAGTCTTTTGAATAGTTGGACCGTTATTATGGCTAACTATGGGGTCAACCTGTGCAATCGATAGCCTTTGTAAGTTTTCAGTTGTCAAAGGCAATAAATCAGATGACGGATCAAGATTAGGGTTGATGTTCACCTCTAAAGAATTCTTATTATGCTTGCTCTTCATGACACTGACATTGTGATTACCGCCAATAAACGGCACTGCAGGTTTGAAATCATGCAATGGCTGATAGTACGAGAAAGACTGCTTTGGCGAAAGCGTAGGGGCACTTGAAGTGTCGCTCGAAACAAACTCCTCATTTTGATAATCTTCCTCAACACCTTCATCTTCATTAAGCAAAGTCTTGACGTAATACTCCTCTATCTCCTTGATTCTCAGATCGTAATTATCCCCTTCATTAGAAAATATAGAGGATGATCCAGTGGATATGCTATTAACCGTAACAGTGTTAGCTCCTGCAAAGCGCATACCATTATTGTGAGTCATGCTGTTTGAAAGTATCATCTGTTCTGTCTTGATGTTGAACTCGTCTGCTAGCAAATTTGGCTAATCTCTAACACCTACAGACATTAATACTATGTATATATATATACCACATGGAGACACCTTGATTCAATTTAAGATGGGTGCATTAAAGTCTCGAGGTTCCTACTTGAATATTGACATTTAAGCCTCTCGAACAGTGCTGTCGTGAATAAAGTGTGGTTGTTGGCTACCGTTTGCACCCAGAAAATATGAGCAAAATGCCGGCGTGTCCCAGCTGGCCAGGGTTGAAATTATTATGGCCCGAGTTCTGTTTATGCCCTAAACATTTGGGCTGTGCCCTATATTGAAGCCCTGATGCGTCAAAAAATTGATATTAAATGATTTGATGGCTAAAGAGATGACAGTCATGGATGTGAAAGAAGCTAAAGAGAACCATAGACCAGAGGTAGTGATATGGATTATCAGGAGGAGCAAATACAGGAGCTGGAAGTGCTGGAGTCTATATATCCGGATGAACTTACTGTGTTAAATGGGAAGTATCCCACAATTCAATTCCAAATCTATGTGAAAATTGAACCACAATTGGATGATCTTTCATCCTTGACGAGGGAGCATTCGATGCTTGTGAATTTCCAACTGCCGGAAACGTATCCCGATGAGGCGCCAACGATTGGGATTGAAGCTGTGGAGGAATCAGTAATCGATGAGGATGATGAAGATGGCGAGGACGACGAGGAAGATGAGCCGGAATTCGATGACCACGGTAATAGGGTGGTTGGGAAACTGCATAGTCTACCAGACTCTATCCATTTTGACGAATTTATACCAGAACTTAAGGTTCAGTTGGAAGAACAGATAGAAAGCGATATGTTACTGGGGATGCAAATGTGCTTTACTTTGGTTGCTTCAATAAAGGATTTATGCGAATCGTGGTTTGTTGATGAATTGGCCAAACTAGAAAAACAACATGAGTTAGAAATGCAAGCTCGTGAAAAGGAAGAGCAACGTAAATTTCAAGGTACGAAGGTAACACCTGCCTCTTTCCAAGAATGGAGGGCGAAATTTATCAAAGAGTTAAAATTGGATGAGAGGAATGATCTGAGAAGACAAACTGCACATAACGGTAGATTAAGCGGTAGACAGATCTTTGAACGTGGTCTGGCCGGTGACATTGATGATGCTGAAGCTGAAGATGAAGACGAGAATTTGAATGCAGTAACCGAAAAATTAAAAAATCAACCAATCGTATGATATACTACGAACATCTCATATTTTTTTTTTCATATATATGTATATATATTTGTACACAGAATGGGGATATGCTATCTTCTTATATTAGTGATTTTGAGTAAGAAAATAAATCTGCAAAGGCATCATCTTTCTTTTTGGGTTCAGAAATTTTGGTTGTTCCATTTGCAGCTCCATCCCAATCCAAAAGATCATTATTATTGTTATTGGTGTTGATACTTGACTTTATCTTTGTATTATTATTAGGTTTCGAAGCACGTGACCCACTTTGAAAATCACCAAAATCATCATCGTCATCATCATCTTCTTCTTCATCTGCATTGTCTTTGGTGTTTGCGGTTTCTGCATTGAAGTCGAAATCAATCAAATCAGGGATTGCTTCTTGTTGTTCTTGTTCTTTCTGCTGCTGTTGCTGTTTCTGTCTTTGCTGTTCGGTAGTTTTGATTCTTTCTCTGAGTATTTCTCTTCTCTGTCTTCTCTGTTCATCAAGCCTTTCCTTTCTGTGACTTCTTTGATCTTCAGCAGCTGTACGTGTGTGATGGGCCGTGACTTCATAATCGTCTGCCGTTTCATCATCGACCAAGTCGTCATCATCAATGAATTCTGTGTCATTTACAGATGCAGAGCCTCCGTCATCGATTGGATTTGCATTGTACAATGAAGATTCACCTTGTTGTCGAATCTTCATATGGTTTTTCGTGTTTTTACTTCTTTCCTTTTTCAGATATGGAGTATCATCCATCAATTGTAAGATATTTTCACATTTTTTCTTTATACCACGTTCATGAACCTCCATCTTACCATCGTTTGAAATGCTTACTCTATATTCCAGAACCTCCCTGGTTAAAATGTGTCTATGTGTAGTCAAACAACTTCTCACTTGATTCAACTCATCGCCGTCACTAACATTCAGTAATAGATATTCTACAACTACTAAACATTTCAAGACGACTCTCCATTCTGAACCGTAGTTCACATAATCCTTTCTTGCCTTTTCATACAAATTTTTTGGTCTGGTCGCTATATGGTCGACTAATCTCTTCAAAGTGTATTCTGTCATCAAATACAATGGCACTTGGAATCTATTTCTTAGAACTTTTTCTAAATGTTTAGGAGTAGGACCCCAAGCATCGGTATTTGTAGCACGACGAATGTCCACCTGATAGGGTTCATATTGAACAATCATATTTTGAGCAAACCTAGCCGCATTACGAATATCATGAATTCCCAAATTCTGAATTTTCTTTGATAAAGAATCCATCACAAATTACACAACTATAATCTTTGTATTCTTGCTTCCTTTACCCCTTAGCCCAACGAATGTCTTCTTGAGATTACTACGAGATCGAACAGTTTCATTTGGAGGGTTTTCTTCAATCTTGAAAGTTTTACAATATCCGAAAGAATGGAAAAAAAGGAGAGATCCGGGTAAATGAACCAATTCTTCAGCACACGTGAAAAAAGAAGAATAAAGCCCTGAACTTAAAAGGTCATATATATAATTATAAAGATTATAATTCACCAGATTTAGCAACGGTGATTCTAGCTCTGGTGGAACCAGATGGAGAACCCAAGGTTTCAACCTTCTTGATAACATCGTAACCATCAGAGACTTCACCAAAGACAACGTGCTTACCATCTAACCATGGACATGGAACGGTAGTAATGAAGAATTGAGAACCGTTAGTGTTGGCACCAGCGTTAGCCATAGATAGCAAACCTGGTCTTTCGTGTTTCTTAACAAAGTTCTCATCTGGGAACTTACCACCGTAAATGGATTTACCACCAGTACCGTTACCAGCTGTGAAATCACCACCTTGCAACATGAAGTCTGGAATAACTCTGTGGAAAGGAGATCCAGCATAACCGAATCCCTTTTCACCAGTACACAAAGCTCTGAAATTTTCAGCCGTCTTTGGAACCACGTCATTGTACAACTTGAATACAACACGGCCCAATGGTTGACCATCAGCTTCAATATCGAAATAGACCTTAGACATTTTTCTTACTTGCGATTACTTTGTTTAAAACTATAAGCTAACCTACACGTTTGATGTACCTAGCACAGAATTGAATTCGACAAACACCAACGACACAATTGATCGTCTCAATCCCAATTGCCATCCGTATATATATATATATATATATACATTTATATATATAGCATCTATCACCAACACGCGCATTAAGCTACTAATTGCCCTAATAAGATTTCCCCTTCTTCTTTTTCGTTCTTCGTTGTTCGTTGTGCCAGCCGGTGTGCGGGGTGGCTGGGTGCGCACCAGCGCCCTTTGCGAATGACGACTTGTTTTGTGATTGCTTTTTCTGCCCTTTTAGGGGCCGGTGCACGGATGTGGAGACTGGGTGCCGGGGCTCTGGGTGCAGGGCTTGCGTGTTAGGGCTTCTGTGTTTCGTTTCGGTTTCAGAAAAAAAAATTTCAAGTTCGAGCTGGCTCATCTCGATGGGTTCTGATCTTTTTAGACGTTGGACAGCAAGTAACAAGGTATATTAGACGTATATAGTGGGGGTACAAGAGAATGCTGAAGGGAGGTAAAAGAGTTGCGTTCGATGCGCCTACTACACTAAACGCACCGGTGGTACTCCATGCCACTGGAGAGCCACAGCACGTGTCTAAGGATGAAGTTTTAGAATTTTTGGATGGTTTCATATCAGAAAAGGAGTCGTTGATAGGTGCTGATGGTAGTGCTGGTGGTATCAATGGGGATATCAGCCTGTCGGCCGCATTGTCTCAGTTGAAGAGGATTCAGAGAGATTTTAAGGGCTTGCCGCCTATTGTGTTGTTTGAAGGACCTGATCTCAGCAGTGCTGGGTCCAACGATGATGACTCTGTGACGAAGACTGGCGGTAAGAAAACGAAATTTACAGATGAATAGTCTAGTTAGTTAGTTTTGTAATATAAAATATCGGAAGAGTTACCCGGACTGATGAGTTTGCGCGCCGGTAACGGTATGGAAATTTTCAAATCTTGTTGCTTGACTCATCCATCATCAATCGAGCATGGAGGATTTATTTCAGATATATTCACATCATTTTACGTAAACGTTCTTGTTGACTACTAGTTTGTGTTTTGAAGAGGACTCAAGGTATTTAATAGTCGCGTAGTCACAATATAGTATGGGTCAAAGAAAGATTGCTGGTGTTCTAGGTGCCACTGGTTCCGTTGGTCAACGTTTTATTCTTTTGCTAGCGGAACATCCAGATTTTGAGTTGAAAGTTTTGGGTGCATCACCAAGATCAGCCGGTAAGAAATACATTGACGCAGTCAATTGGAAGCAAACGGATTTGTTACCGGAATTTGCTGAAGATATCATTGTTTCAGAGTGTCAAGCTGGACAGTTCAAGGGCTGTGATATCGTTTTTTCCGGGTTAGATGCGGATTATGCCGGTCCTATTGAAAAGGCATTTGTTGAAGCTGGATTAGCTGTGGTCTCTAATGCTAAGAATTACAGAAGAGAACAGGATGTGCCATTGTTGGTGCCAATTGTAAATACAGAACATTTGGATATGATCTCTACCAAATTGGAAACAGCTGAGAAGAACAATCAAAAGAAGCCAGGTTTTATCGTTTGTATTTCCAACTGTTCTACTGCGGGTCTTGTCGCTCCATTGAAACCTTTGGTAGAAAAGTTTGGGCCAATTGATGCTTTGACTACAACTACCTTACAGGCAATCTCCGGTGCTGGATTCTCTCCAGGTGTTCCAGGTATTGATATTTTAGATAACATTATTCCATATATTGGTGGGGAGGAAGATAAAATGGAATGGGAAACTAAGAAAATTTTGGGTCGTTTATCTGCTGATAAATCTCAGATTGAACTTCTAACTCCAGAAGAAATTAAAGTATCTGCACAATGTAACAGAGTAGCAGTATCTGATGGACACACTGAATGTATCTCGCTTAGGTTCAAGAACAGACCAGCTCCATCGGTGGATCAGGTTAAGAAATGCTTGAAAGAGTATGTTTGCGATGCTTATAAATTGGGTTGTCACTCTGCTCCAAAGCAAACAATTCATGTCTTGGAACAAAATGATAGACCACAGCCAAGATTAGACAGAAATAGAGATGCTGGTTACGGTGTATCTGTAGGTAGAGTCAGAGAAGACCCTGTATTAGATTTTAAAATGGTGGTGTTATCCCATAACACGGTCATCGGTGCTGCCGGTGCAGGTATCTTAATTGCTGAAATCCTATTGGCAAAGAACTTGATTTAATTTAACCGTTGCGCTTTTTAGACTTGCGTATGTTTCAATATAATATAATGTAATTTACCATATCGCGAGTCAATGCTTCGAAATTTTGTTTTTTATTTTTTATATTTTGTCCTTCAAACTTAAAGAACCGAAACACCAAATAAACTTTTTAACAGTCAAGATATACAAAGCGTAGAAAATGGTGTTTCAGTTGCGAAGGTTAGATGGAGAGATCCTGCATGAGCATGTCTTTGAACGATACATTGAGCTGGGATCTCATGTTGATGAACTTAAGCAAGATTTGGGAGTGTTCAACAAAAGCACTGCAGTAATCAATATAGATATCGAACCACATTACTGTATATCCAGTGAAAAAAAAATAAGAAAGAGAAATAGAAATCTCACGAACCATCAAGGAAAAGGAGGTTTTAATGATTCTTATAACTTATGCATCGAGCAATCAATAACCAGTCTATTTTCGTCTCAGGATAACTGCAATTCCACCACTGGCTACGTTTTATGGTCGACCACGCCATTTTTCATTAAATGGTTACTATATGGTGATAGTGCAGAACCGTTACGAAGGGGAGGACCCGTCAAAGTATCTGATCAAACATATGCCGATGAAACAATGAACATGCAACATATTTCAAACATGCTGACGACACCAAACTCCCCTACATGTATAATAGAATTGGGAGGTGGCATATCGGGGATATTACCGGTGGTTCTTGGCAACCATGTGAACAGATATATTTGCACAGATCAGAAAGGCATACTGAACAAAATGAAGTTCAACATTCGAGAAAACATATCGCAATTAAGTAAAAGACGTTGTGTTTCCAACTCCTTGAATATAAACCTGTCAACTCAACAAGATGACGCTATCGATCCTGTTGTAAATTTAGAGGTAATGCTTCTGGACTGGGAAACATTCCAATTACCAGCAACTCCATCTCAGCCGCAATTGCACGAGGCTGCTGAAAATTCATCCGTCATATATATCATAGCCATGGATGTGATATACAACGAGTTCTTGATTGATCCTTTCTTGACAACTCTACGACAGCTCCGTAATTTTTTTAAATCTCGAAATGTTGAAACCCACTGTCTAATTGGCATTCATCTAAGATCACAGGAAGTTATAACTGAGTTCCTTGAGAAAGCTATCATAAATTATGACTTACCAATTCATTATATAGAAGACCCTTCGTTGAATGCAACAAGGTTCAGTTTGTATTATATTTGAAGAAACGGCTACTCAATTCGTTTAAATTTTAGGGCTTACCGTGCCCTAATATGTCAAAAAATAGAAGCGAACAAATAGGAAATATAACAACAATTCAAAGAGTTTTCATCTGAAAGAGGAAAACAAGTAGCAACCAAACAACCAAGTAGGCTAGAGAAGTTGAATCCATTGGTTTTATGAATACTTCCCTTGGTACTACTGTACCTTCGTCGGTGTTCAACTTCTTTGGGGAAAGCAAGACTTCTGGATTGGCTGCTGCCTACAGTGATAATACCAACACCAGCAATCCATTCCCCAAGAGGAACACAAATGTTGCGTTTCAGGCGGCTTCTAAAAGTGCCCCTAAGAACTCGAAAATAATGTCTACAAATAAGCCAAAACATGTCGATCGATCTAAAATACAAGAAGGAAACCCAAAGAGATCTCTGTCTGGTCGCATCAATGAGAGCGATAATGCAAGGATAGGCTCCTTGCTACCCGATCCTCAGCTCTTTGGATTTCAAAATGTTTCCCATAAATCGAGAGAAATGCCGAGGTTCTTAGTTGGTCAGCAACCGCAACTAAAATCAAGAAAGTTTATCCAAGATTCATGGGACAAGGCCAATCAGCAAAAAATGCTGCAATTGGAGAGTTCTATCGATGATGTAACTGAATTATACGAGACTTTGAAGAAGATGAGAGACGTGGAGCGTAAGGTGATGGAGAGTAAGGGTTTAGTTGATGAGGCGGACTCTGCAAAAGATTTAACGGATGCCATTATTTTCCAGGGTACTTGCGAGGATATGTGTCCCATTTTTGAAAGAGCAAGAAGGAATGTGGAACACACGGTTTATTCATATGAAAGAATTGGTCCCAACGAGAAAAAAGCTTCCCGAGAAAAGGCTTTAAAGGTGTTTGCTCGTCCTGCTGCTGCGGCAGCCCCTCCATTACCTTCTGATGTTAGGCCACCTCATATTTTGTCGAATACGCTCGACTATGTCGTTAACAATCTCTTGGTAACTCTGCCAGAGAGCGAAGGATTTATATGGGACAGAATGAGATCGATACGGCAGGATTTCACGTATCAAAATTATTCAGGGCCAGAGGCAATCGATTGTAACGAGCGTATCGTCCGTATTCATTTACTAATCATTCATATAATGGCAAAATCCAACGTGGAATTCTCTTTACAGCAGGAGCTAGAACAATTGCATAAGTCATTGATTACTTTGTCAGAAATTTATGATGAGGTAGCAGCAAATGGTGGATACTGTCCGAACGAAGCCGAGTTTAGAGCTTACGCTTTGCTGAGTAAAGTCAGAGACCCTGAATATGATAAAAACATTCAGGAATTACCTCCACATATATTCAAAGATGAATCAATTCAAATCGCGCTTTGTTTCAGAAGGATTATATCAAATTCAAGTTTCATTACAAGAGGTTACATCAAGACTGAAAATTGCTTGAATTTTTATAGTCAGTTTTTTCAACTAATTCGATCGGGGAAAGTACCATTTCTGATGAGCTCTTTTTTGGAACTTTACATAAACGAAGTTAGATTCTACGCATTCAAAGCACTATCTCACTCGATAAACAAAAGGCACAAACCGATCCCTACTGATTATATAATGGACGAATTTCTATTCAATGACAGAAAAGAAATAGAAGAGTTCTGCGATTATTATTCCATTGAAATGACAGTAGATGGTATAGAGCTTAAAACTTTGACTCATCCATCGCATAAGCTGATTGAAGCGCAACCTTTAAAACAGACATATCTCAAATGTGTTGATCACATGTTAGACCACACTACCTATACCAAAATAATAAACGCAGGAAAACCTAATCTTGATACAATCTCAAGTCGGGAAAATAACTTTTCTACAAATACTGTCAATATTAAAAGCAAAGTGGAAGATGCTGAAGATCATGGTATAAAAACTAACAGAAATCTGAACATTTCATCAACTCCTGTCTATCCGCAATTTTCAGATCAGTTGAGCACTCACCCCATCAAATTAACAAATCAAACAGGCAAGGAAGTGTCATTTGGACTAAACGCAAAGCCTTCGCCGCCGTTAACATCATTTAGAAGCCCAGCCGCTAGCGAATCCTTGGAAAGCAAGCCGATTATAGGATTTGCTTCTAAAACCTTTCCACCTATGAAGAATGAAGATTCAGATAAAACTGACAAGGAAGAGCTCGAATTTAATTTGAGAGAACGTGAGAAAATTCAAGAAGAAGCCAGAAGGAAATCAGAAGAAGCTCTAGTGAAGGAAAGAGAGCTGTTTCTATTGCAAAAAAAAAAGGATGAGGCAGATGCTGCTCAACAGATTGCTAATTCAATTGTTAAAAAAGTTGTGCATGAGCAAGTTTCAAAATCAATCAAAGACATACAACAAAAGGATACCAAAAGAAAACTGCAAATCGAAGATTGTACAGCAAAATTGTATTACGCATTTTTACATGAAAAGTTATACACGATATATTTAGAAACGCAAGCAGAATTACACCATAATAAGAATGTAAAAAATAAAGCCTGGCTTGCATGGAAATCTCTTTATAAAGCCCTATTAACGAAGAGAGAAATGGATAGGAAGAGAAAAGCAGAAATACAGAACGTTGGACGGCAACTTGGTGTTCCGCTTTATAAGAAGCCCAAAACGGTTCTTTCAACACCAGTGAATGACAGTATTTCTTCATTCATACTACCATCATCAATTAAAAAGGACATGACGTTTTCTCCTGTTCTTGATGAAGTTAATAAATTTTCAGCTCAATCAGATGAGCGAAAGGAAGTATGGGAACCCCTGGATATTAAAAGAATATATACCAGTCGGATCAGTGAAAAATGCCCAGATTCGGAACATCGAAATGCGGCAGATATATTCGTTTATGGAAGTAATTGGTCTTCTATTCCAAACAAATGGCTCATGAACAAGTTTGGGCTGGTAGATAAAAGCAACATGATTCAGCTACAAGATAATAACTTGTCGATGAATATAAGTCGCATTGATTCCAACTATGATCCTTCCTTGTTTACACAGTTGCAATTACTAGTATTTAATACCGGTGTCACTGACTCAGATATTTTTGATTTGGAAATGAAGTTACAGCAGGATGGCGAAGAGCTAATCAAGTTGGTTACCGGTATATCTTTGAATACAAACATATGCTTTAACTTGCTTATCTTGTATTGGGAATCTACGGAGACGCCATTGTCTGATGCGCTAATTTTCAAAAGGCTTAAGCTTAATCGCATTTCAAAAGCTTTTAGCAGCGTTGTGCAAGGTATTACTTTTATTAATATCACAGGAAATGCGCCTTACGAAGAATTGAAAAAAGGATTAATGCAAGCTGCAGACAGATATACGTACAAACTAACTGAAAGAGGAAAGTATCATGCAAGCTTACAACAAAGACGCACCTTGGCCGGTATACGTGCTCAAGAACAGAAACAACGTGACACAACGAAAGCTATTGATCGCAAGATGAACCGTATTCTTGAGTCGGAGAAGAGTAAATATGAGAAAGAACTGGACGACAAGAATACTTACGCTCATTTGCAGTCCCACATCTCTGCTTCCCCGCGAGCTGCAATGGGAAAATTACCTGTTCTTTTATCGAAAACGAAAGAAAACAAATTCAAAACCCCATTAGCAATACGTTCCGCTTCGTCATCATCGCCAGCAATGACATCTCACTTGGCTTTGAAGACAAGAAGAGCAACCCGGATAAGTAGCTACCATGGCCCTATACCGCCAGCAACTCCCAGTCATAGTAATAATCTCCCCATTAGTTCGGTAGATACCAATGCATCTCCTTCATCAATGGCCGCAGACGCCTCGCAAATATCAAATACATCATTTGGTTATCAGTCGGTTGTACATGAACCAGCTCTTTTCCAGACGCCAATGAATGCAGCGACCCCACAATCGGTCCAAAAAGACGACTCACAACCGCCGCCTCCATCACCAGCCGGAAGGCAATACATCCCAAATAACCTCCTAGAACTCAAAAACTTAATCGAATCGGTGAAGCGAAAAGTTAACCACGACTAAATGCCTTTCGGAACAACCTCTTTATAATATTGCCATAATTTAATAACTAAAGACTATTTAATTTTTTCTGCAAAAGGTTACCCGGCCAGAAGCACATTCTATTTTTTGCGACCCAAATCTTTGATCGCCCGTTTTTTAAGATTATTTGGACCCCATTTCCTGCAGGGAGCTCTCACGTTGCTACACGATGCCTGTCGTTTGATTTGATAAGAAGAAAGTGAAAGTTTTCAACTATCTCTCCACTACATGCTATAAGGAAGAGAGAGACTTCTACGTCAAAAGCATGGCCGTTTGGGAACAACTAGCAGTATCTAAAGCCCATATTGCCTACGCATGTGTGGGAGTATTCTCATCGATCTTTTCATTGGTATCGTTATATGTTAAGGAAAAACTGTACACCGGTGAATCGACTGTAGCGGGAATCTTTGGTCTTATTGTGGGACCTCATTGTCTGAATTGGTTCAATCCGTTATCGTGGGGCCATTCAGACTCTATCACGTTGGAGATTACACGTGTTGTCTTATGTCTTCAAATATTTGCGGTAGCTGTTGAGCTGCCCAGGAAGTATATGCTGAAACATTGGCTATCGGTAACAATGCTATTGCTGCCGGTTATGACATCGGGCTGGCTGATAATAGGTTTGTTTGTATGGATTTTAATTCCTGGCCTCAACTTTTCGGACAGTTTACTTATAGCAGCATGCATTACAGCGACAGATCCTATCTTGGCACAATCTGTGGTTTCAGGTAAATTTGCACAGAGGGTACCTGGCCATTTAAGAAATCTATTATCTGCAGAATCTGGTTGTAATGATGGTATGGCATTCCCTTTCATCTTTCTTTCACTGAATTTGATCATTCATCCTGGAAATGGTAGGGAGATCGTCAAAGACTGGATATGTGTTACTATTCTTTACGAATGTGTCTTTGGTTGTCTGTTAGGTGTCGCTATCGGTTACCTAGGTAGAAGAGCTATCAAATATGCAGAGGGAAGGAGTATTATTGATCGTGAGTCTTTTCTAGCGTTTTACGTTGTTTTAACATTAATGTGCGCGGGCTTCGGTTCCATCCTAGGTGTTGATGATCTATTAGTCTCATTTGCTGCTGGGACAGCTTTTGCTTGGGATGGATGGTTTACTGAAAAGACTCATGAAAGTAATGTCTCAACGGTAATCGACTTATTGTTGAACTACGCATATTTCATCTATTTTGGAGCTATCATTCCATGGGAGCAATTCAATAATCCCGAAATTGGTACAAATATTTGGAGATTAATCATTTTATCCATGGTTGTTATATTCTTGAGAAGAATTCCTGCAGTAATGGCATTAAAACCTTTCATACCTGATGTCAAATCTTGGCGTGAAGCTTTGTTTGTTGGACACTTTGGCCCTATCGGCGTGGGCGCTATTTTTGCAGCTATCTTGGCGAGAGGTGAATTAGAGTTAAGTGTTAGTCATACCGAAACCCCCTTAAGTGACTTACCTGAGAAGGGAACGAAGCATTGGCAACTAATTTCGTGCATTTGGCCAATCGTATGTTTCTTCATTGTCACTTCCATTATAGTACATGGCTCCTCTGTCGCTATCATTACATTGGGCCGTCATTTGAATACTATAACACTGACAAAAACTTTTACTACACATACTACGGGTGGCAATGGTAAAAGCTCTTGGATGCAACGTTTACCGTCTTTGGATAAAAATGGACGTTCGTTTTCATTACAACGTGTTGACACCGAAGCACCCTCTATGTCAGGTCAAGGTACAGTGGAAAAAAGTGGAAGTTTTGCTAGACCAGCCGGTGGAATGAAGAGAAGGAAAAAACACAATAGAAGAAGAGAACTACTTAGAGCCTTATCCAAAAATGCTCAAAAGGATCATGCGGGCTATGATGATGAGCTCAATGATCTGGGTAGAGAGAGGTTGCAGCGTGAGAAAGAAGCCCATGCAGCTACTTTTGCGCTAAGCACCTCTCGTAGAAGAGAGCCAGAAAGTGAAGAGGAAGAGAATGAGAAAATGGATAACTCGGTGGAACAGCAAAGTTCAAGCGCGCATACACAAGAAACACTCAATGTAATGGACCGTCGTTCGACAACTCATATAATTCATGGCTTAGATTCGTTAGCCGGAAATGTCGAAAATCCAGATTTGGATACTGTGCGAGCAGAAGTTGAAGAGATAGCCTCTCAGAAAGTGCCCGAAGATGAAAGTCCAACAGATACAGAAGTACATAAGGATTCAGATGAAACTTCCGTAACGTCATCCGAAGCAGAACGGCTCAAAAAAATTAAAGAAGATGAGCAGACTGCCCACATTGCATATTCTGAAAATAATAGAATTATTATTGAAAACAAACAAGGTGAAATTATAGATCAAGCCCAATTTGAGGAACCTCCAAAGGATGAAGAAGCTAGTATTGGTAGTAATTTATCCACAACATTAAGTAACAGATCATCTCACAGTTTGAAGAGTTTAAAGAAGGCATTTACTCCACCAGATTTTGTGAAAATGCATGGCTTGGTGGATGCTGACCGCAACAATAATAAATACTATGCCTATAAGATTGATAATCAGCTGATTATTGAGGACGGGGAAGGTGAGGTTCTGCGACGCTATAGGATAAATACCCATAATAATAACGATAAAAGAGATAGAAGTGGGAGTGTTGTTTCTAAAGCTCTTTCTGCTGTTGGTTTGAAAAGTAAAACACCGAATGATATTCAGAACAGTGCTGACAACCAAAAGGAGGACTTGAAGAAAATGGTTAGAAACCTAACTCCAGCCCCTAAAGAAGCTTATCCAAGATCAGATGAAGAAGAAGAAGAAGAAGATGATGATGATGAAGACGAAGACGATGTTGATAACAGTGATCGCGAGGTAGATAGTTTCGATTATTCAGACAATTCTCAGGACGATGAAACGGCAGAATCTGTGGCTGCATATCTTGATGATGGCGAATCTGAAACTGCAGTAGAAAGGGAAAGACGTCTTGATGCTTTGGGACGTGTTTCTGCTCCAAGGGATCAAGACGATGAAGAAGCACCTCCTACTCCGCTTGAAGCACAGCCCAGTATCGGAAATAGTACCGCGAAAAAAATGAAGACCACTATTGGAAAGACTTTTCATCTTAAATAGTATGATTTAAATCCTTTTTGTATATATCTTATCCTTATAGAACTAGAAACAATCATTTCATTGAATGATAGTGTATAGCACTACAAATTAGTTTCACTGTCACAAGTCGCTACGGAGCGCGGAAAACTTGACAAATACATGTGAAAGCGAATTCACTTGCAATAAATGAAGACAATTTAAAGCAAGACAGTGAAACCTCAGGCTTTTAAATCTAGTTGATTGAGTTGAGGTTGCTTCATACCTTTATATATGGACTCTTCGGGCCCCTTGCAGGGCTTATTCCCAGAAAGCAACAACATCCAGATTGCTGATTCTCGAAATGAAAGCGTTAGCGGCACCGTTGATACCTCTACAGACGATGATAATTTATCTACATCTGGTGCTTCTATTGACACGAATGTTCTGAGAAATATAATGAAGGGTAAAGGTTGGCACGATATAGAAGGATATCAAGAACATGCGGCGAATCAGAGATTTTATCTTAGCGAGTTATATACAAGAGATAAGCATGTTACGACGAATAAAATGACCGACAAGAACCCACCACAACCAATCTATGGAAATGCAAATAATGATTTTGCCACTTATAACCGAAAAATCCAACGAGAGTACGACATACGAGAGAAACTAGAGGGTTTACTGCGACATCAAGAATCTGGAGATGTTAAAGTTTTGAATGAAAGTTCTGTACGTGAACACTTCTCAGCAGGCGATGATGTTTCAAAAAATAAAACGAATAAAAAGTATGAGAAGTTAAAACATGCGGCATTATCAATGTTGAGAACGAAATTGCCAGGTCTCAAAGATAGGAAGGCGACGAAAAACGAAATGGATTTGGAGACGCTCTCGAAGTCATCGACATGTGTGATAGATGATGCGAGTCATGGAAATATGGCGATCGATGAAGGAAATGCGGCAAATAACAAACGTGAGATGTCTGACATGTCAGAATCCTCAGGTATGAATGTATCAACAAAAAGTAATGACAGGAAGTTCAAATTTCGCTCCTATATGGAAAAGCTTACCAACAGATCAGTCAATAGTCAATACCATGTCCAAAGGAAACTTCGTGTACGACACATCCAAATGATTAGTATTGGTTCGTGCCTAAGTGTTGGTTTATTTTTAACTTCAGGGAAAGCATTTTCAGTTGCAGGACCATTTGGTACGTTACTAGGATTTGCGTTAACCGGCAGCATTGTACTGTCAACGTTGCTTTCTTTCACCGAGCTGTCTACCCTTATCCCCGTGTCGTCTGGATTCAGCGGTTTAGCATCAAGATTTGTCGAAGATGCTTTCGGGTTTGCATTGGGATGGACTTACTGGTTTTCATGTATGATTGCATTACCTGCCCAAGTGGTTGCAAGCACGTTTTACCTTAGCTATTATAAAAATTTAGATTTATCAAAAGGTGCAATTGCTGGTTTTGTGACATTATTTTTATTATATCCAATTGTCATAAACTTAATGGATGTTCGGTTCATGGGGGAGGTTGTATATTTAATTGGACTCTTGAAGATATTGATCGCGATAGCAATGATTTTAGCAATGTTTATACTGAATGCAGGACACGGAGGTAGCTCACATAAGCCGGTAGGATTTAGATATTGGGACAAGTCCAAATCTATTTACGATCTAACATATGGCTTATTTCGACCTAGTTTTGATTTAGCAGATACCGGAGAAGGAAGTATAAATGGAATTGCAGGCTCGAGGGGTCGTTTCCTCGCAGTAGCTTCTGTAATGTTGATATCTACTTTTGCCTACAGTGGAGTAGAGATGACATTTTTGGCCAGCGGTGAGGCCATTAATCCTAAAAAAACCATTCCCTCAGCAATCAAAAGAACATTTTGCATTGTATTGGTAATTTACATGTTCACCATCTTTTCTGTGGGTATAAATATATACAGCGGCGATCCTCGACTGATTTCCTACTTCTCCGGGGCTTCTACCGAGCGTTATAATGCTGCTGTAAATGGGATTGGAACAGATTGGCAGCTAAGTACACGTTGTAAAGATGGAACATATTCCAAAGGAAATAGTGCTGGCGATGGTTACTCCAGTCCATGGGTTTTGGCCCTGCAAAATTTTGGTTTATGCAGTTTCGCATCTGTATTTAACGGCATACTAGTTTTCTTCACGACAGGTGCCGCGATATCGTCACTGTTCAGTAGCTCGAGAACTTTATACGCTATGTCTGTGCAAAGCAAGGCTCCGTCAATTTTCCAAAGATGCAGTAAACGGGGTGTTCCTTACGTATCAGTGATTTTTTCTGGTATTTTTGGTGTAATAGCGTATTTGGCTGTGGATAATGCTGCCATAGAAAATTTTGACGTGTTGGCCAATATATCCAGCGCCAGCACGTCAATAATCTGGATGGGCTTAAATATATCTTTTTTGAGGTTTTATTATGCCCTCAAGACCAGGGATGATATCATATCAAGAGACGACGTTTCATATCCGTATAGATCCCCTCTACAGCCTTATTTGTCCTTTTATGGGCTTTTTGGCTGCACATTATTTGTCTTTTTCATGGGATATACAAATTTCATCAACTCATATTGGAATACCAAGTCATTCTTTTCGGCGTATGGTGGATTGATGCTATTTGCAGGTTGCTACATAGGATTCAAGATTATAGGCACTTCAAAAATTCAAAGATTGGATCAATTGGATATGGATACAGGTAGGCGAGAAATGGATAGAGTGATATGGGATGAATATAGGCAATATTCAGGTCCCTATCGTGAAAGAATAAAGAAACTATTCACATGGCTCTACTAACGAAATTAGATATCATATTAAATATTCTCTAGTGTCACGTGATGAAATTTACATTGTATTTGTATTTTTTCTCTTTTCACCTCTTTCTTTACCGGCAACGGAAAAAATTGACAGATGAGATGAGATTATCCATCCATCAGTTCATTGAATCCTGCTTTAACTGCGGATTTATTGAAGTCCATAAGGATATCCACGACGTTCATGAGCGAGATAGAAAGTATAATAAGGCAGGCTAGGGAAGATTTATCTCAAAATGATGTTAAAAAGGCTTTGCGTACCCTAAAGCCATTAAAGAAGTCTTTAAATTCAACCAATGCATCTAATGTGGTGCTGCACCAAATATTTGCTGATGTATACCTTGAGAGTGGTCAATTAGAGAAAGCCTACCCGCTTTTGGTAAAGGCATGCAAACTAGATATGGAAGGAACACAAGGTGGCTCTGAGAAGTTTTTTACCGTGGGGCAAGTGACTGGTGGCCAAGATGGCCTTAACATGTTAATGCAAGGAGTTCAAAATGTTTCCCAGAAAGCTGGAGATAATTTGAATCAAGAACAAACGAATCAGATTGTTAGTGGCCTGCTTTCTATGATCGAAATCTGGATGACCGATTTATGTATGGAAGCGAATGCTGAAGCCCAATGCGAGGAACTCATCGCTAAATCCATGGAAATATGCAATAATGAGTCGCCGGAGGTGTGGTCTACCCTAGGATCAATTAGAATATCTCAGCAGAATTTTAAAGAGGCATCTGAAGCATTTGTCCAATCTTGGAAGTTCTTTGAAATAAAAAAGCACGAAATTGAGGAAGGCCTACACACTAACATGCTTTCATCTCATGAGGAGTATGTTCAGCTTCTACAACCTCTTCTAGCTCTTGCAAAAATGTGCATTGAAATGGGTTTATATGAAGTTTCTCTAAAGATCGTACATGCCATAAAAGATATTGATGAAGACAACCTGGAAGCGCACTATTTGGAAGGGTTCACATATTATTTAATAGCAAAGTTGGAAATGTTCAAATTGCGTAATCCAGAGTTAAATGTGAACGCTGAAAATATATACGAGTTCAACGAACATTTTCAGGAGCTACCATTAGATTTAAACAACGAGGACATTTCAGAGATTATTCACGAGGCTCGCTTGGCATTAAGTTTTGCTTCCAAAATTGGTGAGAACTGTGATCCGACAGATGAAGTTGTCAGTGAACTGATGTCTGGCACAAGGGAAGTCCTCGCTGAAGTAGGAGGTCCACTGGATATTAAAGAATTGATAAAAATAAAAAAGGGTGAAGATGTGGACGAAGAGGGATGCGAAGAGCTAGAACTGGACTTGGAAGTTGTACCAAACGAAGATACACAATATTAATGAGATAGGGTAAGTTATTCGTCTGTAGATCTCTGTAGACTAGAATGACTTACAGTTGTAATCAAAACATATAGTATTTTTTCTATATAACCTATTTAAATCCTTTTGCATTCTTACTTATCAGATATATTAAGCTTATCGGCTATTTCTTCTTTTAGCTGATCAATATCTTCCCATTCATCATTATCTTCACGGCTTGTATCTTTAGTATTTAATGCTCCATTGCTACCACTATCCTGATGATCTTGCTCTTTCGATGCTGACGGCGTCTGGATGCCCTGTGTAATCAGATGTGTAAGGTAAAATGGTCGAGCCGTTTCCACACCATCAGAATTCTCGTGGTAGCCATTACCAGCTTCATCATCATCAGCAAGGTATGTGACAAATTCCTCCGGTACTAACCCGGTCTTTGTTCTTTCTTGATTCTCAGCCACTAACCAACCTTGACCGTGGCGATAACTTATAAATACTATATCGCCTTCAATCAAGCCAAGTTCATTGTCGTTCTCTGGCTCAAAGTCATATAACGCCACAGCAAGTTGATTTATCACGTAATCCCGGGGGAGAATGATGCTCTGTCTCTTATCATGATCTGTAGCAATATCGTGATCATAAAGATCACCATCTGACATCTGATCGTCCTCGTCAAGAGGTGAAGTGCCTGTATCTTCATAATAACCAAAGTGGAGAGGGTTGGATATTTCGTATGCATAATCTTTGATTGAGATGTATCCCATTGTTGAGGAGTTCGGTTTTTGGGCCTCAATATCCTCGATTCGGTCTTCGTGCTTATCCTCCTCTGGAGCTTGATCATAATATCTTTGAGTTTGTTCAGTTAGACCCCCACTTTCGGTAGCACTGCTATTCATAGTATCTCGAACCTGAGACTTCTTCACCAGGTGACCTGTGAGCTTATTTAGGTAACTTTGTTTCAAAAGTTCGTATAACAGGAACTTGAAGATTTAGCCCGCCTCTGGCTAGAAAACCCAGAAAAGTGAACATTACTTCGAGCAATAATTTTTACGAAGAGCTTAAGGCTACAAGATCAGATTATATGACGACATCCCATAGACCCCAGTTAGAGGCCAGAAATGGTGGAAAAAGTAGCTCCTATGTTCCAACAGGTACACAACATGCCAGACTACTGCCGGGACATACGAAACTGAAACTTCGTAAGGGCAAACATGAGGAATATAAAGCCTCGCATAAGGACCAAGAGAATGAAGGGCATCCCAAAGAGCAGCAACAACCATGTGTAGAAGGTGCAGGTGCGGAAGGAAATCCGTTACAGGCTTTCAAGGAGGTGAAAGAAGAGGAAGAGGAAGAGGAAGAGGAAGAGGAAGAAGACGATGAGGAAGAGATGGAGGAATCAGATAATGATGAAGAAGCCTTGCTACAAGAGCTTAATAAAATTAGGCAGGAAAGAATGGTCAATAAAATACGCAAAGAACAAGAAGTAAGTGACGAGGTTGAGTCTAATCGATTTGCTAAAATATCAACTACACCGGCAATAGGTGGCTGGCGTAGCAGTACCACATTTGGGAAAAATAAGGTGTCCAAGTCATCAGGAAGACAAAGAGATGGGATAATACCGTCATCAGTTGAATACATCAATGATCTCACCAATTCTGAGTATCATCAGGATTTTTTACGTCGTTTTGTTAGGTAATATTCTAGGAGTTTTAAAATATATGTTATATACAAGGTTTATAGTTTTCGATGATTTTGATCTTGAGATGCACATGTTGTGAAAATATGGGTTAGTATTGACCGAGCAGCTAAAACGATCTCAGAACATCTCTTACAAATTGTTTGAATTCCTCGCGCTTTATAACTTCGCCACCAATGAACTCGACTTGGGTGTATCTGCCACCGAGAGAGCCACAATTCACGTCGGAAAACTGTACCAAGTATTTATCCATATACATTAATCTCAGGACACGATGGTAAGTTTCATTTACGTGATCATATTGGACTGCTAGCGGGTTGATACTACCGTCCTCATCCACTCTGGGTAAATTCACTGTCATAGATCTGGGTATGATCAGCCTCTTTTTGCTGTTGAATGTTAGCTGAGAGTCTCGCAGGAATTTCTGTATTCCTGGTTGATCATCAAGCCATTTCTCTTGATTTTCTTCGAAAATTTCTGTCAGCTCTGCTATCGTATCACAACTAATCTTGTAATCGTGCTGTAATTGCGATGTTTGAAGCAACACACTTCTTTGCTCCAGCTGTGCTAAGCAGCGCATAGAGCTTGTTATGGCATTGTCATAATCGTCGAGCTCAAAGTAGAATTCAACTGGTGGCGCATTTCCCGCTTCTTCAGGAACAGTGGACAAGTCTGGAATAAATTTGAGTTGAACGAAATACTCATGTTGATCAACTGTGTATAGCTCATCTTTAGAGGATATTGAATCATATAGTGGCAGCTCTAAAAGTTTTGTTGTAATTTGCGAGATTTTGGGCGCAAAAAATGTCCTCCTGTCACTGAGATCACCTCCCAAAGTTGCTAAGATCTGTCCTAACGTCATACTAAATATTTTGGATGGCTCATTCGTTGTTTTCAAGGAAGTTATACCGGGATGCGACACCCCATTGTTCTGCTTCAGTAGGAAATCGTACCAATCATCAAGCTTGTGGTCGGCAAGTGACAAACTGTTATGATCGAAGCGTGATTTAGATGACTCTACTGCTTTTATGGACAAAGGCTGTTGCAACCTATACCAATCTTTGGTTCTATTAATCCAATCCAAACATTCAGTATTCGAAAATGGAAAATACTTGAATGATGAAAAACTATCATCACCGCAGAGGTCAATCTTTTCTGTGAGTTGAGGATGGTATTGAACACCCCACAGCAATAAATTTTTGGCTTTAGAAACTCTTTTCGATCCGAATGCGGAAACATTATAATTATTGCCGTCTTCTTCATTCTCTAAGGAATATTTCTCAAAGTACGCATCACTTTCCCTCTGCACCATCGATATCAGTTCTTCTATGTTAATTTTCGACGTAGAACCCCTTGCTGTATGATTAGAAATAATATCCTTTACGGGTAAATTAGCCGAATCCACATTAGCCAGTATCTTACTAAGTGAAACTTCAACATATTTAATGATAGGGGCTGTGGCACGAACGATAACTATATTTTCATCTAGTGCCACTGCCACTGTAGCACCAATACGTGCAAAATTGTTCAGGATCTTACCATTGTCAGTCAATAAAAGTAAATACATATCTCGTATGCTAATATCAATGATACGCTCAAAAATTAAATCTTCTGATTCCTTGATTAAATCATTCGTGGTACATTTCCAATAGTCGTTCATTATGTGCTGAATGACCGCAACCTTATTAGTTTTACTATGCGACACATTGAAGTATTTCTTGGTATACGCTCTTAATTGAGGTAACGTATATGCTGAGTCAAGTAGCTGCTTTAGCTGATCATATCTTTTCGTCGACATTAGTGCTGATGATGGCCTTTGGTAACTAATAGACTTCACCGCTTGTTCTCTGGAGACTGAGCTTTTGAAGACCAGCAATTGTCTCCTTTGCGATTCTATTTCACGTAAAATCTGGCTGGATGGGCCCTGGAAGGTCTTACCGGTTCCATAGGTGGAGTTCGAGTCATTATTACGCCTCATATCTGGTCGACTGCCCAACTCTACACCCTCAAGGATGGATAGTTTTTCCTCATTCCTTCGCTTTCTAAAGTAGTCTGGATGTTCCTTCTTTCTGAGTAGCCCGGCTTGCTTATGATCCAGTACAACAATGTTGGCTTTGGAAGGCCTTATTTTTTTACCTCTGGTTATCCTTGATGAACCTCCCGCCAATTCAGATGTCATATCTTCCTCCAAATAAACCTCGGTAACATCATTCGTATTATTTGGATCCGTCGGAGATTCTATTTCACATTCTGATCCATGTATACTTCCATCTTCACCGCTGTTGATTTCACCATTATATTTTATTGTTGTCGAATACAAAAATCTCGAAGTTCTCACGTAGCGGCTAGCATTGCAGCGAGTTAAAGGAACATAAAATTTGACTAATATCATAAACCAATGCTTTTTTCTGATCAATATGAAACTATTAGCATTTAACAAATGAATTTGTCCAACCTGTTCGTGTCCTTTCGTTATTGCTCATCCATCAATACGCATCTTAGAATGTTAAAAAAGTTTTTCACTTATCAAAAACGTACATAATGGAGAAGCAGTGAAAGATCGACACATATGGATAACGAAACATAAAGGGCCATAAACTACCCTATCAATTGGATTCATGGAATGTCCAATAGTCACAATAAAGGCGATTTGGTTGCGAATTATTTTGATGTGTTTAACCAAGAGGTTCGTCAGTTTCTAGATCCCCACGCCCACAGAGATTATGATATCAGAGGGTCGCGCATACATATCGATAGCAGAGTTAAATGGCTACAAGAAAAGGATAAAGTACGAGAAAGTGAAGGCGACATTGACTATGAAAGTGCTGAAGATGAAGAGATCGAGATTGACAAGAAGATAAATGATTGTGCCCTTGGTACTTATTGGACAGCCTCTGAAAAGAGCATGTTCTTCCACTGTCTTTCGAGATATTCCATTCATAGATTGGAAGAATGGCGTGGAAGGCTTATAAATAAGTCCAAATTTGAGATATTGGTCTATTATGAGGTACTGAAAAAGAACTTAGACTGTTTAAAGAAGTCTGACATGAAAAATTTTGGAGGTATCTTGTCAAGAATGGAAGTGCCAATTGCTTATGAAATGGACGAGTTCTTTGTATCGTTCGAAGAGTCAATGTGTGGCAAAGTTAGAACAGAAATGGATACAGCTCCGATAGGTGTTAATCTGCAGAATGGGGAGGACAAATGCCTGATTTCCTTGGAAAATTGGAACAAGAGATGGCTGCCCATCTACTCTAAAACAGCCATTGAAGAATTAAGTCCCGTTTGTAAAGAGCCACTGCCAGTTTCGAAAGAATGCTTAAATTTTTTAACTGAATGCTGTAGAGTATATACAAAGAAATTATTGTGGTATGCTGTTTTGAGTGATATAGAAAGGGCAAGCGTACCGAGGGACATATTTTCGAATAAGGAAAAAAGCGCCAGTTCTGATAGCGACGACTTGGTGATCACAAACAATCAGTCTCATAGTTCTTTCCCTCATATTGTGACAAAGGAAAGTATTTTTAAAGCCCTGGGGCTTCTAAAACAGGAGGGTTATAAGGCGCCAACTCTAGGTGAGACTATATTACAAACGTTGGAAAAATTTCAACTAAAACATCAAGAAAATGGGAAATTATTCAAAAATCAAAAAGTTGCAATGTCATTAGTTCCAAGTTTTCTGCAAAATGCCACTATTTCCTCCACATTCTTAAACTCTCCCAAGCGAACCATGAAAGAGAACAGTAAAGATTCACCTGATCTCCTGATCGCAAGAAAATTATACAAGTTAAATGGGGGCAATGGCCACAAGAGAAGGCGAATGTTACCAGCAGAGTTATTAGACAGATTTGCAGAAGACGATGAAATGGATCGCATAGACAACCCATTAGAACTACAACTTTGTGACTGGGAAACACAGAGCATGGACGACACAGATACGCATAAATCACTGGCATACCAGCACGCGTTACTGCTCTACTTCAGTGGAGATCCTCAAACAGATTATACCATCCCCCACCCCGCCTCCACAGAAACGAGTCCAATTCAAGAATGCCCAATACCTTCATTATCAACTTCTCTCATTAACAGATTTCTTTATACTAACACGTGATATCGGGACTCGCATTCCGCATCTGCATCGGGGTACGATTTCCGTCGGTATCATATCTCGCAGTTGCTACGGATTGAAGCCGATAACCACTGGATGCCTTTCCAGTCGACAGATCTCAGAAGAACAATCTGAAGTGCAAGTGATAACGATCAGAGGGGATTCCTAGCTGATGTTTTATTAATTTGTAGAAATATAAAAGGGAGAAGAATCGATGAGGAAAAATCTGATGTGACGTTTCTGTAGAATACTACTCATTATCTCTCGCGTATAGATATATAAATCGAATAGAATATAAGAGGCGAATAATGTCGATAACATCTTTAAGAAATGTGCGACTCGGTTATAATACGTTGCAAAAGCCTACAATATGTGGACAAATGATATTGGGTAAACGATTTGTTTCCCAAACTTTGACGCAAAAAAATACTGCAGTGGCAGCTGTACCTCAAGCCACTATTGGAATCACGGATAGCGTCACATCGCCAAGAACGCTTCCACAAGGTCTTGATGACATCCAACCACCTAGTTCTGTTCAATATTTGAAGACTCTTTCTAAAAAAGAGCTGTTTTCCCTTGGTGTAATCGGTTGTGCAACCATCAACAATTTTTTACTCGATATGGTCATTAAGATCTTCCCATACGTTCCTGTTTTCATTGTGAAATTAATGGTATCATCCTTATACTGTGGTGGTGATACTGTGGAAGAAGTAAGAGAGTGTGGTAAAAACTTACAAAAGCGTGGCATCAGTAATATGATGCTTTCATTAACGATTGAAGATGCCGGAGGTGTCAAAAATATTGATATCAACTTTATTGTCAAGGAGACTATTAGGTCAATCCATGATGTTTTGAAACCCAACTTATTACAACAGCTGGAAACTGCTGTGGATGTTAATGATGTAGCACCAGGTTATATTGCATTGAAACCTTCTGCTTTAGTTGGAAATCCAGCCCAAGTTCTGTTAAATTTCAACAACCCTGCATGGAAAGCACAACGTGATCAGTTGGTCGCCAACTGTAATGCTGTCACTCAAGTCGTTTATGATTTGAATCAAGAATTATTGAAGAAATATCCAAACCGTAAGGCTCCTTTCTTCGTGTCCACTATTGATGCTGAAAAATACGATTTACAAAGTGGTGGTGTGTACGAATTGCAAAGATTACTTTTCAAAAAGTTCAATCCCAAATCAAGTCCTGTAGTTTCATGCATCGGCACATGGCAATTATATCTAACCGATTCCGGAAAAGAATTGCAGGACGAATACGAAAGGGCTGAACTAGAAGATTACAAGTTGGGCTTGAAATTAGTCCGCGGCGCATACATTCATTCGGAAGCAAACCGCGATAAAATCATTCAACCTACTAAGCAAGCTTCTGATATTAATTACAACACTATAATGACTCGCGTCATAGAGAATTTGCTAGCTAAAGGTTCCAAGTCGACGTATGGCCATCTGGTTGTGGCATCTCACAATTATTACTCACAGATGCTAGCTACTAAATTGTTGGAAGGTCAAGAGAGCAGCTCAGGTAGATGTAATGTAGTCCTCGGCCAACTGCTTGGTATGGCTGACAATGTTACTTACGATTTAATTAAAAATCATGGAGCAAAGAATATTATCAAATATGTCCCTTGGGGTCCACCATTGGAAACAAAGGATTATTTGTTAAGAAGATTGCAGGAAAATGGTGATGCAGTAAGAGCAGACAATGGAATCCCATTGTTACAATCTATTGCCAAGTCTATTTTTGCAAAAGCCACCTAAATTATTCTCGTGATCTTTTCTTCATTTTCTCGCTATGAGCAACATTTATACACATTTATACACATATATAAACACACAAGCTGGATCTTTTTGATAAATTCTAATATTGCTTAATTTCTTTATGGAGGTTATAGCCTTGAAATCACCTTTATTTACTGGATTACATGATCCTTGCTTCTATGCGAATCGCCATTGCATGTAAATTATCTTCTATCATTCATCATTAGGATGATTCCACAGACTATAGAAGACGCTCTAACGATGAATAAATAGGGCGTTTATGGTACACTCCGATCTCTGATCTCTGCTATGAAACTCAACTGGCCTTGAAACTGTTTACAAGGGATTGCTCTATGTTACTTACCAGAGGTTAAGGTGTCAAAGCAAGCTTTAATAGCTGATTGCTCAAGTTGTCGATGACCTTACATGTGTTCAACGTTGTGTAGAAGTTATTTTGTAATGAACTACGTTTCAATTACCGTGAATATATCACGTCCCGTACCTTGGATCAATAATACAGTATTAAACTCTGAAGGCTTGATGAGTTTCTCAATTTAGCGTACTCCTTGGAGCTGATTGGACCTTTGGTCACTCTATATACTTATGATAATATTAGCTTAGCCGCCCAGAGAAGTATTTGAATGACTTCGCTCTTGGTCACGTGCATTAATCCTTGATCATGACATATTTTTATAACGACTTCATGGGAAAGAAAAAGCATCCAATTTCATAATCCGCGATAGTTTAATGGTCAGAATGGGCGCTTGTCGCGTGCCAGATCGGGGTTCAATTCCCCGTCGCGGAGTATTTTTTTGCAGCTCCTTAACGATTTAGTGTCAAAAATGTTGGAGAAATAACCATAGTGTTTGATTTGATTTAGAGTTGAACTTGATCTCAGGTAGGAGCGCTTAAATAGTATCTTTCATTCGATAATGTTTATTTAGTGTGTATCTTGTTACCCGGTGTAAGACTTTTTTCAGCGGGCACACTATGGGTAATGTGATGAAGGCCATCGCCTTTGAAGTATTGAATATGTACCGCGAGTTCATACTCGACGATCAATGAACCGGTCATCAGATGAAATTTGTTGCTCTTGTTTCTGGTGGAAAGGACTCCTGCTATAACATACTCCATTGTTTGAAACAAGGTCATGAATTGGTAGCATTAGCTAATCTTTATCCAATAGACTCATCTAAGCAAGAATTGGATAGTTTCATGTTTCAAACTGTCGGTCATGATATAGTAGCATATTATGGCAGATGTACAGGATTGCCTCTTTTTAGACGCCCAATCAAGGCAGATAGCTCAAAGAATGTGGAATTAAATTATACTCCTACAATGGACGATGAAATTGAAGATTTATATGATTTGTTATCAGAGATCAAGGCCGCTTTACCGGATGTAAAAGCGGTTAGTGTAGGAGCTATCCTTTCTTCCTATCAACGTACAAGAGTGGAAGATGTATGCGGAAGACTGGATCTGGTAGTGTTGAGTTACCTATGGCAAAGGGACCAACTTGAACTGATGAATGAAATCTGTTCCATGTCTAAACAACGCTCAGATAAAGATAATGGCTCCTGCAAGATGGATGCCAGAATAATTAAAGTTGCCGCTGTTGGTTTAGACAAAACATCTTTAAATAAATCTTTGCCGGAAATTTTCCCAATGCTCAAAAAATTGAATCAGTTGTATGACGTTCACATATGTGGTGAAGGAGGTGAATTTGAAACTATGGTATTAGATGCCCCATTCTTTACGGAGGGCAAGCTGAATGTTGTATCTCAATCTCAGGAATCGCTAGATGCTAATTGTGGCGTCTATAACACCAATTTGAAAGTAGAATTTGAAGAAAGGAAAACTAAATCGGAGCTGCAATCACATTTACAAAAGTTACCAGTTCCTCCTCTTTTGGATGCAAAGTGGCAGGCTTTATTGGAAAAATTGGAACACACTAAAGACTCAACATTTGATATCATTGCCAATCCCTCGGGAACCACAAAGTTAAAGAAAAATGTAGGGGTTACTCCTTCGCCATCGGTAAACCAGCTTAAGAACTTGTTATATATCTCAAATCTCAGATCGAAGGCCTGCTCGTTGTCCGTTGAACAACAGACACAAGACGTCTTTGATCAGTTGAATTCAATTTTGATGGAAAGAAATTTATCACCATGTCAAGTATTACGCTGCTCTTTGATACTATCGGATATGTCCCTTTTTGCTGGTGTGAATAAAGTTTATAACAAGAATTTCAGCGTTTCGAAATATGGGCCTTTACCACCTGCTAGAGCGTGTGTGGAGAGCAAATTATTGAATGACCAATGCATCCTCCAACTTTCCGTGATTGTTGATCTTTCTAACCAAGTTACGAAATTGGAAGGGAGGGTGCCCTCATACAAGAACAAAAACGGGTTACATGTTCAAGGTAGATCTTATTGGGCTCCTTGTAATATCGGACCGTATTCGCAAGCAATATGGCTACAAAATGATGGAAATAAGGTATCTTATTTAAGTGGCCAAATTCCTTTAGATCCAAGCTCCATGGAGATGATTTCTACTAATGCACGATTACAAAGCGTCGTATCTTTACGTCATTTCGATACGTTAAAAACCACATTAGATCTTAAAAGGCAGCTATTCATGACATGCTTCACCGTGAAATCTGAGATGATTTCTGTAATTTCAGATACTTGGCATCTTTATTGCTCTAAAATGGCAAATGAATCTGACCTTTGGATGGATAAAAGTGATGATCCCCGCGAATTTCTCATCATTGTCAAGATATCACGTCTGCCAAGACAGGCATTGTGCGAATGGGGTGGAATTGCTTGTAATGACCTAGATATAGAAGCAGAGGAGGAAAATGAAAATAAAAATGTGCTAGACCCCGTGAAGGTGACATCGCAAGATGTGTTCCCCAAAGAATTCTTACATGACATTGCTGTCACTGATGGGCAAAATCGAAGGCATTTTATGACCGGATTCATGGACAATGATTATAAGTTATTAGACCTATTTCAATCGATTGTACAATCCTGCAATGTGACGTTATATTATAATCCTTCAGATATCGGTCCAATCCAGGATGAGCTAAGTCAATTCACAAACATCGAGTACTATCCAGTCGAACAAGTTTACGATTACAAAGGAGCTGTACACCTTTTTGGATTTCATATATCGGCATAAATACAATATAAATTATACGTAATTCATTCTGAGATCGGATCATCTTCTGTCAGATAAGCAAGGGTGATTCTACTGTCTGTTTTTGTTGCCCGAACAAGTGCGGGAGGGCGCAACATGGAAATAGCAATCTGAAATATAAAAAAATTCGTCAACAGGGCTGTTTAAGTTGAGCATTCATAACGTCAGTTGATGAGTGCATCCAACTTTGATTATCGTGAAGAGTCCCAGAAGCTCATAGAATTTGCCAAACAAATTTGTGAAGCGACTTACGTTAAAAGAAAACTAACCAAGAATGATTCTATAGAGCACGAAAATGCAAGTGACGCTTGCAAAGAGTTGAAAGCAGAAGATGGCGCAAGCGACCCTACGCATGACATTTCCAAGAGCAAGATACCTCTTGAAAATATGCTCGAACATCCCGCCGCACAGTTGTGCAATCAAGTTGCTGTAGACAAAGGCCTGAATGTTACCGGCTACCATGATTTGCAGACCAAAGGCTTCAAAACAACGGAAACTCCCCAACAAGGGCATATCAATCTCACAAGCCCAGAACTTTCTTCCGGTATGTCACGATCAATGATTGTAAAGAAATCC
Source organism: Torulaspora microellipsoides (assembly GCA_900186055.1). Classification (NCBI taxonomy): domain Eukaryota; kingdom Fungi; phylum Ascomycota; class Saccharomycetes; order Saccharomycetales; family Saccharomycetaceae; genus Torulaspora; species Torulaspora microellipsoides. Next base: position 51,154 of record FYBL01000008.1, on the reverse strand, counting down.
GGATCTTTTCACGGAGTTAAAAGCACAGAATGTAGGCCAGGCTCTAAGAGTACAGATTTCCCTCCTAATAGGCCGCTTCAAGGACTTATCCCCAAAAACCCGGAAGCCAAGCTCTTAATGGGAGCTCAAAACAGTGCGAGTAATATTGTTGATCGCGTGGGAAAAAAATGCACAACTAATCAACGTATGGATCATAGTGGGAGTGCCTCGCTCAAAGAATGTGGATCTTCCACAGATAGAGGGAAAAAACCTCACGCTTGCGTCCAGTTTAATAATGGCTCCAATTCTGCACCAAACCGGAATAACATTAATCTCCAAGATGTGAACAGAAGAAAGTTAGTAGAAAGTGCAAAAAAGAGTACAAAGCTAATAAAAGTACTACTTGGTAAAGGAAGCGAACTACAGAATCCTGTTGAATCATCGTCACCGCGGGTTCCTCCGCCAATGTCATCTCCTCGAGAAGATAGCCTTGCCAGTCATGGATCATATGCGGATTTATCGGAAAGTAACAAAGTTTCAAGCATGCCCCAATCAAGATATCAGCCACCAGTAAATTATCCAGCGGCATTCCAATTTGATCTCGATCGCAAGTCCTTTGTGAATACAAAAGAAGGACTCCGCTATACCGACAGTTCTAGTATCTTAGACGCATCAAGCAATCCATACCATGTAACCGACATTTCTAACCTTCAGCAAGCCCAGGGTACGCGTTTTTGCGGAATAAGTAATGCAAATGCAACGCATTATGCACAGCCTCAATATTCTCAACTGCATAAGCCTTATGCTCCCTGTACTATAGCACCCACAACCTGCAATAATGATTTATTTGTACCTAATCATACGAAAAAGAGAGGTTGTTCACTAGCCTCGCGTAATCGATCATACCAAGCCCCTCAAGCATACAAACAAAGTCGAAGTACCTCAAGCATTCTACAGGGGTCTTCACAGCCTATTCCTAAACCAAGGTCAACGAGGACTCAGACGAAGAGGGCACCAAAAAGCTTGAGACGGATGGGAGGAATAGCCGAAAAATACAATTTACAGGAATATAATAACTGATTTTCAAGAGTCTTGCGTTGATCGCTGCTTTAAGTAAATTATTGGTATTTTATGCATTTATTATGTACATATGTCTTAATTACATTTCTTTTCTCACTTGTCCCTTGATTTGAGAAACCTACTAAATTTGCTGCGTTTTTTCTCTTTATCTGGTTTTTCGATGTTATTTTTAACTGGTGCTGATTTAGGTGGTTCATTATGGCTTCGCACATGAACATGAGAAACTGGACGAGCTACAGGTGCAACAGATTCGTATAAATAATCAGGCGCTGCATCAGGCTGGCGTTGGTCGTCTTTTAGCTCCAGCATATCTCTTGCAGTAGTCAAATTTTCGACACTTTTCATAAAAGATAGTGGGGTTATTATACCATCACTTCCAATGAAGACGTCTTTATTTTTCAGATCTGACTGCTCATATGCCGCTCTAATTTCTGGGTAGGTGATACCGCCAATGACATAAAAAAAAAATCTCTGTCTTGGAGCTCGTTTTAAGTTGGCACTGCTTTTCGTCCAGGCCGCTTTATGGCGTGGGTTTCTCAAAGAGGTTGACGAATTCACGCTTGCAGTCATGCCAGCAGCCTCTTGGTTTTCTTCATCGAGTAGTTCTATAGGTTTATCCTTGACATATGGGAAAAATTCCTCACTTACTAATAAGGGGTTTGTTATAAGTTTTGATAATAGGTTACCGACAGCTGGGATGAATCTAGAAGTATTGTAGATACTTGAATCTTTCAGGACGGTATCATGAAACCATTCTTTTCTGAATGGCTTATCGCCTGGATCCCCTTTTATCAATTTGAAACCCAGTTGCTCAAAATTTCTAAACAGAAGCATGAAGTGATTGAAATATTCATGACTAGCATCAAGATTAATGAATGAGAGCAACTTAATAAAATCCATTTCGATCAATCCACCACGATACAATGCATACACAAGTATATAACGTACCTTGTCAGTGATGCTTGAATCTTTGTTTACAAGTGTTTGCAATAAATAATCGGTAATATGTTTGCATTTTTCTCCATTCATATCATAACCGAAGCCAGCTAAATTTTGTTCCACATCAGCTGATTCTGCTAGCTTTCTTTCTTGGTTGATAGCTAAACATTTATCAATCAGAGTTCTGTGTAAAATCAATCTTCTTCTTTCTTCGTCAAAGTCTTTCAGATGTGCTACGACACTTAATAAATCCGTGGTGGTTTTAACATTGGATCTGTCAACCAAAAGGGGGTTTTTCGCTATCATTTCTTTGATTTTGCCGGACAAATATTCACTGGCATCTATAATATGCTGATGTTTCAGCTCTACCCAGTCAGGGTCCAATGCATCGAGAAGCTTTGCGGTTTTATTTTCTTGTTCGCCCAATTCATTTTCAGCTTCGTAATGAAAGGTATCGTTACCGATGTATATTTCCGGTACGATATCGTAGGCCATTGCCTGGTATGTGAAGTCGTGCAAAAGGGGACACATCAAGTCCAAGCTTCTATCAGCGATTAGAAAGATTGCTCTTGGCCTCGATGAAGATGGAGGGAAGTCCTCGTGTTCACGAGCATAATTATCGAGTGCACTTTGAAATTCAAATGCCAATCTTTTAGCTAGCATAGAGGCAGGTGATAGCCCTACTTGATTTGGTAATGGCTGAGAATATCTAACAATTGGGTATTCTCCAGTAACAATACACAAATTGAGCAGCGAATGAATGGTCCTCCTGATATTCTTATCAATCAAATCAACACACTGTTTATTGAAAAACAGTTGTAATGGTTTATCAACATCCAAAGTCAAAAAGAATTGCGGTTCTTTCGGTATAAAACATAATTCAACTTCACTGATAGAACTCAAGTATTGCGGAATATATCTTTTCGATTTGAAAAATTCAGTTATATGTGGTTCTGTCCCAGGTAAAAACCTAATATGACACCTTCTATACTTTGGAGGTCTATTGCAAAAATCGACATCGATGCAATTGATGTTAAATTTTGTTGGCTTTAGAAGGTAAATGGCTTCTACCGATTGCTGACCTTTCCTCTTGGGTGAATCGATTCTATCCACTGCAGTAACATAACGTAGTATTTCTTGGGGAGTGTCAAACAGAAATGAAAACAGCTTTTCGATCTCCGCATCAATGATTAGAAACTTGACGTTGTGCTCGGTCTTTATGTCATCAATCAGACTAAGGAGGTGATCCCTTTGCAGTTCAATCAAGTTTGACATGAAAAGCGACAAAAACTAGAGTAATGAAAACAGTTTGAAAATATGATTAAATAGCTTAATTTTTGATCCAGAAAATAGCGATAAAAGTATAGATTAATTCCCCAGAATGCCAGCTATTCGTGGGTCTAATCGAAACACTATGCACATTGAAATTGTCGTTTATAAAGTTGCTAGTCATCTCATACGAATATGGATTCTCACTATTTATTATGTAGTCGCTTGAAAGAACAGGATGATAAAATAAAATCTAGTCATTTGAGGAGGTACAGCAGCATGTACAATAACTCTATATGTTCGCAGGCATGGTATGGTACCGCATGCTCAACCATGTTGCTATTCCATGATTGCAGGGATACTCTTGCGTCTTGCAATAAAATAAATGCCTTGCAATCAAAATGTCATCTCTGTAATTATCAAGAAAAAGTATTGAGCTTTCAAGTGTAAAAAAACCCTTAATGACTACAATATCATCAGACTTGCATACATCACAAACACCAACGAGTTCTTTTTTTCTGGTTTTTCCTGGTGTTTAGCAGGTAAACATGACATTCAGAATCAACATGCCTGACCTCGTGAATTGCAATTTTATGATGTACTTATAACAATGAACCTGAAAAAAACAAAGACCATGTTAAGCTTTGACCATTGTCCAAATAGCAGTTATTGAAGGAAGGATGACTGAAAAAGGCGTATGACATTTGAGGATTATATAATGCCACATTTAACATTATGATACCTTTCCAGCCGTCATTTACGCCATCAACAATAGCTGAGAGTTTTTCTTCCCACTCCTCTTTAACAAACGTTGGTAGTCTTATAAAAGAAGATGCTGAGGTAATTGGTATTGCATGAATCATTTGAATATACTGCAGCTCGTTACCGAAATACGTTGTGTGATCAACTTTATTTTCGAACAGTATACCACTTACTTTGTTCGGAATGAATGCCGGGGGCATCACTTTGTTGTCGTTTGAATATAAAAAGTATGAGTTTAATGATGTCCGCAATATTCCCAATTGTAAATTTCCAATTTCAATTAGAGTAGAATTGTTTGTAACGAGTCCCCACAGCTTGAGGGCGTATGAAGCATTGGTATCCTCCGAGCTGGATTCTTGATCCTTTCCGTCGCCGCTTTCAAAAAGCCCCTTTGCCCAAGAATGACCATTGAACCAATCAAAGGATCTGAAAACAGGAAAGTATTTATCTTCTTCTGAAGGGTTAGCGTAGTCTCTAATGAGGTCTTCGACCCAGAACCTATTATGTAATAGCCAATCGCCCTTGCCGAAGTCTTGATCCACCTTAGCTAAGATTGCCGCAGAAATAATATGGTAACTATAATGGAAGTGGTGATCGTTATAATAAGAGTTACCAAAATCTTGGGAACTCATTCCTGAGGAAATTAAGCCTCCCCATGTGGTATCATAAATCAAAGGTAATTTTTGGTTATTTTTAATGAAACGGCCCAACGCAGCCTTCAACTTAGGCAATAAAATAGAAACGAGCTTTGCGTCCTTCAGGATATATTGACAACAAAATAAGATCCATGCATATTTCGCCAAAACCTTTCCCGAGAAATACATGGAGTCAATATCCGATTCACTATCTAGATCACCATTTACTTCTAAAGAAGCGGATCTTTTCATGGATTCCATCATATGATGCGAGAACTTGGGCTCATCTCTTTTAGCCAAAATAGCAGTAGATGGTGTAAACTCTAGGGTATTGGGAATCAACACTTCCATATCAAATATATTTGTGAGATAGCCAGACATCTTACCGCAAATAGTGGAATCTAATTGAGAATTGATCTTTCTTGAAGACATTACATCCTTAAAGCTATTCATATGATGCGGTAATGCATACATCAACGTGTTGCCACTTTTCGAACTTCCCGCCACGGAGTAGTTAAAGCTGCAGCTCCCTTTACTACCAATAGATGAGCAAGATAGGGAGCAGTCAACTGGATAACATCCAGCGGCTAAATCAATTTCGGACGCAGTATCCGCTACGATTTGAAATACGCAGTCAGTTACTGGATTAGAGCCCAAAATCAGGTTGCTGTCCTGCAAATTCAGGTTTACAAATTGACCAGTAGGAGTGGTGACATATAGCAACCATTTAACATTATTTTCTAACATTATTTCGTATTTATTAAACTCGCCAGAGAAACTAACGTTTTTGAAATTTCGAAATCCAACAGCGGACTGTATTTTTGGGACTAAATTATGATACACAGCAGTAACGAATCCCATGCCTTGTACCAAGGGAAACCGGATATATTGATTCTCATTTTTTTGCAAAGACACTTGCGCTGACATATGCTTTAACGATGCGAAACCTAAAGAGATATTTTGAGTGCTGAACTCAGCAGAAGAGAACACAAATGATTTAATTCCGGTTGGGTTAAAAAAATACTGTGGAGGTGAACCGGGCCCGTAAACCCTCTGAGAGGCTTGAATATGAGCCACAGCTATACCTAAAAATGATGGGTCTTTAGACCACCATAAAGAATATGGATGAGTCCAGACAGGATTGGTCTGGCTCCCAATTAGCATATTTCCGTAAAACTTGTTCGTCTCCACTGGACGTTTGTCGTTGTTCATGTTCGCCGGCAAACTAACCTCATGTACTTTTCTTGAAAATGTAGATAATGGAGGACCATTAGGTAATGCACTAGTAAAATTCAGAGTGGCGCCGTTACTTTTGTCCAGAGGCGATATTTTTTGATTTGAGTCCTCCATTTCCCCACATGAAATAATGTCGTTAGGACGAGGGGGCAATGCAGGGATAGCGCTATTAGCTAGTTTTCTTGGTGGTAAAGGGGGTGGAACCAACAAAGGATGAATTTCACCATATCTAGGAGGCTCTTCATAATAGCTCGTACCCGGCAAAGGCATGGGAGATCTCTTATACGACATGTTTCTTGAAACTTGGTTTTAATCCCAGTTTCTTAGTATGTGAAATGCACTAAAAACCAATTGTAGCAATAGAAGAACTGATCATTAAAACTTCAAGTTTCTGAAATAAGCACAAGCACTGAACTCGTAATGCTTTTTTGTGATAATTAATTGGCCAATTTTCGGTACCTATCTCGGTTGTAATATTAACACTGCAGACAATTTAAAACTGGAAAAAACTGAAAAAGGGATTAAGTTGAAGGAAATGTATTATTAATAAAATATATCAGTGATTAGAGGAATTGTAATCTGTGGAAAATGCTAGCTCCTGCTCATTATGTCAGCTTTGTATAGGTAATAAATAACTTATTTGCTGCGTTCTAAACTGGGTCAACTCGAGATGACCCGAAAAGCTTGTTAAATTTATCAATCGATTACGCTTATCATCATTCCCAGCGTGAAGAGAATAAAAGAATGGAGGACGATATTCCTGTCAACCACCTAGATTTATACGTGAAATTGCATCAGGAATATCGATTATTACACCTCTTGTACCATAGAAATAAGAACCAGCATCGTGTTGCTCAATGGTGGAAGCGGTTGAATATGTTGAAACGAAACTGTGGACAAGTAGTTGAACTGTTACAGAATAAGAATCTCAAGAACGATCGCGAATTTGTCAAATTATATCACTTAGTGAACAGGTTCACTAAACGACAAATATCGAAAAGCTATTACGATTTTAACGGTGTTATTGCTTTGGGGCAATTCGTCACATTGGGCGTTGTTCTTGTTGGTTTGCTGAGCAGGATTTATGCGATTTACAGAGAAATTCTGGAATTGTATGCCACAAAGTTTGAAAGCGTTGGCTGCTTAACAAGCTCAAGGGTCCAAGATCCACAACAAAGTAGTCAAGCTGAGCAGCACCTGGAAAAAGTTTTAGAATCCATTTCCAAAGAAGAATTGGGAGAGGAAATTTCACAGGCAATAGGGACATCACATGAAACCAGCATAACAGTGCCGAGTTCAAAAGTAATGGTAGCACCCTCAGAATCAGAATTCCATGAAAAGAAGAAGAAGAGGACGAAAAAAAAGAAGAAACCCAAGTCCGCAATTGATGGGATATTCGGTTGAAAGTTATGTAAAATTTTATAATAATGATGTCTAAGGTTTAATGGTGTTAAGCAATCTGTCAGCCCAAGTAGGCAATACAAAAGAAGCAGAATGTATTTGGGGATTATAATATTTCATTAAAGATTGCTCGTGATCTGAGGGGAAACGCTGAGGTTTGGTCAAATCCAAGGATTTATTATTGGTACAAACAATCAGACCTAGCTGACCTGATGTGTACGTGGGTACGGTGGTATAACAATAATTCGTATTAGAGAAAACGGACCTAGCAGTCTGCATTAATTTGTTCAAATACTGAATGTCCAACCAAACATTCTCAGAGGCTTGTGCAATAACTATTCCATCGTCCCTTAGAGCATCATTCAACAATTGAAAATATTCTCTCTGAAAAAAGGCTTCTGCAGGTCCATCAGGGTCTGATGAGTCTGTTATGATGACATCAAACTTCTCGCTATTCTTTAAGTGACCAATATCTCTCAAACATTGAAACCCATCGCGAATGTGAATTGTTACTTTTGGATTATCAAGAGCACATGACATTTTTGGTAGGTATTTCTGTGACAACTCAATGACTGTTCTATCTATTTCGACTAGATTGACTGATTCTACGCAAGAATGCTTGACAACTTCTCTTATAACACCCCCATCACCCCCGCCGATCACTAGGATCTTCTTCGGATTTTGATGGGCAAAAAGCGGAATATGGGTAATCATTTCTTGATATGCAAATTCATCCCTTTCAGTGCATTGTATTATACCATCCAGAACCAGCACATTCCCAAAGTCACTACTTTTGAAAACTAGAATGTCTTGGAACTCGCTATGTGATTCATGAAGTATCTCCTCAACTTTCAAAGAAAACCCTTGGCCAGGAAAATGCGACTCACTGAGTTCCGTGAACCAACCGTCTTTTATGCATTCGTTTTGAGGAATCATTTATAGTATTTCTCGCTTGACAGGATAAACTCTTATATGGGATGCTCATCGCTGTTTTTTTCTCGTCTTTTTTCCTTAGCTTCAAATTGTTCAAACTTTGATTTTTTTACACAATTCTGATCCTTGGTTTATATTAAAGGTAAACATAGCAATGTGTATGTTAATATCAGCTTCTAGTTCCGGATGGCTCATATTTAAGTAACACTACTATTGATCTTCAAGTATTTCGTCATGATTACTACAAAACATATCTGGGCCACGTGATGTGACTGTCCGACAACCCTGGCTCCAATTTGTTTTTTCGGACTGAAAAAAAATTTTAGCTATTAGATGAAGTTGCCGCATTAGAAACTGAGATGAGGTTTGCAGATAGATCGACATCGTACAATTCAGAACTTACCTAAAACTAAATATTGATTGAATGATGACATTTCTACATCCCTTACAATCGGCAATCCCGAATAATGCGGGAACTCTAATTTTTGTAGCTGTCAAGAATATCATTCTCATCTATAAAAAAAAGCAAGAGGAATATATGCTTGTGGGTAAATGGATGGATGAATTTCATGGATTCTTACCTGAACTAAAGGGAGATAAAAAGGATTTGGATGAGAAAGACGAAATTCGTTCCAGCAAGACGCTTACGAATAATGAGGGCGCAGTTGTAAAGCAATCAGAGGCTACTTCCCCCGCAACTTATTCACAAATTAGAAATATGGTATTATCTCACGATGAGAAAATGCTGATTGCTTGTGCAGACTGGGATAAATCTGTTATCATTTTTGCCATTGATCTTCAGGAAAATGAAAATTGCTTGAGGCTCATTAAAAGGCAGCCTTTCCCAAAGAGACCCAACGCCATCACCTTAACTAGTGATCAGAAAACTCTGATAATAGCGGATAAATTTGGTGATGTATATCCAATGTCCATCCAAGAAGAGGCAGTGGCGAAGATTGATGACGCAGTACAACCCATACTAGGTCACGTCTCTATGTTGACTGATGTTATCATGACTAAGGATTCATCAGGTAAAAGGTACATCATCACCAGTGATAGAGACGAGCATATTAAAATCTCACATTTCCCCCAATGCTTCATTGTGAATAAGTGGCTATTCGGTCATAAGGAATTTGTTTCGTCCCTGTGTTCTCCGCAATGGAAGCAAAATTGGATATTCAGTGCAGGTGGTGATGACCTTGTTTTCACATGGGATTGGGAAGCTGGTAAAAAATTATCGCAGTTTGCTTATTCAGATTTAATTAAGCCCCACTTGACGACAGCACATCTAGCCTCTCCCAGGTTTCAAAACGATGCGAATAGCATAATTGAATATGCCGTATCGAAACTGGTATCCCCTCGTAATCTGCCAGTCTTGGCATTTTTCGTCGAGGCCACAAAACTTCTAATTATATTGAACGTAGACGCAGTTTCAGGAGCGCTATCACTAAAGCAGACTATAGAATTCCCATATAACGTTATTTCCCTTTCGGAGAGTGATGACGAATTTTTAGTCACTTTGGATAATCATGAATCTGACAGCAGAGATTTCGTTCAATTCATAGTAAATGACAAGAAAAGTGACTCTTTCAAGGTGGAATTTGAAAGATCTAAAGCTTTTGACAAGGCGATTGTACGCAGTTTAACGGAAGACAAAATCGCTAACGTCGAAACGACTGATATCCATCAATTGTACAATATCATCTCCTTGAAGAAGCATGGAGAGCACTACTCCTAATTAATATGTATAGAACAATATTTAGTATGAATCCTGGACAACATGGATTTAAAACATAGGAACCTTTACAACGACTTTTTATGGCTTGCATCAAATCTGATTTAACGACTTTCGCGTTGTCTACTTATGATCACTTCAAAAATGAAACCGATTGAGACATTGCTCCCTGCCGCCTGTAAACAAAACAAAGAGATGGAGTCACAGCCACTATCAGCTGAGCCTGATTATTCTTCAAGTAAAGACAGCTTGGGAACTTTGTTGCAACCCAGTGTTAAGAGCCTTGGAGATCATGTGCATTTGTCGTCCAGTACAAAAAGAGATCATGCGGAGGAAAAACCTATACGTGAGTTACTAAAAGAATCAAAAGATCTTCAAAATGACATAAACATTATTTTTGCAGAATTGAGCGATCTCAATCGTCAAGTAAGGATTGATATCGATGATTTTTGCCATATTGGGGTTCATAGCAACACAACCATTGACAACGGAAGGAGTTCCGAGATGAAGTAAATACGAAGTTCCGAAATAAAGAACATGAATTTTGCTTTTGTAGGCTCTATGTAAGTATATCTATTTAAATGCAGCGAACTGAGTACTAGTTCTGCTCAAGTTGGCACTCACAATTGGCTCGGTTTCTTTAATGCACCTTTGCATTCTATCTATGTTATTTTGGAAGCAATTTTGTAAGCATGCTGTCAACGTTACCTCAGTGTCCTTTTCCAACAATGATCCCAAGACTCTCTGAAAAAACTGCAAGTCCACTGTCACCTGCAGTATTCCATCAGATGACAGATTCCCGATGTATGGTTTGAACGCTTCAAACAGATATTTCGATACGAATATTTGAGTTTCCTTCAAAATTTTATTAATCAACTGAGGTCCTATCCTGAAGCATTCACTATGTATCGTCACAAGTAGCATTAAAACTTCTATGATATAATCTCCAGCTCTAAAAGATTTTGAAGTGTATGATGCCCAGCTAATTTCATGAAACTTTTCCTCCAAAATATCTCTTATATTAATTTTCAGCTCAGATAAATAATTACCGAAAATTGAAGATTCCATTTTAGATAGCAAAGTGAATAGTTCTAATTTTTTTTCTTTCAAGTTCCACTCAAAAGCTTCATCGAAATACTGCAAAATTTGGGGAAATGTAGTTTCTCTAATGTATTGTAGATTAGTTAGGGTCAATATTGTATGGGAATTTCTAGGGTTGTCTTTGTCCTTAGCCGCGTTCTTTAATATAGCTTCCAATACAGCTTCTAATGATATAAGTTGTTGTATTTCTACAGCGGTGAGTATTTGTTTGGAAGGATAACTAACGATGGAGATTCCATTGAAAACGGGTAATCTCTCAAAAGCAAACAAAATATCTCTGGTAATTCTGATACTGTACTCTTGAAAGCAGCGAATAATCTCGGGAAACTGTGTCACGCCGTATTCAGGTTGCCCTGCTTTTGTTCCGGTTACAGTCTCGTAAACCGTCCAATCCTCTAATTTGTAAAAATTAGAGATGTCTCTCAATCTGGTCGAAGCAATCGCTCCAACGCAACGGTCAGTAATTACTGAAGCCAACTTTCTTGCACTATCTAGAGTCATTGAACTTATTCCTAATTGAGCAAGCTCGGTGATGGATTTCATAAGGGGTTCGATCATTTTAGGCAAATATCTCAAGCAGCTTAATCCATTTGCCCTTGGTGGAATAAATCCATAGTCAAAAGGGAGACCAGTCTCCTTTTCGATTTTTTCATTGCGAGGTAGAGAGCCCTGTGATGATTGAAAAAACAATAGCAATTTTCCAAAAAACAAAGTAACAAAATGTTCACCCCGTGTCCTTATTTCTTTTATTTGTTTATCCTCGAGCTGTAGAAATCTTTTATGGCTGTCAATGGTGTTTAAAACACCAACAAGAATGTTGTCTTTCTTCTTGTCATTTATCAGTGAGGCTTGGTAAGCACCTCCCAAAAAATTCTGTACATGTTCCCAAACTTCAATAAATGCGGTGCATATACCTTGTAATAAGCAGATATACCTTATAAAGATTAACCAGGTCTCAACTATAATTGGTGAATCTGTTAGATCTTGAAAAACTGACAAAGTAGACGTGGACTCATTCGATTTAATACCCTGAAAAAACTGGTTGATAGAGAGGTAGTAAGTTAAATCAACTCCATCAACACTTGCAAGTGCATTAGCCTCATTAGCATCGAATCCGTTTTTAATAATTGCTTGTTGCGAATGAACAATTTTGGGTAGCATCAAGGTCGATACCTCGTCTAATTGTTTCTCAAAATTGTCTAATCGTGTTGTTATCCAGGCCATTATTGGGTTTTGCCCAATTTTCAAATCTAACAACTTGGATATTAGCGGTAGGAAATATTGTTGAGATTCATTCTCGCTGGGCGTTATTAAACGTTTCCACGTTTGTTGCCTATAATCTTCCACAGTCCGTTCAACTTCATTCCAGATTTTTTCAACTACCTTTGGGTTTCGAACATCGCCATCCACCCCTTCAGCTTTTCTTCCCATCATACAAGTTTCAGTCAATTCGTGATAGAGTTCCGTTGCCCTTGTGTATTCAAACATCAAATTTGCATAATCATTTTTTTCGACGCATTTTCTAAGAGTTCGTGGGAGGTTAAAAAATTCTCTATTTTCCTCGATGAATTGTTTAGTAGTTTGGTAGTTCGAGATTTTTTTGGAAGTTTTGAGAAGCGGCTTTAACTTCAAAGTTGTGGCCCTTATTGACTCATCAACTTTTTCGCCTAATCGAGCTACATCCAACTGACTACTATCATCCCCAGGGGGGGCAGGTGTAGTTTTCTCAGAAAACTGTTCATAAATCTGATCCAGCCGGTTTTTTACTCTGACATATTTGGTGAAATTTGCCTGTACTAGGTCTTTCAACTCCTCTGACTGACTTTCCAGAGTCTTATCCAGGTTATCTAGCGAATTCGATAATTCCTCGAAACTGTCAGTCTTATGGATATCCCTCAAAAATGCTTTCACGTTAAATTGCTTACTATTGATTAGATATTTGAGTGTATCGCGCTTGGGAATATCCAGTCTATTCAACAGAGGTAGCATTCTTTCATTACTCCATGGATCACTTACATAGTTTAAGGCTGCATCTTTAAGAGACAAATCAGTTTCACGTTCTGTTGTACGCTGTTGCTGGCTCATCAAGTCTTTCAACATATCGTATGAATTGTCTGCTGTTGGTGTGACGTCTTGCCATCTATTCAAATCTATAAGTAATGAAGAATCCTGCTTCCAGGATGTTGAAGGATTCAAGCTCTTCAAATGGTAAAAATCCAACAACTTTTCATCTGTGACATCGAACGGATCCATTAGTATTTGCTTTCTACTTCTGTTCTTTTCATCTATTCAAAGTTTACCAACTTAAGTTACCGGAACAAATAAAAAGTCACCTTGATTCTCGGTTTTCAACAGGGCAATCACAATCGATACGAGCATATCATAATTTATTGCATAACAGATAAAAGAACCGATTATAGTACACACGATAGCTACTTTCTATTTTGATTACATAAAGAACTAATGTAGCTCCATTTCACCTCTTTCTTGGCCCCCGAATTGGTGGAGACGGCCTAGATTGAGGTCCTGTTTTGAACATTGGAGCATTCTTGAGCATATCTGGAACAACGAAAAATCGAACGTGTGAGCCTCTTACAAATACATGATCCATCCGTGTAACAGTGCTGTCTGACCCCGTTACCGTAACATCTCTTAGCTGTACATTCATATTATCTTCACTTTCAACGAGCTTACCCCTGTAAGTCTGGCCAGTAGTTAGTTCCAATGACACTATGTGGCCTTGTGCCTCATTTAGAAGCTTGACGGGTATATTACTCATATGCTCAGGCTGATAGTGGTAAGCTATCTTCTGTAATGCTGTATTATTTATTTTCTAGTTGTAACGGCAAGAAAAGTTGTTACATGACCGAGGCGAAGATTCTTAAGTAACCAGTTTATTCGTGCTGATAGCATAGTATGCGCAGAACAACAGCTCAATACGCTTAGTGATGAATGTCGAAATTGAGCATGTACAATTAGAATTTATCAAGGAGATTGATAACAATATCTGTGCTTTGAGGGTGCAATCAAATCTTTTGTGTTTTGCCTTAAGATCGGGCCTGCTATTTCTTATTGATTTGGATACTCCATCGGCAGTTTCTAAATTCGAAATCCCGCTAGTAACGGCTTCAAACAATGCTGAGAAACTTATTGATATGTGGATGAGTCCCAATGGCAAAAGGCTTTTCCTCAAGACAAATTTCGCGAAATATTATATATGTGAGGTGGATAGCGTTAAGCAACAGTATGATGATAAAGCGAAGGGAAATAACAAAGGTATTTTAACAGTGAAAAAGCTGATCAAGAAAAATTGCGACATTCGTGTAGTGAGCTGGATTGATGATAAAAAGTTTTTATGTGGTACAGTTGACGGTCAAGTTTATTTTGTTGATACAGTGGACAAGCATGGCAAACATCGTAACGATCCAGATGTCTGTCCGGTCTACCGCTCGACGGGCCCTATAGATGGTGTATTTTGGAGCAAACATGGGCACTTCATCATAGCTTCCGGAAATAAGATAATGTATTGGAGAAATATTGCGAATGGGAAGGCCCCCGTATTGGAAGAACCAACCGAAACAGAAGAGTTTGAGCATCTCCATAAGGATACTGGAAAAAAGTTTGATTCACATGATGATTCTTTTGCTTGGATAACCCATACTGGAGTTGTGTTTGGTAATGTCAGAAGTACTTCTAAAGTATTGAGTAATGCCAAAGTGCTATTGACTGTTGAGCTCCCTGAGTCCAAGCACAATATTAGAGATATTATACTAACAGATTTCCATATGATAATACTAAGGGGATGGACAGTAACAATTATCAATAAACTGAGCAACGCCATAGTTTTTGACGAATCGATTTGGAATCAAACCGGAGAGAGAATGTTAGGCTTAACCGCTGACTACTCTCAGGATCCGCCCACTTTCTGGTGTTTTTCTACCGCCAACATTTATGAAATAATTTTACATAAAGAGGCTCAAGCTGTTTGGAAACTGCTATGTGATCAAAAAGATTTTGAAACAGCGTTGAGTTTGAAGGGCTTGAATGAATGGGAAAAGGAAGCGCTTTACTACCATAAAGGAAGCTATCTATTAGACGAAGAAGGGAAATCTTTGGAAGCAGCAAAATGCCTCGGGCTTACTTCATCAGCCACAATAGGATCTGTAGCTCTTCGGCTGCTGGAGTCTGATCAAAGTGCAGAATCCATACAAACTTATTTGACAACAAAGTTAGATACAATGGATTCCAAAAATCAAGTACAGAGGATATTGATTTCGAGTTGGATTATGTGGAATTTCATGAAGCAGTTAAATGATATTGATGAAAAAATTAACACAGAAAGAAACACTGATGGTTTAAGGCAGTGGACAGACAAGAAAGAAGTTGTAATATCACAGCTTGAAGAATTTCTAAAAAGTCACTTAGACTGTTTGGATAAAGAAACTATATACCAAGTGCTTGCCGAACAAAATAGGAAACAGGAACTCTTATTTTTCGCCAACTTGATCAAGGACTATCAATATGTTCTATCATACTGGGTCAGGCAAGAGAATTGGTATGAGGCGCTTAAGGTTTTGTTAAATATGCAAGACCCTGAAAGCGTCTATAACTATGCTAGCGTTTTGCTGGTGAACTCACCTGAGGCTACTGTTAATACGTGGATGAAAATTGAAGGTATTAAACCAGTAGAATTAATTCCTCCAATATTGACCTACTTTACCAATTACCGAAGGCAGGTAAGCTTCGGCGAGGCACATACAGATAACTATGCGCTAAACTATTTGATGTGGTCTGTTGAGGAGCACGAGCTTGAAGATTCAATATTGTACAATACAATTCTTTATATGATGATAACAAGAGTCAGTTCTGGCTCTAGTAACGAGATGGATGAGCCGCAAATTATCCGCTTTCTCGACGCTCACGATGGAAAGTATGACAAGGATTTCCTTCTACGACTTAGCGTAAAATTTCATAAAATAAAAGTCTCCATTTACCTTTACAGTCGGCTGAACCTATATGAGGATGCAGTTACATTGGCTCTCGATAATAAGATGATAGATTCTGCGAAATTAGTAGTTAACAACAAAGATCTCGGATGTAACTTCAGCTTAAAAAGAAGGATATGGTTGAAGATTGGGAAAGCAATGCTTTATCAAGAAAGTGGTAGTCAAGATATAAAACAAACGATAAGAGCGATTATTAGCGAATCCAATGAAGTGCTTGAGATAAAAGACCTGTTACCACTATTCGATGAATTTACGACTATCGCAAACTTAAAGGATGAATTAATAAGAAGTTTGGAAAAACACGGCCAATCAATGTCGCAAATCTCAGAGCACATCAAACAGTCTTTGGAAATGAAGAAAGATATACAAAAGGATATTGAAGCATTTCGAGAAAGATATAATATTTTGGAGCCTGGTGCTTTATGCAGTAGTTGTGATAAGATTCTCCAAACGAGAAAGTTCTTGGTCTTCCCATGTGGTCATTGTTTTCACACAGATTGTTTAATTAAGGCAATTTTAAATTCAAATGACTATAATCTAAGGAGTGAAATTGAAAATTTTCAACGTAGATTAGCAAAGGATAAGAAATCAGTAAAAGCCGAGGAACTGGAATCTTTGATTACAACCAAATGCTGTTTATGTAGTGATATCAACATCAACAGTATTGATGAACCAATTGATATGAGCGAAACAGAAGCGGCGAAATGGCTTATATAATCATCTAAAATGTTATGTAGTTATTTGTTCAAGCATCGACGTTACCCGGATAAGGTTTCCTGAACCATCTCCACGATAATAACTAATTGCAAGTAAACGAAAACTGTACAGTAAGGATGGATCAAAGATACTAAAAAGCAAAATAGAAATAGAAATAGCTGTGAGGCAGAAGCAACTAGATTCTAAACTATGAATGATAGAGACTTAGAGCAGCATGAAGAAGACAAGATGGAGGTTGAAGAAGAAATTGATGAATTTGACGATAATGAGGAAGCACCAATAGACGATACAGCAATTTTCAGAGGTGACGATAACGCCATTGAGGATAAACGTAAAGCCGAACCTGAGGTTTTGGATGATGGATCGGGAAAACTATTTGAAATTCCTGAATTCACTAGAAAAGATAAGACACTAAATGACATACTAGAACTTGTGGAAGACAACCCGCCGATTATCCCAGATGCTGTGATTGATTATTATTTGATGAAGAATGGTTTTGACTGTGCTGATGTCAGGGTAAAAAGGCTGTTAGCGTTAGCGACACAAAAGTTCGTTAGTGATATCGCGACAGATGCCTATGAGTATTCAAGGATAAGGTCCTCCGTAGCTGTCCATAATGCCAACAACGGCCAATCAAGAGCTCGGCAACTTATGCTGGGTCAGCAGCAACCGGGTCAGCAGCAAATATCACAACAACAGCAACAGCAAAACGAAAAAACTACGGCAAGCAAGGTTGTGCTCACGGTAAACGATTTAAGCAGTGCAGTTGCCGAATACGGCTTGAACATAAGTCGCCCGGATTTCTATCGTTGACCGTTTTATTATGATTAGATTTGCGAGCAACAATTCCAATCGACATGAGGTTTGTAGAGAGATGCTGATGTGTTTTATAGCAGCTTCTTTTAAGTCATCTGTATAGCGTCCGTATAAAATGATTAAGGTTTTTTATTAGGTTATAAATATGAATTCACCTACCCCCAACTAATTCATGTTGTTCATTTATAACTTCAAGAAATTGTACCTGACGTGACGATTAAAGAGTTCACAAGGGACTATTTAGAGACGGCACTGCACCAGATTAAACATGGCAATTGATTATTCAAAATGGGACAAAATAGAGCTTTCTGATGATTCAGATATTGAGGTACATCCCAACGTTGATAAACGTTCCTTTATCAAATGGAAACAACAAAGTATCCACGAAACTAGAATGAAGAGAAATCAAGATATTAACAACCTAGAAACGCAAACGTCAATGTACGCTTGCCTCAACAAGCGTGTTGATAAACTCCTGTTGAAATTGAAAGATGATGATTTGGTAGACGAAGGGGCCATCTCTAAATTTTTGAATGCCAACTTTGATAAAACGGAGAAGAGCCAGGGCGAGAACGTCGATCCGGATATTCCTTCATATAATGAAATGGTTGAAGATCTCTTCGAACAATTAGAAAGAGATGCTAAGAGCGAAGGTAAAAATCCAAAGGACGGTAGTGTAATAAGGGATTTAGTTTTGAAGCATAGGGGAAAAATTGACAAGGTCACCGTGGAGGCAAAGATTAAATTAGAGGAATTGTACAACGAAAGAAATGCGCTGATTTCCTCCGATGATATCAAAACTGGTTTTGATAGTGGTTTCATAAACAAGAAAACCTTGGAAGAAGAAAAGAAAAATGCGGCTAATTTTAAGAGTTTGGCAGCAGCAAGTGAGTCTTCTCCTTCTTCTCTATCACAGATTTCGTTACCTAAACCAAAGCTTCAGTTTATCGAATATGAGGATGTCATGAAGTTGGCTCCAGAGACTGAAAATTTTGGGAAGATTGCTAGTGGTGACTATAAAAAATCTGAATCATACTTGTTGAACCATATGCCTATTATTTCAGAGCAACAGAAAGATGCTTTAATGATGAAAGCCTTCGAATGCCAAATGAAAGGTGACCAACAAGGCGCGTACAGGGTCATCCACCAGTCCGAACTTTTAGCATATATTCGTGAAATTTATGATTTGAAGAAAATTTCCGATTTGAATCCGAATGAAATGACCCAAGTAATTGAAATGTTCTTCAAGAGAGTTATTTACGGGTCCAATGAGACCGGTAAACAGTCATTCTTGCAGTCCGTAGAAGCTAAATTTGTGCATGTCAAAAATCGTGTTCAGATTATGGAACAAGAGCAAGAAGCTGAGCAAGAAGGCGTCGAAACCATTCAGCTAAAGTCTCTCGATGATTCTACGGAATTGGAAGTAAACTTGCCAGATTTTGGATCTTCTGAGCCTGAAGATATTAGAAGGGTGGCGGCCTTTCATCAGCTTCCAAAGGATATGCAAGAAGCAATTAAGACCGGAAACCTGGACAAGGTTAATGAGGTGTTTGCTGAGATACCAATCAAAGAGGCAGAAGAATATCTGGAACTGTTTAACGAAGCTGATATTATAGGTGTTAAGGCTTTACTCGAGAATGAAGAGGATTTCAAACAACTGCAAGATGAATATCAAAATGATAGCCAATTGAAGGATTTATCGCTAGATAAAAAGAACAATACTGCTGAAAGTCATGAACCTGAACAAAAGACAAACGATAGTGCGTGATCGACTCGACTCGACTCGCATCGTTTTCGTATGGTGCACTTTATAATCATTCATGATTATATGCATATTATTTAACTTGCATTAAAAACCAAAACAAAACAATACAAACATAATTACAGTATCTAATTATTTCCATATGCTAGCAGAAATCGTAGCTTGAGAAACTTCTCCTTGCCCACGAATTAATGTTCCATTTCATGATTCCATAGTCTGTACCAATAACCAATGAGCTCCCGTTACGATCTTCGACCCAATCAATACCAGCGACATTGTTTTCCTCTGTGAAATCAGAATTGGAGTAACTGGTCACTGTATCGATGGCCATTTCCCTTAAGCTGGTATCATATCTTCCAGTCAATGGATAAACGTTCTCAGAAGTATTAATATCTCCATACGCATCATAAATTTCATCATCATCAAAAGCACTGCTTGACGACAATCTTGCTGCCCGTGAATCTCTAGCAAAAATTCCAGTTCTTTGCTCCTGATAGTTATAACTATCAATGGGCTGGTAGTCGTGCTCAGGCATAGGAGGATCTAAAATCGCTGGATCAATACTTGCTGTATTTTCAGAAATATTTGAAGAGGTCGAAAATCTTCTAACTCGAAAAGAAGACCTTCTTGCTGGTAGGGCTCCTGCGGACTGTTGTCCTTGAGAAGGTTCTCTTTGTTGAGCGAGCGCAAAGGTGTTCGTTAGCTTGTTAACTGCTTTAGGGTACGGAACAATTTGTGGTTCCAAGTACCGAAGAGGTATACTGCTTGCTGAAGTCAACCAGGGCTCGCTGCTTGCCAAAGATGGTGACATGGGCATTGAATGTCTTCTTCTATTTCCACTGACAAAGTTAGATAACGACGAGGATGAAGATACCGGTGATAGAACCGACACCACTGGAATATTTCCCCTTCTTGCATCATCCCTCGTAACATTAGAGTCAGTAGTTCCAAGCGCATCCGTTTCATTTTTCAATTTATCTGGGATCAGTATGACTTGATGGTTCATAAAGTTCCTTGTATCAACAACGTGAACCCTACCTTGATGTTCTGAGATGAAGAGTAAATCGTCTAAACCGTAACTGAATTTGCATGCTCTAAAAGCGCCATTATGTGAATGTGGCCTCGTAGAAGTGATTTCTGTTAAAGGTGTTTCCATTTTTCTGATATCATAAATCAGACAAACACCATTTTGGAATAGTGTGGCGAATTGTAAATCATTTTCAGAGAAACTACTATAAAACCCATGGTCTCCATTCGGTGCTTCATAAATATGGTCGACAAATCCTGATCCATCGGGCAATGCGAACCTAGGTATACGTTTAGCTCTTACTATGGAACTTCCCCAATCAGATTGGTTGTCGTATGACAAGAAGAATTGGCCAGCCAATTCATTCTGCCTATAGATTGCAAATTTATTGGAATCTCCAGATGCTATTAAAGTTTTAGCATCATGGGATATCGCCGCATTATTTAATGCGAATTTTAAATCAGAATATCTTCTAACCAACTCTACACCACGGTTACTCACATTGCACTGATAAAGATGACCATCGTTATTACAAGAATATAAATCATACTCCTGTGTGGATCTGGGATTTAATGTGACACAATTATTGATAAACTGGCCCATGATAAATGATGATGATACGCCAGTTTCAATGTTATAGAGCGATAGTACACCCTTCCATATATTTGGATTGCTATAATTGCTGTGATCTGCTAACACGTTGCTGTTTGCCAATTTTACCGGTGTCGCTGGAGCAGCTAATGGTTCTCCATTGTTTGTTTCATGAGATAAACGTGACCAATTTGTTGGGAACCCTTTATCATCCGGTCCAACAAGACCACCGCATGCAACCAAGCCTTTCGATTCTGTAAAGCTCCTTGGTTTGAAGTTGAATTCCACCAACTTCTGGGACGGTACATTAATATTTCCGCGCAACGAATTTGAAGAGTTGTTCTTCAAGGTGCTGAAACTGTTTCGACGAACTTTTGCATAGTTCAGTCTTTTATGCCTTTGCGTAACCTGGGAATCTTTTAAACTGGTCTGGCTAGTGTCTAGCAACCTAATGGAATGATCATAAATGTAATAAAGCTTCCCTGGTTCTGTTGATGACGATCGTAGGCAATCTCGCAGTTGCCAATGATTTATTGTGACTTTTGCATCGTATAACTCCAATCCAGGCATCATATAATTTTGGTAAACTTTATCAGAACCAGTATTCAAACTCTCATCCTCCAACTCATCACTGTTATTTTGATTACCATCAATAGTCATCTTTTTGAATACTGAAAATGTTAAGATATATTTTTATAGTCTTGCAATTGAATATATTTAAATATTATTATTATTATTGTTATGATGTGTTAGAAGCCATAACCCAAAGAGGATCAAACACAGAAGACAAGGAGAGATATCTTAAGTGCAAAGTAAATCCAAACCCAGCAAAAAAAGGATAAAATCCTATCCTAAAACTGTAAAAGAGGCCTCTTAAGACTGGAATCCTTTCCCTCCAAACCTTGAATTGTTGTTCCTTACTAAAGAACCTGCTATATTAATACTTTTACTACCAAGCAAAAGCGGTCCAACAAATCACCTAACAGTTGAGATTGTTCTGTTGACGTTATTCTACCACCCTATGAGAGCTATCATCTTTTTATAGTCCGTTGCCTCCCCAATTTTGTTTTTGATACTCGGTCTCGCCCCTTTAATGCAGCACCCCGCCTAATGATCAGATCGCCTTTTACGAAATTAATAATCATGACTTAAGACTCATTAATAAGAAGGCAGCATTGTTATCATCACTAGGGTTAGCTCGCCGTTCATGATCCTGCTGAACCGCTGGCGGTGGCAAGTGATCGTGAAGGTTGGGAATATGAGCTGTGTCTGGAACTTTGGGAGCTACGAAACCATTTGGTGATGTAGCTACTGTATCGATTTTAGGTGGCACACTGTTGTTTCTTAACGAAGCAGCGCCTATCGAAGCCCAATCTTCCTCGTCAGTGTCTGAGTGAGGATGATAGACACCGTCCAACTCCGACCTGTTTTTATTTTTGTTTCTGTACGTTGATTTCTTTTTTCCTTGGTTGGACGTACCTGAGGCAGGTGACAGTAGGGGTGGTACTTGAGAAGATACCTGGTAAGTCAACCTTGGTGAGGAAGTGGGTATCCAATGATAATTTTTGTGGGGGAGTAGCGTCGATCGTATGCTTGATTCCTTTGAAAACGAGACTCGAGATTCTCTTCTAGAAGTAGGCTCACTGATGGAATTTGTTAATTGTTCCAAGTCGATCTTTGTATTACTGTTATTGCGCGACAAGGACGAAGACGGCATATTGTTTGAATTAGAGCCAGATGTTATAACTGCACTATTAGGAAGGTCCAGATGAACTGCTGGTTTTGAGACTGAAGCCGTACGAATTTTGGAACTGGATCTTCTTGATCTGTTTTTCAACAGGGGTCTGACCCTTTGAGCTAAAAGTTCATGTTCTATATCTTCTGGAGATGAATCTCCGAATACAACGCTTGATTTTCTCCTTCTAACACTGAAGGGGTCCTCATTTTTTATCCGCTGTGTATAAAATTCATCATCTTCATCGTATTCGTCCTCGTCGTCTTCTTCATCCCTTTCATGATTATCAACAACTGGTTCCTCATCATCCTCCGATGCCACTGCGTTCTCGTCTATGTAAACAAAATTTCTATCCACTGTCGCTTCAACAGACTTCCCCGAAGGGTTCTGCTGTTGCACTTGCTTAGGTATATTATTATTAGAGGACGGTTTATTGTTGAGTTGCGGTCTTCTGCCGTTATTATTGCTGCTGCTTCTCCTCCTTTGACTTTCTTGAGAAACTATATCCTTGACCTTTGCATTCGCAGCGTTAGTAGCTTCACGCTCCTGCAAGAACTCCTCAGACTTTACAATTTTTGCAGACCATTGACCCCAACCGATTTTCTCAAAAACCACACAGTGTTCCCTATCACCACTTTCCATGGCACTCATTATAAGTCTTCGTTGTTTCGAAGATGACAAATCTTTAAAGCTTGGAATTTCGCTACCCAATGTTTGTGTGATATGCCTTATGGCCAATGGTCCTTTTTCTAACAGCAAACTTGATAATTTTCCAGGGGTAACCATTTGAGCTGCTGCTAAACCAGCCGGTGATGATGTGGATATAGGCTTTGGAATGCTAGAATTAGTCATTTTAGCCACGGACTGTGGAGATAATTCTCCACCATTCGTCATGTTGCCTCCGTCTTATTCTAACGCGATTCGAGATAAAAAGCACAACAATCCTCCTAGTAACGACGGTTCTTACTGTGCTGCTATGTTTAAAAACTTTCAAGTTACGTAAATGAAAGCTATTGATATTTTCCTTCTTTGTTTCTAACTTGCCTTCATATCGATCGATTAATGTAAATTTCAAGAAACTTCTTAAGATTTTCATACAGATATTTCATTTTATTTCACTCTTTTTACGTGACAAGCGTTCCGAAATTTTAACCACGAGCCTCGCTCCTTTGCGCTGCCTGCCTCCTACATAATTCTCAGTTGCCATGTCTACTAGTTGTCTTTCTCAGTGTGAACCTCTACTGAGACGGGAATCAGAATACCCGATAGACCCACGAAGGGGGCGTTAATGACTAATAGATATTATGTATTTTGTGCAACGTGTCTGACACAAGCAGCACAGACATGCTGACAAGCGGGTGAGAGGAGGTGATGGAACAAAAGCAAGAGAGGCTACGTGATGCATTCGGCAAATCATACGGAGATAAAGATTTACTTTAGTCTATGCCTCTATACTCTTTACGTTTAATATGTGTATATCATCTTGCTTATTATCTGTCGTCGTCATCATCATCCAGTTACCCCCCATGCATGCGTGCATACGTCCTTACAAACACACGCAAACCACTGGCCAGCGCAAAATTCCTTGACCTCTTACAAACCCCCTATTTTTTTCCGGTTCGCTTTTGATTTCCATAACGGGCAATAAAATTGTGACCTCTTGAAACACGTTGGCCGGGTAACGGATGTTTGGGTTTTCCGGTGTGAAATTTTGGGTCTATGTGCTGGACCAAAGATTTCGCACCACGCTGAAAAATTTTGGGAAACTCTCTCCATGCTGCTGCTATGTTGGCTGGTACCCAGCTGAGAGAGGCCCAGTATTCTGTACGTGAAAAAATTGTGGGAAAGTCCAGTGTAATGGAAGGTTGACGTTTGTTGTGCCGTTTGTAACTCTACTTGAGTTCGAAAATTAGTCTAAATCTTGTTCAGTTTGAAAATTGAATATCTTCTAAGAAGTTTTTAATAGGGGGTCCATCACTAATATATACATATACGTTAAAGGGTATTATCGATGTCTGCTCCATCTAATCCATTTGACCTATTAGGTAACGACGTTGAAGACGCCGACGTTGTCGTTAGTCAACCAAAGGAACTTGTTAAAAAGAACACTTCTTCTAAGAAAGCTGATGTTCCACCTCCTTCTGCAAACCCAGCAAGAGCTAACAAGAACAGACCAAAACCATCTGGTAATGAAGGTGCCATCAGAGATAAATCTGCTGGTAGACAACAGAACAAATCAAAGGATATTCCAGACTCCTCCAAGACTAAAAAGCCAAATCCAAGAAAGGCTACCGACCGTCACTCAAGGACTGGTAAGGTTGACACTCAAAAGAAGGTTAACCAAGGTTGGGGTGATGATCACAAGGAATTAAGTGCCGAAACTGAGGGTGAAGCTGATGCTCAAGCTGAAGCCGCCGCCGAAGCTGAAGCTGAAGCTGATTCCTCCTCCAACAAGATGTCTTTACAAGACTATTTGCAAGAAGTTTCTTCCAACAGCTTGAACAGAGTTCCAGAAGCCAAAAAGATCGAATCCTTAGGTGATGCTGAACTATTCGTTAAGGAAGAAGTAGTTTTAGTTGAAGCTACCAAGGTTAAGAATGTTAAATCAAAGCAACACAAGACTAAGGAATTTTTAGACTTTGACGCTACTTTTGTTGATTCCATTCCAAAACCAAGAAAGGAATTTGGTGACAACGACCGTCGCGGTGGTAGAGGCGGTAGAGGTGGTAGAGGCGGTAGAGGCGGAAGAGGCGGTAGAGGCGGTAGAGATGCTAGAGATGGTGAAAGATCTTCAAACTCACACTCCAACCCTAACCCTGTCCAGAAAAACCGTGCAATTGACACCAAAAACTTGCCAACTTTGTCTTAAACGCGATCATGTGTATAAGTCGATTTAATTGAAAGCGGATATGACGATAATATGTTTCTACGGATTGTATTTGTATCAAAACTATTCTCTTCATTCCGTATTTTACATAATATATGTTTTTATTGTGGGTTTTTTCTATTGAAAAAGCTTTTAGTACATGTTCATTACTTGCTTGACTTTCTTTTGAAGCAATGTAGGCCTAAAAAGGTGACCTTGTAAATATTACGTTAAATATCAATATTTAGCAGCAATTTTCTTCAGGGTTTTCATATAATACTCAGGGATTACGTCTTCGTATAGATAGCCCTTTTCACCTGTTATCATACCTACCTCCCAATCACTTCTCTTGCCGTGCAGCTGTTTTCCAAACTCATATAATCCGTAAATTATATCTTCATGCCCTATATCTATATTTTCATCGGAGTTCCCAATTATCCCATTTGCAATCCTTGAAAGATCGTAGAGTATTTTGGCTGTCAACCCCCATAGATCACGACATGTATGGCCGTCTTCAATTTCATCGCCCGAACTCGCATCTTTTATTTCATTTAGCCATGCTACATCGTTATGATTATCAACAGGATAATAGTAGTGTCTGATAGGCCATTTTAGTCCTCCCCACCGGGTATTGTATTCTCGACGATTACTATATTCTGGCTTGTAACCTGAACAATTGCCCATCAGATGAAATGCCATATCTGCTAACGGCACAGAAAATATTGAAGAGGTTTCACCAGGATTTAATTTGCCAAAAAACCGTGATGCATCTAAAGGCGTATCATTCATAATTCCTGAAATGCTCTCGTTGTGAAGGAAACAAACTAATGGTTTGACACTCAAAAAAGTTCGTGATAAATAGCATGGCATGTTTTTCGATACATTGTCTATCTTCATGCCAAATTGTTCATGTAAAATTTCAGGATCCTGGGGTAATCCAATCTCCTCTTCCGCTTCTCGTCTAGCTACATTCTCAAACTTCTCGTTCACGTCATCTGCTTTTCCTCCTGGCAGTGAAACATGTCCTGAGAAACTATTCAATCCTCTTGATCTCTTTGTTAAAAGTACTCTAAGCTCTCCTTTACTACCAATAAATAATAAAATAAGGACTGCAGATCTTCTATGCGGTGGCCATGAGGAGGATAAGGGAAGTAAGCTTGGGTACTTGAATTTACATATATTATCCAACAGTTGACTTGCTTTCAGCATTAGACTTCTGCTCCCTTTAATTTATGTCCCTGTTGAGTAACTGAAACTTACCTTATACTCCGCATTCCAAATGTGCTTAATTTTATGTTTTGTTTACTCTCACTAACAAGGAAAAGGAAGGATGTATAAATTTTTAAATGCGATAAGGTCAACTTATATAATAATATCTTCTTGTCATTAGTTAAAGTTGTAGATCTACCTTGAGTGTATAAGTAATAACGAATGGCACCGTTATAAATAAAATTGCATATTGCATCAAGAAAAACAATGAGAGACAATCCAACTGAATATGAGATCCATTTACAGGCGTGTAAAATGCCGTGAAATAAACCTGTGCTGTGGCACTAGGCATTGACCATGTCAAGATCATCACAAATTTACCGATAACAGTATCCAGCCAATTCAATTTGTAAAGTTTGTTTGCCCAGGCGACACCAATAATTGGTATCACCATAAGCCTAAAAAACGTCATTAGTATACCAACTCTCAAAAAACCTTTCGGTAGAGTCTTGACCTCAAGACGGGCTAAGGTACCACCAAGCATTAGTAGGCCCAATGGCACACAAGCGTTACCGATATATGATGTGAAATCCATCAGAAAATTTAGAACTGGAAGGCCATCAGGGGCATTATGAACGTGGACGTAAGTTATAACGAAACATGCTTTAACCCAGGGAATCATGGCAACTATTATACCCAATAAGGCGCCTAGTGATGCGGGTCTTATGAAATTAATCAATCCATATACCAGCCAGCCCAACTTATACTTGGCTATAAATTTCGCAAATTTGCCCTTCGCATTGACGGATGCCACTGTCGAGGTTCTACAAACCGAAAAACTCTGATCGTCGCCATCATTTAATATGGAATCTTGCCCATGAAAACTCCCAATACCCGCATTTCTATTTCCTAAATCTTCTGTCAAAGTTAAAGGGCGCGAGAGATCTAGTTCGCCATCTTTTATGAGATCTACGGCACTATATTCCTCAATAACGTCATGCATAGATGGACGTCTTCTCCTCATACTCGATTTTCCCTCTTTCATTACCCGTGGCATTCCTGGCGTATTGGCTCCTCTAACATAATTGAGCTTAATCCTCGACGCTTCAAGTGCGCTTGGGCTCGAAACAACTGATTGAGTCCGATACGCTCTCAGAGATGAAGCATCATCCAAATCTTTGGTGTGGGCATACTCAACTGGCATTATGCCCAAAGTTTTTAATGAATCTGCTTGTGATTCTATCTCTGCACTAGAATCTTCACTTTGAGAATCATCTATAGCATCACTATTGATACTGTAAGGCACGCATGATTCATCACGTTCACCGATCGATGATCGTGAAATTTTTCCGATCGATTCTAGATGCTGAAGGGAATCTATATCTTGTATTGAACATTGATTAGGATCAGCTTCGGCTACCTTTTTTTCTAAAGCCTGCCCTTCTTCTATATCGGGTTTCCTCTCTTCATTATCAATCTTTTCTTTGAAATCAAAACCAACTAACCTCCACATACCAAAATTCATCATCATGAAGCTTTGCGTGGTCAAGAAGATACAGCAATAGGCAACACCCTTGTCTGCTGATTCTGCCGAAAAGATGCTACCATTACCCATACTTTGAACGTAGGCAATCGGCAAATCCGATATGTTAGGAAATATACCAGCAAACATCAATCCCCAAAACCACTTCTTTGGTACCGGTGTAAGTAACTTGGTAATCAATGCACAAACAGTTCCTACAGCAAAGAGTAGCATAGCAGATAATACAATGACACCAACTTCTTTAATATCCTTATCGGATATGCCTGTAACAATCTTGTTGAATGTTAAGCATGGTAAAATGGCATTCACTACCATATTTGAAATACCCCTCGCGGTTTCCATCGAAACGATGTTGAATCTTGCAAGTAAGTAACCGACAAAAATGATAGCATAAATCTTCAAAATAGGCTTAAGAGCAATGTATATAGCGGCTCCCAGATCTACTGACATATTGTGTATAGTTTCTGGAGATGCTCTTCTGGTGTGGCGCTTTCATTGATTAACCTAAGCCAGTTTTTTTTCTTTTCAAAGAACAGGTGTGAGTAAATCAACAAATATGACAAGGATACTGCTTTGGCCTTTTAACATCCTTTCCCTCCATTCAATTATATCGAAGTTAGTCATTTCCCCGTAAAGTTTTTCTTAACTCCACGCCCTTTTCCGGCAGCTTCACCACAAATTTCCTTTAAACGGCAAGTAACGGGGCGTCTCCTAACCGAGTATCAATTGAGCTATGTCGACCCCGTGAAATGTCATTATATTTTTAGTATGTGTATCGTAAAACCTGGGGATACAAGCTTGTTTTTGAAATAGGCATGCTGCAGTTATGCATGCATACATAGGCCGTAGATAATATGTTGATAGAGATGTAGATCAAAAATTGACACTTCCTATTCTCAATCAATCACTTCCATAATGGATTCAAGCATCAATAAGTTTTCTAATTCTTGATCTTCACTTACCTGATGGTGCTGAAATAGCTACTAAGATGTCTCCGAAAGCATACGAGTTGTGTACATATACGAGATTGCATCTTAAATAATATATAAATCTTAGATATATATAATGCATTGTACCAACAATTAAATATAAATGCAAATCACAAATATCATAGGCATAAACCGCTCATATTTAATAAAAGTCTTTTCTTTCTCTATCAAAATAAATAAAAAAAAGTATAAAACCAAATTTTTCCAGAAAAGTAATGGAAAGTGATGAAATTTCTGCTAAATTTCTATTAATTTTTGTTATTTCGTATCATTCTTATGACTGTTTGAACTATTTTTTCTTTTCCGCAAAAAATTGATTTTCAGTCGCAGAAATGATAGCAGGAACCACATCAGCATTAGCCAATGTGGATAAATCACCTAATTGATCAGCTTCATGGGAAGCTACTTTCCTTAAAACTCTTCTCATAATCTTCCCAGATCTTGTTTTTGGTAAATCTCTAACAAGAATAATCGTTTTTGGAGCGGCAAATGGGCCGATTTCACCTCTAACTTGAAGAATTAATTCACGACGAATGTCATGTGGGGTAACGTGTTCACTGTCACCTTCAGATGCATTTTCTTGAACGTAACCGCTTTTCAAGGAAACAAAAGCAATAACTGCTTGACCAGTCAATTCGTCGCTGATACCAACAACAGCTGTTTCCGAAACGTTATCATGGTTACCCAGAGATGTTTCAATTTCTGCAGTGGACAATCTATGACCAGAAACGTTAACGACATCATCAACTCTACCTCTGATCCAATAGTAACCATCGTGATCTCTACCTGCACCATCACCAGTGAAATAATATCCCGGGTATGGTTTCAGATAAGTGTCAATATAACGGTTGTGATTTTCCCAGACTGACCTGGCCATAGAGGGCCATGAGGATTTGACTGCAAGGACACCTTCGACATCATTACCTTCAATTTCGATACCTGTTACGGGATCGATGATACAAGCGTCAATCCCAAAGAATGGGACGGTGGCAGAGCCTGGCTTCGTTGGGACTGCACCAGCTAGCGGAGCAATTAGATGGGAACCTGATTCAGTTTGCCACATGGTGTCACAAACAACACAGTTCTTGTTACCAATCTTCTCGTGATACCATTCCCATAGGTCTGGAGCAATTGGTTCACCGACAGAACCCAAAACACGTAACGACGAAGTGTCATATTTTGCAATTTCGGATTCTCCAACACGTTTGATCAATCTTAGAGCTGTTGGAGCGACGTAGAAATGGGTAGCCTTGTGACGTTCAATGATTCTCCAGTATCTACCGTAGTCTGGGTAAGCTGGAGTAGATTCGAAGATGATAGTAGCAGTACCCAAGACCAGTGGGCCATATAATGCGTACGTATGACCCGTAATCCAACCAACATCACCAGCGGTGAATAAAACGTCTTCCGGATGAATATCGAAAACGTATCTTGTGGTTAAAGCAGCACCTAATAAATAACCACCTGTTGTGTGAACAACACCCTTGGGGGAACCGGTAGAGCCAGATGTGTATAGTAAAAACAAAGGATCTTCAGCGTTACAAGAAACAGGAGGTAAATAACCTCTATGTTTTGCGGATTCTTCATGCCACCAGAAGTCTCTACCAGCTTTCATTGGAACACCTTCGGTACCAGTTCTTTGGAAAACCAAAATGTGAGAAACCTGATCGACGCCGTTTAAACCTTCATCGACGATTTTTTTGGTATGAACGGTTTTACCACCTCTTTTACCTTCATCACAAGTGATTACTACCTTGGAACCTGCGTCTACAACACGATCTTTTAAGGAGCCTGCAGAAAAGCCTGCAAAAACAACAGAATGAATAGCTCCAAGACGTGCCACAGCTAACATCGCGACGACAGCTTCCGGAATCATTGGTAGATATACAGCAACTGTGTCACCTTTCTTAACACCCCAACTTTGCAAAACACCTGCGACCTCAGAAACTTGTCTCAAAAGTTCACCGAATGTGATGATTCTATTATCTTTTTCATCATCTGCTTCGTAAATTAGAGCAGGTTTAGATGGATTGGCAAATGCATGTCTATCAACACAATTATAGGCAGCATTCAACTCACCATTCAAAAACCAAGCTACATCACCATTTTCTAAAGACCCAGATTTCACTTTAGTAAAAGGTCTATCCCATTCCAAGAATTCTCTACCCTTTTCACCGAAAAATGTTTCTGGATCGTTGATAGATTGCTCGTACATCTTACGGTAGTGAGCCATGTCGGTTATGTAGCTTTTGCTTGGTTGGCTGTCGTAAAAATGTTTTGGAGCATGGCGTGCCTCCACATTTTGAGCTTCATGAACTACTTTGTGTTCTCTGATAGTCATTGTTATTTGTATGTTATAATTTAGATGGTCAATGAATATACTCAATTGACTTCCTGAAAATGTCCAATTGATAAGATATACAGCGAAGAAATGAAGAAGAATATATTTTCAGATAGTTGGCGCTATTTTTTCAAAAATGCACTTGTCGGTTTAAAGGCCTTTGGTTGTATTTTTCTATTTTCCGATCGTTTGATGTAACAAGGAAACCCAGATAAAAAAATTTCGTAAGGAAGATATATTAACTTGTAATATATTAATATCTATATATATACAAATGAATTCTTGCTGTGGTATTGACGAGAAAATGTTAAAAACAAAAAAAAGGCAATTGATCAACTATCCTTCGAACTCAAATACCGATAACTGTCATCCAACCATATATGATGATAATATTTAAATACTACCGAAACGAATTGGAACGATAGATAGTTCAAGATAAAAAAAAAGGTTCACGCTAGATTTTTGTTGGTGAGTGTCTGCACTTTCGTATTATATCGGGGGTAATCCCAGCGAAAACAATCACGTCGTTGTCGTTCTTCTTCTCATACTCGTATGGCTCCTCCATTGGTGCAGCAGCAGCAGCAGCTGGCGAATTCATCGCCATTGTCCTCCACTGCACTCAAAACACCGTTCCAATCCATCGTTGCTCCCGACTATGGGCTGGAGGGTATAACTTTATCCTAATCGATTGTCCAGAGCCCTATGATACTCATCCTTACCTATGCAGATGAGCCACCTATTCTTGGGTTGCCTATTAGGGTTAGTGTGAAAGCTCGTTTCGGCACTACGTACACCACCAACAACCTAAAAAGAAAGGTGTGCCCCTCTATGACCTCGTCGCTTCCGTCGAGCCGAAAGGAACGCAAGAAAAAGTTGTTGGATTTTCCGTAATAAGCGACATGCGATGGCTCCGCGATGTTCCGGAAAAGGGGCAGCTCGAGTTTAACGGATCAATGAGTTGACGTCACACATATAACCGCCGAGTTCTCTATGATATATCGTATTTTACATTATTAAATGGTATATATTTATACCTCTTATTTTGCTTGTTGTTCGACATTCAAATACAATTCACCTACTCTGGTTAAGAAGACTCTAATGGCTCGCCTCAAATCAGTTGGTACGCCCTTATCTAAAATTTGTATTACCAGGTTGTACATGACTGAACAATATTCTTTGAAATCTTCATCATCGAATTCATAGTATCCTTGTAAAATCTCCACAATGACTGGGCGCCATGAATTGATACTGCGTTCCATGGTTCTATCATCTAGTGAAACGTAACCTTCCACTACGTTCGTGCAAACGTGGATTAATCTTTGGCTTAATTCAGGTTTCTTATCCTCATCATTCAAATATAGTTTGAATAAGATGTTTATCAAGACAGCGGCTGCACTTGTCTCTTGTTTTAACAGATTTGGAATCTTATCCACAACTCTAGCTTCCACGAGTCTTGTTCTTAAATCGTAATCCTCGTTGAAGTCACGTGCAAACTCATAAGATCTCTCAAGAAGCATTGTAACCTTGATAGCTTGTTTGTGAGGAATGCAGCGTGCGAAATCTTCATTTTCGAAAAGTTCGCTTAATAATTCAATCATTAACAAATGTAGAACACATTTCACCACGATCGAATTTTTAACACTAATCCTGCGGCGCAAATCTTCGCTACTTTTCGTTTGAACTAACCTTCTGGCAGGTTTATTGTTTTCAGATATTTTATTCTTAGCCAAATTTAGGTCTTGCTTACCATTGGTGGTAATTTCACTTCTTTCGGTAATCATATCATTGCCAACATCTTCACTCGATTCTTCTTGGTGTGCCCTATGAACAGTTTCTTCAATGTTACCGTTGATATCTGTATTCTTTTCCTTTTGGTGATGGAGCTCTGTGTCTTTCTTTTCATCCTTTGAATTTAAAATATGATGGGAGGAAGATTTTCTTCTACCTTGATGCAAGGGATCATAATCAAATAGTTCTATTGCTGTCGTTAATTCAAATAGTTTATTGAAAACTCCACCAATATATCTCCAGTGTTCATCATCAAATTTAGAAACATTCTGTAAGATTAATTGTTGTAAGCAGGATCTACCAATTCTTGCTATCGTGTCATTTTCTTGACATATACAAGAGACCAATAGTCCTAAAAATCCGTCCAGCATCCTATTCAAAGATTCAAAATAATGCGTGAACAAAGCAATTAAATTTCTTAATGCCTGAATTAACGTTGTCGATAGCCATACAGTCAAATCATCATGACTATTGAATTGATTAACTTCCCAATGTTTAGATAACACTCCAAAAATTGGGAATAGCAATTTCGTACATATTTTGCTCCAGAATTCGTCATCGAATTCACCACCATATGCAACTAGAGCATCAAACATGTAATTTAAAGCACGAGATCTTACCTCCAAATCATCTGCGGTCATTATAGTATCGTTGAAACAAAACAACATTGGAAACCAAATATCCTGAAAGATATCCTTACCTCGCAGTAAGGAAGCATAATGCTCCTCTTTCGATTTCTGTT
The DNA here is from genome assembly GCA_900186055.1 of Torulaspora microellipsoides. Classification (NCBI taxonomy): domain Eukaryota; kingdom Fungi; phylum Ascomycota; class Saccharomycetes; order Saccharomycetales; family Saccharomycetaceae; genus Torulaspora; species Torulaspora microellipsoides. The sequence goes on along the minus strand of FYBL01000008.1, from coordinate 16,952 downwards.
TTTCCTTAGAAAAGCAAATCTCAGCTATCTTTTGGGTCATTTTCTTCAGGGCTTCCAAAGCGTGCAATGATAACTTCTGAGATTTTTTGTTTTTCGTGATTTCCTTGAACACTGAAACAAGTTCACCAAACGCGTCCTCTTGCGCAAATACACTCTCGAAATGGTTTGCAACGATATCGTCACAAGCCAAAGAATAGGTTTTGTAAACAATAGATTCTGTCGGAGATTGAGCAGTGTATTGCAACGACTCTAAGATAGGTTTCCATCCTGATTTAATTTTGCTCGATTTAGTCAATATGAAATTACGGAAACACTCGATTATCATCTCTTGAACCTCAGTGTTACCACTATTTTGAACAATGTATTCAAATGGTTTCAAAAAATCGTGTTGGAACTCAAAGCCGGACAATTCTTCAATATCCAAAAATCTCATTGACAATTGACGCAAAGAATCGATTGCAAAAAACACAACCGCTAAATTTGCATTGGTGGCAATTTTATTGAATGCCGTTCCCATCACGGACCAGATTGGCGTCCATTCAACTTTGATACGATCCATATTGTAGTAACAAACGTCGATCATTTTCTGCAGAGAAAACATTCTTGGTGTGGAGGCATCTTGTGAAGATTCAATTTCTTCTAAAGAAACATCAGTCAAAGCTTTGATAAAGTCAATAATGGCATTTCCAGAAAGCTTCGAACTTTGAGTGAATATATTATCCATCAATACCACTAATTCACTGGAGGATATGAATTTAGAGATTCTTAAAGACAAAGTTTGATTATGGTGTTTTTCCTGAGCCAACTCTGTGGGTGTCGCCTTCTTGGTCCACTTTTCAAAAAATGAGGTGGACGCGGATCTGCTAGACTCAAATGACACTCTATGGTTTGCCACTCTAGCTTGGGCCACATCTGGTACACTCTCTCTATCGATACCTTTAGAAATAAGTTGTAGCCTTTCCACTTGTGAAACGACCAATAAAACATCCTTCCATGATTCTCTGAAAAAATTACCTTCAACTAAAGCCACTTCCAACAAAACAATTATAGCATTGACGTTCTTGATTTTGATTTCTTCCAAATTTTGTAGATTACAAAATTGAACCAAAGCACCAATAAAGGATTTCCTGGCATATTCAATACCGAACGTAGCCGATATCTTAATTGATATCTTTAAACCTTCTAAACATTTATTGGTTGTCTCCAAATCATCGTATTCTTTAAATGGAGGGGTTAATGCGGCTAAGAAAGACATCCAGAGAGTTTCAAATACCGATTTTACATGTTCTACATGAGAAGCTGCATGGAATACTTCAACATCACTTTTATTCCTAGATTTGTTCAGATTCTTGAATACAAGTTCTGTCTTCGATGAAATCTCTTTCGAGACTTGCATATATGCTTCCCTCACTATATCTCTGCTGCTGAAAAAGTTGAATGCTGATGGCTGCTGATGTTGTTGTTGGATAAAATGTTGATCATCCGAAAGCATTGCTTGATGCTGTTCAGATTGTAACTTGATCTCATTATTTGCAATCTCATTGAACAATCCTACCATAACTTCCTCCGGTAAATCTTTGCCATTATCAATACCAGCATTATTCTCCAAAAATTCTTGCAAGGTCATCTTATTTTTTATCTGAGAAGAATGCAGGTCAGTGTTCAGCATGATCAACGAATAAGACAAGACGTACGCAGTGTCAGCTTTAGAAAATATACCGGAGTTCTGATCAACGTATCTTTCAGCAAACTTCAACATAAACCTGTCAATTTTTTGTCCTTCACCGGGTAGCCTGAATTTTTGAAGAAAGTTTCTAAGGGCATCAACAATCGACAACCCGCTAAAGTCAAACTCGTCAACGAATGCGTGCATAATCGCAATATGTTTCTCATCCCCTTCACCTAAGTAATCACCAACCATTGCTAAATCCAAACCGTCAGTGGTTAGGAGCCATTCTGCGATCGATTTTGGGGAATCGTCTGTTAGAAAGTTCTTCTTAATGAGTTCTGGAATTGCTCTTTTAGGTTTGTTATTGAATATCCTTATGCAAGCGGATAATTCAGTTTTTTGTAGCTTTAAACTTTCGAATTGGGTCGGGTCGTCTGTTTCTTGCGATTGGCTTGTTGCAGAAGCATCCTCTTCTCCACCCATGCTATTTAAACTGTTGCTGGAATCATATGTAGACGAAACTTTTCTTGCATGGCCCAAAGAAGAAGCTGATTGGGAACGATTTACGCGAGATGTATTGTTATTCAAACCTAGGTTGGGATTCAGTGCACGATGAGCCCACGAGCTCAACGATCTCAAAACTGAAACTATACAATTCAAAGATGTCATCTTTAAAGCAAATTCTAAGGGAAAAGGCAAAGATACCTGACCAGAATCTACCGTAGATAACATATTTGATATTGATAATAGAGGTACCTGACCAACATTATAAGTAGCCAAGGGCTTGTTGAGCTGTTCTTCATAATAGGATCTCTGGGTTTGATTGATGTCCACCCTCGTCAAAGCCAACCTTGTCAAATAATCTACCATCATTTCCATGATATTTGGCATACTTTGATTGCAGTCATAATTCAAATAAAACTCTATCAGTGTTCTTGGATCATTGCATAGCCTTTGCACAATGCTCAAAAAGTACCGTTTTTGATGAAGGGTAGAAGTTTTAAGCTCGGATATTGGAAAATAAATTTCAGTAAAAAATACCGGGATTTCCCTCTTAAATTCTGCCCTCAGGTTTGATATCACCAACCACATGACTTCCAGGGTTATTTCGAAAACTGGGGAAATGGAGGAAGCTGCATTACGAGAGAGGGAAAGACATAAATATTGTCTGATCGAGTCTAACAACGTGACATGTTCCCTCCCTGGAAGGAATGTAGTACGGCATAAGAAAACTTCGATGTGATCCTTGATGATAGAATGGATGATATGTAAAGATAATAGCTTTGATCTGACAGCGTGCGATCTCATATCTAGTTCGGTATCAAGAGACTTTGCAGATATTTTTGCCATAGCTCTAAAAACAAGAAAAGCATCCTTAATAAATAGTTCTTGAGTGTTGACTGGCAAACCATCTTGACCGTCCTGGTTCTGTCGCTGTACCTCCTCAGCTATTCTTTCATCATCATCGTTTAAAATATCCATATTTTTCAATGTTAGCGGTTGCTGCATATTCTCAGTTTCATGTGGATTCGTCATATCAACCGAAGAAGTAGTCGCCTGTCGGTCAGAACTTGATATCACACTTGTCTGTGAAATCTGCTTTAAATCTATTTTGTCAAACACAGTGCTTACTATCTGGGTTAAAGTAGCCTGAGCGATCCCTTGGTTTGAAGCGCTTAATGAAAAGATAAAGATATTATAAATGGTTCTCACGGCTTTCAAAAGTGAGGCACCGTGGCATAGAGAGCTGGAATCTTCAACGAGGATACAGCTAGACAAGGCTCTCACAATTTGCAATTCAATTTTCTCATCTGTACCCTCACCCTGAAAGGTGTCGGCGATTGTATCGATAGCAGCGTCGATTAGTCTTTGCTTGGGGGGCGGAGTTATTCCTGTTGCAGAATCCTCCACAGTCTGGTCATTAGATGCCAAAGAGTCTGGTGGATTCACCAATATTGCCTCATCTAAAGCTTTGAATGAAAACAATTTAGAGATGCAGTCTAAAGATCTCAATTGAATTCGCGTAGACTTCGTTCTGCAACTCGATCTTAAAGCTTCAAAGACTAAAATGGAATCCAAGAAATGCGGATCATTGTTAGTTTGAGTCATAATCTCCTCTAATCTATTTACCGTTCTTTCAAGTATCTTTTGAACATTTGGATACTTTTTGATATCCTTTTCTTGCAAAATCGTCTGCAACGTGCCCTTCACTAATCCAACTGTGGATTTCACGTTTGAGCCACTCACAAGCGCAGGAATTGCTTGAGTATTCCTAGTCTCAGTAGATACTTCAACAGCTGATTGACGCTGTTCCTTAGGTGGGGTTGGTGGCCGAGCATTTTCTTCATCTCTATGTTGTTCAATTGAATCATCCTGCTGTTCTTGCTGTTCTACAACGCTCGACTCTAAAGATACAGTAGAGCCTGGAGCAATGGAGGCAACAGTTGTATGTGTGGAGTTTTCTGGAGTTTCCTCCTGATTTGACATTGAAAAAATAAACCTCGAGGATTAGATACACAAAATGCAAATCGAAAACGCCAATGAAGTATCTGGTCAGCCACAAAAAATATAGCAAAATCACAGTATTCAAAGCTTTCAGAAGCCTCTTTTATTCGTCAACAATGTTGTGAGATTGTCTCTTTCTTCGGTGATCCGATTGGCGACTTTTCTATCAAGAGGTTGAAGCACGGTTCTTCCTTACGGACAACCAGGGGTTTGTACTTTGGCAAATTTTAAATCCGGGTAATGACATTAAATATGTCAAGCCTCCATGATGATAATTTCACAAGAAAAAGAACTGCTACATTGTATGCGTCAAACTTAGCCGTCTTTTCACCTCAAGGAAACCTTTACATGTTCAAGTTTCAAGATGTTCTAAGATTTTATCTGCTGACTACGTTGCCTCTTAACCAAATTAAATACGCATCACCGTCGTGGATTGACGTTCAACTCTCCCCATGAGTCTGTAAACGGTGCAAGGATGATGGAAGTAAACAGTGAAAAAGGCTCCAATAGGAATTAGTGGTTACAGTCGATTGAGAGAAATATGTTTAGTAAACTCATCGATAATTTCATCGAATCACACACATTTGCACACATTTGCAATAAAACCGCTCTTATGATCACATGATCTCTTCCTGCACCTTTTTTTTGTTCTATCTCCGACGGTGCCCGCTAAATACAAATCGCCGTCGGAGTCCGGTGGACATAATTCGGCTAACAGATAAGGAACACCAGCACATGGACTAGCTGCGTCACAATATAAGTAATGGGGGTATCATGAGTTAATTACGAGTGGAAATGTATATAAAGGGTGTTCACAACTGATTGAAATTCATCAACTTAGTGCATTCTAATCCTTGGGCTATATTAAGCCATCAAAACGATATATCAAAAACAATAACATATTCAGCTACCCTCAAAAACAACATGTATCCCGTTGATATAAGCGTTGAAACAGCCGCTCCCTCGTGTGGACATCAACATCCAACAGCCGCTAAATCAGCTGCAATTGCCAAGACTGTGTCTTATGCAAAATCATCTCCGGTAGATAGCTTAGTCTTAACTACATATCCAGAGGATTCTTCTCCCCTTCCTCTAAGATGGGGTGAAGCATCTCCGGAATCTAGAGGTCCAATTGTTGCCACAAGATATAAAGCCGGTTTGCTGAAGCATAACGCCATAGGCGCACATTCTGGTTCCTATTGTGTTTACCATGCATTAGCTGTTGGATCCAAGCAATTGGATCCTCAACACATCGCTGATTACACAAACTCTCAACCTGCTTTCACCATTCCAGAACAAAAATCGTGGTATAATAAGGAAGACATCATTGCCATGGATCCATTTGGTCATCTCACTCCCTTTTTGTTCGATGAAACTTCAAAACAGGAGAATGTGGAGATTAGACCTACTATTGCGATCACTAAAGCCCATATGCAATTGTTTGAGTTGAAAGATGCAGTTGAAAATGGCAGATTGCAAGTTGATGGTGATATTGTTATCAACAGTAATGGTGACTTAAATGTCTCTAAAATTGCTGTCGAACCCGTTTGGTACCTCCCAGGCGTTGCTAAAAGATTCGGAATCTCTGAAGATGAGTTGAGGAAGTCCTTATTTGAAGATACGAATGGTATGTATCCCGAACTAGTTACAAGACCTGATATCAAAGTTTTCTTACCTCCCATTGGTGGTTTAACTGTATACATATTTGGAGATCCTAAATTTGTCTCCGATCCAACCAAAAAATTAGCTTTGAGAGTTCACGATGAATGTAATGGATCTGATGTCTTTGGTTCAGATATTTGTACCTGCCGTCCTTATTTAACATTTGGTATTGAAGAAGCTGTTAAAGAAGCTCAGAATGGAGGATCTGGTGTTGTTATTTACTTCAGAAAAGAAGGTCGTGCCCTTGGCGAGGTGACCAAATATTTGGTTTATAATGCTCGTAAGAGAGGTGGTGATACTGCTGCTGAATATTTTCACAGAACCGAATGCATTGCTGGTGTGAGAGATATGAGATTTCAACAACTAATGCCAGACGTTCTAAAGTGGCTGGGAATATCAAAAATTGATAGAATGATAAGTATGTCAAATATGAAGCATGACGCTATCGTAGAACAAGGTATTCCAATCATCGAAAGGATTCCAATCCCTGATGAGTTGATTCCACCCGATTCAAGGGTTGAGATCGATGCCAAGATAAATGCAGGTTACTTCACTAACGGAAAGATTATGTCAACTGCAGAATTGAAAAACGTCAGGGGAAGAGAATGGCATGACGTCGAATAAACATTTTATGGCACACAAGAAAAACGAATCTAATCGCGATTAGCTACAAAACTGGATTTTCTTGGTCGTTATGTTATACAACAAAAAATTTAGATTCATTATGTGTCTTTTGCCCGTATAGAGATTTTTTTAGTTTATAAAACCAAAAATGATAACAAAATAGTTAACATATGAATAAAGGTCCTACCCGGACTCGAACCGGGGTTGTCCGGATCAAAACCGAAAGTGATAACCACTACACTATAGGACCGTATTTTACTATAGGTTTGTTGTTGTATCTCAAACTGAGATACTAGAATTATAGCCTAGGTATGTAATGAACTACGGTTCGATTACTGTGGATATATCACGTGTTGTACCTTGGATCGATGATGTGCAATATATAACATATATATCTACTACTTCCTCCTCCCCCTCCGTGGCTTGGAGTAGTTTGGAGTTAGTTAAACCAATGCTCCCTTTATATAGTTAAGCTAATGTTAGTTTACCTGCCACAAAGGCGTTTGCATGACCCTTACTCCTGGTCACGTGCCTTGTCATGCTAGATCATGACAAGGTACAATTCTATCAAGGTACAACTTCAACAGACTCAATCCAACACTATATCGTTTATATTAGCCAACAGATATCGAGTACTCAACAACTGTCGACCTTGCTTAAACGAAACATCTGAAAACGTATAAATACAGGAACAATTAGTTTAGATCCAAGATTCTGCGCTTCCACCCTTTAGTTAGATTCAGATCTTATATAATATATAGGATAAGTAACCTTCTGTGATTAAACTTGATAACTAACTTTAACAACAACTTACTTCCCTGAAATCGTCAGGATTGTTAAAGTATACTGGTATTACAAGAGAACGTAATACAACAAGGTTGTGTTATGGTTCAATCTTAGATAAGATCCTGATCTCTGAGGATGTCAGCTGAAGTATGTATTATTTGAGCTCTAGTTCTTATAAGTAGGATAAGCGTTAATAGGCTGTAGACGTATTCAGTCCTTATCCAATGGTAATGAACCTTTGTTGATCTTCCCGTTGTCGTATTAAAAGTATAGCTAAAGGTTACTAGATTAATTCTGTAAATAAAGTATTCTATGTCTCATCTGTTTCATAGCTAGTAAAAATGTAATGATAATGGTTGTTTAACCATCCTTGTATACTGTGTTATCATTAGCTTTTATTATGAGGTTCGTTTCAAATGCATTCCATGTGAATATCGCCTATTACGATATTTGTAATCAATACATTCAATAAATTCAATACATAACGTCCGATTGCAGTGAATATATCACGTTTTGTAGCTTGGATCGATAATACAGAAATATGAGCTAAGTAGCTGCTGACCTTCATTATCTAATTTGTAGCTGGAGTTGATTGGACCAACGCTCCCTTTACATACTTATAATAATGTCAGCTCAGCCGCCAGAGAAGCGTTTGAATTCTTGGCATGTGACTTGTCATGCTGGATCATGACGTATTTCGGTTGCTGATTATATCTAACAAAAAGCACCGTTTCTAGTCCCGTAGATTGTAGATAAGACGTCAAGAGCCTGACCGAATAGCATGGCTGGTGGCTGCCTACAAAAAACGCAAGCTACGGTGCTACAATCTTTTTGCTTTTGCTGATAAATCATGCTTGTTACCCGCGCGCACTCAGTTTTCTGCAATTTTAACCATAAATAGGTTGACAGTACGCTCAAGTGTACGGTTAGCACACAGTGGTCCCATTTAACCCCTACCGATCCATACACTAATAGGGAGCGCTACATATAGACAGCACGGATTCAATTCCAGCTCTTACAACGTTTTAAAGCAGGTTCAAGACATGCTAACTGAGCAAAATCAAACCAATAACCCTCAAGAACAAGTAAAGCAGCTTTACGAGAATGGAATATACTACCGCCAACTGGTCACCGGGAAGTCTTCTGAAATAGCTGTTCACGACCTGGATCTTTCTTTTGATAAGAAAACCTTATTTACTGACCTTGACTTTTCGCTCTCGTATGGCGCTAAGGTGACGATAGTCGGAGAGAACGGGAGCGGAAAGACTACATTCCTCAAACTCCTCTCCGGAGTAGAGGAATACCCTTACTCAGGGTCAATTGAAATCGAAGGTAGCCTCGGGTTTCTTCCTCAACATTTTGAGGAAGTTGACGGCAATGAACTGGCAATTAGAGTACTGCTGAGATCATTGTTCGACGACGAGGTCGACCAGTTCCTTGAATTGCCTTTGGAACCATTCTCACAAGAATGGCTTCAAGAGCTGAACTCTTTGGGAGGACATGAAATATTCAAGCAGTCCTCTCTCATTGGACTGGAAAATGATATATTGAAACGTCCTTTCAAATCCCTCAGTGGCGGTGCGAAGACAAAAACCCTTCTCTGCTCACTAAGCATCTTGGAGCCCGACTTCATTCTGCTGGACGAACCAACAAATCACCTGGACAAGAAGGGGATTGAATGGTTGGAGCTTGTTTTGAAAAGATATACGGGCGGAATTATCATTGTAACTCACGATCGAAGTTTAATCAATGCGGTCTCAAACTTTATTTCCGAGCTCTCACCCCACACCAAAAAGTTTACACACTTTCGAGGTGGATACAAGCACTACTTGGAAGAGGAAGATAAGAGGCGCCAAAAACTGATTGAGGAAAGACGTTTCCAGGACAAAGAGCTCAAGAAACTAAAATTAAAGGCCGCACAGGCACAATCTAAAGTCAAGGCGCGGATAATTAGGTCAGGGTCGGATAGAGATAAATTAAGTTATAACAATAAGGAACAAAAGGCCCAGAAGGGAGCTGCTGGTCTTGTGAACCAGCTTTCTGGAAAAGCTGAGCATCTTCATGAGAATTTGGTTGATATCATCCCGGAAAGGTCGCAGCTATCTTTTGATTTTGATGAACTTCCTGCTTTTAGTTCTCTTTTAGGGATTGCTGTAACTGATGTTTCAAAATCGTACGAAAAGCAAATATTTAACAATGTATCTTTTACATTGACCAAGGGTGAAAGACTTGTTATCCAGGGGCCGAATGGCTCGGGTAAAACCACTTTAAATCGAATCATTATGGGTCTTACTGAACCAGACCATGGTATAGTGTCTATCAGCGGAAACGCAGTTGTTGGATACTTGGACCAGGAGCAAGAAAATCTTCCGCTGGACAAATCTCCCGTGGAGTTACTCATGGAAGATACTTCAATTAGTGCCTCAAAGCAGATGGCAATTCGTAACTTGCGTGATTTTGGGATTTATAAATGGCACGATCTAAAGAGTCCACTAAAAACATTGAGTGTAGGATGCCGGCGTAAAGCACAACTTTGTCAAATCATTATGAGGAAATGCTCCATTCTTATTCTAGATGAGCCTACCAACCACATTGATTACCCAAGTTTAGAAGCTATCGAAGATGCTTTATTAACGTTTCCTGGTATTGTTATAGCTACCACACATGACAGATACTTTACAGAAAAATTGGCCACTAAAGTTATTGACATTTCAAACTACAGTTCAGAATAAGCTGAGCCGTATTTTAAGACTTTTACTAGGTTCTGTCACTGTAAACAAGTAACAGAATGTAATCCAATGAGTAATTCTTTTATCAGTGTGGTTATGGTTCTGATAACGCACAACAACAGCAAAAAATGAAAGTGTGACCTCACGGTGAATTGCGATTGATATCGGATTGGATGCCTATTCATCTCATCTAATGTTATTGATTTTCTTTGTCACACTTGGTTTATTTATTGGGCACTGAAAATGAATGTCGGATAGAATCCTTAGCTTACTGCAAAGAAACTTGAATGGACCTTTGAGAGTTACAATAGATACCGATAAAGATGGTGCGATCACGTTAATAAGGTATACGAGAGAGTTGTGCGGCAGTGAGAACATTATTGACAGTATCCGGAGAATCGATAAAGCCGGCGTATATAATAATAAGTAATGATCACCGTTCTTAGCGAAAATGTGAGACTACAGGGAAATCGCAAATAAAAAACAAGACAACCTTCCGCAATAAGTTGACGGATCTTTATATTTTGATATAAATAATGAATGAGGCAGGTTGTGGTGTAGAATGGCATTTATTTGGGTTTAGCTCATATTTCGATTATAGGGACCACATCATGATCAGATGGGACCACGATTCCTGATCCTCGCAAATTCAGCCAAATGCCGGAGAATGTTGCCCTAGAGATGATGGTAAATCTTGGTGGCAGCCGGCCCGCTAGCAGCGACGAACTACAAATGCAATACCGAAATCTCATGATGTACCATTTAATCAATTCATACTTCTACGAGCAGAAGTTTTGCAAAATAAAAGAATACATCGTAGCTGGTGTCATATTTTTGAAGAATTAATCTATACACATAGCATAACCACTTTTTTATAAAAGTTACTGAACAGGATTGGGATTTTCCTCGAATTCCAACTCTTCATCAGGAACATCTTCAATCACGATCCTTTTCTTTGGCGCTGGCTCCTCGTAAGAATCGGCAATTTTTGGTATTCTTACTTGCAATAAACCATTATTGTAAGTAGCCTTGATGTCTTCATCCTTAATTCGTGGCAATACCGGAAATTTAAGAGTTCTTTGAAAAGCACCATATTTCAATTCGGTTACCTTTAGGTACTTTTCTTCCAGGTTCAATTTATCTTCCAGATCCCCCCTAATGATTAACTCATGTGAAGATGGATGATAGTCAACTTTGAATGCTTTGGAAGTCGCACCAGGTAGAGCGACGGCAACAACATAATAATTTGGACAATCATATACGTTTACCTCTGGAGAAAATGGCAAATCTAAACGAGTTTCTGGTTTTGAGACTTGCAGCGGATCAGGGATAGGAGACCGCGCTTGTTGATGCACAAAGGATTGCCTTTTAGAGACTGGAAAAGGAATCTTGGGTTGTGCCACTGATCTTTGTTTTTTATCAAGCTCCGCATTTTTCTCTAACGTTGCTGGGGCTTCATTGTCATTTTCTTCGGAGTCTTTCTCCTGTACATTATATGCATCTTCTTCTTCTTTTTCTTCTTTATCTTCATCTTTCTCCTCCTCTTGTCCTCCAACGTAACCTGATGGTGGCGCACCTACTAAAGCGCTAATCAACTTAGAAAGATTGTCATAGTTTTCATCGTCTCTTCCATCTTTTGGTGCTCGACTGTGATAATAGGAGGGATTCACGTATTCTGGTTCTGTAGCCAAATCACCCTCTTCACGAGCTAAATCGTCTTCGTCCTCACCACTGTAGTAGTAACCTGGCCTGTAATAATATGATTCGCCAGGCAAACCATAATAATAAGTAGGGGCACCACTAGCACTTTCGTGAAAAGGATGACGCCTAGCAGCTAATGTTTCAGCTCGAGCACGAGCGCGAGCCTGAGCTTCAGCTTCAGCTTGAGCCTCGATTTGCTCTTGAGCATGACGTCTTTGCAATTGGGATACTGGGTTGCGTGGATTCCTTGCTTGAGCTTGCTCGGACAGCGCATTCAGAACATCGTACAGAGATAAAGATGGTTGATAGAAGCTCATTTTTGGTGGTACAATTGGTGTTCTTAATAGACAAGCATAGTGTGTAAAGTAAACTGCAGAATATTAATTATATATAAGTAGAGCTTCATCCCCCCTTCCTTTATAGGGATTCAAAAATAATATCTCGCCTTTTTCGAAGTTCCCCCACCCCTTTTTTACTCAGCAGAAAGAAAATCTTCGAAAATGCTAGAAAGTTCAGGAATTGTTGTCACATGGCTAGTATATATTTGAGATGAATGGGGCAAAAGGTTGTAGGTCGAATATCAAACATTTTCAAGATCAATAATAATGGCAGTCAGTACTTTTTATTACTACCTGAAGATAAATAGAACGTTACGATGAATCAGACTTGAAAAAATTGTAGGAGAAGTTTTTTAGCACTTCTTCATTCACAACGAAAAATTAGCAATGATATAAACAAAGACCAACCATTGCGATGTTACGACGTGACGAAAACATGCTATGCAAACTATGGATTCCTTGACAGAGAGTACATGATACAGCCGTTGATTAACACACATATGATAATCAAGTAGCATAAAGAAGGTTGAGGTGTCACGCCGTAATTGACAAAAAATCAAGCACCATCGATAAAAATCCACGAACGTCCATTGAATAAAGCTTAGAGTGTGGGTACGTAAGAGGTGTATCAAGATAGAGTTTTCGTTTCATTCTGGCGTTCTTATCATGATATTCGCTCAGAAGTCCTGGATCTGGCGGCTGGCTTGGCATTTTTTGAGCTACTTTCGTGGATCAGAGTTACCATACTCTGCCAAGTCCTGCCTCATGTAGTGAAACATAATTGTAGGCTTAAGTATCTTGATCATCTTTTTTTAGTGCATATTTTACGATGTATTGTGTCACATGACTCGTAAATATTTGCTATCGTATAAAGATACAAATGAAAAATTTTCAACAAGAGCGATGCGTAGGGAAAGCTTGAAGAAGTACATGTACGAATCTTAAACAAGTTCGTCGGCAAGAAGCAGAAAGTCGACTCAGCATCCTCAAGTAAGAATAAACGATTTCAAGATGTCTGGCCCAAACCAAGGAAATAATCAGCAGCAGGGTGGTAATAATGCCTATCAAAATTATCAACAATATTATCAGAACTATAACCAGCAAACTCCTCAGCAAGGATATCAAGCTTATAACCCGCAGCAGCAGCAGCAACAGCAGCAATATCAGCAATATCAGCAATATCAGCAAGCTGAGTTTCAAGGTTATGCAGGCTATCAACAGAATTATCAGCCACAACAAGCTCGTGGCGGATACAAAAGTCATGAAAACCGCGGTGGGTACGATCAAAACTTTGATAAACAGGCTGGGTATGCTCCCCAGAACTTTCAATCACAATATCCACAACAGTATTCGCAGGGTATGACTTTGGAGGACTTTCAAAATCAAAAACAGCAAACAGCTCCAAAGCCAAAGAAAACTTTGAAGTTGGTTTCTAGCTCCGGGATCAAACTTGCTAATGCCACAAAGAAAGTGGATACTAAACCAGTAAATGATTCAAAGGACAAGCAACCTAAAGAAGAAAACTCAGCTGATGACAAAGCTTCTATCAAGAAACTGGAAACCAAAAGTGAGGAAAAAAATGAAGTGGAATTACCAGACATTGATAAACTTAAAATTAACGATGCGACTTCCAATTCGGCTAATGTTGCAAGCTCAGATCTCCTAATCAAAGAGCAAGAAGATGAAGTTGACGAAGAGGTGGTGAGGGATATGTTTGGTGGTAAGGATCATGTTTCAATCATCGTCATGGGCCATGTCGATGCTGGTAAATCTACAATGGGTGGTAACATATTGTATTTGACTGGCTCTGTTGATAAAAGAACGGTTGAGAAATACGAAAGAGAAGCGAAGGATGCTGGCAGACAAGGATGGTACTTATCGTGGGTCATGGATACTAATAAAGAAGAAAGAAGTGATGGTAAAACCATCGAAGTTGGCAGAGCTTACTTTGAAACAGAGAAAAGACGTTACACTATACTTGATGCTCCTGGTCATAAAATGTACGTTTCCGAAATGATTGGTGGTGCATCTCAAGCTGATGTTGGGATCTTAGTCATTTCTGCAAGAAAAGGTGAGTATGAAACAGGTTTTGAAAAAGGTGGTCAAACTCGTGAACACGCATTGCTAGCAAAGACCCAAGGTGTGAACAAAATGATCGTTACTATCAACAAGATGGATGACCCAACAGTGAATTGGTCTCAAGAACGTTATGATCAATGTGTTAAAAACTTAAGCAACTTTTTGAAGGCTATAGGATATAATAAGGAAGACGTTATTTTTATGCCGGTCTCAGGATACAGTGGGGCTGGTTTGAAGGCACGTGTGGATCCAAAGGACTGCCCGTGGTACACTGGTCCATCCCTTTTGGAATACTTGGATACTATGAGCCACATGGACCGTCGCATAAATGCACCATTTATGTTGCCAATTGCTGCTAAGATGAGGGATATGGGTACAATTGTTGAGGGTAAGATTGAATCTGGTCATATTAAGAAGGGACATTCAACATTGTTGATGCCTAACAAAATCGCAGTCGAAATTCAAAATATTTACAACGAAACTGAAAGCGAAGTAGATATGGCTGTTTGTGGTGAACAGGTTAAGTTAAGAATCAAAGGCGTAGAAGAAGAAGATATCTCTCCTGGTTTTGTCTTAACCTCCCCTAAGAACCCAATCAAGAACGTTACCAAATTTGTGGCGCAGCTCGCTATTGTCGAATTGAAATCTATTATGTCAGCCGGTTTCTCGTGCGTGATGCATGTTCATACTGCTATAGAAGAAGTTCAGATCACAAAATTGTTGCATAAATTGGAGAAAGGAACAAACCGTAAATCCAAAAAACCACCTGCATTTGCCAAGAAGGGAATGAAGATCATTGCCGTTTTGGAGGCTGAGGCACCGGTGTGTGTAGAAACCTACCAAGATTATCCTCAGTTGGGACGTTTTACTTTAAGGGATCAAGGTACTACTATTGCTATCGGTAAAATTGTCAAGATTTTGGAATAATCGCATAGAAACTGAAAGGGTAAGTGTAAAATAGTATTTAAAATTTCTTAGAATAGTCTTTAGGTCACTCAAACATATTTTAGAAGCACATCTACTTTTAAATACTAGTTCTGCAAAGATTCTTGAACAAAACTATAAGGTTCTCAATAGCGTCGACAACATTCTCATCATAGCCTTCACCTGGAACTACTTTCGCATGTGCAAAGTCTATTAATGACATTGAGCTTAGCGTGCTATTTTCTACAGTAGTTTCATCCTCGCTTTCGCTTTCCTCGTCAGACTGAATGAAATCATCTCGCAACAACGAATCCTTTTCATTTAAACTGTCCCAGCGGTCCGGATCGCCCTCATAGATAAACAAGAGGCTTCCTGATATTATCCTCACTTCTTCATCAAGTAAAGTGTTGAAGATAAGCTGTAACCTTCGTAGAAATATTTTCTTCAATTGTTGAACTCTCGTGAATGATAAATTATCATTAGCGAAGAACATACTAAAAGCATCTTCAATATTGCCTTCCGTGAGACTTCTCCCGTACATTTTATTCAAGAAAAGATAGTTATTGATATCTTTCTCGTGATGTAAAGGATGCAGCTGTTGCGTTAGCCGATTTTGTTCCAATTTTATCCCACATATTCTAAATCCTAGACAGCCAGATGTGGTTGTCCTACTTACTTGCCTTAAACGTTCTCTTTTTTCTGTGGATGCGCTATCGTCATGAAGAACTTTTCCTAATTTGACATCAAGTACATTTGGTCTGGAAAACCCATGTAAAAGGTTCTCTAAGACGATGAATCGCTTATCACTATTGCCTTCAATGAGACTATTCGATCCTCCATCGGGAGCCATATAACTATTCAACACTCCAGAAACCTGGGATGTCTCTCGCATGCCTTGATCTAAAACGCCAAGAAATCTAGGCATCCACGAATATAATGGAACATCTTCCTTAATTGATCGGGAATCGTCAAACATTCTTTCTTGGATGGTTTTATAAAAATTCAGCTCCTGCGGAACGGTTGGCTTGAATATGAGAAGTTCATCCTTATCTGTTAACGTTCCATCATGTCCAGCTGCTTTATGCCTCAGTTCCTGCATCAGGGCAGCTAGTAGCAAATCCCTCCTTTGTTGTTATTCAGGATGAAGTCCTGATTTTCTCTGATCCTTGGTGCGGAGAGACGAAAAAAATGTAGGCTCGCGCGAATAGAATCTAAAGCCGTTTAGAGTGTTTTGCTACGCCACCTCTCTTCTCAGAGGTAGAAAAGAATCTACTTGATCGGGAATTTCTTTCAAACCGCATAATCTATCTTATTTATGAATTTAACCTGGATGTAAAATCAATATGTGCTGTAGCAGCGTTCATATGCATTTCTTCATAAACGCTTCATTATTGAGTAGTAGCTATCCAGTGAAAGTTCGATTATAATATTATGTAGTTTCGAAACTACATTCTTCAAGCTCAATAACCATTAAATTTAATCATGTTACCAATTATCTGTCCAACTGCTAGTTATTGCTGTTGTATAGATGACTATACGAGAGAATTCAAATCGAGGAATTGAAATAAAAAAATATACGTTCAGAATTAAGAGGAAGATGCCTAGTTTGCGTATAATATGATAAACCTTGAAAATAAGCTGAGCTAATGAAAACCCCGATTTATATCCCTTTTGGATACGACGAGATAGTTCCGATCTTTCGACTTAAAACGCCAGGGGCGGCGAATTTTGGTGGTATTTACAATGCATAATAATTCAAAACCAGCAGCAAATTGCTAAGAATTGAGAAGCTAGGAGTGCAAACACTACTACTTATAAGGCAGACGTCAAGAAGAATGATGCTGTACCTGAACAGCATAAAAATGTATGTATAGACAAATTCTGTAGGATGTGTCCAGGTCCTCCATCAAACTACATTTAGATGAGGCGCGCTTG